>JAJEKV010000007.1:13047288-13663999 GCA_021234155.1 Isoetes taiwanensis | reverse complement strand
TAAAAGTTAGTCCAACTTTTCAAAGCAATTTTCTTAGTAATAGTCTTCTATTCCAATACAATAAATCATCAATGAAGCTATAATGCATGATATTATTCACCTTAGCCTAACAAAACTAACTTAACCATTGAAAGTCATAAATGAACTCTTCATCAGAGCTTTGGGATCGCACGAAACACCGCAGTACCTTATTACCTTGCCGGTTGAATCGTGATAGTTGGATCCGATCACTCCAGAGTGCTAGATCCACAATCCATAGACGAGTATAGATTAGCGCGTCCGCTAAGGGAACAGTGTATGCAGACACGGTTATGCCTCACCGACCACCGAAGAATACCATGGCAAACTTCCTATTCTAATCTCCCTTAGATAACCATAAAAGGCATTTTTAACTTAGACTCCTTTGCCTTCAGGCCTTGTGGCTTTAACCATTCATATAACTCTTAGACTTTAACTATTGTAAACCATTCATAAGTAAATATAAGATTAAGTCTCACTCCAAGACTTGTCTGTTTCTGTTGTAGACCTTTGACAAGTTCATTAATATTGTCCACATACAACACCCCCATCGATAATATTCTCATCTACAACTCGCTTGGGCTTCAGAAATTTCTCGTTTTGAACTCAGAAGATTCGGTAATGCTAATATTATTTTAAACTTGGTGTACCTTTAAATTATAGCACCTCTGTTCTCAACCCTCAACTCCCTCAAGAACATCAAGTTATAGTTTAACCTTGCTGAGCTAACTTGTTTGAAACCCTAGAAAATTCCAACACCAAGCAATGCTTTGGAACTCCAACCCCAATCTAAAGTATATTTCAGCAAAACACATCCCATGTTCGGGTCCTTGCTGACCCGGCGAACCGACCCATACTTTTGTTTCCTTGCAAACTATCTCCCCGGGATAGCATGTGTAACTCTCAATGTGTTTTTGTTCTTGATGCATACATTATGGTTTTTGTGACAGCAATGCCTTTGGCTATCACATAGCAAGATGGTAGCCTTAGGCTGTAATATGTCTAGCTCATTTAGTAGCCTTAAAACTTTTAGCTGTGTAAGTGGTTACATATTCAGCTCACTAAAGACATGGGCAAGCATTTCATTGCTTTTTGACTTCCATATTATGGCTGCCCTCCAAGCATTAATGAGAATCCCCGGGACAGGGACTTTCATTGCCTAAACTGAGCCCCAGCTCCCAAGATCACGCAGATCCTTGAGTATCAAACTCTCATTAGAGTAACAATGCCCTGATCTTGAGTTCCCTTTAAGGAATCTCAAGATTCTCTAGTCGCTTATCCAATGCCTTCGTCCGACTGTCTGGGCACCACGTAACGCAAAACGAAAATGTCTGCATGCACAGCCACAATGCACAGTACAACCCAGCAGCCCCATGGCACCTCCATTTCTCTTCATTCTTCCAAACGATTTGGGGACATATCCCCCATATAGAATGACCAAAATTAAGTGGTATTATTGTGCTTCTTGCACTATTCATTCCAAATCTTAATATAAGCTTTTGAATATTTGTGTTGAGGAGTGTAAGAATCTTATTGGCTCCCTGCCTTTGCACTTCAATTCCCCAAAATTTTTTATCTACCTAGATCAGTTTATTTGAATTTTTCCTTAGCATAGCTTTTGTTGTACTTAGACACCTTATAGAGTTTGAAATCATAGTCAATCATCCATTACAGGTGTAATGATGTAATACTACTAATTTCATTTCAAAGACATACTTCCATCACTTTTGCAATTTATTAAAGCCTTTTTTCTCTCGAGATAATCATCCATGCAAATATACCATTGTCTGGTGCTTGTTTTATCCATAATCGCTTTCCTCTTTGTTCCATACCATGTTAGATTCAACCTCAAAAAGCCCTGTGGCTGTTCCATGAAAATTTCTCATCTTAGTGGAGCATTCAAAAGCAAGTACTAACGCCCATAAGTGATGGATCTCTTGCATTTGCATATGCCAATAGCATCCGGATACTTGCTAAGTTTGACTATTGGAGAAACCCATCATATCCAGCCCTTTTTTTCTCTGAGAGAATCCTTTTGCAACTAACTGGGCTCTTTATATTTCTGCTCCTCTTTCCCCATCCGACTCGTGTTTGAGTTTAAAATATCCATTTGTTTTGCTAATGTTTTTTCCACCTTATCTTAATCCGCTTTAGTTCTTATCTATTTTCTTCTATTTTATAATGAATCATCAATCAGATTTCATAGCCGCAGGTTCAGAATAGCACTTATTCAGCGGTTCCTCTACAAATCTCCTTTACTTTTCCCTTTATCACTTCCATATTTATTTGTGTCAATGTCTTAAATCACCCTTTGTTTTTCGCTTCGCTTCTCCTTTCTTTGGTTTCAACAATATGTAATCTTCATGTTCTATATATCTCAGATGGTCCCTTTCATTTACGTACTGATATTTGTTGAATTTCCAGCAGTTCCCCATTGATGTCCCTTTCATCATATATTTGTTTTTTTCAGCCTCATTCAATATCCTTAAATTTATCTTCACCAGTTTATATTGACTACTTCATTGATGCTGAGCGAAGTGTTGGGGACATTTTTTATTGGGGCTGTGATATCACGACTTACTTTAGTAACTCTTCTTTGGCTGGCCTATATAATCGATACCCTTTGACTCGCCATAGCCTATGAGACAGCATAGACAAGTTTCATTATCTAATTTTCCTAACTTTCTGATATATGAACATATGCCGCACATCCATATACCTATAATGTTCAAAGAGGTTCAGTCCCACACCATAGTTTGTCGCATCTTACTCAAAATTCTCTAGTCGGCAATTTGTTTTGAATATTTGTCAGCCGACGGCAGTGCTTCTTCCCACGTAAAAGTTTGGCAAAGATGTTTGATCATAGATCTACCGCGATAGCAAAGGATCTATTCTTTCCTCTCGCTACTCCATTTTGCTGAGGAGTGTGTGAGCATGCTGCTCTTTAATCCAAGAGCCTGACTACCTGTCAAACCCCGCAACAAACCACTGCCACTTCCACTCTCACCAGCTTGTCTTCCGTCACTGGGAACATTTTGAATGTCAAAAAGCTTATCCTTAGTCCCAGCATTTGGTTTTTCTAGTTAGATCATTCAGAAAGGCACAAAATACCTTCCATGAATGCCCTCACATTTGAAGGGTCCGCCACAGATCACTATGCACAATCTCCCAAAATTCTGTCTTTGCTTTCTTAAAGGCATCTAATGCTTCCACAAACAGCTCTCAAGATTAAGGTTCTCAACTTGTCTTCTTCTCACCACGACGATTCCCTTTTGATCATATAATTATTATTGAGTTTAGGAAGGAGTGGTTTAGTTTCTTTATGTCATGCTTTAGAGTAGAGTTTCATCAGATACTTGTAATTTATATTTAAGAAATCCAGTTCGCCAATACGCTTCCAAGAAATTTGATTTTATTATGTACATCAAATTTTACAAAATAGTTTTTCAAATACAACTGATAACTAAGATCCATCTAATTGAGTGATGTTAAACAAGATTCTTCACTATATTAGGAACACAAAAATACTTCTATCCAACATCACAATCTTTTCCCTCCAAAATCATATATAATTCTAAGAGTCCTTCTTCAACCTTTTCTAATTTCCCATCTCCCATTGAAACAAAGTCAGAAATTTTGCTAGTCTTCCCCTTTTAGCCCGTGACCGATTTTATCACGCCTTCTTTTCAGCTCCACTATCTATGACAAATATTATCATCATCCTTAGAAGCTCTTTCCAAACAAAAGATTTTTGAGTTGCTTTCACTCGTGATTTCTCCATTCTTATCTTCCCATCTTGCAGGCTTCTCTGGCATATGTTTACAGCAGATGCCTTCCTTTGTCTTCATTCCGGGCCTCTTCTTTCCCTTGAGTTGCCACTGCATTATACCCTCTCTCATTTCTAAACATTCATCCCTTCTTCCTCACTCCTTTTCTTGATCCTTGGGCTGGAAATAATTTGGTGCTTACATGACCATAACCTTGGTAATTAAAGCATCTAGTTCTCCTTTTAGAAGTAGGGACAGCTAGCCTTTAATATGTGTCTTCTTTAAATTGTAATAAATATGGACCTACTCGCCTCTTCCCAAAGATAGAGAATTTCATTATTTTGTATCACTCTCCTCTTTTAACTTTCCCTTGCTCTACTGCCTCCGAGTATATATTTTCAGCTTATTCCTTTGTCTTAGCAACATTTCTTATTAAGACCGAAGGGCCTACTGAAATAGCCACGGGCTGGTGGCACTTGATACTCTTCATTTATGACAACCCACCATCTAGATAAGGAGCACTTGGTAATTTCATACATTATCATCTCTTTATGGAAATCGAGCCTTGAATTTTGCTTTAAAATATCACTTAGAAGAAAGTGGTTTCTATATTTGGCAATAGTTTTACATTCTGCTTTAGGTTTTAATTTCCTTTAGTTTTGAGCATGATAGTTGGTTCGGGCTTTTGGCCTCCTTTACTGGGCACTGTATGGTTGCATTTAGCCGAGCTTCCTTCTCCACTAACATCACTCTCTAATCTCTGCTATGGAATTGCACCAAGATTACTGTATGCGCATGCACTCAGATATTCTCACTCTTCTGTTGGGATTCATGTTCTAAAGACTTCACTCAAAGATATGTATAACTGATTTTTCCTTTACTTGAAACTCGTCCCTGCAAACTCCTAATGATTGAGCAGCACTGCACCAAATCTACCAGCCATGATCCCAACCGCCCCATACCACTGCTGTTAAACCAACTTTTCAGCCAAATTTTCAGCAATAGTCTTCTATTCAACACAATCACCAATGAAGCCGCTATAATGCATGATATTATTCAATTCCCTTAGCCACAACAAAACCAACTTTAACCACAGAAAGTCATAAAATGAACTCTTTACCCAGAATTTGGGATCGCACGAACACCGTGAGCACTATTACCCTTGCTGGTTGAACCGCATAGTTGATCCGACCATCGAAAGCATAGATCCACAATCCATAGACGATAGATTGTGTCCGCGGTTATGGAATGTGTATGCGTATCGACGGTTATGCTCTTTTCATCAATTAATTAAGAATTCATGGCAATCTCTATTCAATTTTAGATAACTATAGGCAGTATTTTAATTAGACTTTGTTTTAGTTTTAGGTTTTAAATCTATCTCACACACAATCCAGACCCAACCATTAAGACTAATATCATTCAACCTTATGTGTGTCCATTTATAAGTAAACATAAGAGGTCTTCACTCCAAGACTAAGTCTCTGCCTAAAGCCATTGCGTGGACCTTTGACAAGTTCACGTAATATTGTTCCATACATATACAACCGCATAAGCGGACCTCTTCACAGGTGTTTATTCAAACTCCAGTTTATTCATCAACTTAAAATGCGTTAAAACCTCCCTTTATTGAAGGTATGGTATATGCCTACCTAAATATTTTTTATAAACAAATTTCAAATGCCCTTTGAAATAGGCTATAGACCCTTTCTCCTCAAGCATGTGCATATACTTGATAACCTCTTCTTCAATTATAGCAGCACAGCACTCTCGAGTATTCTCTTTAAACAAAAAGCTTATTCAAGTTTATTGTTTAAACAATGCAAAATCAAGCTTCCCCTTATAGATCAGATTGTTCTATATAAAAAACTCTATTCCCATGGTATTTCAATGTCCACCGGCGTGTTTAAAGCCAAAGAAGTCCTGAAAGTTGGCTCCAAATCATGTATGGTGGCGGAAAAGCACAACTAAGAAGAGTATGCTATCTCTCTATGTTGCTCATTTGTGAAACAAGATTGTGGATGAAGTTTTATGAAAGACTAGAGGACATGGCGCTTAATTCAGCAAACTCATATAGTCGATAGCACATGTTCCATTTTAATATGGTATTGAACAATTTAGGAAGATCGCCATGTCAAACATTCTATATATTTTGAGCTTTAGTATCTTTTTTGTCGCGAAAAGCCTTGGTTTTAATAGTATATGATGCATTGCTAAAGTGTACAATGATAAATCGCTAGGCCACTTATTTTAAACAAATTTGTAAAATCAAAAATCAATGGGAGAACCGTTGTTGGTTGAGGGATCTACGACAAAACTCAAAGGTATTTCCAGGTTCACTCATGCTCTAAAGTTGATTTCACTGATATATTCAATAAGTGTACGTAAAAGACATCTTTGGGCAACAAAATTGCAGTTCTTCTAATGGTAAGTCCGAATTTATGAGAAAGAGCAGCTAGAGAAGGAAGATTGTGTAACCGGTCTGACAATAGTTTTTTTTGCAAAATTTTAGAAACTCTAATGGATGATCCTAGATAAGGTGATAAATATGAGGGTTACTAAAACCATGCATGCATGCAAAGTCCAATTACGCTACGCGTCCATAATGCACAGGAAACAAGATATACAGACGCAAACCAACGCTCATCTTCACATCATCTTGGGAGAAACATGCATTGTCAACATCATCCCGCAGCAATGCGATGCCCCACGACGTTATTCCGGTTAGAAAAGGTCCACCAAAGAAGATTTATTGTTATATGGACTATGTATTAACGAGAAGACAGATGGGTAAATAGCCATTGTCTTTCATTTCCCATGCAAGCACTCACATTAGGTACTTCCTAAGATTCTTCACAAAAAGACACATGGGCAATCGACTTTATATTTTATGCCTTTCCTGCTCTATTTTTCTATTTCTTATGCTGCATCACATGTTTCAACATTTTTTCACTTTGGCTTCAACGTATAATGTGGAAAAGGGGATTGCACAATCGAGATAAAAATAGCAACAGTGGGGATAAGCACCCGATGGTAAAAGTTTGCAGGCGAGTGTATGATATGCTCTCTTTCTAAACTTCTCCCAACTCCTCGATAACCCCTCAAGGATGATTTGAGGCTTTGTATATCGATACTTTCACATTCTTAAAACTAGTCCCTTGCTTAAAATGTTTAGGCGTTGTGTTAGATATTTCTGGTCTCGGAGACGAAAAGCTTTGTTATCCCACGGTGCCATCGCAGATCGCAGTCCCTTGCGTCTTGAAAGTTCTTAGTGGTGCCTCATTTCCATGCATGAGGACCTTGAATAACCGCCCTTAAGTTCCTTTTCCAAGTTGGGTAGATCTTGACAAGTTCATTAATATTATTTGATATATATACAACCTCGCATAAGCGTGGACCTTCACAGGTGCCTATCCAAACTCGCTATTCATCAACTCAAAATGCTAGTTAAAACCCTCATTGGTTGTATGGTATATGTCATCAATATTTTTATAAATAATTAAATGTTCTTGAAATAGCTATAGACCTTTCTCCTCGCGATGTATACGGATAACTCTTTTCACTCCATAGCCCCGTTCTCGAAGTATTCTTTAAACAAAAAAGTTTATCCAGTTTATTGTTTCAAACAATGCAATTGCTTCCCATAGACTTGATTGTTCTATAAAAAACTCTATTCCCATGGTATTTCTAAAGTCCAAATGGGCAGTTTTTAAAGCCAAAGAGAAGTCCGAGTTGCCTCTAAATACATGTATAAGGGCGGCAATCTTAAAAACTAAGAAGAGAGTGCTATCTTCATGTTGCTCATTTTGTGAAACAAGATTGTGGATGAAGTTTATGAAAGACTAGAGGACATGGCGCTTATCCAGAACTCATATAGCTGAGATAGCACATGTTCCATTTATCATGTATGGAACAATGAGAAGATCAAGCAGGCCAAAACATTCTATATTTTGTGTTTATATCTTGCCTTCAAGAAAAGTCTTGGCTTTAATAGTATATATGCATTGTTTAAAGGTACAAATGTGTCTCCGCTAGGGCCACTTATTTTAAACAAATTTGTAAATAAAAATTAATGGAGAAACTGGTTAAAAGCTCAAGGAGGGAATCTACTTAATAAAAACTCAAAGGTATCTATAGTTCACCATGCTCTAAGTTGACTTCACCAATATCTCAATAAGTGCATGCAAAAGACATTTTGGGCAACAAAAATTGCATTCTTCACGAGTAAGTCCGAATTTATGAGAAAGAGCAAGCTTGAAGAGAAGGAAGATTAAAACCGACTCCGACAATAGTTTTTTGCAAAATTTGAACCCAATGGATGATCCGGAGATAAGGTGATAATATGGAGGGTTTAAACCATGCATGCATGTCCACCAAAGTGCATGCATGCAAGGTCCATATAATGCATAGAAACAAGACATATTAGGATGCAATGCTCATCTACACCATCTCTTGGGAGAAACATGCATTGAACACATCCCGCAAAGCACAACGATCCTCGACGATACAGCGAGCAGCATTCGGCGAAGGTTCACCAGGAAGATAGAAGCAGTTAGGTGGATTATGGCGAACGAAGATAGGTAATAGCTATCGCTTTTCGCTATTTCTACAGCATCGTCATTAGGTACCTAAGTATTCTTCACAAAAAGACATATGGGCAATCGATCTCTTATACTATGCTCGCTCTATTTTTCTATTTTATGTTGCATCACACATGCTCAACATTTTTCACTTGCCTCGCCTACCCATTACTGTAGGAAAAAGGGATTGCACACCTAGATAAAATAGCATCAGGGATAAAGGCACCGATGGCCAACATTATTTTCACTTCCAGAGCTCTGCCCTAGCAGACCACGAGGAAAAGGGGTTACTGTCTTGAGATAAAAATAGCAGCCGAGGATAAAACAACTGATATGCAAAGTCGGTCTTGTGAGTGTATGATGGCGATCTTCTTTTCTAGACTTCCCAACCCTTGACAACCTGGGTGATAGTTTTGAGGCTTTGCATATCGATACTTTCACATTCCAAAACCAGCCCTGTTTGAAAAATGTTTGTGCTGCCAAAGTTAGATACTCCTCAAGCGCGCCTTGGTCTTTTGAGAGCGCTAGTGTCAAAGTGAAAGATTCTAATGGTGCCATCATATCAGAGTCCTTTGGTGTCTATGGAAAAGCTCTTAGTGGTGCCTCATTTGCGTATCAGGACTTGAATAACGTAGCAATTGTGGGAAGTTGTGCCTAATTACAATATAAAATGATGAATGTCTGCATTCTATTGCAGCAAATAAGTTTTGTATATTTATTATAGTATATATATGATAATAAATATCTAGTGCAGATGTATTAAATATGGTGCTGATGTATTCTGCAGCATAAGATGAGATAATTTTGTGTGGTTTTACATTTTACTTTTGAGTTGCTCCTGTAAATCAATATAGAGCATAGGAGATAGTCTTGGGCCCCAAACATGGGAACACAGAGTTCATTTTCTTGATGACGGTATTTCTACTTGACAGAGTTGTCATTCACAGTGCTGTGGTCGTCGTGTAGAAATTATCAATGTGTAGAAATTGTAATGCAAGATATTGGGATGCTCTAACAAATGCTTGTGTCCCAACATCCTTGATGATCAGCTAGGAAGTGCATATGCTCCCAAGAAGCTCGTTGAAAGAATATATAAGCACTTTCTATCCATCATCTGAAGTAAAGAAATCATTCCATGCACTTTCTATCCATCGCCTGAAGTAAAGAAATCATTTCATGCAACAAAGGAATGTACTTCTTGCCTGCATAAGCGTGGACCTTCACAAGGTAAGTGCCTATTCAAACTCAGTTATTCATCATCTCGAAAATGCTAGTTAAAACCTCCTCATTGAAGGTATGGCATATGCCTACTCCAAATATTTTTTATAAACAGTCTCAAATGCCCTTGAAATAGCCATAGACCCTTTCTCCTCAGTACAGGCATAATGGATAACCTCTTTCAATTATAGCCCAGCACTCTCGAGTATTCTCTTTAAACAAAAAAAAGCTTTGTCCAAGTTTATTGTTTCAAACAATGCAAATCGTTTCCCATAGACTTGATTGTTCTATAAAAACTCTATTCCCATGGTATTTCAAAGTCCAGCGGCAGGTTTTAAAGCCAAAGAGAAGTCTGAGTTGCCTCAAATCATGTATAAGGGTGGAGGCAATCTTAAAACTAAGAAGAGTATGCTATCTTCATGTTGCTCATTTGTGAAACAAGATTGTGGATGAAGTTTTATGAAAGACTAGAGGACATGGCGCTATCCAGGAACTCATATAGCTGAGATAGCACATGTTCCATTTACCATGGCATGGAACAACGAGAAGACTGCTATGTCAAAACATTCTATATTTTGAGCTTTAGCATCTTGCCGTTAGAAAAGCCTTGGCTTTAATAGTATATATGCATTGCTAAAGTGTACAGCGGTGTCTGCTAGGCCACTTATTTTAAACAAATTTGTAAAATGTACCAATGGAGAAACTGGTTAAGCTGGTTGAGGAATCTACGACAAAAACTCAAAGGTATCTATAGTTCACCATGCTCTAAGTTGACTTCACCGATATCTCAATAAGTGCATGCAAAAAGACATCTTTGGGCAACAAAAAAATTGCAGCTCCTTCACGAGTAAGTCCGAATTTATGAGAAAGAGCAAGCTAGAGAAGGAAGATTGCAAATCCGATGGACAATAAGGTGATAAATATGGAGGGTTACGAAACCATGCATGCATGCAAAAAGTCCACTATGCATGCATGCAAGGTCCATAATGCATAGGAAACAAGATATATAGATGCAACCAATTCTTCATTTGCATCATCTTGGGAGAAACATGGTATTGTCAACATTATCTGGTAGTAGCATAATGATGCTCCTGATGATGTTGTTTGCTGCATCTGTTGCGCAAAGGTCCACCAAAGAAGATTATATTGTTATGCGGACTATGGCGAACGAGAAGATTGAGGTAAATAGCCATTGTCTTTCATTTCATGTAGCATCAGCGTCATTAGCTACTTAAGATTCTTCACAAAAAAAGACATGGGCAATCGATCTCTTATATTTTATGCTCTTCTGTTCTATTTTTCTATTTCTTATGTTGCATCACATGCTTCAACATTTTTCACTTGGGCTCTGCCTAACAGACACAGGGAAAAGGGGATTGCACAATCGAGATAAAAATAGCAACAGGGGATAAAGGCACTGATGGCAAAGTCGGTGCGCGAGTGTATGATGGGCAGTCTTCTTTTCTAGACTTCCCAACCCTTGACAACCCTGGAGTTGATGATTTTGAGGCTTTGCATATCGATACTTTCACATTCCAAAACCAGCCCTGTTTGAAAAATGTTTGTGCTGCCAAAGTTAGATACTCCTCAAGCGCGCCTTGGTCTTTTGAGAGCGCTAGTGTCAAAGTGAAAGATTCTAATGGTGCCATCGTATCAGAGTCCTTTGGTGTCTATGGTAAAGCTCTTAGTGGTGCCTCATTTGCGTATGAGGACTTGAATAACCTAGCAATTGTGGGAAGTTGTGCGTAATTACAATATAAGATGATGAATGTTTGCATTCTATTGCAGCAAATAAGTTTTGTATATTCATTATCCTTCCTATATATAAGATTATTAAAAAAAAAACCCGGTTATAAAAATGGCGATTTCGAAGAGGAGTGCCTTGCAAATTCCGTCACTGTGGAGGGGCGAAACAGATTTTTTGGGGAGAGTGTTGGGGCAGAGGCGAGAGGAGGGCGGACGAAATTGCGACTTGGGGGAAGGCCGACTGCAGGGTTGTGGTTATGGGTGTTTTAGAATAGTTTTCCGGCAACTTTCCAGCTGAAGCTGGTAGATGGTTGTCAAAGGCTTACGTACATAAGAAGGCGCTCTTTTCAAAAAAAAAGGGGGTCAGGTTTTTGAGTGAGGAATTGCCTGCTGAGGCTGAGAAACGGAGCACCAGGATTCACAAATTTGTATGAATTGACAAAATTTGGCTTCTTCCCATGATTACGGCGGGTTGCATGCTGCACAGACCAAGCAGAGAATGCAATCGTTCCACATCTCTGCCAGATTATTTGGGCAAATCGAGGCAGACCCAAATTTGATTTCTGGTCCGGATCTCTTAATTCTTTGTGCTTAACAGCCTACTTCTAAAATGTTACGCAAAGAGTATAAATTCGCATGCTCAATTCCCATATTAAAGCAGAACTTAATGGAAAAATGGCTTTTTAATTGTCTGAGGCCTCGCTGATTGGGCTGATTTAACAGTTTATGCCAGGTTACTCCAGCTTCGGCCCTTGAACCTTTGCTACAAATAGATTAAGTGGGTTGAAACGGGCCTAGAAAGGGTCGTTTTACTTACATCTGACAGTGGAGGATCGATGCACTGCAACTTACTTGCTGTATTTTTATCAGCTGTTGTGTTTGTGTAGCATAGAAGCATAAATAAATTACGGCATATGTAGTGCGCCCACTTTAATGTAGAATTCGTGATAAGCTAATGATTTGGTTGCAAAGTTTAGACTAAATGGATTACGGGCCCGCTCGAGGGCACTACATACTCTTTTCATGATTTGAGCTGGCATTATTTATGCTAATTTTGGGGGAATTCATAGTCTGCGATATTGATCTTCCTCAAAATCTGTAGGCTCTGTTTAAAATTGAGAACGTGGCTGCAAAAAATGAAGCATTGATTTGGAATTGGAGCATTTAGTTCTTGATATTGCAGAAGGACCAAATTTATCCTTCGATTTGGAACCAGCAGATAGATCTATTAAAGACCTGTAACCTCAGATTCAGTAAGTATATCAGAAGTCCGTGCGACAACATCAAGGATGCAATTATAATGTTGCAATGTTTGCTTCATGTTCTCACCTACACTCGTTGAAAGAACAAAATTATAACAGTTTTCAAATCCCAATTAAGGTTATCTCATCAGGCATCAGACCTTTAGCCCTCATTTGATGAATGATCTGTAATACTTCTTTTCCATCCATGCTGAGCATATGCAGCAACGACACAATTCCATGCAACTAGACTTTGTTGAGGCAAATTTCTGAGTAATTCATGTGCATCGTATAAGCTGCCACACTTGCTGATAAAATATAGAATGCTGTGGTAGATTGGATTAGATTGGGAACAGCCCCCAACGTAGCATGTACAAATATAGTGGATGGACATGTCTATTCACTAAAGACACGACTCTCTGCATGACTAGGACTGCCATTATCAATAAGTGGCCACATGGCTCTTGCCATGTCAGCTATCTTGATCTATATGATCATATTTACATACTAGTAATGGTGCCCAGCGTTGCTGGGCATAGGTTGGAAGTCTGTAAATGTTTTGACCGCAATGAGAAAAGTGTGCAGTAATCTTTTATTATAACAAAAATATTCAAACATAGTAGCAAAGGTTTAAAGCATAAGTAGCCGCATGTATATCACCTTTTATCAGAAGAATGATCCCATGGTGTTGGTATTCTATCGACGCCTTTAGTGTAATTTTATGTGACCATGAGCGTGGATCGACTTCAAAATTGCATCAAAGTTTTCGAAAATCCCGTGACAATTTTGAGGGATCAAAGTTTGACCTAAGTTCTCGTTCCCTAAGGGTAGATGAGCCGATTTATAGTAAAGACTTATTAAGATCAACTGTTTGGAAGTATTAATATAGAGGACCAAATAAACCAAACATGTTATCAAAATCAAATCCAAGCATAAGTAGAACTGAATTGGCAACGCACATCTTAAATCATTTCATGATTGATAGGTATTGTGAGTCATAAGTACAATTCTAGCACATGCAACTCTAAAATTGTGCGATGATCTCAGGTCCCACCCCCGGTTATGGGGATTATTGCATATAAATTGGAAAATATATTTATTAGATTATAGAAAAAGTGCCCAGCGTTGCTGGGCTTTTCGTTGGGATTAAGTTCAAATTTAATTAAAATATAGTGAGAATGTTTAGTTGGACATATAGAATCGTTTGTTTTAAATTGAAGTTGAATATTATCCTTTTAAAGTGTTTTATTTATTGAGCTTAAAACTTGAACATAAGTTATTAAGTTTTGGAATGGTCATATCATGCAATTTGTGTGTCTGACTTCAAGTGTTGTCTTTTAAAGCTTTCTTACCTATTTAGTTCTCTTCTTACCTATTTGCACTTACAATAAATATATCTCCAGTTGCAGCCACAAATATTTCTTTATCTCAATAGAGTAAATTTGCAAAACTGTATAATTCAAAATTGGTTCAAGCATCAATGTCTCTCCAACCATTTGCCTTTGATCCAACTTTGAAGGTAACGTGCAAGTACAATCGGAGAGACAAAGGCAAATGGTTGGATCAAAGGCAAATGGTTGGAGAGACAAATCCAATTTGGTGAAGGTAACGTGCAAGTACTTGTTAATTCAGAATCCATCCCTATTTTTACCTTTAAATTATACATTCATCACTTCGACACAACTTCTACTTCTGACACTCAATAAGTTAGCAATCGCACCTTGCACTTTTGATAGCGAGTTTTCTGCAGCAGCTCTAAGCAAATATAATGAACATATGTCTGAATCTATCTAGAAGAATCAAGATCTACTGCATACCAAACATCAACTATTCTGGTGATATGTGCAGAGGAACAGAAGTTGACTGGTCCAAGAACGATTTCACCACTTTGTATGCAAATGCAAGTCAGAAAGTAGGCTGGTGCAATATAGATCCTGTAGACTACTACAATGGTAAAATTAAAACAAAAGAGCTTTGTCACTGCAAGTATGACTGTACTGCAGGCACTCTTTGTGAGAAACCTACTGAATGTGTATGCAGAAATCAGTGCTCAGGAAATGGATTCTGCAGAGGTGGATTCTGTCAGGTAATTTTCTTTCCTACCCGGATTTTATACTTAAAATCATTGCTCACTGCATTCCTTTCAACATGATGGAGATATTTGACATCATTAACTAAATGACCAAGTACAAATTAAGAACCACATTATGCAGAAGTGCGATATGTTTGTGCTCGCCAGTTTTATCAGAGCATAGGTTTTGAGCTGAATTCAATCAATCCTCTACTTCCAGATAAAATGTGTTGGTCCCAATCATGATGTGAGTCCTCTAGCTCATAAGGCACATTGCTTAAGGGGCAAGAACACCTAGCATTACTCAAAGGAGCATCTGATGTCAATCCTAGGAACCTTAGCATTGGAGCCGTGGCACTTCCAAAAATCAGCGTGGTCGTTACAACAATAAAAAGCGTTGCAGTTTCAATCGATCGATTATGCGTCGGGATGTTAAGAGCAAGTGCATAAGCAATAGCACCGCGGAGCCCACATAGCCACATCATGACCTTCATTGAGTTTGTTATTGGCAGCCTCCTGCTGACATGTATGGTTAGAGTATACATAGTAATCCATAAAGCTTAGGAATATGACAAATGATATCTTTCTCATTACCTTCCTTTGTTCGCAAGCCATGACAACGGAAATATGTTTAGCGCCCTTGAAAGAAGACATAAAGGTAAAGCAGATAATAACAGCCCTGCATCAACTTCATGCTAAAGTACCACAACTTGCATCCCCAAGTATGCAAAAACGAATAGCTCTGCCAAAAATGCGAGGGCTTCAAATGCATATTTTGAGCTAATTTTTTATGCCTGTGAGGCATTGTAGTAGCCATAATGTGCATTGCAGATTCCACAAAAGAACAAAGCCATTATGCCTGACAATGAAAAAATTTCTGTCATCGCATACGCCACATATGCAGAAAGCAGAATAAATGCTAGCTCAAACTTTGCATACTCTGCCCTTATGTCAATAAATTTCAGCAGCAATGCACAGAAGAGTGAAGCGCCAATGCCCAAGGCCGTGGAAGCAACACTGATAACAATGAACCGAACTGCATAAAGACGCATTTGAATCAGAAATGCAAGAGCAAAGAGGTTCCTTAAAAGTGTAAATTCAGCAAACCAGGTCCGCATAAACCAATTGGACCGACAAAATTCCAAATGTTCAAGGTAAACAAAGGTAAAGGCCAATTCTGCTGCCATATATTTAGGTTGGTCCAGTCTAGCTCCATGTAAGTATGACATGCTTAAGCAGAGATATACTTCTGCCAAGATGGGGTAAGGCAATAAATCATGGCCCTGATACTATGCACACAGAATGCTAGCAAGTGGATGCCCATCTGAATGCCAAATGAAAGCTCATAATTGTTTATATTTGGAGCAAGAAGAAAGTTTAATCATGGGTTGTGCCTACAAAGCTAACAAAACTCAAACATATAAACACATCTGGAGACTTAGCTAAGCACCATAGCTTCTTCACGGAGTAGCAAGGATGAAGCACATCCTTCTAATGAGGTCCTCCATCATATCTACACTGTAAAATCATGATAAAAGGCCTATTCACTACAATAAAAGAAGAAAAGTAAAGATTATGATGGAACACACTTACTGAAGGATTGGGGCACCCGGATCACTGTATCTGTAGGAGGAGATCATTGCAGAAGTAACTAAGGGACTCAGATTCTAGCTTCCTTATACAAAACATAGCCAACAACCCAACTCTTCTAGCAAAGCCATGAAGAGCCAAAGAGAATTTAACTTTTGTATTCATGATGGTCGTGCTTGCTGACGTACCCAGAAACCCATATGTGCTTAATGCAGTACATGCAATATGCAGACTCCCGAAATGGAGCATAAATTCAACGCTCTGGCTTGTGATACCTAATGGTGTCATCCAAACACCTGAAGAAAACTTAAATATCTCCTATGTATGATTGAGAATTAGATGCAATGCTAAAAAAATTAAGATCTTCACAGTGCAAGCCTCAATAACAAATCACCTTGCTTAAACTGAAACAGGGGAGGAAGCATACCTTCTTTGTTTTATCTTAAACAAAAGAAAATCCCGAAGAGAATGAAAATGCCTCCACTGCAGTATGAATGGTCGGCAATGAAGTTTCCTTAGATAGGAAAAAATCATATCACTTCAAGAGATACTAAATGAGACCATTTCGTTAATCTCAAAGGAAGGCAGAGAACGGGGAAGTCTGAGACCGGCAGCATAGGCAATAGTTTCCTTCACAGTGAGCGTACCAAGCAAAGCTTCTTCTTGGGTAACATAAGCCACAGAACCCAGAGGAAGATGGAGAGGATGTTTGGAGCCATTAAGCCAAATGTCACCCTGAAAACACATTCCTTTGGCAAGGCGGCCTGCCAGAGAATCCAAAAGAGTCGATTTGCCCAAACCAAACGACCCCATAATGGCTGTGAAAAGCCCAGGCTGGGCAAATCCGGAGCTGGAAATTAAAATTTTTCTTTCTGAATGGCCAGGGCCTCGAGAAACCAAGACGGAGAGATCCTTCCATGCTACCCATGCTCCTTCACCTTAGCTCAACTCCGGCGGGGTAGAGCCCGGGGATAAATCATGATAAAAGGCCTATTCACTACAATAAAAGAAGAAAAGTAAAGATTATGATGGAACACACTTACTGAAGGATTGGGGCACCCGGATCACTGTATCTGTAGGAGGAGATCATTGCAGAAGTAACTAAGGGACTCGTATCTCTAGCTTCCTTATACAAAACATAGCCAACAACCCAACTCTTCTAGCAAAGCCATGAAGAGCCAAAGAGAATTTAACTTTTGTATTCATGATGGTCGTGCTTGCTGACGTACCCAGAAACCCAGATGTGCTTAATGCAGTACATGCAATATGCAGACTCCCGAAATGGAGCATAAATTCAACGCTCTGGCTTGTGATACCTAATGGTGTCATCCAAACACCTGAAGAAAACTTAAATATCTCCTATGTATGATTGAGAATTAGATGCAATGCTAAAAAAATTAAGATCTTCACAGTGCAAGCCTCAATAACAAATCACCTTGCTTAAACTGAAACAGGGGAGGAAGCATACCTTCTTTGTTTTATCTTAAACAAAAGAAAATCCCGAAGAGAATGAAAATGCCTCCACTGCAGTATGAATGGTCGGCAATGAAGTTTCCTTAGATAGGAAAAAATCATATCACTTCAAGAGATACTAAATGAGACCATTTCGTTAATCTCAAAGGAAGGCAGAGAATGGGGAAGTCTGAGACCGGCAGCATAGGCAATAGTTTCCTTCACAGTGAGCGTACCAAGCAAAGCTTCTTCTTGGGTAACATAAGCCACAGAACCCAGAGGAAGATGGAGAGGCTGTTTGGAGCCATTAAGCCAAATGTCACCCTGAAAACGCATTCCTTTGGCAAGGCGGCCTGCCAGAGAATCCAGAAGAGTCGATTTGCCCAAACCAAACGACCCCATAATGGCTGTGAAAAGCCCAGGCTGGGCAAATCCGGAGCTGGAAATTAAAATTTTTCTTTCTGAATGGCCAGGGCCTCGAGAAACCAAGACGGAGAGATCCTTCCATGCTACCCATGCTCCTTCACCTTAGCTCAACTCCGGCGGGGTAGAGCCCGGGGATCCAGGCAAATAGCTTCCACAATTGGGGTTCTTTAGCCATGGACGACAAATCTACTGGCAAAGCCCAACGACAGGCAAAAGCCAAGCACAATCGAAATTGTTAAGCAAACTGCCGCCACGACAGAAGCAAGCAATTCCAGTGGCTCTCAGAAACCCTGGCCGCTTCCACCGCAAATCCACCAAGATCACATCCAAAACCCGATACACTATTTTCATCAAATCTGGGCCGTCTAAAGTTTTAGGGTTTTATGCACGACATACACTAAAACTTTATAATAAAGGATTTCTAACACTCCCCCTTGATCAATAGATCAAGAAGGATTAGAAAATTCTAAGTATGAACTCTCTCTCCCCCTTAAATAGAAATAAATAGAAAGACTAAAAAAATTTCCTCTAGACAAAAACTCTAGACTTATTATGAGGATGCCTTGATCATATATAGTAGGCATATTTCTCCCCCTTGATCAAGCATCCATTATGGTGATCATTACATGGGACCTCACTTATAGGACTTCTAAGTGACACTCGAGAATTCTTCACATATTTTGATAAAAGTATTTTTCCCAACAAACATGGGCCTTCGTCGTGAATAGAATTTCCTAAGGTCAAAACTAAGATTTTAGCTTCGTATGGTCCCACGTTATGGCCATTTCTTGCCTCGTCCAATTTTCTTGTTTCCACATCATACCTTTCTAACGATTCCACGTCTCCAACTACTTTAGCTCCTTCTAGAAATGACTTTTCACAATGAGCGTTTCTCTTCACTATTTTTACAACATCTTTCCCAAAATCTCCAACGGCGAAAAGGGGCGAAAAAATCTTGGCTTATTTCTGTTGCCGGCAGTAACTTTGCATGCATCCATCCGGTGCCATTTGCGGCTTCTTCTTCAACCGATGCATTTGTTTTCTTCTCCCATGCTGCTATTGTATGCTTGGTTTCTTCCTTATGAAATAATTTTCTTGCTTCAATAGAATACCTTATCATAGTATCTTCAAGGAATGCATCTTCATCTCCATCGAAACTCTTACAGCAAGGCCGCATCTCCTCGGCCATTACAATAGCAGCTATGTCCTTCTTGGAAGCAACAAATTTGGGTCTTGTAATGACGACCCCATCACAGGCATCTCTGGTATTTTCTTGGTTCCATTCTTGCACTCCGAACGTACTTTTATTGCAGTGCTTAATCTCTTCTTCTGCAGACTCAATTCCTGTCAATGAAATCAGGGAATAAAAAATTTCTTTCCAAGTAATAAGGAGGTGGCCAGCAATGTTATCAATGATAATGGACCAAATCAGATTTCCTTCTTGCTTCCCGTTCTGCCATAAAGGATTCTTCAGAGGGCGTTCAACAAAATAATTTAGAGATGCTTCTATTACAAATGGGGAGATAGCATAGTCTACAGCTGCTTCTGAATCATGGGTTCCAAGGAAATTTGTTTCCCCTCCTTCTGGCCATGGGCATACTGCAACATTTTTATAATTTGTTTCTGGGTTTGCATCTGTGCTCCCAATCTCCAGATTTCCTTTAGCTTTAAACAAAATTTCATCCAAGACAGCTGCTGCTCCATTATCTTGAATAAGGGCATGCATTATTTCAGGATCATCTCCAAATAGATCCAAGACATCTCGAATATCCTCCTTTTGATCTTTGTTTGGCCTTGGGGCTTAGTTCCATCTGCTTTGCCAGTGCATAATTCTTATTGTTGCATTCTTCATAATAGCACAGACCGTTATCTGCAGCAATAAATTTGGGCTCCTCAATCGTAAACCCATCAGGGTTATCTCCAACTGCTGCATAATGATCTGAAATGTCTTCGTCTGCTTCTTGTTCTTGGCTCTTCATAATCACTGCAAGAAGTGCATCTTTATTTGCAATGAAATTTTTACATTCGGGCATCTCCTTTGCCACTACAGCAGCCATATTCTTCAAGGAAACAGGAATTATGGGTCTGTGTATAAAGATCCCGTCACTAGCCCCTCTGAAATTTTTATGCTTCAATCCCTTTGTTGCAAATAGGGAGATATCATAATAGACTACAGCCGCTTTTGAATCAGGGTCTTCAGCCTCTTCTGAATGTCTTCTAGCAGCATGAACTCCATCATTACCAATGGCCTCAATCCCATCGTTGCCCAACTCATTATTTGTATCTGAAATTGCTTTTGAAATTCGTCTCTTTCCTTGATCTTGCTCTTCTGTATTTACAGCAGGTGCAACAGTTTTGCCCAATTCTGCATTTACGGCAGCCTCAGGAGGCATCCCTCCTGGAATCATATCAAATCTTACTTGGGTTTGGTCAAAAACGGACTGTCTACTTCTGTCATTGGCCTCTGTTTGGCCAAGAGCCACGTTTTCTGCTGCTGCTTCAGTTATGAATCTTTCATGTCTAATTTTGGATAGACAGAATCCATGATCGGCTACATACTTCAAGATGATTAATTCATCACCAGAATCATTTCCAATACAGTGAATCACGAAATTTTGACTTTGCAGGTAGCAAGAGTCTGATTTGTTATTACCCTTCTTGCATTTCTCTCTTAAGGAATTAAATGCTTCAACGATGAGTAAACCCATACCTCCATAAAATAGTATCAGCATGGCTTGACAAATTCGCTCAATCTTCGCTGAGATGCTTTGGAAATATCTCATCCTTGATTCAGCAATTGGTGGCGGTTCTCCTACATCTTCATTCATTTCTGCTTTCTCTAATCGCTTCTTCACAGGTCAGGTCCAGGATCTAAGAGCACTTTGGCTCTGATACCATGATAAAATATAGAATGCTGTGGTAGATTGGATTAGATTGGGAACAGCCCCCAACGTAGCATGTACAAATATAGTGGATGGACATGTCTATTCACCTAAAGACACGACTCTCTGCATGACTAGGACTGCCACATCAGCGTGGCCACATGGCTCTTGCCATGTCAGCTATCTTGATCTATATGATCATATTTACATATTTCTAACACTTGCCATACATATTGATCAGAGAATTGCTAATATCAATGTCCCAATTGTGACCATACTCTTCAGCCCAGGCTTGCACCTTCTTGCTAGCCTCTAATGCTGCTTGATTGGAGCATGCATCAAGGAGCAAACAAGAATAAACTTATCTGGCACTGTTCCTTCCAACTCCATCTGTTGAAAAAGTTCTAGAGCAACTTTAAGGCGCCCCTGACTAGCATAACCCACAATTAGAGCAGTCCAAGAGACTATATTCCGGCATGGCATTTGTTTAAACAATTGGAAGGGTTCCTTCATGTGGCCATGCTGTGCGTAACCTGTAACCATGGCGGTCCAAGAGACAACATCCCAAGGCAACCAATTTACTCTAGGGACCAGCCGTTGACCAACATAGCCAAACTCAACTTGCTATATGCAACTAGTCGAAGCTTTAAGCTCAATGCACTCCTTGCATGTAGTGCGTCTTGCCAAAAACATAGCATGCACAAGGTAAGTAGGGGCAATTGATTGGGGCAAGGCTCTCCATGCATGTGCCCTAGGGTAACCATGGCCTTCTAGAAGCAACGACATAGTCAAAATTTCGTGACGTGCCTTTCTGGCATGGCCAGTGGCACCTTGTCCAGTTTGTCATGAAGCATCGCAAGGGGCAACTTTGGAATAGGTGCCTCGGGAGGTGTTGTACTCAGAGACTGAACCCAAGTACAACTTCCAAAATAACCCCTTTCACAAGTGTATTTCACCAGCCTTGCCTTTGTCAAGAAGAAATATGCCTTTGCAGGACTACCCCAGCACAGCACAGGTGGAAGTAGACATGAAGTTTACAGGATATGGTCAATGACTTCTTACTTCAACAATACTCATAATGATTTTAAACTTCAACCATTATCCACAATTCTACAAGAGAAGGAGATATAGAAAGACGTATTGTTCAAACACAGATTGAATAAAAAATGGAATTCCTGACTTAAAATATCACAATCATGAACAAAAGCATTGCTTTCTCAAAAAACTTGTATTAAGATAGAGTAAGGTGCCCAAACAAAATATGTTGCCTTCTAGGAATAATCACAAGCAATTTTCTTCAAACCTCGGCTTCCCATTTATCTTCGGTCTCCAAATTTTCTAACAAGGTCACAACTTGATTTCAATCTCTCGATCTCTCAATATCAACCTTGGCTTCCAATTTATCTTTAATCTTCAACACCCATTAGCGTCACCACGTTAACTTTTATTTTTCACATAAACCTTTGCTTCTATTATCCTTCAAATTCAACTCAATTCTTCTGATAATTCTTCACATAGGTCTTCGACTGCACTATTGTGCGCCCCGGACGACCCTCTTTTGTGCCTTGCCCTCTGATTTATAGGTCGGTCGCTTCAATCCGGTTCTGGCTGGTGGTCAGAAACCGATTCGGTGGAGCCATCCTTGAGTTTCTAATTGAATCAACCCAGTGGAGTCTTGAGTTATCAGAGCCAAGGAAATATTACTGTAGCTAAATCATTATGCCAACATTAACCATTCAAACCATCGTTATTTTTTTCTTTCAAATTCCCTTTCTTACATGTCAATGGTGTAAGGCTAGGTATTGCATCCCATGGCAAAGCTAACCTCCATGGGTAAACCCAACACCTAATGGCAATGTCTGCTCCAACAAACATCTCTGTCGGAGATGATTCTCTGTATCAACAGATCTTACACTCTGCTCATTCATAGTAACAATAATTAATCTGATGCAACTCCATTTTTCATTCACAATAGGGCATAATAACTCCGAACCAAGCATAACTACTAAATCAATGGCAAAACAATCTCATAAATCTGGGAAACAACTTACTAGTGCCATAAGCGATCTTCTTATTGTTCAACCATAAACTCCAAACCTGCTTTTCCTCAAATCTATGCAATACTTGTGCCATGATTACCCCTTCATGGCCCCAATGTGTTCACAAACACACTAGGAGGTGTTCCTACACACCAGGGGCTTTGAATGCAATCCTTGATCCTTTAAGCTTCTTGAACACCGAACTAACTTGAGAACTATCTTCTACAACTTGAATTACCTCAAATAGTGCCAAGGTGTATCTTTTTGTTTGATCATAAGTTCCAAACCTGCTTTCTCATCGAAATTGTGCAATCTGCACCATGATTACCCCTTCATGGCCCCAATGTGTTCACAAAACACATTGAGAGGTGTTCCTACACACCGTGGCTTCTTGAATACAATCATGGATCCTTGAGCTTCTTGACACTTGAACTAAATTGAAACTTGTCTTCTACAACTTGACATACACGAAACTTAGATTTGCTTGAACTAAATTGAGACTTGTCTTCTACAACTTGACATACCAAAACTAAGAATGCGTAACATTAGTAAAAAAAGAATCAGAGAAATATGTTGCAATGTATCGTGCAACATTTATGCCCAAACAAAATATGGGCTGGTCCTTTCAAATATCATGGCCAACCGCTTGAGATGCGTGATTTATTGTGGTTTGAAGGCTTTCAGATTTGCATCACCAACCAATAAGAATTCAGTCCAAAATTCTTCCTTGATAAAATATGGTCCTTCCCATAAATTCGCAAACTTAGGTGCTTTTATCTTCGAAAGTGCTTTGTTCCACTTAAGCACCATATCTCCTATGGCAAAACTTTTTCTTACCATCATACTTCTTCAAGAATGTATCTTGCAGCCTCTTCTTATGCATAAGCATTTTGTCATATGCTTGTGCTCTCCTCATCCAAACCGCAGCAAGAACATATCTAACCTCGACTCAGAGCCTTGTGCATAGTCTTCACCACTTCGCCATGATTTCCAAGACAGTATCTCCATATGAACCGGGCATGTGTGCCACGATCCCATACACCAATTCAAAGGGTGTTTTCCCAGACTCGACCTTGGTATTTTGCCTATACGCCCATAATGCTCCAAGAAGTTTATGATGCCGTCTCGCTTTGTTCTCATTCACTATCTTCTTCAAGATGTTTTTCAAGACTTTATTTGTTGCTTCTACTGTCCCATTACCCCCGAGGGTAATATGAACTACTCTTGCTATGTTTCATGCCCAAGTCTCTCGCATAATTTGTTCACCACTTCATTTATGAAGTGGGTTCCCCGTCACAAGAACTTGTGTGGCACTCCAAACCTACTACAAATGTTATTTAAAATGAAAGTGGGTCGTACTATTTGCGGTAGCTTCTCTCGCTGGAGTTGCCTCAGCCCACTTTGTGAACAAATGCGGGCAACCAATATATAGTGATGGCCATTCGATGATGCAGGCTCCATCTTGCCAATGTAGTCCAGCCCCACACTTGAAATGGTCCTGGTACTACTATGGATCGAGCATGCCTCGCACTGTGGTTTTCTTGGCATGAATCGACATTTGAAACAACTCCTCACTTTATGATAACAATCCCCGAAGATTGTTGGCCAATAGTAGCCAGCTCTCAATATCTTTTTATGCTTGTGGTTTTGCCGAGAAATGCCCTCCACGTAAGCCACTATGACACTCTTCCATCACCAACTCCTTCTCACACTCATCAATGCACCTCAAGTAAATGTTAGATCTGTCCTTGTAGCAAAGAACATCTCCCAAAAAGGAATATCGAGACAATTTTCCTTAAATTTCTTCAACTCACCTTTGTTCAACATCTCAGTTCCTCTTGGTACTGCAGATACTTAATTATGGGTGTCATCCACGCTTTTTTTGCTCTATATAGCGACTCCCCGCTCAAATGCTTCCCCAAATCACCTTGTACCGCATGTTCAACCATCTCCATCATTTGTTGATCCGCTTGATCAATGTCATGTTCATAAAAGCATAAGGCAAATAGGCACTCGGATCCTTTTGCACTTGTGTTGGTCTCAATGTGCAAATCAAACTCCATAAGCCGGCAGCCCACCTATGCAGCTTTTGTCTTTCTTCTCGATTTTTGCTCATGAGGTACTTCAAGGGATTATGTTTCATGTACACGTAATCTTTTTGACTTAGAAACATATAGCCATGTTTATCTATAAGAAATATGAGAGAGGCAAAGATACTTTTCAATCGAGGGGATATCTCTCTTCCGCTTTGGTTCCATTGCTTGCCCGAGAACTTAAGTACACACCTATTTTGAACCAGAGCTAGTCCCATAGCCTTCAAGGTCACTGTGATGTAAGCTTCGAAGGGTTTTTCGTGATCTGGTTTCGTCAAGAACATAACTGAGTTATCACTTTGTGCATGGCTTCTTGGCAAGGTGCTTGATTCCAAAAAATCTTAACATCACTGCTCTTCCCTTTAGGTAATCGCTTCCTCTTCTTGTCAATTTGGTAATTGGCTCCATGATGTGGGCAAAATTAGGAACATGAATCCTTAGGAAGCTGGTCATCCCTATCAGACTTTTCACCTGTTTAAGATTGGTTGGAGGTGGCAGATTCTTAATGACATCCAACTTCCCTTCAGCTACCTTCACGCCCTCTTGGCAAACTTGGTGCCCTAGCAAAATTCCAGAGCTTACAGAGAAAACACATTTCCTTGGGTTTAGGCAAATGCTAAACTTCCTGCACAACTCCAACAAGGAGATCAACCAGCTCAATGTGTCTTTCTCTCGAGGACCCCAGACACAAGTCATCAAGGAATACACGAAAATTCTCCTTTGGCATTGAACTAAAGGCCTTGTCCATGGCTCTCTGGAACACTGAGGGGGCATTCATTAACCCAAAAGGCATCTTTATCATGGCATAAGTTCCCCATGGCGTGATGAAGGCAGTCTTGGGCTGGTCAATTTCCCTCACTTGTATTTGGTTAAAACCTGAAAACCCATCAAGGAAAGAATACCTTTGGTTCCCTGCTACAGCATAAAGCACCTCTTCTAGAAAAGGAATTGGATAATAATCCTTCTTTGTGGCTTTGTTTAGTTCTTGATAGTCTACAAAATCCTCAAGCTCTTGTTCTTTTTCCGGACAGCACCATACAAGAGACCCATTCCGGGTTTCTCAATCTCCTTGATCGACCAAATGCAACATTTTATCAATCTCTTGTTTGATTAAGGGCTCTAGAGCAGGGTTAATCCTCCTCAGTTTTTGAGCAACTGGCAACTCAATGCTAAATTCTGCAATATGTGAGGGAATGCCCTTGAGTTCTGCATAATCCCAAGCAAAGGTGTCTACTTTCTCTTGAAAAATTCCAGCGTATTCCTTCATTTCATCAACATTTGTATCTGTGCCCACACTCAGAGATCTTCTGGAGTTGTTCTTGATTACTTCAATTTCTTTTACTTGTTCTTCTAGACTAGTATCCACCACAAGAATGGGATGCATCTGTTCCAAAATATCGTCTCCTAATTCTTCCTCTTCTTCAGACTCCTTGCTGAGGTAATCCATTAAGGTGTTCCTGCAAATCTGATCTGCTATAGTGTTCTGCCCCCTGGGTACATGCACAATGTCCCATGATTCAAAGGAGAGGAGAAGAGTGTGTACCTGTTCCAAATAGGTGGCCATCTCCTTGCTTTTTGCTTGATAATCACCGCTAACCTGTTTGCACACAAGCATAGAGTCTCCAAATATATGGATAGGAGTGATTTTGCATTCCCTTGCAAGGTTCAACCCCATGATTAAGCCCTCATATTTTGCTGCATTAGAAGTTATGTTTGGCACTATCTTCCCTTCTGAAGACAAAACTAAGTCGTGCATATCTTTTACTATTGCTTCAGCTGCTGCTACTCGAGCCAACTTGGAGATGCCTCCATCAAACCACAACCGCTCCTCCACCTTTTCTTTCTCCAAATTCTGGTCTGCTATAACAACCATGGCAGGTTCCTTAACATTGATGGCATGCTTGTTCCCGGATTCACTCAAGGGAACATGGTATACACCTCTGCCCATAGGCTGCAGTATCTCCTCCCATCCCACAAAATGAGTACTGTTACTAACATTGTCTTTGTCTCGCTCAAAATCTTCCCGTCTTGGTCACCATGCAACGCTACTTCGACATTACCATCGAAATAGTGCAAGAGCCATTAGACCACACTGGTCTAGCATCTACTGCCTTCATCCATTTTCTGCCCAAAAGCAAGTCATATGTATCCCCATCTTCTTCATTTACTCCTACTACCACAAAGTCGACATTTGCAATGATCCCTTTGACTGTGACTTCACAGTTTGTCACCACACCTATTGGTTTTACTTTTGTATTAGTAAAGGTTTTCAAAACGTACCTTGATGTTTCATCTATCTATCGACAGCCCAAAACTCTCATTATATGATATGGCATGATGCTCAATCCCGAACCTCCATCTACGATAACCTTGTTGAGTTTTTTTCCTTTGATTTCAGCCCTGCATTTTAAGATCCCTGGATCTTCTTCCGCTCTAGGAAGCACAAGGTGCATACCATCAACATTTTCCATGTGACTTCCTACAGGTTCTGAAGCATTGAACAATTGTTTCCTGTAGCTAGGAGCTATTTTTAGAAGAGTGGCCAGATCTATTGTTACTTTTGAATTCTTGAGCAAATGCTCCAGCTCATTCATGTCTGCATGTACGTGACTCATATCCAATTTATTTGGAGCTGGCGGCAGAAAATGTACCTTTTTTTGAATGGATGAGGGTGCTGGAATTTCTGTTGAAAGCTTTCCATTCTGTCCTTGTCTTTGGGACCGAGTATGGACAGCTAAAACCTCCTCCTCTTGTTCAAACATGGCATCTATAAAAAAAGATGAAGTGCCTTCAACATCCTTACCCTTAATATTCGATAATTCCCGCCATCAATATACTCTTTGATTCTCGTGATTTATCCTCTCTCAGGGCAACCTCTTTACAAAATGCAATGATGGGGCATTCCTTTCCAAAATGACCCCTTTTTGTTGCATTTGGGGCAAACTCTCCACCAACAAGCACTTTTCTCGATGCCCCGTTTCTCCACAATGAGAGCAGGGTTTTAGACTCACCTCCGTGTTTCCAAAGTGGGTGTTGTCCGATGGTCGAGCATTTTTTCAGCAAGTTGCTTTGATATTTCCATCAAGCTCATCATTCCAAATTTCTCCAACTGCTGGTAGCTTTGGCCACCTCATTTTTACTTCTTCCTCTAGTTTTATATTTTTTTTCCAACAAAGATAGCAAGGTTCCACTTCTTTGTCTATCGTGATCCTCCAAATCTTCTTCTTGGCATAGATAACCCGTGCAACTTCTATTGCCTTTGCAAATGCTACATGGATAGTGCTAATTCCTCCTAGCACCTGTGATCTTATTCATTTTCTTGTACAGCTTTTGCCTTGTGGTTTCAAGCCGCTTATGAAGGCATGTATCATGTGATAGTTGGGCGTGTCAACCCCATGTTTGTTTGCATCCGAAGCAAATATAGATTGAACCTCTCAACATATGAGTGGATGTTTTCTCCTTTCTTGATGTGCATAGTACTCGGCTCTCAGAAAGGCACTTCCTTTTGTGACTTCCATCCCAAACCTATCCAGAAAGCTTTGTTTCAGGGATTCCCAACCCATTTCCCCCGTGCCTTCCTGGTATAAGAGCCACGATTTAGCTTCTTTCTTAAGGGCCAACTTGAAGATAGCTTCGATGGCACCTTTCTTATTGCCATGTTCCTCATAGTAATCTTCAAACAGCTGCAGAAAGTCTTGAGGATTGCCAGACCCATCAAAGGTAGGAATAGGAGTAGGCATTGTAACTTCAATATGATATGGAGGTGGGGTAGCATTGATCTGAGTGATTGTTGTTTCCTCGTTGAAGTTGGTTTCCTGTTTATCTTCCATTGCCACTTTTTTTGGGGGCATGACTGCTAATTAGCCTGAGAATCGATCCCAAAAGGATCTCGGTAGGACCTCCAAAGATGTTGTACTCAGAGACTGAACCCAAGCACAACCTCCAAAATAACTCCTTTCACAAGTCTATTTTACCAGCCCTGCTATTGTCAACAAGGAATTTGCCATTGCAGGACTACCCCAAAGACAAAGACAGGGAAGTAGACATGAAGTTTACAAGATATGGTCAATGACTTCTTACTTCAACAATACTCATAATGATTTTAAACTTCAACCATTATCCACAATTCTACAAGAGAAGGAGATATAGAAAGACGATTGTTCAAACACGATTGCATAAAAAATGGAATTCCTGACTTAAAACATCACAATCATGAACAAAAGCATTGCTTTCTCAAGAAACTTGTATTAAGATAGAGTAAGGTGCCCAAACAAAATATGTTGCCTTCTAGGAATAATCACAAGCAATTTTCTTCAAACCTCTACTTCCCATTTATCTTCAGGTCTCCAAATTTCTAACAAGGTCACAACTTGATTTCAATCTCTCGATCTCTCAATATCAACCTTGGCTTCCAATTTATCTTTAATCTTCAACACCCATTAGCGTCACCACGTTAACTTTTATTTTTCACATAAATCTTTGCTTCTATTATCCTTCAAATTCAACTCAATTCTTCTGATAATTCTTCACATAGGTCTTCGACTGCACTATTGTGCGCCCCGGACGACCCTCTTTTGTGCCTTGCCCTCTGATTTATAGGTCGGTCTGCTCAATCCGGTTCTGCTGGCTGTAAATCCGATTCGGTGGAGCCATCCTTGGAGTTTCTAATTCGAAATCAACCCAACGGGAGTCTTGAGTTACTGTAGCCAAGGAAATATTACTGTAGGGGTAAAAGCATGTTAGGGTGTCCCTTAAAAAGTATTATTTAGTGACTAAAAAGGTACCTAAAAAGGTAGCCAGGACTGGGTACTGGGTACCTGTATAATATTTCAATATAAGGTATGTTTTAGAACTTTTTATATATATATTGGTCTCCGATAGCATTATCTTTATCTTAACTTTGAATATTACCATGTCCTTGACTTTTATTTTGGATTTTTGTATTAGTTTTAATGAAAAGAAAAATGAGAAAGTACCCAGTTCTGAAGTACCTAGTGTATGTACTTTTGCAGGTTCCAAAAGTGGTACACCCTAACATGCTTTTACCCGTAGCTAAATCATTATGCCAACATTAACCATTCAAACCATCGTTATTTTTTTCTTTCAAATTCCCTTTCTTACAGGTCAATGGTGTAAGGCTAGGTATTGCATCCCATGGCAAAGCTAACCTCCATGGGTAAACCTAACGCCTAATGGCAATGTTCCGCTCCAACAAACATCTCTCGGCTTGAGATGATTCTCTCAGATCAACAGATCTTACACTCGCCATTCAAAGTAACAATAATTAATCTGATGCAGCATTTTTCATTCACAACATGGCATAATAACTCCGTAACCAAGCATAACTACTAAATCAATGGCAAAACAATCTCATAAACTGGGAAACAACTTACTAGTGCCAAGGCGATCTTCTTGTTGTTCAACCATAAACTCCAAACTGTTTCTTCCTCAAATCTATGCAATCTCGTGCATGATTACCCCTTCATGGCCCCAATGTATTCACAAACACACTAGGAGGTGTTCCTACACACCAGGGCTTCTTGAATACAATCATTGATCCTTTAAGCTTCTTGAACACCAACTAACTTGAGAACTATCTTCTACAACTTGAATTACCCCGAAATAGTGCCAAGGTGTATCTTGTTGTTTGATCATAAGTTCCAAAATGCTTCTTCATCGAAATTGTGCAATCAGTACCATGATTACCCCTTCATGGCCCCAATGTGTTCACAAACACATTTTGAGGTGTTCCTACACACCAGGGCTTCTTGAATACAATCATGGATCCTTGAGCTTCTTGACACTTGAACTAAATTGAAACTTGTCTTCTACAACTTGACATACCTGAAACTTAGATTTGCTTGAACTAAATTGAGACTTGTCTTCTACAACTTGACATACCAGAAACTAAGAATGCAACATTAGTAAAAAGAATCAGAAAACATGTTGCAATGTAATGTGCAAAGGAGGGTTTTTTATTCTCTCTCTTGGGTTCTCTCTTGGACCCATGTGGGAACCCTCCGTAAGCGCCACCACTTTAAAGGCAGGGGAGGGCTACCAAACCTAAACCCTACGATTTATTAGGGTTTTGGTTTTGGGGCATCAAAACCACTCCATCCGCTAATCCCACCGGGCCCAAATGGTAGCTCGTGGTTCCCTAATCATCTCCAAAAGAAAAAATGGACATCCATTGCACGGGCGCATCAACCCCCAAATTACCCCTTCTTCCACGAGGGTCACGAGGTGGATATATGGCGCGTTCCTCCAATTTGGCAGCTATACCGAGCTTGGAATGCATTTTTGGCTTCATGCAAGACCCCAAGGCAACCAAATTTACTCTAGGGACCAGTCACAGATCAACATAGCCAAACTGAACTTGCTATATGCAACTAGTCGAAGCTTTACCAATGCACTCCTTTTTGCCCAGAGTGCGGCGCTAGTCTTATCTTAATTAAACGTAGCATGCACAAGGTAAGTAGGGGCAGCTTTGATTGGGGCAAGGCTCTCCATGCATGTGCCCTAGGGTAACCATGGCCTTCTAGAAGCAAATCGCATAGTCGAAATTTCGTGGACGTGCCTTTCCCGGCATGGCGGTGGCACCTTGTCCAGCTTTGTCATGAAGCATCGCAAGGGGAAACTTTGGAATAGGTGCCCGAGGGTTTTTTTTATTCTCTCTCTTGGTTCCCTCTTCGGACCCATGTGGGAACCCTTCAGGCAAGGGCTCGACCACTTTAAAGGCAGGGAAGGCTATCAAACCTAAACCCTCTGATTTAGTAGGGTTTTGGTTTTGGGGCACCAAAACCACTCCATCCGCTAATCCCACCGGCCCAAATGGTAGCTCGTGTTCCCCTGAATCATCTCCAAAAGAAAAAATGGACATCCATTGCACGGACTTACCAACCCCAAATTACCCCTTTCCGACGTGGGGCCAATGAGGTGGATATATATGCGGTTCCTCCAATTCCGCAGCTTATACCGAGCTTGGAATGCGCTTTTGGCTTCATCAAGACCCCAAGGCAACCAATTTACACTAGGGAACATCTCGTTGTGACCAACATAGCCAAACTCAACTTGCTATATGCAACTAGTCGAAGCTTTAAAACAATGCACTCCTTTGCCAGAAAAGCGGCGCCAGTCTTAATTAAACGTAGCATGCACAAGGTAAGTAGGGGGCGCTTGATCGGGCAAGGCTCTCCATGCATGTGCCCTAGGGTAACCATGGCCTTCTAGAAGCAACGTCATAGTAGAAATTTTGTGACGTGCCTTTCTGGCATGGCCAGTGGCACCTTGTCCATCATGAAGCATCGCAAGGGGCAACTTTGGAATAGGTGCCTCGAGGGTTTTTTATTCTCTCTCTTGGGTTCTCTCTTCAGACCCTTGTGGGAATCCTCCAGGCAAGCGCTCGACCACTTTAAAGGCAGGGAAGGCTACCGAAATCTAAACCCTACAGATTTAGTAGGGTTTTGGTTTTGGGGCACCAAAACCACTCCATCTGCTAATCCCACCGTCCAAATGGTAGCTCGTGTTCCCTGAATCATCTCCAAAAAGAAAAAATGGACATCCATTGCACGGGCGTACCAACCCCCAAATTACCCCCTTTCCGACGTAGGGCCAAGAGGTGGATATATGGCGCCCCTCCACCCGCAGCTATACCGAGCTTGGAACCAAAAAACAAGAGGGGACGACAATGTTTAGCACTTTCATATGTGGAGAAAAAATGGCAGTCTTGGGATTGTATTTTAAGGGTGTTGAACGTCAAGAAGGAAGGTGAGGGAAAACATCTCTGTTTCTTCTTGCTTGCTTGCTGATTTATAATTTGATTACCCGTGAATTGACTGAAATTTGATAATTTCCATCAACTACTTAGTTTTCATCAGTTCTGCAGGTTGACTATAGAAAAAGCTTCGCCATGAAATGGCATGCTTAATTTAAGCTTTGTGCAGATCCGTGAGATGCTCTTTATAGTGACTTTACATTGCAGGTTACATGCAAGAGGCTCTCTAAGATGATATCCATGATCCACAAGTCCCTAAGATGATAGCTTGTGTTTACTTCTGTACAATGAAAAAATAATGCTGAATAATGTTTATATTGATCTCTGAACATATGCACATTGGATGCATTGATGTTCAGTGGTACATGGTTTAATTCAACCTTCTACTATTGTTTCAAATTAAGGACTAGGTTCAAGCCAAATAACCTAGTGATAGGTCAAAATTCAAATTTAGAAGCATGCTAAATCCAAGCTCTTCTATTGTCGGATGCTCTAAACTTGCTGTTGGATTTCGAAAATGACAGGATGCTCTAAACTTGCTGTTGGATTTCGAAAATGACATTGCTCTGTGTGGTGTAGGCAAAGATACGGAAAACAATGTGAAAAAAGTTTCAATGCTTCCCAAATGAATAATGATAGTTTCCTATGGTAATAAGTTCTGCTAAGTATAACATCAAGTTGGAATGGTAGATACATTGTGTTTTGCAACCATTGAAACTTGTTCCTTCTACAAATTTACAACAATTCCATTGCTATAGTAAGTAAATGTATCAATGTTTTATTGCTTTAAAATTTTCAATTCCTCCAAGCATTAAATTTTAATAGTTGTGTCTAGTGCTTCATCGAAAAATATCATACCTTAGAATGAAGTGAAAATGGAGCGGTGAAAACTTTGCTCCAAGCCTAGCATTGAACATAATAATATTCTTTAACGTCGATTATGTCGCCACTATATTAAATGGCTCATATTTCTAATGGTTTAAAAAAAAAAAAAAAACTGAGTTGTCGCCACTATATTGAATGGCTTGTTTTTCTATTGGTTTGAAAAAATAACAGAGGTAATATATTCGTGAAGCGATTCTAGACTTGAAGGTCAATGATCGCGTCGTCATGAATCTTTGATCTAGTGTATTTCTTGATGAATGAATGCTCATGCATATTTGACCTAGCATTTTTGTGAAAAAATTATTTTTATTGAAGGTCATATGACCATTGATGCTTGTGTTGGCTACATATAGGTCCTTATCAATTGGTCGAACGAAATGGTGCCAAGAAAAATTGTTATCCATAAAGCTTGTATGATTTCTTGATGATCCGACCGGATTTGAGAGGATAAATAAGAACTGCTAACTACGCATCTACATTCAGCCAAAGACAAGTCGGCTCCATTCCCATGGTTGTTAATATAATGTGAATAGATGCAATTAGATCATGCTTTCAATTCAAGCTTGTTTTTGCATTTCTCGTAACTCTATTTTATTGCATGAAAGTGAAGCATGTTTTGTTCTAAGTTGCTGCTCAAGTGAAGTTAATTATCTGAACATCTATTGCCTTGTTGCTAAATGGTACAATGGATATGAATATTGTTTGAGTTTAAAAAGGATCATACTCTAAAAGTAGTGCAAAAATAGATATAATAGTTGGAATTACTAGTTAATGTAAGAAATTATGCTCAAAGTCCATAATGACTTTAAGGATTGAAACAAATATATCAAAAAGACAACAACGTAAAACAATATAATAGACTACTAACATGCATAGTAAATAAGCATGTGCCAAAAACATATAACACACTTCCAAAATCAAATGTGGTTTTTGAACTAATAAGAAAAACTTGAGATGATTGAAACCAGGTTAAAACCATGTATCTGATCATGCTAACTAGTATGTAAAATCATCTTAGATTATAATATTGACAATGTAGGCTCACAAATCACCTCCTAAAGTAGCAATAATTTTAAGAAACTAGTGTAAGACATATAATTAGTATAAGAACTGTGATCAAACTAGTAGTGATATTACAAAACCATGAAAGTCATCTAGTTTTCGTTGACATTACGAGTTGTATGTATTAAAAACCATCATTATACTAGTTTCCATAATGATTATGAATGCGAGTTAATTTTTGGGGGCCTTGTGATAGCCCAGCACTCTCGAGTATTCTCTTTAAACAAAAAAAAGCTTTGTCCAAGTTTATTGTTTCAAACAATGCAAATCTTTCCCATAGACTTGATTGTTCTATAAAAACTCTATTCCCATGGTATTTCAAAGTCCAGTGGCAGGTTTTAAAGCCAAAGAGAAGTCTAAGTTGCCTCAAATCATGTATAAGGGTGGAGGCAATCTTAAAACTAAGAAGAGTGCTATCTTCATGTTGCTTATTTGTGAAACAAGATTGTGGATGAAGTTTTATGAAAGACTAGAGGACATGGCGCTATCCAGGAACTCATATAGCTGAGATAGCACATGTTCCATTTACCATGGCATGGAACAACGAGAAGACTGCTATGTCAAAACATTCTATATTTTGAGCTTTAGCATCTTGCCGTGAGAAAAGCCTTGGCTTTAATAGTATATATGCATTGCTAAAGTGTACAGCGGTGTCTGCTAGGCCACTTATTTTAAACAAATTTGTAAAATGTACCAATGGAGAAACTGGTTAAGCTGGTTGAGGAATCTACGACAAAAACTCAAAGGTATCTATAGTTCACCATGCTCTAAGTTGACTTCACCGATATCTCAATAAGTGCATGTTAAAAGACATCTTTAGGCAACAAAAAAATTGCAGCTCCTTCACGAGTAAGTTCGAATTTATGAGAAAGAGCAAGCTAGAGAAGCAAGATTGCAAATCCGACGGACAATAGTTTTTTTGCAAAATTTGAAATCTAATGGATGATCCGAGATAAGGTGATAAATATGGAGGGTTACGAAACCATGCATGCATGCTAAAAGTCCACTATGCATGCATGCAAGGTCCATAATGCATAGGAAACAAGATATATAGATGCAACCAATTTTTCATCTGCATCATCTTGGGAGAAACATGGTATTGTCAACATTATCTGGTAGTAGCATAATGATGCTCTTGATGATGTTGTTTGTCGATCTCATTAGCAAAGGTCCACCAAAGAAGATTATATTGTTATGCGGACTATGGCTTAACGAGAAGATTGAGGTAAATAGCCATTGTCTTTCATTTCATGTAGCATCGGCCATTAGCTACTTAAGATTCTTCACAAAAAAAGACATGGGCAATCGATCCCTTATATTTTATGCTCTTCTGTTCTATTTTTCTATTTCTTATGTTGCATCACATGCTTCAACATTTTTCACTTGGGCTCTGCCCCTACCGGATTACAGGGGAAAAGGGGATTGCACAATCGAGATAAAAATAGCAACAGGGATAAAGGCACCATGGCAAAGCTCGGTCTTGTGAGTGTATGATGGGCGCCTTCTTTTCTAGACTTCCCAACCCTTGACAACCCCGGAGTTGATGATTTTGAGGCTTTGTATATCGATACTTTCACATTCCAAAACCAGCCCCGCTTTGAAAAATGTTTGTGCCGCCAAAGTTAGATACTCCTCAAAGCCCTTTTTGGTCTTTTGAGAGCGCTTAGTGTCAAAGTGAAAGATTCTAATGGTGCCATCGACGTAGTCCTTTGGTGTCTATGGTAAAGCTCTTAGTGGTGCCTCATTTATGTTATGAGGACTTGAATAACCTAGCAATTGTGGGAAGTTGTGCGAATTACAATATAAGATGATGAATGTTTGCATTCTATTGCAAAGAAATAAGTTTTGTATATTCATTATCCTTCCTATATATAAGATTATTAAAAAAAAACCGGTTATAAAATGGCGATTTCGAAGAGGAGTGCCTTGCAAATTCCGTCACTGTGGAGGGGCGAAACAGATTTTGTTGGGGAGAGTGTTGGGGCAGGGGCGAGAGGAGGGCGGACGAAATTGCGACTTGGGGAAGGCCGAATCGTTGGGTTGTGGTTATGGGTGTTTTAGAATAGTTTTCCTAAGAACTTTTCAACCTGAAGTTTGTAGATGGTTGTCAAAGGCTTACGCATACATAAGAAGGCTTTTTTCAAAAAAAAAAAAGGGGGTCAGGTTTTTGAGTGAGGAATTGCCTGCTGAGGCTGAGAAACGGAGCACCAGGATTCACAAATTTGTATGAATTGACAAAATTTGGCTTCTTCCCATGATTACTACGGTTGCATGCCGCATGCACCAAGCAGAGAATGCAATCGCTCCACATCTCTCCAGATTATTTGGGCAAATCGAAGCACCCAAATTTGATTTCTGGTCCAAATCTCTTAATTCTTTGTGCTTAATGTAAATACTTCTAAAATGTTACGCCAAAGAGTATAAATTCGCATGCTCAATTCCCATATTAAAGGTAACTTAATGGAAAAATGGCTTTTTAATTGTCCCGAGGCCTCACGATTGGGCTGATTTAATGTTTTATGCCGGGTTACTCCAGCTTTCGCCCTTGAACCTTTGCTACAAATAGATTAAGTGGGTTGAAACGCCTAGAAAGGGTCGCTTTTTTTTACATCCCGACAAGTTGGAGGATCGATGCAATCGCAACTTACTTCTTTCAGATTTTTATCACCGTTTGTGTTTGTGTAGCATAGAAGCATAAATAAATTACGGCATATGTAGTGCCCACTTTAATGTAGAATTAAGTGATAAGCTAATGATTTGGTTGCAAAGTTTAGACTAAATGGATTACGGGCCCATTCGAGGGCACTACATACTCTTTTCATGATTTGAGCTGGCATTATTTATGCTAATTTTGGGGAATTCATAGTCTGATATTGATCTTCCTCAAAATCATGAGGGCTGCTTAAAATTGAGAACGTGGTCATAAAAAATGAAGCATTGATTTGGAATTGGAGCATTTAGTTCTTGATATTGCGTGAAGACCAATTTATCCTTCGATTTGGAACCAAGCAGATAGATCTATTAAAGACACCAGAACCTCGATTCAAGAAGTATATCGAAGTCCGTCGCGACAACATCAAGGATGCAATTATAATGTTGCAATGTTTGCTTCATGTTCTCACCTACACTCGTTGAAAGAACAAAATAATAACAGTTTTCAAATCCCAATTAAGGTTATCTCATCAGGCATCAGACCTTTAGCCCTCATTTGATGAATGATCTGTAATACTTTTTTCCATCCATGCTTGAGCATATGCAAAGAACGACACAATTCCATGCAACTAGACTTTGTTGAGGGCAAATTTCGAGTAATTCATGTGCATCGATAAGCCGCCACACTTTTTCGATAAAATATAGAATGTCGGTAGATTGGATTAGATTGGGAACAGCCCCCAACGTAGCATGTACAAATATAGTGGATGGACATGTCTATTCACTAAAGACACGACTCTCTGCATGACTAGGACTGCCACATCAGCGTGGCCACATGGCTCTTGCCATGTCAGCTATCTTGATCTATATGATCATATTTACATACTAGTAATGGTGCCCAGCGTTGCTGGGCATAGGTTGGAAGTCTGTAAATGTTTTGACCGCAATGAGAAAAGTGTGCAGTAATCTTTTATTATAACAAAAATATTCAAACATAGTAGCAGTGCCTAGCGCATAAGTAGCCGCATGTATATCACCTTTACTGTAAGAATGATCCCATGGTGTTGGTATTCTATCGATCGCCTTTAGTGTAATTTTATGTGACCATGAGCAGGATCGGACTTCAAAATTGCATCAAAGTTTTCAGAAATCCCAGGACAATTTTGAGGGATCAAAGTTTGACCTAAGTTCTCTGTTCCCTAAGGGTAGATGAGCCGATTTATAGTAAAGACTTATTAAGATCAACTGTTTGGAAGTATTAATATAGAGGACCAAATAAACCAAACATGTTATCAAAATCAAATCCAAGCATAAGTAGAACTGAATTGGCAACGCGACATCTTAAATCATTTCATGATTGATAGGTATTGTGAGTCATAAGTACAATTCTAGCACATGCAACTCTAAAATTGCGCGATCATATGTCCCACCCCTGTTATGGGGATTATTGCATATAAATTGGAAAATATATTTATTAGATTATAGAAAAAGTGCCGGCGTTCTTTGCCGGGCTTTTAAGCAGGGGATTAAGTTCAAATTTAATTAAAATATAGTGAGAATGTTTAGTTGGACATATAGAATCGTTTGTTTTAAATTGAAGTTGAATATTATCCTTTTAAAGTGTTTTATTTATTGAGCTTAAAACTTGAACATAAGTTATTAAGTTTTGGAATGGTCATATCATGCAATTTGTGTGTCCGACTTCAAGTGTTGTCTTTTAAAGCTTTCTTACCTACCTATTTAGTTCTCTTCTTACCTATTTGCACTTACAATAAATATATCTCCGCTTGCAGCCACAAATATTTCTTTTATCTCAATAGAGTAAATTTGCAAAACTCAGATAATTCAAAATTGGTTCAAGATCATCAATGTCTCCAACCATTTGCCTTTGATCCAACTTTGAAGGTAACGCAAGTACAATTTGAGACAAAGGCAAATGGTTGGATCAAAGGCAAATGGTTGGAGAGACAAATCCAATTTGGTGAAGGTAACGTGCAAGTACTTGTTAATTCAGAATCCATCCCTATTTTTACCTTTTAAATTATACATTCATCACTTCGACACAACTTCTACTTTTGACACTCAATAAGTTAGCAATCGCACCTTGCATTTTTTATAGCGAAGTTTTCTGCAGCAGTTCTAAGCAAATATAATGAACATATGTCTAATCTATCTAGAAGAATCAAGATCTACCGCATACCAAACATCAACTATTCCGTGATATGTGCAGAGGAAACGTAGTTGATCGGGTCCAAGAACGATTTCACCACTTTGTATGCAAATGCAAGTCGAAAAGTAGGTTGGTGCAATATAGATCATGTAGACTACTACAATGGTAAAATTAAAACAAAAAGAGCTTTGTCACCAAACCAAGTATGATCTACTTCAAGGCACTCACTCTTGTGAGAAACCCATCAATGTGTATGCATAAATCGCTGCTTTCGAAATGGATTCTCAGAGTGGTGGATTCTTGTCGTGTAATTTCTTTCCTACCCTCGATTTTATACTTAAAATCATTGCTCAATGCATTCCTTTCAACATGATGGAGATATTTGACATCATTAACTAAATGACCAAGTACAAATTAAGAACCACATTATGCGTAAGTAGCGATATGTTTGTGTTCCGCCAGCTTTATCGAGCATAGGTTTTGAGTGAATTCAATCAATCCTCTACTTCCGTGATAAAATGTGTTGGTCCCAATCATGAGGTGAGTCCTCTAGCTCATAAGGCACATTGCTTTAAGGGGCAAGAACACCTAGCATTACTCAAAGGAGCATCCGATGTCAATCCTAGGAACCTTAGCATTGGGCCGTGGCACTTCCAAAAATCCAAAAATCGGCGTGGTCGTTACAACAATAAAAGCGTTGCGGTTTCAATCGACGATTATGCGTCGGGATGTTAAGAGCAAGTGCATAAGCAATAGCACCATAGCCCACATAGCCACATCATGACCTTCATTGAGTTTGTTACATAGTAATATAGTAAAGGAATATGACAAATGATATCTTTCTCATTACCTTCCTTTGTTCGCGACATGTATGGTTAGAAAGTATACATAGTAATCCATAAATGCTTAGGAATATGACAAATGATATCTTTCTCATTTTTACCTTCCTTTGTTCATTGCAAGCCATGACAAAGCCATTATGCCCGAAATATGTTTAGCGCCTTGAAAGAAGACATAAAGGTAAAGCGAATAATAGCAGCAACCAAGCGCATCAACTTCATGCTAAAGTACCACAACTTGCATCCCCAAGTATGCAAAAGCGAATAGCTCCAATTGCCAAAAAAAATGCGAGGGCTTCAAATGCATATTTTGAGCTAATTTTTATGCCCGTGAGGCATTGTAGTAGCCATAATGTGCATTGCAAGTGGATTCCACAAAAGAACAAAGCCATTATGCCCGACAATGAAAAAATTTCTGTCAAAGCGATAAAACCACATATAAACATCGAGAAAAAGAAGAATAAATGCTAGCTCAAACTTTGCATACTCTAATGAGGTCCCATTATGTCAATAAATTTCAGAAGAATTCACTACAATAAGAGTGAAAGATTAATGGAACCCAAGGCCGGGCACCCTGGAAGCAACATTGATAAACAATGAACCGAATCTCTAGCATAAAGACGATTTGAATCTTCTAAATGCAAGAGCAAAGAGGTTCCTTTAAAAGTGGTAAATTCAGCAAACCAGTCCAATCATAAAACCAATTGGACCGAAATGGAAAATTCCAAATGTTCAAGGTAAACAAAGGTAAAGGCCAATTTGAGAATTAGATGCCATATATTTAGGTTGGTCCAACAAATAGCTCTATGTAAGTATGACCTTCTTTTTTATCTTAAAGATATAATCCCAAGATGGGGTAAGGCAATAAATCATGGCCTTAGATAGGAAAAAATCATATCACTTCAAACAGATACTAAATGATCTATGCAAAGGAAGGCCAAGTAAAAGTCGATGCCCAGCAATGTGGATGCCCATCCAAGCAATGCCTTCTTGGGTAAAATGAAAGCTCATAATTGTTTATATTTGGAGCAAGAAGAAAAGTTTAATCATGGGTTGTGCCTACAAAGCTAGCAACAAAACTCAAACATATAAACACATCCGAGACTTAGCTAAGCACCATAGCTTCTTCAATGGCTGAGTAGCAAGGATGAAGCACATCCTTCCAATGAGGTCCTCCATCATATCTACATTGTAAAAATCATGATAAAAGGCCTATTCACTACAATAAAAGAAGAAAAGTAAAGATTATGATGGAACACACTTATCAAGGATTGGGGCACCCGGATCATCAGATTCAGAGGGAGGAGATCATTGCGTAGTAACTAAGGGACTCGTATCTCTAGCTTCCTTATACAAAACATAGCCAACAACCCAACTCTTCTAGCAAAGCCATGAAGAGCCAAAGAGAATTTAACTTTTGTATTCATGATGGTCGTGCTTGCGACGCACCCAGAAACCCATATGTGCTTAATGCAAGACATGCAATATGCGGACTCGAAATGGAGCATAAATTCAACGCCCGCTTGTGATACCTAATGGTGTCATCCAAACACCAAGAAAACTTAAATATCTCCTATGTATGATTGAGAATTAGATGCAATGCTAAAAAATTAAGATCTTCACAAAGGCAAGCCTCAATAACAAATCACCTTGCTTAAACCGAAACAGGGAGGAAGCATACCTTCTTTGTTTTATCTTAAACAAAAAGAAAATCCCGAAGAGAATGAAAATGCCTCCACCGCAAGATGAATGGTCGGCAATGAAGTTTCCTTAGATAGAAAAAATCATATCACTTCAAGAGATACTAAATGAGACCATTTCGTTAATCTCAAAGGAAGGCAAGAGAATGGGGAAGTCTTGGGTAACATAAACCCAGACCGGAAAGATAGGCAATAGTTTCCTTCACAAAGGAGCGCATTCAAGCAAAGCTTCTTCTTGGGTAACATAAGCCACGTAACCCGCTCAGAGGAAGATGGAGAGGCCGTTTGAGCCATTAAGCCAAATGTCACCCCTCGAAAACGCATTCCTTTGGCAAGGCGGCCCGCCAGAGAATCCAAAGAGTCGATTTGCCCAAACCAAACGACCCCATAATGGTTAACCATATGGAAAAGCCCAGTCGGGCAAATCCCTAGTATGGAAATTAAAATTTTTCTTTTCAATGGCCAGGGCCTCGAGAAACCAAGACGGAGATCCTTCCATGCTACCCATGCTCCTTCACCTTAGCTCAACTCCAAGCAAAGCTGGGTAGAGCCCTGGGGATCCAGCAAATAGCTTCCACAATTGGGGTTCTTTAGCCATGGACGACAAATCTTTTCTCGGCAAAGCCCAACGACAGTAAAAGCCAAATTGGGGTTCAATCGAAATTGTTAAGCAACCACGCCACACGATGGCTAGCAATTCCAATTTGGCTCGAAACCCCGGCCGCTTCCACCGCAAATCCACCGAGATCACATCCAAAACCCGATACCAACCCCTCAAGAACAAATGCGGGCCGCTCTAAGTTCAAATGGGCCGCCTAAAGTTTTAGGGTTTTATGCACGACATACACTAAAACTTTTATAATAAAGGATTTCTAACACTCCCCTTGATCAATAGATCAAGAAGGATTAGAAAATTCTAAGTATGAACTCTCTCTCCCCCTTAAATAGAAATAAATAGAAAGACTAAAAAAATTTCCTCTAGACAAAAACTCTAGACTTATTATGAGGATGCCTTGATCGTATATAGTAGGCATATTTCTCCCCCTTGATCAAGCATCCATTATGGTGATCATTACATGGGACCTCACTTATAGGACTTCTAGGTGACACTCTAGAATACTTCACATATTTTGATAAAAGTATTTTTCCCAACAAACATGGGCCTTCGTCGTGAATAGAATTTCCTAAGGTCAAAACTAAGATTTTAGCTTCGTATGGTCCCACGTTATGGCCATTTCTTGCCTCGTCCAATTTTCTTGTTTCCACATCATACCTTTGTAACGATTCCACGTCTCCAACTACTTTAGCTCCTTCTAGAAATGACTTTTCACAATGAGCGTTTCTCTTCGGCGAAAAGGGGCGAAAAAATCTTGGCTTATTTCTAGTAACTTTGCATGCATCCATCCGGTGCCATTTGCGGCTTCTTCTTCAACCGATGCATTTGTTTTCTTCTCCCATGCTGCTATTGTATGCTTGGTTTCTTCCTTATGAAATAATTTTCTTGCTTCAATAGAATACCTTATCATAGTATCTTCAAGGAATGCATCTTCATCTCCATCGAAACTCTTACAAAAGGGTCAAAAAGATCTCCTCGGCCATTACAATAGCAAACTATGTCCTTCTTTGAAGCAACAAATTTGGGTCTTGTAATGACGACCCCATCACGGGCATCTCCGGTATTTTCTTGGTTCCATTCTTGCACTCCGAGCATTACTTTTATTGCGTTGCTTAATCTCTTCTTCTGCAGACTCAATTCCCTCATCCAATGAAATCGGGGAATAAAAAATTTCTTTCCAAGTAATAAGGAGGTGGCCAAAGAATGTTATCAATGATAATGGACCAAATCGATTTCCTTCTTGCTTCCCGCTTACGCCATAAAGGATTCTTCAGAGGGCGCTCAACAAAATAATTTAGAGATGCTTCTATTACAAATGGGGAGATAGCATAGTCTCTGTACCGCTTAAATCATGGGTTCCAAGGAAATTTGTTTCCCCTCCTTCGGCCATGGGCATCTTGCAACATTTTTATAATTTGTTTTAGGGTTTGCATCCGTGCTCCCAATCTCCGTGATTTCCTTTAGCTTTAAAACAAAATTTCATCCAAGACACCACGCTGCTCCATTATCTTGAATAAGGGCATGCATTATTTCAGGATCATCTCCAAATAGATCCAAGACATCTCGAATATCCTCCTTTTGTCTTTGTTTGGCCTTGGGGCTTAGTTCCATCTGCTTTGCCATTGCATAATTCTTATTGTTGCATTCTTCATAATAGCACAGACCGTTGTTATTCTGCAGCAATAAATTTGGGCTCCTCAATCGTAAACCCATCGGGGTTATCTCCAATCTTTGCATAATGATCTCAAATGTCTTCGTCAGCTTCTTGTTCTTGGCTCTTCATAATCACCGCAAGAAGTGCATCTTTATTTGCAATGAAATTTTTACATTCGGGCATCTCCTTTGCCACTCAAAGCAGCCCATATTCTTCAAGGAAACAGGAATTATGGGTCCGTGTATAAAGATCCCGCTACTAGCCCCTCCTCGAAATTTTTATGCTTCAATCCCTTTGTTGCAAATAGGAGATATCATAATAGACTACTGACCGCTTTTGAATCGGGGTCTTGACCTCTTTCCGAATGTCTTCTAGCAAAGATGAACTCCATCATTACCAATGGCCTCAATCCCATCGTTGCCCAACTCATTATTTGTATCCGAAATTGCTTTTGAAATTGCCTCTTTCCTTGATCTTGCTCTTACAGATTTACAAAGAGGTGCAATAGTTTGCCCAATTCTCATTTACGGCGGCCTCGTGGAGGCATCCCTCCCGGAATCATATCAAATCTTACTTGGGTTTGGTCAAAAGCGGTTCTCTACTTCGTCATTGGCCTCTGTTTGGCCAAGAGCCACGTTTTCTGGCCGCTTTGCCGCCGGTTATGAATCTTTCATGTCTAATTTTGGATAGATGAATCCATGATCGGCTACATACTTCAAGATGATTAATTCATCACTGAGAATCATTTCCAATACAGGTGAATCACGAAATTTTGACTTTGCGGTAGCAAGAGTCCGATTTGTTATTACCCTTCTTGCATTTCTCTCTTAAGGAATTAAATGCTTCAACGATGAGTAAACCCATACCTCCATAAAATAGTATCGGCATGGCTTGACAAATTCGCTCAATCTTCACCGAGATGCTTTGGAAATATCTCATCCTTGATTCAAAGAATTGGTGGCGGTTCTCCTACATCTTCATTCATTTACGCTTTCTCTAATCGCTTCTTCACAGTGTCGTCCAGGATCTAAGAGCACTTTGGCTCGATACCATGATAAAATATAGAATCTTGTGGTAGATTGGATTAGATTGGGGAATCACTAACGTAGCATGTACAAATATAGTGGATGGACATGTCTATTCACCTAAAGACACGACTCTGCATGACTAGGACGCCACATCATCAAGGCCACATGGCTCTTGCCATGTCGGCTATCTTGATCTATATGATCATATTTACATATTTCTAACACTTGCCATACATATTGATCGAGAATTGCTAATATCAATGTCCCAATTGTGACCATACTCTTTCACCAGGGCTTGCACCTTCTTGCCAAATTCTAATGTTTTGATTGGAGCATGCATCAAGGAGCAAACAAGAATAAACTTATCTGGCACTATTCCTTCCAACTCCATCTGTTGAAAAAGTTCTAGAGCAACGTTAAGGCGCCCCTGACTAGCATAACCCACAATTAGAGCAGTCCAAGAGACTATATTCCGGCATGGCATTTGTTTAAACAATTGGAAGGGTTCCTTCATGTGGCCATGCTGTGCGTAACCTGTAACCATGGCGGTCCAAGAGACAACATCCCGCCGCCAACTTTATTGGCTCCCAAATCGGTCAAATCGCTAAGCCAGGTTAAGCCCAGCGAATCCAAAGATTCGCCAGCGAACCCGGGCGGATTCGCCACGCTGAACCCCAGGGACGTGGCGGCGGACGTGGCATTGCTGCCGGGTTCGCCTGGGCGAACCCAAACCCGGGTTAAGCGATACAGGCGTCGGCGGGAAGGTCGGAATAGGTACGGGGTGCCCAGGTACAGGCAGATTCGCCTGGGCGAACCCCAGGTCAAATCGGCGGGGCGGGGTCAGGCGACAGCAATCTACCAGACCATTTTCATCCCTTATTCCACAGACATGAGACTCTCCCACTGCAATGCTGGTGTATTTTTGCCTGGACAATCGTTTCGGCGTTATATTGCTTGAATTCCAGCAATATGGTAACCCAAATCCCTGCCTTAATCCGCAGAAAAACCCCTTCCCTCCACTCAATCCTGTAAATCCCGGCGGCCCTGCCCCCACTATGGTGCCGTTCTGCCAGCAGCTTATATTCTGATTTGATCCCGCCATTAGGCCGCAGATCGTTGCATTTGAATCGTATGCTGCCGCTAATGTCGCCATCGATCCCAATCCATTTGTTTCCGGTAGGTGAGCAAGAAGAAAGCAGATTATTAGTGCTACAGAGCAGAGAATTTTTTTTTTTGCTTTGGCTCCTTTTAATATTTCTCGTGTTAATCCATTTCGAAACTGATCCAAATAACCTCTTAAATCTATCAAACGAACAAACATCTGATTGGGTTTTCCCCTGTTCTTCACAAAATCGTCCCTGTTCGTCATAGAATCTGGCCTGTTCTTCACAAGATCTGCCCTGTTCTTCATAACATCTGTCCTCTCCTTCAAAAGATCTGCTCTCTTCTACGATCCCCTGTTTGTGGTCATATTTACCCATTTCAATCCAAGGATATGATTTTTGGCCTTAATCCACATCCTTCTCTTCTTCACCATCTAAACCCAATGACATCTGAAGAAGAGCGGAAAGCTTCTAATCTGAGTATCAATCTGCCAAAATTTGATAAAAACATGAAAGATGTGGAAAAAATCTCTACCGGATTGAAACAGAGGAGGCAGCAACTTGGCCGGAGAAGCTATGGAGCAGAATGGTGCAGAAGCTATGGGGCAGCGAACAGTGCAGAATGGATTTGACCTGGGGTTCGCCCAGGCGAACCCGGTGGGGTTCTGGGCACGCCTGCCACCCTGCACCTGCCGATCCGACCCGCCTCCGGCTTAACCCTGGTTCGGGTTCGCTTGGGCGAACCCGGTGGGTAGCGCCACCTCACCGCCACGTCAACTTCCTGGGTTCACCTGGGCGAATCCATGGGTTCGCTTAAGCGAATTTCCTGGGTTCGCTTGGGCGAACCCGGCTGGCTCCCGAACTCAATTTCGGGAGCCGATCGAAGCACCGACATCCCGCTGTGGCATCTGCTGAAAGAGTTTAAGAGCCTCATTGAGCTGTGCTACTTGAGCATAACCAGAAACCATGGCAGTCCATGAAACCATGTTAGGATAAGACATTTGTTTAAAGAGCTGGTTAGCCTTTTCCATTTGCCCATGTTGAGCAAATACAGAAATCATAGTAGTCCAGGATATAACATTCCGATGCGGCATTTCTTGGAAAAGATCATAAGCCTGTTCCAACTGGCCAATTTGCACATAAATTGAAAGTACAGAATTCCATGAGATCACATCTCTTTGAGGCATTTGGTAAAAGAGTTGGAATGCTTCATAGAAGAGTCCATGTTGAGCATAAGCTGCAACAATAGCATTCCATGACGGCACATCATGTTCTGGCATTTTTCGGAAACAAAGAATAGCTTCTCTAAGCAGCCCTTTTTGTGAATAAGCCGTGATTAGGGCATTCCAAGACACGGTGTAAGTATTTTCTGAAAAAATTTAATGGCTTCAGAAAAGCATCCAGATTGAGCATATGTTGCAACCATGGTATTCCAACTAAAAGAATTCCGTCTAGGCATACTATCAAAAACCTTACGTGCATCTTCTAAAGCTCCACACTTGCCGTACATATGCACAAGCAGATTTGCTAGAAAAATACAGTGACCTAATCCTCTCTCTGTAATGCAATCGTGAAGATGTTTGCCTTCTGACAGAGCCTTTGCATTGGTACACCTCTTCACTAAGGCTGCAATAGATTCAGTAAGTATATCGGAAAAGAGTCCATCGATTTTTTCAATGCTTAATTCGCTTATCTTGAAGCTATCTTGAACCTATAGCTGCAAATGTAAATCCGATCTCTGCTGCTGATTTCTGAAGAGCCCAACCTTGAAAAACTGACTTCTTTGAAGATTCCTTCCAGATCTCGCCGCCTCTGTTTTACCTTTCCGGCCTGTGTATTTCCCGCAGCACCGCCTTCTTTATAGAAACTTCTGCCAACGTGCCAAAGCCACATGGCAGCGCTCCATAAGCCAAGAAAAATATCCAGAGGCGCGCTATTGTTAAAGGCACCCAGGGCTCAAATTTGACGGCTTTCACGCCTGTTTGCACCCAGGGCTCAAATTTGACGGCTTTCACGCCTGTTTTTGGCATTTTTGCCTGTCAAAACAAGCAAAAAAAAATTTTGTATTGCAAATGAAAGGTCCCCGATGATAAAATGCCTGTCATAGCGAAAGGCCATCAAAATATATATTTGTCATTTGAAAGGCTAGGTATTTAAATTGTCTGTCATTTTTTTGACATATATTTATAGTAATATTTTTTATTTATAATTTTTATATATTCCTATTTTTATTTTATTTATTCCGTAGGTTCTTATTTTCCTATATAAATAAAATGATATGAGCACATTACATATGAGAAATTGTATGGTCTCCACATAAGCAATGAATTTAAAAATAGCTCATATGAGAAATTGTATGGTCTCCACATAAGCAATGAATTTAAAAATAGCTCGTAAGAGCATGCAAATTTAACACCACCTACCTACCATTGACGAAAATTTTGAATACGAGGCTATAGCAAAAGCCTACATTCTCGATGCAAAGATTTAGCCCCAAAATAATGGCGGGAAGCTAGAAACAGGCGAGACATCTTCACTTGAGACCCCAAATGATCTATTCGGGGCCGATCATTCTACACCATTACTCATCAATCACCTTTGCATTCCATGAAATCGGCGTCGGCCGAAGGATCTCGGGGAAGATTGAATCTAAGGCAAGCAATTTGAAATCATATGAAAATCGATGTTATAGTAAAATCGATGTGTGAATCTAAGGCAAGCAAATGAAACTTTTTTTTGAAACTTTATCTTTCTTCGAGGTTATATACCGACCAGGGTTCTTCGCTTCTCTTATATGCTCAAGGGCATTTCTTGAAACTTATATTTCGAGCCACCACAAAGAATCAAGATCAACAAATCCACACATAATAACAAAATCGTTCTTGGGCTTCAAATCATTCTTGGGTTGTCTATTATTTGGGTGGGCTAAGGCTTATGCTTGGCAAAAAAGGCTTACCGCCATTCTTGGACTCATATTAAAGCTACTACAATCTTATCTATTCAATCATCATGGAGCAAGATAAAATCAAAGGAGGTAAGTTCAAATGATTTCTTGCTTTTTCTTATCTTTGCATTTCCTTAGATTTTAAAATTTTATTACAATGGCAGCAGACTTCTTCAAACTATAAAAAAAGGAGAAGGGCAGATCAATGTAGATCTATGTTTTCTTTCTATAAACTATCTAATAAGCGCCAGCTTGCAAGCTCAGGGCTCTCAAACGCAAAGATCGGCTGATCTACTTCTTGAGGAGGCCATAGAAATTATACAAGGTTCTTGTGATGTACGAGGAGAGAGCATAGCTATTGTTGGTCTTTGCGAGGGCAAGAAAAGGGAAATGGAGAAATGAGTGGACAAAATTCACAAATGGGCTTTTAGAGTAAAGACTCACGAAAATGAAGATCGTGCGAAGTGTAGTTGGTGCATTGAATTTAGGAAGGGCAACACATACACAAGAGAGGGTTCTAAAGTGATGCAACTATCGGCGTTGAATGAGCATGCAAAATCGAGGATCATGTATATGCATTGGCGCACATCGTCATAAGCTAAAAGGTGAGAATCACGAAAAGGGCCATTGGATGTTAAAATTGATGCTATTCTGTGGTAATTTGAAATGGCGAGAATTATTTTGTGCATACAAAATATACATTGGATAGCACAATGTTCTATTCCCTTGTCTAGATTTCATGATGTTTGTGCCCATTTGATATACCTTTTGAATATGCTGCTAGTGATGAATATGGTGCTTACACCAATGACATGGTACGGGGAGTTTCTTATGAGCATTCGCAATGTATTTAGATCTAATCTACTTGACGAGGTGAGCTCCTCTCCATGCTTTTCCATTCTTATTGATGAATCAAATCGGATCGCACACTTGAGAGGCATCTTATTGTGTACATGCAATATCTAACTCAAAATGGTAAGGGTGAGCCTAAGTGTGTTTTTGTGCGACTTTTGCCACTTGAAGATGGTAGTCTTTGAGTCATGCTATGATGCTTTACAATCCTTATTGATCTCTATGGATCTTAAGGAAGATAAGGTAGTTGCTTTTTGCTCACAGATGGTGCATCCACAATGCTAGGGTGTCGCCTTTGGAATGGTCACTAGGTTTCGGCAGGCCAAGAACCCACATTAAGGGTATCCATTGCATAGCACATAGAGAAGCACTTCGCGGTGAAGGATGCATTGACATCAAATCCACGATGTTTTTGATTATGTTGACAAACTAGCTAACAAAGTTTATTCATGGTTGGGGAAGTCATCAAAGCGACCACGAGGAGTTTAATGATTTGTTGGACACCTATGATGAGCATCACCTAAATACTCTACAAATACATGGTGTCCGATGGTTATCAAGAGGCCAAGTAATGGTAAGATTAGTTTGCATCATGCCCAGGCTATTCTAGATCAATGGAAGTTGCATGACAAAAACTCTATGGAATGGCCACTATATTTTGGTACAATTTCGTTATTTATTTAACTATAACTTTTTCCTTTTCATGGACTATCACTTATTCATCATTCGTTTCTCTTAGGGTACAATTCATAGTCCATTTTCCGCGAGGCGTTCTTGTAGAATTAAACAAGTTGAACTCAGAATTCGGGAGGGAATTGCTTGCGTCACAAAAATTGGTGATATGTTGGATATGGTGAAAGTGAAACTTACTAGAATATCTCTCTCCAGGAGAGCATTTGGGGAAGGGAACCAAACATCTTAGTCTTTTCTTAAGTTGTTGCAAGCATGGATTTATTTCATTCTTGGTGGCGATGGTACTACCCATGAACATGAACTCAGGTACATTCAATTCAAGAAAGAAAGATAGTCTAGATGAGCTTAATTTGAATGAGATTCAGGAGGATAGTGGTTCTCTTGCACATTGTATCCGTATTGGTAAGTCTTTCATCAATCTTTGTATTAGATTCACTTGCCGGGAGGGTTTTGAGATGTATGCGATATATTTTGAAGCTATAAGTTTTCAATCCATCCCGCATATATACCTTAGGTGATGTGAGTAGGGATGATCGGACAAAAGAATGGTTAGAAAAGTTGCTTGTCAAATTTTCTTCAAAAGGTAGATGTTGCGGATGTTTGAGTGAGAGAGATTTTATTGAGACACTCTATAGGGCTGCGAAGAACAAAGGTATGGCCAGTGGCTGGGCATTTTGTAGAGAAGAAAGTGGAACATGTGGCCGGTTGGTGGAAACAGTTTTCAGCGTTGATGAGTTATGGCAATGTTGTATGGTTATTCACGAACCACGGCATGTTGTGAGAGAGGTTTCTCATAAAATCGATCAAGGCGCTATCACGATCAAGCATGAAATTAGAAACACTTGATGCAACTATGATGGTATCATTGTGCAATGAACCATTTGAGTGTGGATTGTATGGAGGGCTCAAATTTGGCCCGGCTTTCCACTTTGTTTTAGCATTTTTGCTGTCAAAACAAGCAAAAAAAAATTTTGTATTACAAATGAAAGGTCCCAGATGATAAAATGCAAAATCATAGCGAAAATCAAAATATATATTTGTCATTTTGAAGGCTAGGTATTTAAATTATCTCCATTTTTTGACATATATTTATAGTAATGATGATTGAATTATAATTTTTATATATTCTATTTTATGAGTTTAAGAATGGCGGTTCTTATTTTCCATATAAATAAAAATGAGCCCACCCAAATAATATGACAACCCAATGAATCTCCATAAGCAAGAACGAAAAATAGCTCATATGAGAAATTGTATGATCTCCATTGCCGCAATGGCTTTAAAAATATTCTCAGAGCATGAAATTAACCACCTACCTACCATTGGCGAGAAGAAAATCTGTGTCCATAGAAAAAGGCCCCAACCTCGAAGCGTTTCAAAGATATCGAAGTTTCAAAGAAGCTAGATGAAGTTTCAAACATCTTCCCTTAGATTCACACATCGATCATTCGAGATAGCCCGCCGAATATTCTTGCATTTCATGGATCCTTCTCATCATTGATGAGTACGGTGTAGAATGATCATTCTTGGATAGATCATTTGGGTCTGCGGAAGATGTCTTGGCTCTAGCTTCCCATAGCTATTTTGGGGGGGCGTAATCTTTGCATAGAATGTAGGCTTTTGCCATAGCCCTGCATTCAAAAAAACTCAATGGTAGGTGGTGGTTTAATTTGCATGCTCTTACGAGCTATTTTAAATTCATTGCTTATGTGGAGACCATACAATTTCTCTCATATGAGCTATTTTTAAATTCATTGCTTATGTGGAGACCATACAATTTCTTATGTAATGTGCTCATATCATTTTATTTATATAGGAAAATAAAGAACCTTTTTCTTAAATAAAATAAAAAATAAAAATAGGAATATATAAAAAATTATAAATAAAAAATATTACTATAAATATATGTCAAAAAATGACGTGCTTTTCTTTAAATACCTAGCCTTTCAAATTTTAAAATATATATTTTGATGGCCTTCTTCCTATGATGCATTTTATCATCTGAGACCTTTCATTTGCAATAAAAAAAATTTTTTGCTTGTTTTGACAGTAAAAATGCCAAAAATGTGGTAAAGTCAAAATTTGAGCCCCCAGTTAATCCACACTCTCAAATGGTTCATTGCACAATGATACCATCATAGTTGCATCAAGTGTTTCTAATTTCATGCTTGATCGTGATAGCGCCTTTGATCGATTTTGCGGAGAAACCTCTCACAAACATGCCGTGGCTTCCGTGAATAACCATACAACATTGCCATAACCTCATCAACGCTGGAAAACTGCTCCACCAACCTGCCACATGTTCCACTTTCTTTCTACAAATGCTCCAAGCCACCGCCATACCTTTGTTCTTGGCAGCCCTATAGAGTGTCTCAATAAAATCCTCTCTCTCACTCAAACATCCGGCAACATCTACCTTTTGAAGAAAATTTGACAAGCAACTTTTCTAACCATTCTTTGTCCGATCATCCCTACTCACATCACCTAAGGCATATGCGATGGATTGAAAAACTTCATAGCTTCAAATATATCGTATTACATCCGCAAAACCTCCTCGCAAGTGAATCTAATACAAAGATTGATGAAAGACTTACCAATACGGATACAATGTGCAAGAGAACCACTATCCTCCGAATCTCATTCAAATTAAGCTCATCTAGACTATCTTTCTTTCTTGGAATTGAAATGTACCCGAGTTCATGTTCATGGGTAGTACCATCGTCACCAAGAATGAAATAAATCCATGCTTGCAACAACTTAAGAAAAGACTAAGATGTTTGGTTCCTTCCCCAAATGCTCTCTCGGTAGAGAGATATCTTCTAGTAAGTTTCACTTTCACCATATCCAACATATCACCAATTTTTGACGCAAGCAATTCCTCCGAATTTCGAGTTCAACTTGTTTAATTCTACAAGAACGCCCGCTTAAAATGGACTATGAATTGTACCTAAGAGAAACGAATGATGAATAAGTGATAGTCCATGAAAGGAAAAAGTTATAGTTAAATAAATAACGAAATTGTACCTGAAATATAGTGGCCATTCCATAGAGTTTTTTGTCATGCAACTTCCATTGATCTAGAATAGCTGGCATGATGCAAACTAATCTTACCATTACTTGGCCTCTTGATAACCATCGGACACCATGTATTTGTAGAGTATTTAGGTGATGCTCATCATAGGTGTCCAACAAATCATTAAACTCCTCGTGTCGCTTTGATGACTTCCCCAACCATGAATAAACTTTGTTAGCTAGTTTGTCAACATAATCAAAAACATCGATTTGATGTCAATGCATCCTTCACCGCGAAAGTGCTTTCTATGTGCTATGCAATGGATACCCTTAATGTCGGGGTTCTTGGCCTGAAACCTAGTGACCATTCCAGTGCGACACCCTAGCATTGTGGATGCACCATCGGTAGCAAAAGCAACTACCTTATCTTCCTTAAGATCCATAGAGATCAATAAGGATTGTAAAGCATCATAGCATGACTCAAAGACTACCATCTTCAAGTGGCAAAAGTCGCACAAAACACACTTAGGCTCACCCTTACCATTTTGAGTTAGATATTGCATGTACACAATAAGATGCCTCTCAAGTGTGCGATCCGCTGATTCATCAATAAGAATGGAAAAGCATGGAGAGGAGCTCACCTCGTCAAGTAGATTAGATCTAAATACATTGCGAATGCTCATAAGAAACTCCCTGCAAGACCATGTCATTGGTGTAAGCACCATATTCATCACTAGCAGTATATCCGTGCGTGTATACAAAATGGGCACAAACATCATGAAATCTAGACAAGGGAATAGAACATTGTGCCATCCAATGTATATTTTGTATGCACAAAATAATTCTCGCCATTTCGTAATTTACGAATAGCATCAATTTTAACATCCAATGGCCCTTTCGCATTCTCACCTTTTAGCTTATGACGATGTGCGGCGGTTGACATATACATGATCCTCCTGATTTTGCATGCTCATTCAATGCCGATAGTTGCATCACTTTAGAACCCTCTCTTGTGTATGTGTTGCCCTTCCTAAATTCAATGCACCAACTACACTTCGCACGATCTTCATTTTCAGGAGTCTTTACTCTAAAAGCCCATTTGTGAATTTTTGTCCACTCATTTCTCCATTTCCTTTTCTTGCCTGCAGCACCAACAATAGCTATGCTCTCCCACAGACATCACAAGAACCTTGTATAATTTCTATGGCCTCCCTCAAGAAGTAGATCAGCCGATGTCGCAAGCTTGAGAGCCCGAGCTTGCAACCGCTTATTAGATAGTTTATAGAAAGAAAACATAGATCTACATTGATCTGCCCTTCTCCTTTTTTATAGCTTGAAGAAGTCGTCAAGCCATCGTAATAAAATTTTAAAATCTAAGGAAATGCAAGACATAAGAAAAAGCAAGAAATCACTGAACTTACCTCCTTTGATTTTATCTTGCTCCATGATGATTGAATAGATAAGATTGTAGTAGCTTTAATATGAGTCCAAGAATGGCGGTGCTGCTGTTTGCCAAGCATAAGCCTTAGCCCACCCAAATAATAGACAACCCAAGAATGACCTGAAGCCCAAGAACGACCTGTTATTATGTGGATTTGTTGATCTTGATTGCTGTGGTGGCTCTGAAATATATTCTGTAGTTTCAAGAACCGGTGTGCAGCAGAGCATATAAGAGAAGCGAAGAACCTGTGTCCAAAGAAGAAAGGCCCCCGACCTCGTAGTTTCAAAGATATCGTAGTTTCAAAGAAAAGCATATCGAGTTTCAAACAAGCTTGCCTTAGATTCACACATCGATTTCCCTGAGATAGCCTGGCCGAATACTGTGCCGATTTCATGGATCCTTCCCTGCCACTGGCCGATGCAAGCAGATTGATGAGTAATGGTGTAGAATGATCGGCCCTGAATAGATCATTTGGGTCTGGCGGGAAGATGTCTGCTCTGTTCTAGCTTCCTGCCGCCAGTTATTTTGGGGGCGAAATCTTTGCATCAGAGAATGTAGGCTTTTGCTATAGCCTCGTATTCAAAATTTTCGTCAATGGTAGGTAGGTGGTGTTAAATTTGCATGCTCTTACGAGCTATTTTTAAATTCATTGCTTATGTGGAGACCATACAATTTCTCATATGAGCTATTTTTAAATTCATTGCTTATGTGGAGACCATACAATTTCTCATATGTAATGTGCTCATATCATTTTATTTATATAGGAAAATAAGAACCTACGGAATAAATAAAATAAAAATAAAAATAGGAATATATAAAAATTATAAATAAAAAATATTACTATAAATATATGTCAAAAAAATGACAGACAATTTAAATACCTAGCCTTTCAAATGACAAATATATATTTTGATGGCCTTTCGCTATGACAGGCATTTTATCATCGGGGACCTTTCATTTGCAATACAAAATTTTTTTTTGCTTGTTTTGACAGGCAAAAATGCCAAAAACAGGCGTGAAAGCCGTCAAATTTGAGCCCTGTTGCCAATCCACACTCTCAAATGGTTCATTGCACAATGATACCATCATAGTTGCATCAAGTGTTTCTAATTTCATGCTTGATCGTATAGCGCTCTTGATCGCATTTTGGCGGGAGAAACCTCTCTCACAACATGCTGTGCTTCCAGGAATAACCATACAACATTGCCATAACCTCATCAACGCTGGAAAACTGTTCCACCAACTGTCACATGTTCCACTTTCTTCTCTACAAATGCTCCAAGCCACTGTCATACCTTTGTTCTTGGCAGCCCTATAGAGTGTCTCAATAAAATCCTCTCTCTCACTCAAACATCTGGCAACATCTACCTTTGAAGAAAATTTGACAAGCAACTTTTCTAACCATTCTTTTGTCTGATCATCCCTACTCACATCACCTAAGGCATATGCGGATGGATTGAAAAACTTCATAGCTTCAAATATATCAGACACATCTGCAAACCTCCTGGCAAGTGAATCTAATACAGCATTGATGAAAGACTTACCAATACGGATACAATGTGCAAGAGAACCACTATCCTCTGGAATCTCATTCAAATTAAGCTCATCTAGACTATCTTTCTTTCTTGGAATTGGAATGTACCTGAGTTCATGTTCATGGGTAGTACCATCGTCACTCAAGAATGAAATAAATCCATGCTTGCAACAACTTAAGAAAAGACTAAGATGTTTGGTTCCTTCCCCAAATGCTCTCTCGGTAGAGAGATATCTTCTAGTAAGTTTCACTTTCACCATATCCAACATATCACCAATTTTTGTGACGTCAAGCAATTCCCTCTGGAATTCTGAGTTCAACTTGTTTAATTCTACAAGAACGTCTGCCAGAAAATGGACTATGAATTGTACCTAAGAGAAACGAATGATGAATAAGTGATAGTCCATGAAAGGAAAAAGTTATAGTTAAATAAATAACGAAATTGTACCTGAAATATAGTGGCCATTCCATAGAGTTTTTTGTCATGCAACTTCCATTGATCTAGAATAGCTGGCATGATGCAAACTAATCTTACCATTACTTGGCCTCTTGATAACCATCGGACACCATGTATTTGTAGAGTATTTAGGTGATGCTCATCATAGGTGTCCAACAAATCATTAAACTCCTCGTGTCGCTTTGATGACTTCCCCAACCATGAATAAACTTTGTTAGCTAGTTTGTCAACATAATCAAAAACATCAGGATTTGATGTCAATGCATCCTTCACCGCGAGTGCTTCTCTATGTGCTATGCAATGGATACCCTTAATGTCGGGGTTCTTGGCCTGAAACCTAGTGACCATTCCAGTGCGACACCCTAGCATTGTGGATGCACCATCGGTAGCAAAAGCAACTACCTTATCTTCCTTAAGATCCATAGAGATCAATAAGGATTGTAAAGCATCATAGCATGACTCAGCACTACCATCTTCAAGTGGCAAAAGTCGTACAAAAACACACTTAGGCTCACCCTTACCATTTTGAGTTAGATATTGCATGTACACAATAAGATGCCTCTCAAGTGTGCGATCCGTTGATTCATCAATAAGAATGGAAAAGCATGGAGAGGAGCTCACCTCGTCAAGTAGATTAGATCTAAATACATTGCGAATGCTCATAAGAAACTCCCGTGCAGCCATGTCATTGGTGTAAGCACCATATTCATCACTAGCAGGCATATCTGATGCGTGTATACGCCTCAAATGGGCACAAACATCATGAAATCTAGACAAGGAAATAGAACATTGTGCCATCCAATGTATATTTTGCATGCACAAAATAATTCTCGCCATTTCTGTACCACGAATAGCATCAATTTTAACATCCAATGGCCCTTTCGCATTCTCACCTTTTAGCTTATGACGATGTGCAGCAGCTGCATATACATGATCCTCTGATTTTGCATGCTCATTCAATGCTGATAGTTGCATCACTTTAGAACCCTCTCTTGTGTATGTGTTGCCCTTCCTAAATTCAATGCACCAACTACACTTCGCACGATCTTCATTTTCAGGAGTCTTTACTCTAAAAGCCCATTTGTGAATTTTTGTCCACTCATTTCTCCATTTCCTTTTCTTGCCTGCAGCACCAACAATAGCTATGCTCTCCTGTACATCACAAGAACCTTGTATAATTTCTATGGCCTCCTCAAGAAGTAGATCAGGCTGATGCTGCGTTTGAGAGCCTGAGCTTGCAACTGTGCTATTAGATAGTTTATAGAAAGAAAACATAGATCTACATTGATCTGCCCTTCTCCTTTTTTTATAGCTTGAAGAAGCTGCTGCTGCTACTGTAATAAAATTTTAAAATCTAAGGAAATGCAAGACATAAGAAAAAGCAAGAAATCACTGAACTTACCTCCTTTGATTTTATCTTGCTCCATGATGATTGAATAGATAAGATTGTAGTAGCTTTAATATGAGTCCAAGAATGGCGGTGCTGCTGTTTGCCAAGCATAAGCCTTAGCCCACCCAAATAATAGACAACCCAAGAATGACCTGAAGCCCAAGAACGACCTGTTATTATGTGGATTTGTTGATCTTGATTGCTGTGGTGGCTCTGAAATATATTCTGTAGTTTCAAGAACCGGTGTGCAGCAGAGCATATAAGAGAAGCGAAGAACCCAGGTCCAGCAGCAAAGGCCCCGAACCTCAGAGTTTCAGCATATCAGAGTTTCAGCAAAGCATATCAGAGTTTCAGCTGTTTGCCTTAGATTCACACATCGATTTCCCTGAGATAGCCTGGCCGAATACTGTGCCGATTTCATGGATCCTTCCCTGCCACTGGCCGATGCAAGCAGATTGATGAGTAATGGTGTAGAATGATCGGCCCTGAATAGATCATTTGGGTCTGGCGGGAAGATGTCTGCTCTGTTCTAGCTTCCTGCCGCCAGTTATTTTGGGGGCGAAATCTTTGCATCAGAGAATGTAGGCTTTTGCTATAGCCTCGTATTCAAAATTTTCGTCAATGGTAGGTAGGTGGTGTTAAATTTGCATGCTCTTACGAGCTATTTTTAAATTCATTGCTTATGTGGAGACCATACAATTTCTCATATGAGCTATTTTTAAATTCATTGCTTATGTGGAGACCATACAATTTCTCATATGTAATGTGCTCATATCATTTTATTTATATAGGAAAATAAGAACCTACGGAATAAATAAAATAAAAATAGGAATATATAAAAATTATAAATAAAAAATATTACTATAAATATATGTCAAAAAAATGACAGACAATTTAAATACCTAGCCTTTCAAATGACAAATATATATTTTGATGGCCTTTCGCTATGACAGGCATTTTATCATCGGGGACCTTTCATTTGCAATACAAAATTTTTTTTTGCTTGTTTTGACAGGCAAAAATGCCAAAAACAGGCGTGAAAGCCGTCAAATTTGAGCCCTGATTGTAAGGGTTATGTTTTATAGAATAATCAGATGAACAACGGATTCTCCCTTTGTTCAGTGCTCAGATACATTATAGTCCAATATGCCATGCACGCAAATGTGTTCTGAACAAAGGATCTCCCCCCCCTGTTTAAGAAGGCAAATATGGCACGTATACTGACTCTACATAATTTACATTGTCATTTTAAAACGCCAAATGCGCCAATGATTTTTCTTCCTTATTCTACCGTCATATATATGACGTGGCACTTGAAATTTATGTGCCATACTTTAAAATTCTATATTGATGCCTTTGCCATGGATTCTACTCTCCTAGCCTTTCACATTAACACACTAAGTCAGCCAAAATTTTGCCTTAACAAGCACTTTGGTCAAGCAAGAAAGTACTAAGAACAGAGAAGATGATTTAAAAAATCTCGGTACTTATGGCATATGTTTTATATGTTTTATGGCATATGTTTGGTAATACATATTTTGTGTTTGTTGATCCATACTGAAAACATCTCATAACTACGGCGCTTGTGTTCAGAATGCGACAAGTTGACTTATATTTACTGCAATTTAGTGATTCCAATTATTTGAAAACTAGACTTCAAGCGCATCATTTTTCGGCTTTGAATTCCAAAATTTTTCAATGGCAGAGCTTAGATATTGTATACTTTATTGTCGTAAACTCTTCGTCTTTGTTAATATAACGTGCTTCCAAACCACCTATGCCAACTTAGTTAGGTACTTAATTGCCCCTTTCATGACAATTGTAACATTCTTATGGCGCCATTTTAGAAAACCATGTCATTCTGCATCTAATCAAATAACACCATGTCATTCTGCATCTAATCAAATAACACAATGTCTCATCGCATTTAACTTTTGATCTCAAATTCATATCATCACCATGAAGAAGCAATGTTCCAAATTCACAAAATATTCAAAGAAGTTCTCATTCGCTTGAGCACTTTGTGATGCATATAATTTGATCCTACGGTATCCGCCAATACATTATCCATTATCTCACTTAACAACCCACAATTATTGAAAAAAATAAAGCTGTTGTATTGTAAGTTGTGACATTGACGTCTCAAAAGATATATTTTGTCATAGTACTGTTATGGTTTAACTCCTAGGATTGCATAGGGCGCCGGCTCCGCTGGCGCTAAATTCTTGTAGTATATATATGATAATAAATATCTAGTGCAGATGTATTAAATATGGTGCTGATGTATTCTGCAGCATAAGATGAGATAATTTTGTGTGGTTTTACATTTTACTTTTGAGTTGCTCCTGTAAATCAATATAGAGCATAGGAGATAGTCTTGGGCCCCAAACATGGGAACACAGAGTTCATTTTCTTGATGACGGTATTTCTACTTGACATAGTTGTCATTCACAGTGCTGTGGCCGTCGTGTAGAAATTATCAATGTGTAGAAATTGTAATGCAAGATATCGGGATGCTCTGACAAATGCTTGTGTCCCAGCATCCTTGATGATCAGCTAGGAAGTGCATATGCTCCCAAGAAGCTCGTTGAAAGAATATATAAGCACTTTCTATCCATCATCTGAAGTAAAGAAATCATTCCATGCACTTTCTATCCATCGCCTGAAGTAAAGAAATCATTTCATGCAACAAAGGAATGTACTACTTGCCTGCATAAGCGTGGACCTTCACAAGGTAAGTGCCTATTCAAACTCAGTTATTCATCAACTCGAAAATGCTAGTTAAAACCTCCTCATTGAAGGTATGGCATATGCCTACTCCAAATATTTTTTATAAACAGTCTCAAATGCCCTTGAAATAGCCATAGACCCTTTCTCCTCAGTACAGGCATAATGGGAGCTCCTTCACCAGTAAGTCCGAATTCATGAGAAAGAGCAAGCTAGAGAAGGAAGATTGCAAATCCGACGAACAATAGTTTTTTTGCAAAATTTGAAACCTAATGGATGATCCGAGATAAGGTGATAAATATGGAGGGTTACGAAACCATGCATGCATGCAAAAAGTCCACTATGCATGCATGCAAGGTCCATAATGCATAGGAAACAAGATATATAGATGCAACCAATTCTTCATCTGCATCATCTTGGGAGAAACATATTGTCAACATTATCTGGTAGTAGCATAATGATGCTCCTGATGATGTTGTTTGCTGCATCTGTTGCGCAAAGGTCCACCAAAGAAGATTATTATACTGTTATGCGGACTATGGCGAACGAGAAGATTGAGGTAAATAGCCATTGTCTTTCATTTCATGTAGCATCAGTGTCATTAGGTACTTAAGATTCTTCACAAAAAAGACATGGGCAATCGATCTCTTATATTTTATGCTTTTCTGTTCTATTTTTCTATTTCTTATATTGCATCACATGCTTCAACATTTTTCACTTGGACTCTGCTTAACAGACACAGGGAAAAGGGGATTGCACAGTCGAGATAAAAATAGCAATAGGGGATAAAGGCACTGATGGCGAAGTCTCTTGCCGAGTGTATGATGGGCAATCTTCTTTTCTAGACTTCCCAACCCTTGACAACCCTGGAGTTAATGATTTTGAGGCTTTGCATATCGATACTTTCACATTCCAAAACCAGCCCTGTTTGAAAAATGTTTGTGCTGCCAAAGTTAGATACTCCTCAAAGCGCCTTGGTCTTTTTGAGAGCCGGTGTCAAAGTGAAAAATTCTAATGGTGCCGCCGTGATCGAGTCCTTTGGTGTCTATGGAAAAGCTCTTAGTGGTGCATCATTTTATGTGATCGGGACTTGAATAACGTGAGCAATTGTGGGAAGTTGTGCCTAATTACAATATAAGATGATGAATGTTTGCATTCTATTGCAAACAAATAAGTTTTGTATATTCATTATAATATCTAGTGCATGATGTATTAAATATGGTGCTGATGTATTCTCGCAAAGATAAGATGAGATAATTTTGTGTGATTTTACATTTTACTTTTGAGTTGCTCCTATAAATCAATATAGAGCATAGGAGATAGTCTTGGGCCCCAAACATGGGAACACAGAGTTCATTTTTTTGATGACGGTATTTCTACTTGACAGAGTTGTCATTCACAAATCTTTGTGGTATTGCCGTGTAGAAATTATCAATATGTAGAAATTGTAATACAAGATATCCGATGCTCGACAAATGCTTGTGTCCCAAAGATCCTTGATGATCAGACTAGGAAGTGCATATGCTCCCAAGAAGCTCGTTGAAAGAATATATAAGCACTTTCTATCCATCATCTGAAGTAAAGAAATCATTCCATGCACTTTCCATCCATCGCCTGAAGTAAAGAAATCATTTCATGCAACAAAGGAATGTACTTGCCTGCATAAGCGTGGACCTTCACAAGGTAAGTGCCTATTCAAACTCAGTTATTCATCAACTCGAAAATGCTAGTTAAAACCTCCTCATTGAAGGTATGGCATATGCGTACTCCAAATATTTTTTATAAACAGTCTCAAATGCCCTTGAAATAGCCATAGACCCTTTCTCCTCAGTTCAGGCATAATGGATAACCTCTTTCAATTATAGCCCAGCACTCTCGAGTATTCTCTTTAAACAAAAAAAGGCTTTGTCCAAGTTTATTGTTTCAAACAATGCAAATCGTTTCCCGTAGACTTGATTAATCTATAAAAACTCTATTCCCATGGTATTTCAAAGTCCAGCGGCAGGTTTTAAAGCCAAAGAGAAGTCTGAGTTGCCTCAAATCATATATAAGGGTGGAGGCAATTTTAAAACTAAGAAGAGTATGCTATCTTCATGTTGCTCATTTGTGAAACAAGATTGTGGATGAAGTTTTATGAAAGACTAGAGGACATGGCGCTATCCAGGAACTCATATAGCTGAGATAGCACATGTTCCATTTACCATGGCATGGAACAACGAGAAGACTGCTATGTCAAAACATTCTATATTTTGGGCTTTAGCATCTTGCCTTTAGAAAAGCCTTGGCTTTAATAGTATATATGCATTGCTAAAGTGTACAGCGGTGTCTGCTAGGCCACTTATTTTAAACAAATTTGTAAAATGTACCAATGGAGAAGCTGGTTAAGCTGGTTGAGGAATCTACGACAAAAACTCAAAGGTATCTATAGTTCACCATGCTCTAAGTTGACTTCACCGATATCTCAGTAAGTGCATGCAAAAAGACATCTTTGGGCAACAAAAAAATTGGAGCTCCTTCACCAGTAAGTCCGAATTCATGAGAAAGAGCAAGCTAGAGAAGGAAGATTGCAAATCCGATGAACAATAGTTTTTTTGCAAAATTTGAAACCTAATGGATGATCCGAGATAAGGTGATAAATATGGAGGGTTACGAAACTATGTATGCATGCAAAAAGTCCACTATGCATGCATGCAAGGTCCATAATGCATAGGAAACAAGATATATAGATGCAACCAATGCTTCATCTGCATCATCTTGGGAGAAACATGGTATTGTCAACATTATCTGGTAGTAGCATCATGATGCTCCTGATGATGTTGTTTGCTGCATCTGTTGCGCAAAGGTCCACCAAAGAAGATTATTATACTGTTATGCGGACTATGGCGAACGAGAAGATTGAGGTAAATAGCCATTGTCTTTCATTTCATGTAGCATCAGTGTCATTAGGTACTTAAGATTCTTCACAAAAAAGACATGGGCAATCGATCTCTTATATTTTATGCTTTTCTGTTCTATTTTTCTATTTCTTATATTGCATCACATGCTTCAACATTTTTCACTTGGACTCTGCTTAACAGACACAGGGAAAAGGGGATTGCACAGTCGAGATAAAAATAGCAACAGGGGATAAAGGCACTGATGGCGAAGTCGGTGCGTGAGTGTATGATGGGCAATCTTCTTTTCTAGACTTCCCAACCCTTGACAACCCTGGAGTTAATGATTTTGAGGCTTTGCATATCGATACTTTCACATTCCAAAACCAGCCCTGTTTGAAAAATGTTTGTGCTGCCAAAGTTAGATACTCCTCAAGCGCGCCTTGGTCTTTTGAGAGCGCTGGTGTCAAAGTGAAAGATTCTAATGGTGCCGTCGTATCAGAGTCCTTTGGTGTCTATGGAAAAGCTCTTAGTGGTGCATCATTTGCGTATCAGGACTTGAATAACGTAGCAATTGTGGGAAGTTGTGCCTAATTACAATATAAGATGATGAATGTTTGCATTCTATTGCAGCAAATAAGTTTTGTATATTCATTATAATATCTAGTGCAGATGTATTAAATATGGTGCTGATGTATTCTGCAGCATAAGATGAGATAATTTTGTGTGATTTTACATTTTACTTTTGAGTTGCTCCTATAAATCAATATAGAGCATAGGAGATAGTCTTGGGCCCCAAACATGGGAACACAGAGTTCATTTTTTTGATGACGGTATTTCTACTTGACGAGTTGTCATTCACAATCTTTGTGGGCACGTCGTGTAGAAATTATCAATATGTAGAAATTGTAATACAAGATGTCGGGATGCTCTGACAAATGCTTGTGTCCCAGCATCCTTGATGATCAGCTAGGAAGTGCATATGCTCCCAAGAAGCTCGTTGAAAGAATATATAAGCACTTTCTATCCATCATCTGAAGTAAAGAAATCATTCCATGCACTTTCTATCCATCGCCTGAAGTAAAGAAATCATTTCATGCAACAAAGGAATGTACTTGCCTGCATAAGCGTGGACCTTCACAAGGTAAGTGCCTATTCAAACTCAGTTATTCATCAACTCGAAAATGCTAGTTAAAACCTCCTCATTGAAGGTATGGCATATGAGTACTCCAAATATTTTTTATAAACAGTCTCAAATGCCCTTGAAATAGCCATAGACCCTTTCTCCTCAGTTCAGGCATAATGGATAACCTCTTTCAATTATAGCCCAGCACTCTCGAGTATTCTCTTTAAACAAAAAAAAGCTTTGTCCAAGTTTATTGTTTCAAACAATGCAAATCGTTTCCCGTAGACTTGATTAATCTATAAAAACTCTATTCCCATGGTATTTCAAAGTCCAGCGGCAGGTTTTAAACAAAGAGAAGTCTGAGTTGCCTCAAATCATATATAAGGGTGGAGGCAATCTTAAAACTAAGAAGAGTATGCTATCTTCATGTTGCTCATTTGTGAAACAAGATTGTGGATGAAGTTTTATGAAAGACTAGAGGACATGGCGCTATCCAGGAACTCATATAGCTGAGATAGCACATGTTCCATTTACCATGGCATGGAACAACGAGAAGACTGCTATGTCAAAACATTCTATATTTTGGGCTTTAGCATCTTGCCGTTAGAAAAGCCTTGGCTTTAATAGTATATATGCATTGCTAAAGTGTACAGCGGTGTCTGCTAGGCCACTTATTTTAAACAAATTTGTAAAATGTACCAATGGAGAAGCTGGTTAAGCTGGTTGAGGAATCTACGACAAAAACTCAAAGGTATCTATAGTTCACCATGCTCTAAGTTGACTTCACCGATATCTCAGTAAGTGCATGCAAAAAGACATCTTTGGGCAACAAAAAAATTGGAGCTCCTTCACCAGTAAGTCCGAATTCATGAGAAAGAGCAAGCTAGAGAAGGAAGATTGCAAATCCGACGAACAATAGTTTTTTTGCAAAATTTGAAACCTAATGGATGATCCGAGATAAGGTGATAAATATGGAGGGTTACGAAACTATGTATGCATGCAAAAAGTCCACTATGCATGCATGCAAGGTCCATAATGCATAGGAAACAAGATATATAGATGCAACCAATGCTTCATCTGCATCATCTTGGGAGAAACATGGTATTGTCAACATTATCTGGTAGTAGCATCATGATGCTCCTGATGATGTTGTTTGCTGCATCTGTTGCGCAAAGGTCCACCAAAGAAGATTATATTGTTATGCGGACTATGGCGAACGAGAAGATTGAGGTAAATAGCCATTGTCTTTCATTTATGTAGCATCAGCGTCATTAGGTACTTAAGATTCTTCACAAAAAAGACAATCGATCTCTTATATTTTATGCTCTTCTGTTCTATTTTTCTATTTCTTATGTTGCATCACATGCTTCAACATTTTTCACTTGGGCTCTGCCTAACAGACACAGGGAAAAGGGGATTGCACAATCGAGATAAAAATAGCAACAGGGGATAAAGGCACTGATGGCGAAGTCGGTGCGCGAGTGTATGATGGGCAGTCTTCTTTTCTAGACTTCCCAACCCTTGACAACCCTGGAGTTGATGATTTTGAGGCTTTGCATATCGACACTTTCACATTCCAAAACCAGCCCTGTTTGAAAAATGTTTGTGCTGCCAAAGTTAGATACTCCTCAAGCGCGCCTTGGTCTTTTGAGAGCGCTGGTATCAAAGTGAAAGATTCTAATGGTGCTGTCGTATCAGAATCCTTTGGTGTCTATGGAAAAGCTCTTAGTGGTGCCTCATTTGCGTATCAGGACTTGAATAACGTAGCAATTGTGGGAAGTTGTGCCTAATTACAATATAAGATGATGAATGTTTGCATTCTATTGCAGCAAATAAGTTTTGTATATTCATTATAATATATATATGATAATAAATATCTAGTGCAGATGTATTAAATATGGTGCTGATGTATTCTGCAGCATAAGATGAGATAATTTTGTGTGGTTTTACATTTTACTTTTGAGTTGCTCTTGTAAATCAATATAGAGCATAAGAGATAGTCTTGGGCCCTAAACATGGGAACACAGAGTTCATTTTCTTGATGACGGTATTTCTACTTGACAGAGTTGTCATTCACAGTGCTGTGGCCGTCGTGTAGAAATTATCAATGTGTAGAAATTGTAATGCAAGATATCGGGATGCTCTGACAAATGCTTGTGTCCCAGCATCCTTGATGATCAGCTAGGAAGTGCATATGCTCCCAAGAAGCTCGTTGAAAGAATATATAAGCACTTTCTATCCATCATCTGAAGTAAAGAAATCATTCCATGCACTTTCTATCCATCGCCTGAAGTAAAGAAATCATTTCATGCAATAAAGGAATGTACTTCTTGCCTGCATAAGCGTGGACCTTCACAAGGTAAGTGCCTATTCAAACTCAGTTATTCATCAACTCGAAAATGCTAGTTAAAACCTCCTCATTGAAGGTATGGCATATGCCTACTCAAAATATTTTTTATAAATAGTCTCAAATGCCCTTGAAATAGCCATAGTACAGGCATAATGGATAACCTCTTTCAATTATAGCCCAGCACTCTCGATTATCTATGAGTTGTGGGTTGCAATATTTGGTCTTCATTCTTGGACACGATATTTTTTATTTTCTTATTTTTCTGTGAAAGCTATAAGGAGCTCTTGTCGCCTTTTTATAAAGGCACGCTGCCTTAATATAGGCAGCTAAGTATTCTCTTTAAACAAAAAAAAAGCTTTGTCCAAGTTTATTGTTTCAAACAATGCAAATCGTTTCCCATATGTAGCATAATAACAGGGGGTTTTCTTTGTGTTTTTGTACGCTTTTCACAAAGGTTTTCCTAAGATTTCATGGCGTATTCGAATGGATGTACTAATGCGTACATCTAGAGTGCACCATTTCTTAGTCGTTGATTTAGCTTTTTTTTTTCCAATGGTCCAATATCCAAGGGCTCACAACAAAAGCCCTCTTTTTATTTTAGGGGCTGAACATGCAAGCCTGCATTCTTGCAAAAAATTAATGTTCTTGTGATCAGAGTGGAAACAGATTTGGAGTGGAAGCGTTAGTGCTTTAGTGCAGAGGATGATGTGGCCGGAAGCAAGATGTGGCCGGATGCTTGCTTCCGCAGTTTGTGCATTTCTTTCGAAGTTTTTTCCAAGGTATGGAAATTATTGTGGCCCTAATTGGTTCAGCCGCAGAGATGAAGGTTGGGATCGGACAGTCAAAAAGTAAGCTTAACAGGTAAGATTGGCTTTTTGCAAAAAGTTGGGCATCTATGGTGATGGATTTGGACGAGCCAGGATGAATTTGATGCCGATTGTTAAGGTGTAATTTGGACTCATCTGAAGGTTGCATCTCTGCAGATCCGACACCTTCAGGTATGGCAGTTTCTTTAAACCAACAAGGTGAGTAACTAGGGTTTATGCAATCGGGGCCGGATTGAACAGATGCACAGGACTCCCATACAGAGGTACATAATTCTTCAAATGTGAGATTTTTAGGTTGCACCTCTGCAGGTCCGGCACCTTCAGGTATGGCAATTTCTTTAAACCAACAAGGCGAGTAACTAGGGTTTATGCAATCGAAGCCGGATTGAACAGATGCACAGGACTCCGATACAGAGGTACATCTCTTCAAATGTGAGATTTTTTGTTTCATCCCTTTTCTTTGCCGGACAGAAGTGACGGAACTGGACATGATTTCTTTGGTTCCTCTCTTGAAATCGAACAAAGAAATCTTACATTTCTGCTTTGATGGTAGTGTTACAGAGCGAGAACTAATTTGTAGTTTACCATTGCTGTCAATATGGAGGAAAGCGGAGTTACCAGTGCTCTGCAGATTCGACTTGAACACATTGGCTTCTCTGGTTTGTTATTTATTTCCTGGTATTATCTGTCCATGCTACATTCTGGCAAAATGCACCAGATGATAATCTTTTAGCTTCCTTAATAATTACATCCTACAGAGAAACCTTAAGTGCATAGTCATCTTTTTGAATTACGTGATCTTCAACTATGTGACTCTAAGGATGGTCTTCAACTATGTGATCTTCAACTATGTGACTCTAAGGATGGTCATTAAGCTACTATATTGTGAGGCCTGGTAGACTTTGTACTCCGAATGTGACATTTGAAATTTATTGTCATATCCAGCAACCACCTTTAAATGGCCTAAAAGATATTTTGTCATTAGACCCTGACAACAATTAGCATGAAATGGTGAACTCCATGGAAAAGGTGATCCTTAACAGTGGTAACCTTCTACAACGACCTGCACCTTTTACCATAGAGCTAGTGTGCCACCACAACACACACAGTTGTTTATTGTTGCGTGGAAATGCTGTTCTGCATCATTATTATTTACCTTGGTTTCTTGAAGTCCTACTACAGCAAAGATTTCTATGAGATATGGTTTTTCACATTCTATTGCTTGTTGAGCAAGAATTTATATATATGGTGTTTGAACTTGTAATAATGCTGAATGGATGTTTCTTCATTTCTCTATGTTAGTGGAAGATTTTCCCATTTTCTTTCTGCTTTAGTTAGGGCCCGAAGGGCCCAAAATTTTTTTCAATATAACAATCAACACACAACTACCATTAACATTATTAACATAAACCATTGCATTTCATACATTTAAATTAAAATCCCCCTTAAACCCCCTTTGGTTTGGGTGCATATTCACACGGGGGGTTACATAGGGCAGCGAGAGCCTTCGGATGAGCATATTTGCCTCAAATCATGTATAAGGGTGGAGGCAATCTTAAAACTAAGAAGAGTATGCTATCTTCATGTTGCTCATTTGTGAAACAAGATTGTGGATGAAGTTTTATGAAAGACTAGGAGGCAATCTTATGTAAACTAAACTACCGGAAAAGTACCCAAAGACTATCTTCATGTTGCTCAATAAATAATAAGTTTGAGAGTTAATTCATTTAGATTAGTCTCTAATAGTATTGTTATCCTCTAATACTATAGATTGACATGTTATTGACCTTCAATTCAAAAATTTTCGATTGATTTTAATGGAAAGAAAAAACAGAAAGTACCAGTTTAAAAGTAGTACCCAAGTACTTTTGAGGGTTCAAAATGGTACAATCAGTAGCATCTTTTACCCTAGAGGACATGGCATATCCAGGAACTCATATAGATGAGATAGCACATGTTCCATTTACCATGGCATGTAACAACGAGAAGACTGCTATGTCAAAACATTCTATATTTTGGGCTTTAGCATCTTGCCGTTAGAAAAGCCTTGGCTTTAATAGTATATATACATTGCTAAAGTGTACAGCGGTGTCTGCTAGGCCACTTATTTTAAACAAATTTGTAAAATGTACCAATGGAGAAACTGGTTGAGCTCGTTGAGGAATCTACGACAAAATTATGCGGACTATGGCGAACGAGAAGATTGAGGTAAATAGCCATTGTCTTTCATTTCATGTAGCATCAGCGTCATTAGATACTTAAGATTCTTCACAAAAAAGACATGGGCAATCGATCTCTTATATTTTATGCTCTTCTATTCTATTTTTCTATTTCTTATGTTGCATCACATGCTTCCAACATTTTTCACTTGGGCTCTGCCTAACAGACACAGGGAAAAGGGGATTGCACAATCGAGATAAAAATAGCAACAGGGGATAAAGGCACTGATGGCGAAGTCGGTGCGCGAGTGTATGATGGGCAGTCTTAACCATCATCCAATTAAATTGGGATTATGTCAACTCCAAAATCACGCCAACCTGCTATTGTCTTCTAGGGGGTTTTTGTTTTTTTTAATCTTTTTTTTTGGACTTCAAAAATAACATGAGGTTGCGATTCACGTGTGACGTTTCATATGCGAATTGAAATATGCAAAAATGAAGAGCAAGTTGCTAACATAGATGAGACCAAAATTGCTTGCTCGATAGATGATAATATTAGGTTTGATAATAACAGATTGCATTATTTGCGAGGCAATTCCAGACTCGAAATTATCGATACATACAAATATCATACAAAAATATCATATATTCCAATAAAACATTAAGGGATCAATTTTCCACGTATTTAACAAGGTGTGGTTCCATGTCAGCCGTTCTATCCAGTTCTGGGTACGAATTTAACACTTCACCCACCGTCATCCCCATAGCCAAATTATGCATAATAGACACAAACTTCACCAGAAAATCATCATCGCATAAAGTTTTTGGATCGTAAGATGGTGGATTCAGGGCCTGTGTTTGATTGTAGAAGTATTTGAGAGCATCATCATCCACTATGATTATATCATCCTTATTCTCGATACCAAGTTCGTCCATCATGTTACTCAAGTGTTTGATGAAGATAGGCTTGCCTGTTGGATCCTTGGGATTAGTGAACTTCACACATTTGTTCTGATCCCAAAAGGTCAACCAATGTCTATGCATTTCCCCGGTGCCTCAAAAGTATCATTGATGTTCCTTAGTTCCATGGATGACCAAATACCAACTCGAAATAACCCGAATGCCTCATCTAGCATCTCCTTCAAGTCGCGACGCGGATAGATCCACTTGGTGTTTGATTCTCTTTGGTGTCCGATGAAACCTGTTCTCTAGCCACTTTATTTTTTTTTGAAAAGTCTTGCAAAGGACTCCGTTTAGGTCGAACACCACAACCTTCTTAGAAACGCAATGGGAAGCTGAAACATCAAACATGTATCCCAATCAGACAAAATACGATAACACAAACAATACAAATGCGCCAAGCGTGATTTGAAATAATCATAATCAAATCGCTACGCGTGATTTAGTTTGACAACGGAAAATAATCAAAACACGCTTGCTGCGATTTAATTCAAAGGTAATACAAATTAAATCACGCAGCGTGGCGGCGATTTAAATGGGCAAGGCCATACCTATCATCTTCGGTTTATTTGCCGTCATGGCCATTCTCCCCTTCGCCACCCTTAATCTTCGTCTTCTTCTTTTTTTAGAATTGTTATTTTCTATTAGTTCCATTGCGTCCTTCACAAGCCGACATTATTTTACTATTGATTTGGCAAACACAGCATCACTAGAGCGCCTTCGTTGCCTTCATTTTCGGTTTTTCCGTCAATTACTTCATTGTTAACCCGTGAATCTACTCTGTTGTTGCTTGCATCACCCGCAATGTGGGCAAAAATATTCCCTAAGTTCGCGCCATCACAAGATTACTTTGAGCAGCCCGGTTTAGCGACCATTTGTTCATTACTGCTTTCCTTATCGGTTTGCAGATTACTAGGTCCCTCACGGTAAGCAACGTCCACTTTCGAATTGGACAAGTCTACTGAGACTTTTGATTGTTGATGATTTCAGGTTGCCATAAGGGCCTTTAGGAGACTTGGCAAGCACATGCATGAGGAATGGTTCAAGAAAGTCTTTGGCCCCGCTCATCACTCACAAAGCGGTGACATCTTCTTGCACCCATAAGAGCCTCTCGGGCAATATAACCTCAACATGAAGCTCCAAGCGGGTTGTATCAATTGGAGCAAATGCCTCGGCGAGGTAAGCAGCCATAGACGGGGGAAATCCATTTTTATTTAAGGGGCCCTTCTCCTTAGTTTGTAGCTCGTACTTGATTTCCCCACTTAGGAGGGGGTCCCGATCCTCATCCTCTTCTGACTCATCCTGTTCTGACTGATCCTAATCCGTATGAAAGAATATAGTTCTTAAGTCCGGATCATCTAGAAGAAAACATTCCCATGCACCGCTATTGTCACCCCTTGGCCTTAGCGATATCATATTAGGCGCCCTGATAGCATGGCTATCATAATGAAGATCACATGTGCCATTTTCCGTGCTGTTCGCAGCTCATTATCCTTAACATCATATATTAGGCATCCCTCCCTAATAACTTTGAGGCACTCTAGATAATGAGCAGCGGATAGTGCATCTTGAATGTAACCCACCAAGGACAAACGATGACAATAGTGAAGGACCTCTCGGTTGTCAATCCTATCAAACTGGTAAAGAAGCTGCTGTAGTCCTTCAGTTCATGCCCATATCTCCTCTCCCACCCTGTTTGTCCAACACAAAGAGTGATATATTTTAAGGCGGAAGTTGATTACGGCAAGAGACCTTTGTACCCAATGGAGACCGAATCTTTGGGCAGACATCGTCTTCTCCAAGAATCTTCTTCACAAGGGCCACTTTTCTTCTCAACTCGGCCCGATACCTTAGGGGTAGAGTCTCCTTATGTTTTGTATTTTAGCCTTCCAATTCTTTAGGAAGTCCTTTGACCAGAATACAAACTTCTTGATGTCATCATTCTTGACCTTGTATTTGTCCGGCAATCCAATTTCGGATAATGCCACATCCCCCTCGATAGCCTTTGCAACTTCGGCTCCTCTGGTGACTTCATTGTCGCATACATCCTTCACATGGCTGCAGCACTCAACCGAAGGACATCCTATCCTTAGTGAAAGCACTCTTCTTGTATAAGACTTCCCTCTTTAAGCACTGGTCTAAAACCCAAATGGTCTCCAAATACGTCTAGCCCCCTCGAGTCTTTCTCATCTCTGTCACATTCAAGTCAAAGATGCTTACATCAATAGGAGGCACCCTACCCATAGTATCTGGCTTCCCTTGTGCATAAAGCGTCCCGAAATTCATTCCACTTGAGCCATCGCCTCCTTACAAAACACAATCTTATACGAGTCTGTTGGTCCGACCTGCTAGATGAGCTTTCGGGAAGGATCTGTCATCACCACCTTTTTCTTTGATTTTCTTGCGTCTTCTTCTTCTCTCCTTATAATTGTCTCCATGCGGCAGTCCGCTCCGGCTCCAGCTTGAATGCTCTCGGACTTTGACCTGCCCTGTGCGGTGGGCAATGGGCAACCATATTCCACCCATTGTTGGCCGCGTGGGCGCGGTTGTTCCACGTATGGACTGCAATAAATGCGGACATTGAATCGATATCATAGAATAGAAACACGCCGGGCGCGATTTGAATAGAATTGATCAAGAGAAAAATCACGCCTGGCGTGAAATGAATAAAGTTACTAATGCAATTCACGCCAGGCATGTTTTCAAATCAATCGAATTCACGCCAGATTTGAAAACACGCCTGGCGTGAATACAATTTATGAAACCAGGTTGATTTGAAAACACGCCTGGCGTGAATTCGATTGATTTGAAAACACGCCTGGCGTGAATTGGTTTGATTTGAAAACACGCCTGGCGTGAATTCAATTTATGAAACCAGGCCGCGCGTGAATTCAATTGAATTGAAAGCACGACTGGCGTGAATATTAAAATGCTAACATCCTAATGCAGTTAGTTACCTTTTGTATAGAAATGTCTTCCCCATTTCATTCAAAGTTGCACTAATCTCAGCCAAATCTGCAGGTGAAGTATTGGCATCCAAGATACGACACCTCCTATACGCATAGTGATTGTAGAACGCGTTTTGGCCTGTTTGTTACTTTTTTGCTGATGAGGGCCTACGTGCCTCAACGAGAATCTTTGCCCGTCGATGACGATGAATTTAATATTTTCATTTAACAATATCTCCTGGAAGTTCGTCCACACAGCAGGCTTCTTCGAGATCATATCCCAAGGTAGCACATCCGCTGGCATAGGCATTTGACCTGGATTACTAATCATGCTCTGAACAATCTCCATGGCATGTCTTTGGATCATATCTTACGCTAACATAAATGGAGCTTGGTGAACGGATGAGGGACTTCACATGGATCGCAAAAGTTTCCTTAAGACCCAATGGATAATGGTCAGAGTATTTATTCAGCTTGTTCATGGCCTCTAGCTGCGCCACTCTGTCTTGTTCATTCTCAAAAACAGAAGCCTCCATGCCTTCGACAACTGCAGGTTGAACATCCTTCCCTAGATCTAGGACCCTCTTAGAAGCTTTCAAGTCAGCTAATTCCCTAGCTTGCTGCAAATAGTGACTTGGTGTCGGTTTAGTGAACATGCCTCTACGCACAGCTGTAACCCCTTGGCAAATAGATATTGGCGTAACTGCTACATTGGTTGGCCAACCATACTTAAAACATGTCTCACCGTTCACATCTGTCTTCATGAACGTATCCTTGTATCGCGGCTCTCTACGGTGAGTAAGTCCAGGCAGATCTTTCTTACATACGTGTAATCTCCAAGAGCAATTTGCAGTTGGTGTCATCCTCTTCCTCACAAGAGATTAGGATCCCTTGTTTGGCCATCTTGTCTGCTTCCTTTTTCCTCGAGAAGAGAGTTAAGTCGAGCTTGCCATTTGTCTTGGCAAGGTCAACGTACCACTCGGCACCCTCGTCCATTTCCTCTTCAGGGCAGGCAGGGTCAGTGGTTGCTATAAGAATCGGCCCTTCATCATCTAAGGTGAGATCATATGGTACTGCATCTGGGTCGTCTGCCCTTGCTTTCTTGGCAGGATTAGAACCCGAATTATTAGGGGTTTTCTTCCTCTTGAACACCGCAAAAGAAGATGAGCACTTTTTAGAGTACTTTTCAGAACAAGAGATCACGCTTGGCGTGCATTTAAACCTAAATTAGTACAAATCACGCTTGGCGTGTTGGTAGCTCCTATTATTGACCATGCTATGCGTGAATTTGAGTCTAGAATGCTTTTGCATCCACATTTTAAGCTACATACCCTTCATGAATCCATATTTCACACTATTTAACCTCATTGAACATTGCTATCTCCAAACTTATATAACACCGCTATATTCTATATATAAAAAAGCAGAGCAAAATTATGTTCTACTGAGCGGACAATCGAGCATTAACGATGGTAATACTTAAAATTCATGCAAAGCATAATAACTCAAACTCATGCAAAGCATATTAACGAAGGCAAGGAGATATCTCAAATTCATGCAAGCATAATACTCTCCACCGTGTGTGTATACGTGGCAAATTAAATACCTTGAATAGGGTTACGATATTCTGTGTATTCGATCAACGTCCTCTGAAACTTGAGAAGAGCCGGGTTTAGGGATTCCTCTTCCATCGCTTCCTCTCTCGCCCGTCCGCCTCGACCTCGATTCACTTTAGAAGACATCTCCGAGTCGCCTAGTAATGCAGTCGGAAGGTCGCTTGGATCTGGCCCTTTCGAGCTGCTTTCGAAGAAATAGTACTTTCTCTACAATGCGAAATAGAGAAATTTGAATTTCAAGAAAACACAAAATCTTGATTTTGAAATATTCTTGACACATACAAATAATAATGGCGAAGACCCGTCCAGAGACTTCTTTCATTAAGTTTTTAAAACCAATCTACCCAAAAAGTATCCCGGCCAAATTTATCTAAGCCTAAACGTAGTTAACCTAATCTTTCTTCTAATTCGAATTTTCCGACCGCCCAAATCAACGGAGTTTCCATAGCACCTTGACTTCTCAAATCGACCTTCTGGAGACTCAAATCTTCTTCTCAAGAATGGCTCTGAAATTACTGTACTCATCTCATTCCAATAGCTTGAACATTAATTTCCAATAGTAGGTGTCTCGAATAGCAATTTTCTGCGATTGTCGAAGATGAATGTTTCATGTTAACTACAAATCAAAAAAGGAAAGTAGGATTATGCAAGATCGACTCCATCGATCCGACTGTAAACTGTCATGGAATTCCGCTCGGGGATAAGTATGTCCGAGTTACAGTGATTAACTGCTGCGCTATGGATGAAGCTTTACCTCGCAGACACCCCGGTGGGGATACGGTTGGAGAAAGTGTTGGAACATTTGTTGCATGGCCAAGAAACCGCTTAAAAAAGGTATGTAACATGTATTACATTGTAGAAATATAGAAGTAGACAAAATTTGTTGTATTCATTGGAAAAAAGTTTACAATTGTATATAATCTGGATAAAACCTGGATAAACCGGACAAAATCCCGGACTCTTTGTTTCAAGCCAGGTCTCTTGTAGCTGGGCTATCGACATCTCCATTTCCATAGCTGGGCATAGTGAACTGATCAGGTAAAACCCCAGCAAAAACACCAGGCTCTAGCTCCACCTCCCCCGCCTGCTCCACCTCCACCTCCTGCTCCTCCTCCTGCTCCACCTCCTGCTCCATTGGTTGAACCTCCAATGCATCGTATAACTTTGCGGTAGTGGTTCCATTGGTTGAGCCATCTCCATTGCATCGTTATACCGCTTTGTGGTAGTGGTTCATGTTGGGGTATCCGGGCATAGAGGCTAACCACTAAAAACGCAGCTCCTCATTTTGAATCTCGGTGACGGATCTGGATTCACTCTCGATCAATGCATGTCTTGCATTCTCGAAGTGATTAGATAAGAGGGCCAGCCTCCGTGCGATTCAAGGGCCCCAGGCCCAAATCTATCATTGCCCTCAAGCTCTGCTGCCATCATCATTACTTGATCCAAGTACTCCGAGGGGTTGCAAGATCGGTGCTCCAAGGGACCCGGTGCTGGTTTGCCCAGTTCAACCGACCGGAGATTGGAGCCGAAACTGGAGGCTGGGCGTGATTCTTGCTGGCCCAAATGTAATTCAATGCATCTTAAATCCCAATTGGGTGATTAATGTAACTTGGCATCTATCAATAGGAAGTGAGCGAGTATCGTCGATTCACGCTGGCGTGTTATATTTATTTATTTAAAAACTTAGAAACTAAGAGACACGCGTGTTTAAGCGTAAAAGTTGAAAGTAGGGATATAATTGTTTTACACGCTTCGTAAAAAAATTTTGCTATATAAAGGAAAAACTATACACACTTTCGGCTGCACTTTTCGGTGAGAGGGAGAAAAAAAGCATGCAGGATAGATAAGTAAATAGATAAAGGCCCCGGCCTTTATCTATTGCTTATCTATCTGTCTGATTTTTTCCCTCTGTGAGTGCAACCAGCGGTATTCATGTTGAAGGCTAAGGTTAGCATAAAACACGCAAGCGTGTTTCAAATATTATCTTTCATATTTTTTGTAATGCTTTCTACTACACTTATTCATAATAGAAACTTGCATGCAATAGCATGATTAATTCAGGAAGAGAAACTCAAAGAATTTACGAAACAAAAAGAAGGGATGAAGTTTATAAAAACTATTCGGTTTTCATAAACATCATCTGCTTCCTCCTCGAGCAAATGCAAAAGCTTGTCTTCTTGGATTAAACCCGCCATTGAGATGATACCTTGAGTTCTCGAGGTGGAAGGATTCAAAGAACGGGAGGATTATGCTTGTGGTTTTAATTCGAGGCTTTTCGATTCATGGACCTTAGTCCTCACTTGGATGCTCTGAGAACTAAAAGGCGAGAGTCTTTTAGTAAGTTAGGAATTACGAAACCAAACATCTAACATTCTTTGAATATAAATCTGCTCACCAAGATTTGAAGGGCGGATCAAACATAGCGAAGCCAACCCAAATCGTCGTATGAAGGAAGGAAGAAAATGTAGGAACTTTGAGGAGCGTAAAATGGATTTATATAGGCATAATTAGAAATAAGTTAAGCGTGAATAATTGATTGCTTGAATTAACACGCCTGTCTGCATCTTCCTTGGACATGACATGTATATGGTATATATGGAGAATATTGCATTTCATGCAATAAATTCTCCATGACATTTTATTCCATTTATTGCATTGAAAAAAATAGAATTTAGAAAGTTTATATAGGCTAAATTAAAAATGATTTTAAAGGCAAAGTTATCAAGGCTAAAAATGACTTGTAAGGTTGGGGAATTGTTTTAGGTCGTATAGGAAAATTTCCTATAGTTCTTGTGATGCATCGAGATTTCTCATGGGTTGATTTATAGTGTTCGAGACTTTGTTGAGACAAAATTTGCGAGATACAAAATTTTAGAGAGACAAAATTTGCGAGACAAAATTTTAAAGAAAAGCGACTTGGAGCCAAAATAATTGGAGAATCACAGTTTGATTTTATTCAAAAAAATTTATGTCTGTAAAAAGCTGTTTGAAAAACTGTTTGAAGACAAAGTTTATGAAGAAAACTGTTTGATTTCATTAAAAGCAGTTGTATGTACAGAGATGCCCAAGGCTTAGGCGACTGCGAAGGCTTTTCACACAATTCTGAAAAAAAAATGCGGGAGGCATGTCCAAAACTTGTAAGAAAGGAAACAAAAATGGGCACGGGATCTCGCATCACTCTTCCACACCACAATAAAAAGAAGAAGGAAAGGTGTTAGAAAAGAAAGAAAGGTGCAAAAAAAAAAAAAAAAAAGAAATCACATGCAAACCTGGTTCATCTCAACCACTCCAAAAAGGCGGGTGAATTGTCGACCTTCTTCCGAATCATCCTCCTCCTCAGAGATTTCATTCTCTGTTTTGAGGTCAAGCCAACCACTGAAGCAGAGGCGGTCATGTGCTCTTGGGAGGACATCTCCTCCTCTTCCTCCAACTCCTCCTCTTCCTCCTCTTGAATCGAGAGAATCGGAGGAGCTCAACTCCTCCTCTTCCATGTCGAAAATCCCGGAATCATCCTCTGAATTGGAATCAGAGGAGAATTGGGCAAGAAAATCTATGGGAGGGGGGGAAGAGAGGGGGTTCTTCAACCCGAAAAAAAAAATTGGGACAGAATGGAGGTCTTGAGAGCGTGAACCGGATTTATATAGGGTTAATTAGAAATTAGCGTGAATAGTTTATTGCCTCAAATAACACGCCAGGCGTACGAAATTCCCGCCAGCTATATCATCTAGGGTATATTATTATGGATAATAAATTCTCCATGTTTTGAAGGCCTTTTTTTAATCTCAAAAAAACCTAATGGATAGCACATGTTCCATTTACTATGGCATGGAACAACGAGAAGACTGCTATGTCAAAACATTCTATATTTTGGGCTTTAGCATCTTGCAAAGTTAGAAAAGCCTTGGCTTTAATAGTATATATGCATTGCTAAAGTGTACAGCGGTGTCTGCTAGGCCACTTATTTTAAACAAATTTGTAAAATGTACCAATGGAGAAGCCGGTTAAAACGGTTGAGGAATCTACGACAAAAACTCAAAGGTATATATAGTTCACCATGCTCTAAGTTGACTTCACCGATATCTCGATAAGTGCATGCAAAAAAAACATCTTTGGGCAACAAAAAATTGCAGCTCCTTCACGAGTAAGTCCGAATTCATGAGAAAGAGCAAGCTAGAGAAGGAAGATTGCAAATCCAATGAGGACAATAGTTTTTTTTTGCAAAATTTGAAACCTAATGGATGATCCGAGATAAGGTGATAAATATGGAGGGTTCTGAAACCATGCATACATGCAAAAGTCCACTATGCATGCATGCAAGGTCCATAATGCATAGGAAACAAGATATATAGATGCAACCAATGCTTCATCTGCATCATCTTGGGAGAAACATGGTATTGTCAACATTATCTGGTAGTAGCATAATGATGCTCCTGATGATGTTTGCTGCATCTGTTGCGTAAAGGTCCACCAAAGAAAATTATATTGTTATGCGGACAATGGCGAACGAGAAGATTGAGGTAAATAGCCATTGTCTTTCATTTCATGTAGCATCAGCGTCATTAGGTACTTAAGATTCTTCACAAAAAAGACATGGGCAATCGATCTCTTATATTTTTATGCTCTTCTATTCTATTTTTCTATTTCTTATGTTGCATCACATGCTTCAACATTTTCACTTGGGCTCTGCGGGGATAAAGGCACTGATGGCGAAGTCGGTGCGCGAGTGTATGATGGGCAGTCTTCTTTTCTAGACTTCCCAACCCTTGACAACCCTGGAGTTGATGATTTTGAGGTTTTGCATATCGATACTTTCACATTCCAAAACCAGCCCTGTTTGAAAAATGTTTGTGCTGTCAAAGTTAGATACTCCTCAAGCGCGCCTTGGTCTTTTGAGAGCGCTGGTGTCAAAGTGAAAGATTCCAATGGTGCCGTCGTATCAGAGTCCTTTGGTGTCTATGGAAAAGCTCTTAGTGGTGCCTCATTTGTGTATCAGGACTTGAATAACGTAGCAATTGTGGGAAGTTGTGCCTAATTACAATATAAGATGATGAATGTTTGCATTCTATTGCAGCAAATAAGTTTTTGTATATTCATTATACTATATATATGATAATAAATATCTAGTGCGAGATGTATTAAATATGGTGTGATGTATTCTGCATAAGATGAGATGATAAATTTATTGTGGTTTTACATTTTACTTTTGAGTTGCTCCACGTAAATCAATATAGAGCATAGGAGATAGTCTTGAGCTCACAGTCGCAATTGCTTCTGATTTTCTGGAAGCATGGTGGGAACAAGATCCTTTCACCTCATCTCCACAAACCATATGCACGGAAGAATGCCACAACCTGGGAAGAGAGTGGCAGCACCAAAAGCAAAAATTGAGAAGAACTAGCACAAAGAAAAGCAAGAATAGAAGGCACCAAATTGTGGAAGAGGACAATGGACCTAAGAGGATATGGACAAGGCTCTTGATTTGGTAAGTGATAATGTTGTATCAATTGAATTTTGGTAGAAAACGGGCATTCTGAATCTACAATTAGAGGCTGGCTTTATGGCACAATTACTCATAAGAAACAAAACAATCCTAAATATTGACTATTGGACAAGAGAAGGAGCTTGCGGTTCAATGGGCATTAGATAAGGCGATAAAGGAATGGGTGTCACCCTAGATGTAGTTAGGCAAAACAGAAAATTGTGTGGCGGAGCAATAACTAGCAAAGCGGTCTTCACGGAAAAAAATGGTGGCGTTTATTTAAAGATCGACGCACGATATATCATTGAGAAGCAAACATTGGGGAAATATCTAGGCAAAGGCAATGAATGAGGGCAAACATTAGTGCATGGTATCTTTGGTTTAGAAGGAATTATTACTCAAATTTTAACTTCCTCCCTCTAGAATTTGGAATCTTGGGATGAACCCGGTGTACAAACCCGGTAAGGTTAGTGGGATGAAGATATGAAAGGGTGCTCGTAATGTCCATGAAGCTAGTTATGCAAAACGAGAAATTAGGTAGCAACAATCCTTGCATGCTCAATCACTTGTTCCTTGGGAACATACAATCCTATAATAGTTCAATCCTGTCGTAATCCACGGCCATTCCAAAAAGGAATATCCCCAAATATTCAAAGCCAATGACACTTGTATCCATCCAAAATAGATGAGGTCAAACCCATTTTCCACGTCATCAAAGGTGAGCTAGAAGGTTTCAATGATCAACCAAGTACATACTCGGTAATGAGAACAAGCAAAGGCACTCCAAGCCGTTCAGCAAACTCCATTCTTTGTTGTCGCGTGATGCGGTAGAAATGCGATACTTGCAAAGCAGTTAACAAAGAGGAGGTCTTGATTGCATGGCCCGGTACATGCTCCTCGCTCACGAGTATTTGACACCAACTACACATGCATTGTTGATTAAAGGACCCGGCGGCTACAACACCTTGACATATCATGAATCCTATTTCACAAGGGCATCCACCACGGCAATTATCTGCCAACATCTTTGCCGGTTTATTAAAACAATTGGGATTTGAACCCCACAGCAAAGCTTGGCGTTACCAATGCCACGCCATGAACATAGACTTCGAGAAAAAGAAAAGATGGGGTTTCTTATGTCACCCTACTCACAAATTCATGCCGCCATGAACTCCACTTACAAAGAAAACATCAAACAACATGGTTTCATCAGCCCTTCAACTGGAAGATGCAGCAAGCATGGTTTCGGGCCGAGCATGCGTTCGGCTATGAGCAGCCGATCCGGTATGAATGTAGTGGCTATGAGCCAAGCGATCCGGTATGAGCTCCGCGAGAAGAAGGCCGCATGTAAAGGCCATGTAAATACCGGAAGAGCGGCCATGCCTGCCGCGCAAAGCGCCGCGAATGCATGCGGCCTTCTAAAACTACGAATTTCCAAAACCAAAGAAACCTAAGAAACACCATTTGAAGCGACAAAACCCATATCTTGGCCTTATGCCAAAATAGCATGCAGATACACTTAGAAACCTTTGAAAATCTTATGTAACAGACCAAAACATTTTGGAAACTTAATCCTTGCATCTTTGTAATCTTGAAAGGTTATAGAACATACAGCTTTACGTATTCAAAGGCAATGGGAATAAGAAGAGGGTATATTGCCGCGATGTGAGGAAGGAGCAATCAAAAGCTGTCAACCTCGAGCTTGGATGACAACAAATTATTCTATTCTTAGCTGGCCCATTTCAAACAAGAGTCGGTGGAGTATCTAGTAGAAAGACCTCATCTTATCATCATGGATGGGCATGAAGTCATGTGGACAGAAGTAATTCTTCTTTGCAAAGAGATGGAGCATACACTGCTGCGCATACATCTCATGCCCTTCAACCCTTGATGTGGCTTGTTTGGAGCCTTTAGCGATGCTTTCAAGACTATTAGAGGAAGATATATGTTGAGCAGGCCTAAAGGAGAGCCAACCCAAAGAGACATTGCGGCAATAATCTCAGAGGCAATTGCTTAAACTCTTACACCTTCAAATATTATCTCAGTTCTTGGCCACGAGTTTGGCCCTTTAATGCATCAAAGGTAAAAGCCTCACAATCGCGACAATAGATTTACAAAACTACCACCAAGAGTTGATAGAAGTGTCATAGAGAGTGATGATGGAAATGAACAAAGTGAAGAAGATGAAGATGTTTATAGGCCACAATTGCCAAATGATCGGTAAAATAATGAAAATGGAGTCGGTAACATCATGATCAACCTTATGATGAGCCATGTGGGCTGCCCAATGCTCAACTTTATCACGATGCCTTATGATCAACCCTTTCACTGAATTCGGGGATGCAATCAATGCGAAGGTGGTGTGAAGAGGCAATTGAGCAACCACAACAAGTCCTTGAGTTTGCTAACATTAGCAATCCTTTGGTTGATGTGAACATCTGAAAGGAATGGGGTGCAGTTGGAGATGGCAATACTCACAAATGAGGTATCACGAGGTACATAATATTTGCTGGTCCATCAAATCGACCTTTTCAACCTCAAGCTCATGTGCCAATGCAAGGGAATGATGTACTTGTTAGGAGATCCAATTTGCCACTGTTGTTTCACAAGCAATGAGCATTGAATTAGATCTCAAGAGCTTGTAAATGTTGGAAAAGAGGAGGTGATATACCACACGATCTAGGTGGCCGAGTGCATGTAGCGGATGAGTTTGTCTAAGCTTAGAGGAAAAGAAGGCGAGGAGGAAGCGAAAGAGAGGCTGCCGAGGCATACAAAAGAAGCGAGAACAAGAAAAGAAGCGAGGAAAGAAGAGGCAAAGAGCAATTGCAAAAGGGAAGAAAGAGAGGCAAGAAGAAAAGCCCGAAGAAGAATTTGAGGCTAGCACTAGAAAGACTTAGGCAGCAGTGCCACTCAAGGTATCAAACTGCCATTTTGGGCAGCAAACACCTCTCAACAAGAATACAAAAAAAGAAGATTAGTTATTAAAATGAATTTTGAGGATCAAGGAAGGCTTGCCTCCATTGGAGTTGTTAGGAGTTGATAGTGAGCATAGTGATAGTGACGATGAGTTAGTATATATCCCTTCTACTCCAAATGTAGCTCATGCAAGCTTTCCTAATCTATATGAATGTGGACCACTTGAGACCAATCCACAGGAGGAGACTCCCGATCTTTTCCAAGATAGCCAACCGCATGAAGATGGGCCTGGAACACCTCTTGTGGGCTGTAGCCTTGAGGACACACATATTTGCTCTCAAGATCAGCAAGTGATAAGTATTGATGGGCATATTTCACTTGCCAAACCGGTTCCTAGCAGATTACAGACCATTCAATCACCTCTTAAACAATGGGACCTGCCACATGAATCAAACATTGCACATGATGATGGCATTGGAATGGACACACAAGCATGGATCAGGTATGCTAACATGTGGGAGACATGCTTGATGGAATAAACAAAGCACGCATGATTCGAGACATGGCTGAGGTTGGTGTGGACCCTGATGTGCTTTCAAGAGCCAAGAACATGGACGAGGATTATGCAAGGGCATGGAGAGAAGAAATGATGAAGGTTGCTAATTTGCTTGAATTTCAAATTTATCTCATTCAATGAAGCATGTACTAATTATGTGTTATTGTCTTTGTAGATGCCAATACCCGACTACCCCTCAAGTAGTGATGATGATGGAATTATGATATGATCACTTTGTGCTCAAGAAATATAGCGTGCTTGCAAATTTTTTGATGAATTTTAGGCTGCAACATATTGTATAAACTGTATGGCAGCTTTGGGACAAGCTTATGAATCCGAATCCAAGAAATTAGATATGCAACTAATTTTTGCACGCTATTCCTTTCTTGTTTCAGATTTTTTCTTCATTGTTCCTCCTTGTTTGTCGCATTGTTGGATGTCATCTTATGTTCTTTGGTAGCATGCATGCATGATAAAGTGATTTGTTGATTGCAAATGTGAGTAGAAGGAGTGTGAAATTGGATGGTCTGAATGAATATTTTATAGTTGTAGGGCACAATAGATAGTAGATGGGCATTTGATGTGTAATAGGTGGGCAATTGGTGCGCAATAGATAGGCAAGTGGTGCGCACTTGCTGCGGGAAGGTGGGCAGCAGACTAACCCTACTTTGAACACTTGTAACTTCTTGTACACATGTCCAATTGGCTTGAACATTGTTGATGCCTCATTTGCTTAGGTTGGATGTATGCATCTTGACTTATAAGGATTCCTTTCTTAAGTGAGGGATATGTGGGCACCCTCCCTTAGCTTCTTGAATGAGAGCTATTGGCGAATCGTTGTGAGGTAGCAAGGGAATTAATTGCGGTGCCTTTTTTGGCTCCCGATTTCGGGGTCTCGCGCGGAGGAAATTTGCTTAAGCGGAATTTCCCACCCGCTTTAAGCGATTTTCAAATTCTTGAAATTCGCTTTGCGAATATCGTGGGGGGAAAGTGAAATTCGCTTTAAGTTTAATTTGAGATTCCGTCGCGGCGAAAATTTTGTCACTTCATGTCACTTCATGTCGGGGCCCCCGCCGTGATTTTGAAAACGAAATTCGCTTAAGCGAATTTCGTCCGTCAGGCCTGTGTCGCGGCCGCGCAGGGGAAAAAATTTGAAATTCGCTTTGCGAATTTCGAAGCGAGCGCTTATAAACGCCCTCGGCCTCGAGTGACCCAAAAAAAAAAAAAAATTTTTTTTTTTCAAAAGCATGTCAAAAGCAAATTTCAAAATTTTCTTTCAAAAATTCCCAACAAAAAAAAAGGGGGCAATTTAAGGGAGTTTGACTAATTCTAGTTCTCTATAAAAAGAATGCATAGGGTGTTTGAAATGCTGAAGGCAAGCTATGGCGGATGGAGCATCATCACATCCTAAACAGAGCACCATGAGTCACCCTTTGGCGCCCTTTGACATTGGGTTTGGAAGAGGTTGAGTGCATCCGGTGGTTGAAGGAGTACTGACGGCATGAGATTGCGGATGGGTGTTCTTGTGATAAGGTGGCCATGCTTACCGTCGATGGGATGAGGCAAAGCAAGCGGGCCATGGACGAAGCCCAGAACAAACCGGAGAGTCGCCTTTAGATGCGGACAAGGCTAAGGTGGTGTCCTTGCATGCGGACTATGCGTAAGCCGCTCGTGACTTCCATGAGTATTGCGAGGAGCGAGAGGATGTTATTGATTGTTTCTTAGCTCCACCCTTACCTGGTTTTTCTTCCATGTCACCACCTTCTAAGTAACCTTGTCTGATTGTGCTCCTATTGATAATATTGACTTGCCGATTGATTTCCGATTCTACAAGTGCAGCGATTTCGCTATAAAAAAAAAAAAAAAAAAAAAAATGAAATTCGCTTTAAGCTTAATTTCAATTGTCAAATTGGCTAAGCTTAATTCTAGTTCTCTATAAAAGAACGCCTACGGGTCTTTCATATGCGTCAAAGGAGCGCCCAAGTGATTGGCCTTCGTAGTTTCTGAGTTTTGCCCAGCATAGTGCAGCTTGTTTGATAGGGTCTGTTAGAATGTCGGATTCAGATTATGAGGATGAGAGCTCTATGAGCGAAGCTTTCAGATGATGGCAATAGCGACTATTGGCAGGATTCATCTGATCAATCAGATGCTGATAGCTCTACATCGTCCCTTGCCACAAGTGCTAGTCGTGGTCCGGGTGGTTCTAATGTCGTGCAGGAGGTGGTTCAGATGTATCCCGATCCGTGCGACTGGCTTAGGCAGGAACGGGCCCGAGGAGTTCGTGTCCATGGCTATGTGTTCTTGAAAGAGACATATGATCTTATGATTGCTTCCATCAACGAGGGTAGGCCTCCGTACCCTTGCGACATCAGGATCACAAACCCAGATTTTTGTTACGAACCAAAATTTTAGTACCAAAATTTCGATTTGTATTCACATCAACCATCAGAGTACACAGAACAAGTACTGCCTTCCACGAGGCTATATACATGAACACCACATATACAGATAACAAGATGACAACACAAGATAACTAATGCACACATACGCTCCGCCAGCTATCAAACAGCCTGCACAAGCTTCCACGTGTTAGTAACATGCATAAGAGTTATCCAGTATGTCAACACAAAGCAATGACTGACGGACTGCAAGTCCACACATATGGAATCCACCACACGCACCATAGCATCTGCCAAGCAGACACACCCCGCCATATCTAGACAGTACGTCGTCTAGAACCCCCGCGCTGGTGGATCTTATGTAAGGGAGAAACTGCAAGCAACATAAGACCCTAGGCTGTTAGACTGTTGGTTCCGCCCATCACCGTCCCATACCAGTGATGAGGTTCGCCTCACCAACACCGATGGATCTTATCCGATAAGCCACGCTTATCCATATACATGCTATGCATAAACTCCCTGGGGTAAGCACTCAACGTGCTCACCCTAGTATCATTAAGATACTCTAACAGTGGAGCGTCGCTCCACAATGAATACGTTGCTTTCACTGGGCTGTCGGTGGACGCGGGATATTGTCCCATACCAATACCCCTTGCCTACCTCACCAGCACTCACAAGTACCCCGTACAAGAACATAAGCTTGTTCCAATTAGGAAGCACACGCTTACCCTTACCAGAAAAGGTAGAGGCCAATACTTAGTAGTAAATATAAACTACCACTGCCTTGGCAAGGGGCAGCACAGAGCATGCCTAAGACTTCGCTTAAGCTGATACTACAGAACTAACAGGAGAGCAAGCATGAAAGCCCAAGGGACACCCGGATTCATGGTAGCATGATCTGCCATAAATGACAGCCACACCACCCGGTTTATTACAAGGGATCTTAATTCCTTTAATGGTAACCAGAGGGAGCGGTACTAGCACAGATCATCAGCATAAAGCTGACCAACCATCTACCGCCACCATAAGCTTACCAGAATCAAGTTTTACACTGCCCTACAAGCAACCCCTGTATCCGAATCCTTGCTCAGCCTTTTATGCTTCTGGCGCCTCTCTGTAGTAATTCCAGCTCCTGCCCCTGCCTTCCAGCCTGACTGCCTTTTTCCACTGTAACCTCCTGCTATCAGAACCGGAGGCCTGCCAAATCATGGCTAAGCCATGTGGTGCTGCCCCAAGGGGGCAGGTGATTCTGCCGGATTCCAATTCCGGTCGCCTCTGATCCTCCCGGATTCTTCTGTGACAGTTCCGGCCTGCCTATAACAGGTCGCCGACCCACCCACTCCAGGACATGCCAACGTGGCAGGGCCACGTGGCAAGCACCAAGACGTCATGTGGGTCTGCCGAATAGCAGGTCCAACTCCTGCCCAGCCCATTCAGGCTGCCGTCACAGCTACAGGGTGGCATCCCCGCTATTGGGGTGCTCACCTTCTAAAAGTCCAATGGTTCATAAAACCATTGAAGGTATTTATTACCTTAACTTTTATTCCATGGGTTGCCTAACCCATTCAACCACTGCCCCTCCCTTACATTATATCCATAATGTACTTAGGGCAATCGCGCAACTATGTCTAGCGCTATGATTAGTTGCGCCCCTAGTCTAGGATGTACCAGGTGCACCATACCCTAGGCTAGAGAATACCATGCGACCACAACTCTAATGCCAAACGCATTAATTCAGTTTGTCTGCCCACCACCACATGCATGCAATTTATTTACAATGGTCTGCAAAATATTTTGGGCGTAACATTACTCCCCCCCTGGGATTCTTGTCCTCAAGAATCGGCTCCAGACCATTGAGCCATAACATCCGGATATTGAGTCATGAAACGACGACTCTCCCACGCCGCCCCGAGGCGTGTCTATGTTTCCACTTCACCGTAAATTCCATCCGGTCTCTTTGGGCGGATCCGCACTATCCGGGAATTTAATATTCTTTTCGTGGGTAGGGATTCTATCCAACTCCACCATGTGTTCGAGAAGGCACAACATTCGGCAGTTTTCCCCGAGCTGGTCGCGACTCACATGGGCGGATGAATGTCCACATTCGATTGGGAGTTGCAACTTGAAGGCAACATCACTATATTTCTTCAAAATCTTATAAGGACCATTGTATCTTGGGAGAGCTTTGGTTTCTTTCCCGCAAGCAACGGCAATATTGCTTTTCTTTTGATTTGCGGGGGAAGACCACACGAAGGTACACCATCTAACCCTCATGTAGCTCGACGGGCTCTAGACAAATTGGCACGTGCCCTTGCCCGATCTGGGCACGTCTCATATGCAATTGACACAATCCAAGTGTCACATCCATGCCTTCAAGCATACTTATAGCAAAGATCGGTTTTCAGCCCATCAAAACCAAGCGATGGTCCTCCGGGATTTCTCCCAAACATAGCCACAAGCGGGCTAGTTTTGATGCTGTTGGAACCCATTATTGTAAGCAAACTCCACAATTGGCAAATAGTCCTCCCATCCGGATTGCCGAGTGGCCACATAAGATCTCAAAGATATCCTCCAGATCGATTGACTCTTTTCGGTTTCCCCATCCGTTTTAGGATGATCTCTTCGGAGAATCAAGAGTGCATTTTAATGCAGAGAGAACCACGCCCGAAATTCCCGGTGAATTTCACATCACGATAAACACAATAGCTTTGGGTAATCCAAAAATAGGAAATACATGCTGCATATAAGCCTTGGCCACCGCCAAGCCATCAACATTCTTTGTCAGAGGTATAAAGCGTGCATACTTCGTCAACCTATCAACAATGACAAGTATCTGGGTATAGTGATGCATGGTACGAGGCAACTTCACAATGAAATCCATGGAGATTTCACTCCACCTCTCCTCTGGCACAGGCAGAGGTTGCAGAAGTCCTGGAGTCTTGCCTCGACCCGCTTTAACCTGCTGACAAGTCTCACAAACTTTTACATATTCCTGCACATCTTCTTTCAAGCTAGGCCAATAAAACATTCTCTTGAGCGATTCATACGTTTTCCATTCACCTCCATGCCCAGCATAAGGTGCATCATGGAATTCGCTCAATAATTGCTTTCTCAATGTGTCCACAGCAGGAACATAAATACGTCCCTTATGATACTAGAGTCCATCCTGGATATCCCAAGCATCAGGTAACTTGGATAGATGCTGCATACTTAAAATATAGGCATCCAAGTCATATGCTTGCCTAATCTGTGACACCAAAGCAATTTCACATTGAACCATTACATTTACCTCCCGAACCCTAGAGAGAGCATCAGCAACAGGATTCTTTTTCCCGGGAAGATGTTCAACATGAAAATGAAATTAAGAAAGAAAGTCCAACCACCTAGCTTGCCTTGGACTTACCTCGGCCTGGCTTTGCAGGAATTTCAGCGGTTTATGATCGGTATAGACCACAAACTCGCACTTATTGCGGAGATAATGTTTCCAGACTTTGAGCGCATGAACCATTGCCAGTAACTCCTGCTCATAGGTGGAATAGTTCTTCTCAGCAGCATTGAGTTGGCGACTTTCGTACGCCACTACTCTACCATCCTGCATGAGAACAGCACCGATGGCATAACCACATGCATCAGTGTAAACCTCATAAGGTTTACTCATGTCTGGAATCAACAGAATAGGCGCCGAGGTCAGCAACCTCTTCAGCATATCCATTGCCTGCTGCTGCTTCGCTGTCCATTGCCACTGGACATTAGTTTTCAAGAACATGGTCAAAGCAGCTGCAACCTTGGCAAACTTCCAGACAAATCTGCGATAATAACTGGCCAATCCCAAGAAACTACGCAACTCAGATACATTCTTTGGCGCAGGCCAAGGCTGAATTGCCTCCGTCTTCTTGGGATCCACAGCTACACCTTCAGCAGATACAATGTGGCCCAAATATTCCACCTGTGCTTTCAAAAATTCACACTTTGACATCTTTGCATACAACTTATGCTGTCTGAGCAGAGTTAGCATAGAACGCAAATGATTCAAATGCTCATCCAAGGTTTTGCTATACACCAGGATATTATCTAAAAATACTTCAACAAAAGTATCAAGACATCCTGCAAAAACCTCATTCATCATTCTGGAAAAAGTAGCAGGAGCATTCGTTAGTCCAAAAGGCATCACCAAAAATTCAAAATGACCAAACGTGGTCCTGAAGGCAGTCTTATGCACATCCGACTCCTTCACCCTTATTTGGTGATAACCACTGCGCAAATCCAACTTAGAAAAATACTTAGCTCCTGTTAATCTATCCATAATCTCGTCAATCCTAGGCAAGGGATACCTATTCTTGATCGTGATCTTATTCAAGGCACGATAATCAATGCACATCTTTGACATTATGATAATTTTACTTTATTTTGAAATTATGGAATCATGACTTTTATTATCAATTTATTTGAAGAAACGAGGATATACATGTCTATTTATTCATATTTTCCACTCATGAGTAACGTTAATAATATCGCTATGTTACTAATGTGAATATTCAACATGTGATCAAGTCTAGGCCTCAAAGAAAAGGGCACCTGTTTTCTTTTGGGGCAGAATTGGTCAAGTGGTCTTTGCAAAAGTCCATGGAAGGTAAAAGTCTGTTTGTACAGATTTTAAAATGTTTTTTATTTTTACTTCAGTTTCCTGGTTATACCAGGGACCTTGACTTGATCTACATTTTAGGTGTGACTCTTAAAGCTTTGCAATATCTATTCTTCAACTTACATGTGTATTATATGTGACATAGGAAAAAGAAACGAAACTTGCTGCAACAGGCATGAAAAAGACATTAACATATATTTGCTTATGGGAAATACTTGACCACCAAAGGGAAAACAGATGCCACTTGAGGATATTGAAGGTGAACTATATCAGTGACTCATGCAAGTCCATTTTCTAAATTGGCATCTATTTGCTTTGAATTACCACCTATCTTGGGTTTTTTCTGGTACTGGTTCCCGTGGTGGGCACCGTTGAAAAAATCTTCCAAATTAATATGGGCAGAAGCCTTTCAAGCCATTTGGCCATTCTGAATTTATCAAGGCATTTTGCAAGATAATGTAATAAAAGGGAAGTCACATGCTGCAGATTCTACACATGGAAATACACAATGATGATTTGCAAAATATCCAGCTCTAGTTGCGCAATACATGAAATGCTTGCTTTACCAAAAGAAAAAAAGACAATATCACATTGAGTACGTTGCACCATTGATGGTAAACTTTTGTAAGTACTAGTTCTTCATTTTATTTTGAATATATACACATCAACAAAATGAGTAGAATAGCAATAGTGAGGGTAGGGCCCCTGTGTTACAACAGGGCCCTACTCTCCTTGTTGTAATAGCATTCTAGATAGTTCTTTCTAGTTTGAATAATCAGGTGGCCCCCTAAACTACGGTTGGAGGCAGGCTTTTTTTATTATGAGCAGAAACAAGAAGATATCTAATTGCCTATCAAGGACAAAGAGAATATTCAATTTGGCAGTATATTGCGATTTAATGTGTCATTACCATGGATGCTCCATCTTTACATGCTATTTGTGGACAAGTTACACATCACAAAGGTATGTTATATTCACCCTGATACGTTTGGACAAGTTACACATTACAAAGGTATGTTGTTTGACCCCAACGTGATATTTTGTTAAAGGTTCAATTGGCTATATTATTGCAAAAAAGAGATGTGCTTTAAAGCAATTCTATAAGCAAAAATGTTACTTTTGTGGTGTCAATTAAAAAATTCCTTTCCATGGAAGCTTGCATGTTAGCCATATGGCATTTTAGCCTTTCTTAATTTGCATGCAATATATCTTTCAAACTTTTGTAGCTTGTTGCTCCATGAAGCCACATTACGGCTTTTCAAGAAAATGTGCATAAGACTTTTGGGAAGTTTCAATTGCACATGTAACAAAAGGGCAAATATGCCCTAAGTTTTTGGATTCTATTTCGTAGCCGTAAAATATGGCGGATAAAACAGCCTCATGTGCAAACAAGTGCTAAGTTTTTGCAATCTCTCAGTTCGTCTATGCCTTGGCCATTACCATTTCAGATCCTCTATTTCGACTCCTCTATGGTGTTCATGTTAGCTGCTGCAACAAGTGGTTGTTGGTGTCAGCTGTGCATTTGCAACGATCTAACTTCTGAAACATATTCTTCTCAAGAAAGTATGTTGTGCCTACTCTGGTTGAAGAATGTAGATTTTGAGCCGATGCCACATCCAAGTGGAGCATTTGGAGTAGGCGATTCAGATCCAAGATGATTTACAAGTGACTTCAACTTTATAAATTAACAACGTGCTTCATAAAGGTCAGCTTATCTGTTTTTACATCGTGATCGTATTGGTTTCCATAATTCAGTTTTATTTTGGAAGAAAGCTTCTGATTTATCTCAACAAACAAGGTCTTATTCTTTCACTTGAACTGCCAACAAGGTGACGGTGCAAACGCACTAATGACCTGTGGTGCAATTGCAGATTCCTTTTTCAAAAACACCAAGATTTGGTACTTTTGGCATATTTTTTAAAACATAAGAACAAAAAAAAAGGTTGCACATTGAAAAGAACCATTTTTGGAGTGCGTGAAAATATTGTGGTCAAAGTAGAACAAAAAATGGGCTTTTATGATACAAGATTGCAAAATACATTACACATAGCCTATGCGCGCATAGAGAGAGACACATTAGTTCAAATACGTAGAAGAGATATAAGCTCATGAAAATGTAATCATCACATTTGCATTAAACAAGGCCAATTTCGTTTTTAAGCGTCAAGCGGAACCTTTTTGAATAGCGATTTGTCTATGTGCACATAGATAGAGATAGTCAATTTTAATTACTCTAGAAAGAATGCAAGTCAAATAATAAATAATAATGGCACTTGAACTCGATTAGGTCGAAGAGTTTTAAATATCAAATGGAACTTGCTTAGCATGAAGGTTTTCTTTGTTGTTGTCATCTTCGTCAATCGTTTTAACAGTGGTATCAAGTGGATTCCCTTTTCAAATCTAAAATTCATGCCTGTTTTAGGGTCTCAAATGTAAACTTTGTTTAAAAGGACTAATAGCAATGTAAAACAAGCATAATTCAAATCTAAAATTCATGCCTGTTTTAGAGTCTCAAATGTAAACTTTGTTTAAAAGGACTAATAGCAATGTAAAACAACCACATTTGTGAAGACAACCATAAACACAAGTTGTAGAAAAAAAAAATTATACATTTGAATTGCATTGAAGCAAATGAGAAATCCAAAAGGCAACATTTATTATATTTTTAACTTACGGAAGATCACAAAGCAAGCAACTGAGGGAAGATCACAAAGCAAGCAACATATTAACCGACATTAAAATCTTTAAAGATCAATTGTTCATCTTTACATAATATATATAAAACCGGCCGGTGTTTGCTTCTATAAGCGGAAATGTAGATTCCTTCCTTTGATTGTACTTCTTAAGCGGTGTACAAGCATTAGAATTTGATGCATCTTTGCTCAACATTTCCCAATAAGAACTAAAGACCAAATAATAAAAGCTCATGGCATGGACATATAAATGCCTATGAGCGCATAGGATCAAAACAAAAAACAAAAGTACCACTTGTCTATGTGGGCATAGAAAGGAACTCCTAAATAATATGTCATTTCTATAACACCTAGTTTTGTCAACATCTAGCCTATACTTGCATAGGGTAGAGCTTTAAAATATATCGCTTGTCCATGCGGCGTATAGACAAGCAACAATATTTAAAAGCTCTCGGCTATCTTTACATAGATAACATTTAAAAAGCAGGTTCCATTGAATGTAATTAAAATGTGAAGAATAAACAAACAGTTGTGGGGAAAACCTTTGAGAAGCAATCGGGGAAATTTCAAAGCCCTCTTGGTCCTTGAATCCAAATAATTAAATCCTTGAGATCTTTCGAGGAAATAATTGATCTTGCTAGAATTATAACAATATTCTAACAACCTTACTTGAGCATGGGTAGAAAGTTCGGATAAAAGAAAAGGCCATGAATCTTTGATCATATCCCCTGCAACTAAGTGTTCTATTTTGCAAATTTTTAAACAAAACTATGTTAAAACTCGTAAGTGAATTACTTGTTGTTACAAGAAAGAATTTAAATCATAAAGTTAACTGAACATGCTTCTTTAAATCATAAACTTAACTGAACACGCTTTTAAAGGCAAGTTGCTGTTCCAGAAAAGCAAGTATAGTCTGGCTCTAAAAATTACTTGCAAAGAGAAGACATAACTCAGAATATCTCAAATTTTTACCGAAAGTGCTTGCAAAATCATCAAAATCCACCGCTGAAATCACCTTCTAAATCACCTCAAACCTCATCTTACAAAAGAAAAAGGAACAAATTCATCTGCAAGATTGTCCTATAATGCTTTTCCATAAGTTTTCAGAGTAGAAACGGCAGAACTAATAGATCAATAGATAGAATCTTCTTACATCAGCAATCATGCTAGGGTTAGAGAAAGTAAGCCTGCTGCAAAATCTTCAGTTGCAAGAGGTCTGACTTCAAGATCTCGCCCTGTTACTACATTCGACCTGCTCTTCTCCGAACAAAGCCTTAAAATCCGTCCAAATCTAATCCCCTTGAAACCCCCTTTGGTTTGGGTGCATATTCACACGGGGGGTGACTCCGGGCATCGAGAGCTGTTGGATAGGCATATTCACCCTTTATTCCTTAATCTACACCATACATAAAGTTCCTCGTTTGTGGGGTATCCATGTACAAAATTTGCTATACTGTATAACAAGATTTGCAAAATACTATAAGATTTGAAGTAATATACCACATGGTGTTCATTTCGTACATGCGAAACATAATTTTAGGGGCTCTCGCTGCCCTACGTCACCCCCCGTGTGAATATGCACCCAAACCAAAGGGGGTTTCAGGGGGATTTTAATTTAAATGTGTTAAATGCAATGGTTTGTGTTAATTAATATTAATGGTAGTTGTATGTTGATTGTTATATTAAAAAAATTTTTGGGCCCTTCGGGCCCTAACTAAAACAAACATAGGAAAACTTTATGGGCCTAAATATTAATTACTAAAAAGCACAATAACATCAAGACAAACAAATTATTTACGCAAAGCATTCATAAGCATATGGCATATGTAAAACAAACTTAATTCATAAAGAGGGAGCATCAATACAAAAGAAATGGCAATCATAACCCGACATTGGCATCCAATATGTAGCATTAAAACAAGATATGATTTAAAATCATCCCTGAGCTGCCAAGATTGCAAATTCTTCTCTGGAACACAAAAGAAAATATATTTAGCAAAATATATAATGGGTGAAGTCCCCTAGGGCGAGCCTAGATCACTCAAAGGGCCATTAAAACAATATCATGAGTGTGCTTAGGTTAATATATGACCTTGAGATACAACACCTAAAAAAATGAAGCACACCCAAACAACAAGCATAACAACCTCGATACCATATATGTTACATTGATGTAACAAAGCATTCTAAAAGCCAATATAGATGCTACATTGTGCGAAGGCCAATATGAAAGCTACAATTTGCAAGCAAATGAATGATAGTTCATAGACATTGTATGACTCATCAGCAATAGAAAACAAAAATGCACATTCCTTGCATTTGCTTTCAACAACAAAGCAATAAATCCTACAAGAGGGCTACAATCCTCTGCAACAACGTATAAAAAGCCCCACTATAGTGAATCACGCTATTGCAAAAGAGTTTTCTTCATGCCAAATTTTGTTCAGTCTCATTCACAAAACTGAATACGTGCTCTAGTTGATTGCTAAAATCACCAACTGCAATCAATGCTTCTATCTGCATTATGAAGCAATTGACAATGAGCAAGAAGCTAGTAGCATATGCCTCTCTCGCCATCGTCGGCATGTTTGCTTCTAATCCGAGCCATTTTCGAAAGTCCACTTTGTTAGTTGTTGCGATCGCTAGAAATACCATCAATTGTCCGCTAGAAAACGAGGTCGCCATTTCTCATTGTAAGGACTAACTCAGCCATCTCTATAAGCCTGCCATTTCTCGTTTGTAAGCCACGGACTAAGCCATTTCGTAAGCACGCCATTTCTCTTATATGGCAACAAGTCACTTTGCCTCAATTCTAAAAGGAAGAAACAAGATGTGCGGGACATCGTTGCGAGTATGGAGAAGCATGTTAGAAATATGAGACACGCAAAACTTTTTCCACAAGACAAGATCATGTTTCATTCATATGAGATACATATTTATACATCAATATGCGCCACAATTAGGCTAGTGCCACAATAGGCAAAAGTGCTATATGTGAAACACGTGCCATATATGGCAAAAGGTAAAGGTGCAATATCTCCTATAGAAAGGAGATTCCAAACACCCTCCCTGCAACTTTAGCCTTTTGAACAAAATAATTGTATCTCATATTTAAAGATGCCTCCAACCATCCCTCCCTGCATCTTTAATCTAGTGCTTGGATCAAAAAAACCTTTTGTGGGTTAAAAGGAAAAAACCCAAGCACTTTCAGAACAACTCAAGTAACAACAAAAGATTCAATAATTCCAAAAGCTGCTTTGCACATCTCTTGTTACAACTTGATATAATGATAGTGTAGCAATCGTACTTTGATTATCACACATGAGTAGAGTAGGCTCCACGTGAGTTTAATGCAAACAATCCATCAACCAAACCAATTCTCTGCTGGCAAACTTATGCAGCAATATACTCCGCTTCTGTGGTGGAAACAGAAACACATCGTTGCGTATCAGGACAACTACCCCAATCAGCATCTGTATAGCCTCGCAAAGTCAATATATCAACATCATTCTGCTTTGTGTACAACAATAAACCACAGGTAGAAGTGCCTTTCAAGTATCTCAAAACCCTTTTAGCAGCAGTCCAATGAACCTGTCCAGGATTGGTCATGAATTGAACAAGAGTATTAGCAACATAACTAATATCAATGCACCAACCAAACTAGCATAGGGACATTTTTTTCATTTGCAATCTTTCTTCATCAGTGCAAGGACTTTGTTTTTGAGAAAGTTTGAAATATCTGGAACTAGCAACAAGAGGAGCACTTTCTGATTTTGCTTCAAGGAGGCCAAACTTTTCAATGAGCGCACAGATATATGTGCATGAGTGAATTGCACCCAAGTCTACCATCTCAAAAGCTGCAGATAATAAAACTTTCATGTGATGTAAGTAGGGTAAATCATTGCAAACAAAAAATGTATCATCGACATATAAGGCAATGAAAACATAATAAGACCCTTCTCCTTTTGAAGTAAATATTCAAATCATTCACACTAGAAAGGAATCCAGAAACCAAGTCCTCTTGTCCAAGTGTTCTAATGTTAGAGCATCCTCCATAGGAATTGGATCATCAGTCAGATATTCTAACATCCATTGTGTCGGCTTTCATGCTCGACGTGCAATAACATCATCATGAGCAACCTCATGAATAATCTCATTAAGACCAAAATGATCTTCCTCATCAATATTAGCAAAATTATGAACAAAGTCAAGGACATCAAGAGCAAAGGCAGATTCAGTAATAAGAGCAGGGCAGTGACAGGAGCATATGAAGATAAGTAAATGGAAAGCTGATCCCCAAATTGATATATTTTGGCATTATAGGCGTATCTAATAAAATAGCTTCCTTAGCAAAATCATCATTTTTTACTCTCTTCATGAGGAATATGAACATAAGCAGTACAACAAACCAAAATCGTACAAAATTGGCAACATTGGGTTTAATAGCAGACCAAGCTTCTAATGAAGTTTTGCCTTTCAATAAATAAGTAAGCAATTTTGCAGGTACACAGCAGCGCCAACAACTTCTGCATAGAAACACATCCAAATCAATATGAGTAAGCATGCAATGCACCACATTCATGATGGTGCAATTCTTCCTCTCAGCAATACCATCCTGTTGAGGAGAATAAGGTGCAATGTATTCAAGAACAATGCTTGAGTTTGCACAAACTTTGTCAAATACCAAGGTCTTAAACTTGCCACCATTATCAGTTCACAGTCTCTGAATCATTGTTCTAGTTTGAACTCCTATCATCTTTTTGGAAGTACAAAAGACTGATAATACTTCAATTTTTCTAGACATAAATGTATAACCAAAGAGAATCACAGAATTATAGAATGGCCCACAAAGTTTAGAACGGACCAGTTCTAAGACTTCGTAATACGATATCTTTCCCGGAGAATGAGTGGCAATGTGGCTTACCAATAACATATGCCTCACAAGCATTCAATACTCCACAAGGTTATCACAGCTCATGTTCAAAAGAGCTTGAAAGCTAGCATGACCAAAACGTCGATGCCACAAAGTACTGATATCATCACCATGAGATATCACAACATTAGCAAACCCATCATTCATCTTGAATTTATAAAGATTGTCTTTGATGAAAAGCGTGAAAGGTCTTCATATTTGGTGACCATATCTTAAAAGAGGTTTCCATGTATTTTCAAAGAGCCATAAAGAACTAGCATCACCACCACATAGTGTTAGATCAAATTTTACACGAGGTCATACAAAGGGAAACTTATCTAGATGCTAAACAACAACATGACAAGCTTTGACACAAAAAGTATGTTGGCTTGTTAAATTCAATAAGAAAATCTATAGCATTGAGGCAAGAAATAGAATGGGGCATGCGCATTGAAATTCAACACTAATACCAATATCCAATACATGCAAAATTTCATGCCTCCTCAACAATCATCCTTAATCAACATTCATGAAAGTGTTAGTTTCAAGCACATTATACATATCTCTTACGGTGTGGACCTCATGATGAATTCCAAGAAAAAATTTATCTTTGTGTAGCAAACTTCCTGTAATAACATTCATCTTCCAAAGTCAATCGTCAAGAAAACTTTCCAATTAGAGATATTCAATTAGTCAATCTCCAAAGAGATTTTGCAATTTCAGTAAGCCAATCTCCAATAAGATTTTCCAATGTCAGTAAGTCAAATCTTTAATGAGATGTTCAATTAGATACTGGCCAATTTTCAATCAAGCTTCAAGGAGATTGCTTTTGCCAAATTTCTAGTTTGCAATTATATATTTGTCAATTTTCAATAACATATCTTCTAGTTTGCATCTCCAATGAGATTTGCATTACACACTAGCAAATCGTAAATTCGTCTACAACAAGATAGTAGAACGACAAGACATATGCCAAAATATGATATTCGTCATCACCATATGCAGTTAGAGCATGTACAAATACATCATCCAATTTAAACCCATACGTATATATATACTGCAGCGCCAAAAGACACATCCATTGTAAAGAAATTAATCGACACCTCAGATTATTGAATACAAAACCAATAAACATAATACCTGTCGTTCTTTACCATAACTTGTTCATGCACACAACCAAAAATTAATCCATAATTCAAGAATAATACGCACATGCAGCATCAAATGCGATTTCAACAGTGTAGCTAGCAGATAAATCCAACTGCTAAAAATTCCTAAGCACGTGATAATCAAAACTTGCACACCTTCATGCTATCATATTTAACTTTCATACATAAGTTCCATCATTTAAAACTTCCATGCTTAACTTCCATGATTCAAGACTTTCATGCTTAAACTTTCATGATTCAAGACTTCCATACTCAACTTTCATGATTCAAGACTTTCATGCTTAATTTAATAGGTATTTAACATCCCTCGAATATGGATAAAGGCAATGCATATCCAACTAGTTAAGAGCAAATTCTTAGGCAAGGAATTTAATGGTAGGCAGGATTTCAACACCCTGAATCCCTCTTCAACGAGCAAGAGATGAAAAAGCCTTCAGTTTCAAATCAGAGGTTTTAGACTATTACAGCATGCTACCAATAGCTATTAAGAATTAAGAGGCAGCTGTTAAAAAGCTAGTTAGGCATATATCTCCAGGATCCATACAATGATGGTTTAGAAGATTCACAAATGCATTAAAAGGATATAGTTAATCATCAACAAGTAATACTACTTTTTCATCTTCAATAAATAACAAAGAATTAACTATCCAACATGAATACCACTCTTGATCCTTTCTTTTCCTCCTGCAGTCTTAAAACAGGGTTAGTCACTAAAATTTCGATAACTCCAAAACTAATTATCCTTTTTGGCTGATTTTTGTTCCCACTTAAACTAGACTTTAAGTTCTTTCCAGCAAGCTTTAGATCGCATGAATCTGATCTATATTAGAAAAGTTATGGCCTTGCAAAGCAAGGCTATCTTTTTACTCCATAGCTGCGACTTTCTACTTCTGCTTTTGCATCAAACATAAAACTAATGCTTATAGACTGTACAACGAATCTGGCTCTGATACCATGTTAGAAATATGAGACACGCAAAACTTTTTCCACACGACAAGATCATGTTTCATTCATATGAGATACATATTTATACATCAATATCATACACAATTAGGCTAGTGCCACAATAGGCAAAAGTGTTATATGTGAAACACGTGCCATATATGGCAAAAGGTAAAGGTGCAATATCTCCTATAGAAAGGAGATTCCAAACAAAGCATGTCCAGCTTTCAAATTTTAATACAAATCTGATGCTCCAAACCAAGCTCCATGCTATTTCATTCTTCCACAAATGGCCCTGTCGAAGAAATCCTTATGGCAAGGAAACGTGGAACTATACAAAATAGAAATCACTTAAAGAAGATTGCAACTTACCTGGCGTTTAGAAACTGCATTTTTAACAAAATCTGTTCTATTCTTCTCAGTTTTTCTAAATCGGTTAAGACCTCCTGCAATAAAATTGCCAGAATCTTCAACGACAACTAAGGAAAGCAACACACCGAGATGGTATCTCAAAATCGTGACTACTATGGGCTCCAAGTCTGGATGCTCTCTCGCACACAATAGAAAATTTTGTAAGTTGAAAGTATATGGGGAGTATCCACCTAGATGATGGCAATATACGAAAAAACCAAGTACATTACATATATGGTCGCGCCTGCGAACAGAAGGTTTCTGACAGTGTCGTTGAGTTGAGCAGGAGTGATGGGGATGCTTGGATGCTGAAGCTCAGCCAGGGGTGATCCTGGAGCAGTCTTCTCTACAATATTCTCCACAATGGCATCTAGAGCTTTGATCAAGGGAGGGATGTCCTTGCGTAGCCCAGATAGAGAGGCAAGAGCTTTTTTGGGACAAAACCCACCACCGCAGAAGCGCTCCAGCGCGAGATGACATGAATCACCTCGTGGAAGCTCTCCTCTCGTTAACTCAAATCCAAACATGAAGCGATACGGGACTTTGAAGAACACCCTGTTGAAGCATATGTAGAGATCAGCCCTCGCCATAGCCCAACTCCTTGAGCATGCGGCGGTCTCTTCCAAAGACCAAATCCTCAAAATCCCTGCGACTGTGCCATTGCGTTTAGTATCTTGATTGAGCACTTGGTGTGAGGGCTTGTGGTCATTCTCATCCGTGGCCGGGGATTCCACTAGGCCCTACCACATCCCCGACCTTTTGCCGCCTCGCCCGCCTTTATCGTAGTTGCCGGATTTTCAACCGGGCGATTGGCTTAATCACACTCAGCCTGAATATTACTCGTTCTTCTTCCCCATATATAAAATATGTCCCTCCCGCTCTTCTCCTTTAGGAAGAAAGGAACCCTTTTGATTCTTTCTTCCTAACCCTAAAATAACCCTAAAACATGATGGCACGATGCTTGCATGCAAAACTCGAAAATGGCAACCGAAATAAAAGAGAGCTTTTGTTATGAGCCCTTGGATGTTGGACCATTGAAAAAAAAAAAGGCTAAATCAGCGACTAAGAAATGGTGCACTCTAGATGCACGCATTAGTACATCCATTCGAATACGCCATAAAATCTTAGGAAAACCTTTATGAAAAGCGTGCAAAAACACAAAAAAACCCCTGTTATTATGCTACATATTCAAAGAGAATGAAAACAAGCCCCTTTATAATATTCAGAGCATAAGGATAGCAAGCAAGGAATAGCTCGGTAAACCTTTAGATCTCAGCCATGGCTCATGTAATGCGGCGCAAGGCCTCCGATTCCTTTATCTTCGAAAGTATGCAACAAAAAGTCCCGAAGGAAGATCTTCCTCCGACTCTGTGCCTAATAAGCTGATTTCGTGTGCGGGTGAAAAATAACTTTGCTATCTTGCATAGCATCTAAAACTTGCCCATGCGGCGCATAGCCCCTACCTACCATGTTACCTCATTACCCACCCATTTTTCTACCATGTTCTTGTTTCTACCTACCTAGTTTCCTCCCAACCTACCATTATTTGTTTATCTTTTTTTTTTTTACACAAAAGGTTGCAATCTAGGTATCCTAACAGTATCTTCTTGACTAGGTATCCTAACAATCTCTTCTTGACTAGGTTGCAATCTAGGTATCCTAACAATATCTTCTTAACAATAGCTTGACAACATTTTGGTGTGCAAAGTGACAACTCGTGTCTTCAAGTTGGTTCTACTTAGATAGCTCAGTAACATTGTCTTCCTTAGCCATTTGTATACACATGCATAACGTTGTGCTAAGTCATGATATTTTGCATTATTGTTAATTCTATAACACTCTTTCCAATGGTTCACACTCTTGTGTAGTCACAGTGCTCGCGCGGATAGCCTCACAATGCTTTAACAAACATCCACTACATCACATATGTAGTCATAGTGCTATGCACGCATAGCCTCACAATAATTTTAATATTATAATAACTTATTTATGAGCCTTGTTGCCACTTTCAACTAGGTAAAACGTAAAATTCATGTGACCATGAAATGCTTAGGACATTCATCTGAACTTTTGGCAATGTAGTATTCAATATGATTTTTGTAGTCTCCCAGATTTAGCATGATATCTTAAGTTTGCAAAACACCTAAAACTTAAGTTTTGATACACCAATATACATATTGAAATCAAGAAATTCATGTCATGGCATCACACCCAAAAATGGAAGTTTGCATTTAAAATGGAGGGCAATTTTAAATTTGAACTATAAAAAATGGTAGATGTTTAAGGTGATGACCAGTCTGAAGGAGTTGATGAGTCTGACGACATTCCAATACACTGCTCTTCTTAAAGGCCGTAAGCTACCGTGTAATTTGAGTATTTGTACGGTTTGTACATGACTAGTTTTTACAATGTTTGTCTTTCAAACTTAGGATCCCTGCTATGGCGCATAGCATTTTACAATTTTGTTTCTTTTTTGTTTTTTTTTTTTTTGTGCCTTGCCCATGCGCCGCGATAGCATGTGTCTTTGCTCCTTGAGCAATAAAAATGCATCTGGCTCCATTTTAATGTTTTTGTCTTCAAAATTTGTCAAGAATTTCTTTGGTTGTTTCATTTTGCCACTTTTTGTATGTGTCCGAAAACAACTAAATTAGATTATTAGTTTTCTACCTAAAATGGGGATGTCAAATTAACAAGGCGCCAACTTTTTGGTAATTTTGACCCCTAAAATAGCTACCAAGCTCGTGAAATTTAGGGTCATTTTTTTTTAATTGACCCCAAAAGTGGCTGAATTTAAGGGTATTTTAGGGAATCTTTGAAAGATGCTTTTTATTAGTGCAAACGCAAGTCATTAGTGCGCGTTTGCGAAATCCACCTTGTTTCTTGGCGCTTATAAATCTTAGAATAAAAAGATATACTAAAAGGGTATCATTTATCTTGTTTCTTAGCATTACCTCTTTGATGGGCGATTTCTTCAATATAATGTTTTTTTTTGAAGAACGTGGCATCAATATATAAAAAAGAATGGTAATATTACAAAGCAAGTGAGGAGGAAGGAGAATCGCCCCAAAGAGGCGGCGATGCCTCGACACTCCACAACAAACTCACGGAAAAAGCGCAACTCTCTCTGGCTGTACAAACCGACCATCACCATCCACAACACCCAAGAAGTCCGCCAAATGACAAACTTCCGCTCTACTAATCCCGGGAACACCGTGAAAGCTTTGAAATAGCTTGTACGAAAGTCGAGGAATCGAGAGAGGTTTGCAGTGATGAATCCCCCGAAGATCCACAATCGCCGGCGCTTCCTAAATCAGCCACACCAACCAAGCCACGCGAGGATGCAAAGGCTTGCCGCATAAGCGGCCAAGCACCGATACACATGAAGCGAAAGAATCGTTGGCTAGTCAATCTCACCTGAAATAGAGCCCAACCCAATCCCGGATAAAACACGCAAGTGAGGGCATAAAACCGCACAATGCTCCACAGTCTCAACGATGAAGGCCACAACAAATAAGGGAGAGGGCTCACACCGGCTTAAAGCCCGACTCACAAGGGCATTCACCCCGATACGGTGCACCACACCGCCATAGAAGCACCCTAACCTTGGTGGGGAAGTGAGCTCCATGTCTACGCCCAAACCGAAGCCATCGAGAACCAGGAGCCGCAGAGACCACTTGCCTGAAGGGGGCAGTGTGTCATGAATAGCCAGCACCCGGTAACAAGACCGCACAAAACAAGAAGACAGAACATCGGGATGAACCTTCCAAACCTGCACATCCACATCAATATAATGTTGCATTGCAGGATGTGGTTTATCATGAGATTGCAGCATGATTGCAGCATGTTTAGGTTGCCATTGGTGCAGAATGCAGAACCATACTATGCTATGGACTTTTTGATGTATGGTAGAACATATAGCATCATCTGTACAATTTGTTTCAGGTTAACTATGATCTAACATCAAGATTGTAAGTGATAAAGTGAGTTGCATTGTGCAAAGCTGTATTCTATTTGGTGCCTTTACATTCTGGTCTAGAAAACTACATGTTGCAATGTCTTTAAAATTTTAGATACACTCGATTTACGTTTGGATAATCTCAACATTTAAATATTGATGTTGTGAGTGCTTATATTTTGAACAAGAGCACGATGATGGGTGATAAACCGTGGGGTTCCATACCTTACCTGTTGGCCCTCTCATTGTTACCCTTTTTAGGTTTGTCTGGTTGGCTGCAGGTAACTGAGACTCCACCTCCTTGTTTTTGTTCGTATAGGATGGTGTTACAGGATGGTGTTACGATTGTGACTGTTATATGTTATCATGATTTCCAAGATCCAGATAAGTTGTTTAGACTTTATAGTCTCATATGTCTTGCCAACAGAGCAAGAGTGAATCTTATTCCAAGATATTATGTCTTAATGCAGGACAATATTTATTTACTCCACTCATGGCTACACATTTAAGCATTGTTTAAATTGGCGTGCTGGACCAGCTTTTAAGTGCGTGAATGCTTTTGCTACAAACGAGATCTTCATTTTCTACATACAAAGAAGGAAGAAACTGAAGATGTTTCTGTTTTGCAATGTCTTATGGGTCTTTCCATAAAACAAAGGGAGTATGTCTATATGAGACAGGTACACATGCCTTTTATCCACCTATGAGATTATCAAATCAGCTTATTATGGTTTGCATGAATACGTATTGATTCTTTGACATTATAATAATTTTACTTTACTTTGAAATTATGGAATCATGACTTTTATTATCAATTTATTTGAAGAAAAGAGGATATACATGTCTATTTATTCATATTTTTCACTCATGAGTAAAGTTAATAATATCGCTATGTTACTAATGTGAATATTCAACATGTGATCAAGTCTAGGCCTAAAAGAAAAGGGCACCTGTTTTCTTTTGGGGCTGCTAATTGGCCCGAAGTGGTCTTTGCAAAAGTCCATGGAAGGTAAAAGTCTGTTTGTACAGATTTTAAAATGTTTTTTTTAATTTTACTTCAGTTTCCTGGTTATACCAGGGACCTTGACTTGATCTACATTTTAGGTGTGACTCTTAAAGCTTTGCAATATCTATTCTTCAACTTACATGTGTATTATATGTGACATTGGAAAGAGATGAAAAAGACATTGCTGCAACAGGACATGAAAACATTGACATATATTTGCTTATGGGAAATACTTGACTACCAAAGGGAAAACAGATGCCACTTGAGGACATTGAAGGTGAACTATATCAGTGAGTCATGCAAGTCCATTTTCTAAATTGGCATCTATTTGCTTTGAATTACTACCTATCTTGGGTTTTTTCTAGTAGTGGTTCCCGTGGTGCGCACCATTAAAAAAACCTTCCAAATTAAAATGGGCAGAAGCCTTTCAAGCCATTTGGCCATTCTGAATTTATCAAGGCATTTTGCAAGATAATGAAATAAAAGAAAAGTTACAATGTAGAGATGCTGCAGATTCTTGACACGGAAAAACACAATGATGATTTGCAAAATATCTGACTCTAGTTATAATCAGAAATGCTTGTTTTACCAAAGGAGAATATGTAGCATAATAACAGGGAGTTTTCTTTGTGTTTTTGTACGCTTTTCACTAAGGTTTTCCTATGATTTCGTGATGTATTCAAATGGATGTACTAATGCGTACATCTAGAGTGCACCAGTTCTGAGCCATTGATTTTAGCCTTTTTTTTTTCAATGGTCAACAACCAATGGCTCACAACAAAAGCCCTTTTTGTGCGTGTGGTGCATAATGGGCACATGAAGGGCTTGAAGGGCGCATGTAGTGCGGTTTCCCGCCCGGCAACACATTTCTTATTATAACTTTTGATCGAGCTCTGTTTGAGATGATTTTTTATTGCATTGGAAAGCTCTCTCCCAGATCTTTTTGATAATGTATGATATGGATATGTTTGGTTAAGTTATCTATGCTAAAACAGCAATTTTTCGGCCGGGTTTGGTAGGCTTTCACATCCTACCAGCTGATTAATATAGGATTGCGCTATTGGATATTGTTTTATGGCTCATTCCGAATGAAGCTTGCAAAAAATTACCATGCATTTTAGATTTTGAGGCAGTTATTAAGCAAATTCCAAGGCTTCTAGATCCTTGTGCTAACAAGCAGAAAAGTTTCCCACTTTGGTTTCTCACCACAAGAATCCATGGAGGCCAAAGGCTGCTATTAAATTCCAGTTGAAAAATGTTTGTGTATGGGTGTTGCAAACTTTATGACTTTCAGAATAATGGGATCAATTTGCTCTATCTTTATGGTAACTTTTACTTATGTTCTATTTGTTTTATTGTGATCAAATTCAAAAGCTACAGGTGATGAAAGCCTCAAATGAATTCTAGTTTTTTTCTGGTTTGAATTCTAGAATTTTTGTCACTGGGAGGGGTTGGCGTCCCTAAGGCCCCGAAGGGCCAAAAAACCACACAACACAAACCATTAACATCAACATATAAAAATTAAATCCCCCAACACATAACAACCAACACATAACAACCATTGACATTAACAACCAACACATAACTACCATTGATATTAATTAACACAACCATTGGGTCCAACACATTTAAATTAAAATCTCCCTTAAACCCCCTTTGGTTTGGGTGCATATTCACACGGGGGGTGACATAGGACAGCGAGAGCCCTCATAATTGTATTTTGCACGTACGAAATCAACACCATATAGTATTCCGCTTGAAATCTTATAGTATTTTGTGAATCTTGTTATACAGTATAGCAAACTTTGTACTTGCATACCCCACAAACGAGGAACTTTACGTACGGTGTAGATAAAGGAATAAGGGGTGAGTATGTTGCACCATTGATGGTAAACTTTTGTAAGTACTAGTTCTTCATTTTATTTTAAACATATACACATCAAAGAAATGAGTAGAATAGCAATAGTGAGGGTAGGGCCCCTGTGTTACAACAAGGTCCTACTCTCCTTGTTGTAATAGTATTCTAGATAGTTCTTTCTAGTTTGAATAATCAGGTGGCCCCCTAAACTACGGTTGGAGGCAGGCTTTTTTTATTATGAGCAGAAACAAGAGATATTTAATTGCCTATCAAGGACAAGAGAATATTCAATTTGGCATTATATTGCAATTTAAGTTGTCATTACCATGGATGCTCAATCTCTACATGCTATTTGTGGGCAAGTTACACATCACAAAGGTATGCTATTTCACCCTGATACGTTTGGACAAGTTACACATTACAAAGGTATGCTGTTTGACCCCAACGTGATATTTTGTTAAAGGTTCCATTGGCTATATTATTACAAAAAAGAGATGTGCTTTAAAGCAATTCTATAAGCAAAAATGTTACTTTTGTGGTGTCAAATTAAAAAGTTCCTTTCCATGGAAGTTTGCATGTTAGCCATATGGCTTTCCTTAATTTGCATGCAATATTTTTTTTTGAAAGATCGAAATATATTAATGGAGCTCATAAATTACATACATATGCCAAGTGATATCATACACCTACACAACATGTTTGTTTATGTAGGGATAACCACTTAGCGGTGGATTTGGAACTTTTACAGGAACGATAAAATAGAGGCGTGGACTTGAGAAACCCACTCCTCTTCTTCAAATGCTATAAGATATTGACGGATCTTACGCTTTAAAAGATGGCCCTAGGCTATTGGAATGAATATACACTTGGGAAAACACTAATTTTCTCGCCTCTTCCATATTAGCCATAGGAGCCATCCTTTACATAAGTTTGAGCAACTTTTCATTCGGTTGGCCAAGATGATGGATATATGCCTAACAAAAGCTCTTTATGCGGTAAAGAGGTCGAACACTTCCTTAACTTGTTCCCATCACGGGCCGGAGTTACGCACAATGCATGAAACAATGTTCAATTGTCTCTGCTTCTAGGCCGCACATTGGGCAACTCGGTGAGACATCAGAGTTGAACTTATTTACTAATATGTTGACCCTGACTGCTCTATGAAAGATTTGCCATAGTAGTGTGGATACCTTTGGTGGCAAGTGGCTCTTCCAGACCCATTTCCATATTTGACTGAGTTGGTCATCTGCTGCTGTTACCTCCCATTGGGAATGAAGACTCATCGCTTCGTTCACATGCAGAATCTTGTATGCCTTTGACACAAAATGTTTTTTATCAAGGTTTTCACGAGGTAGGCAAAAAGCACCTATCTGTGGAGAAGCATAGGTTGGCCAATACCATTTCCCAAACTCGTTTGTCCGTGATTTTCACCTTAAACTTGCTTTGAAATGACTCCCAAGAGCGTCGCACACCACCTTGGTACCAATCTCCAACGCAAAGAGATACGTTCTTTTGTTATGATGCATTATTGTGTTGATGTGATTCGAATTAGGCCAAATAGGAAAAGGTGTGGAAATATCCAAAAAAAAAGATATTTCAACTATCATAGTCATCGTTACATGGCACAATTATCCAATTTAGTTGCCCAAGCTTTTATGACGCAAACCACATTGTTATGATGAAATTATTGGCAAGCATGATATTCTCCACGAGGCGCTCAGGAAAAAAATGGAGAGCATGGCTTTAATTTATTCTCTATAAAATCCTTAGAGCATGGCTTTAACTCGATTTCATCCCTATGGGCATATTCAGAGTAGAATGTTTTTGACACAGATTCTATAACCAAGAACTCTGTATAACTCCTTGCACCTGCACAAATTGATTTGCATGTATTGTTATCTTTCACAGCTTTTAGGGACATGGTGTTTTGCCACAAAATATATGCCGAGCTATGTCTATAAATTGGATTGGATTGACCATCACCCATTGTTGGGCTTCAATCAAGACACAAGAGCTTGCAGAGGATTAAATTATAATCATTTCACTGGGAAATTTGTCCAAATTGGTAAGTTTAAATCTTCACAGCAACCCAATTGGCCAGTGTGTTTCTTGCATATCTAGGCAAGATTGAATGTTTGAAATATCTAAATTTCTCCAACAATTTGCTCTCTAAATCAGCGTCCACCACAGGATTGTTTGCACCATTTCACGGCGGATAAATTTGTGAATATTGCGCTTTTATGCTTTGAGATTTAAGTTGTCGCTAGTTTGAATGGCTTTGATGCCAAACCCTTTTGTATCGGGTTTTCATGTGAGGTCATAACTGCCATTTGCCACCAGAAAATGATGTCTCCATCATTATCATTTTTAGAAATACTGCTCTCTAGATGACATGATGTGTTACATATCCAAGCTCTGTATTACACTAGTTCAGCAAATGAGAATGAGCAGCATAGGAAAATTGGGAGTGTTAAACAAGGAATATGCACAACTATGATCTTGTGACATAGGTTGTGTTCCTGTTTGGCTGTATTGATTGTTTTTTGTCCCACGGATGCTTAGCTCTTTTAGAGTTGGTTATTTGTTTTGTCTTGGGGTCTATACAATCCTACTTCAGAAAACCCTTCGAATTATAGCGGCGGCAACGCCGCCACAAAACCGTCTTGTATAAGATAAAATTTGCAGCTAGTGCTTTTATTGTCCATGATTCAGTAATCAAATCTATGTTCTTCTACAAGTTTATGAAATGGCAATAGATACGATCATGTTATGCTATTGTCAAGATTGTTCGATAAGGCCATGTTTGCTCCCAAGGGTCTTTCGGGCACGCTCGATGGGAATAAAGGATAGCATGCAATTCTTGCTTTTCATTGTGTTTGTAAAATATGTTGCCAGTTCACGGTCTTATTAAATTCATATAGACCTTTACCCATGCGTTGTGGGCTGTATAAAAATGCATTTCCTAAAGGTTTCAGAAAGGTAAGCTCCTAGTTCTAGTTCTCGCATGCGATTGTGATTATTTATATGGAATGTCATTAAAGTTCATATTATCATTTGCAGGCTGTTGCTAACATTCACAACTATATTGCCCCTGACTCTTATTGGGAAGGTAATCAAGCTGCAATGAGGTTTAAGAAAGCTTTGTGAAGTGCAATATTTACGCTTTGTGCACATGCAGGACCCAACGGATCAAGTTGGACTTGATAACTTAATGGTTCGTGAATTAGATGGCACTCAAAAGCGAGTGGGGGTGGTGCAAGCAAAGGTAGGCTTTGAATAATGGTGGTTATGTGAATTTGTAATGTTAGTATCTTGAAGCTTATTGTTTGATGTTCTTTTCATTTGGGTGCCAATGCCATCTTAGCGGTGTCTCTAGCCATTTGTAGAATTCAAGGCGACTATAAACAAAATTCCACTTTACCAGGTATCAAACAAAATTCCTACCAGGTTAATTGCTTATCATGAACTTGGATCTATTTGTTTGAGCTTTGTTTTATTAATTTATTTTTAGATCGAGAACGACATCTAACTAATTTACCGTTAAATATGGGCTCCAGTATTAGCATAGTCATTTGTAAATTATTTTGAATTTTATATGAAACTTATGATGCTGAACTATTTCGTCATGCCACAATAGCAAATCTTGCGGGAAACACAAAACTCGTCCTGCCAGTACCTGCATTTAATGTCATCAATGCAGGTTCACATGCAGGAAACAAGCTTGCCATGCAGGTCAGGCTTCTATATTCTGCTGTTTCTTGTTGTGTTGATATTATGGTGACTTTATGCCATGGTGCCTACTTGCTGCATAAATGACTCTTGGAGCTTCAGTGCATTAGTAACCTGATACAGAATCAAAGATTGTATCTTCAGTAAACATGTCTTTGATCTGGAAGGATTTGAAGCTTTGCAAGAATGTTACGCTCATCACCGGGTCTCGACCCTTCAATATTGAAGGTAAACTTGATTTGGGATCAACAACGGAGTACAATTCGTCCACAGTACAAGAACATCATAAATACTATTGGAGCATAGTCTATCAGGTTCTTACATATGGTTTCTAACATAGTTGTTGCACTTCAAATTTTATGTTTTATGATAACAGACTAGAAATGTTTGCAATAGAGATCCAAATCTAGATGCTTAGGCCTTCTAAACTGTTGAAAGAAGTGCTTGCATCGAGTATCTTAATGCTTATCGTAGGAGAATCCTTACCATATCTAATTTAGGCATATTCGTGTCTTGTTATCTCTTCATTCCTTAGTTTTATTTCTATATCAAGGTAGTTTCCCCCAAACAAAAATCCAGATCATGGAGGTTATGGAGATATTATGTTCATGCTTAGTCTGGAGCACATGCTTTTTCTTATCTTTGGAGTTTCATCTTTGTTTCTCAGATGCTAACAACCAGTGAAAACAACAGGCAGTTTTAAATATGATAAAAGGATTTGGCTGTGGTAAATCTTTGAGGTTAAAAGCGTATTATAAAAGGTTGCTTCATTGGGTTCTATAGTACTGCAAAATTGTTGAGTACTGGCAGTAAATCAAGATGAAAAAAAATACTAGCAGAAATGTTTAATCCAGCTAGCTCTCTAGAAGAAATTTTACTGCTGAAAGTTGAATTTTCCTTGTGGAGAAATTCTATCTAAGTTTCTCTAGCCGTAGATAAAGTTGCGCACTCATGGTATTCAAGACTGTCATGTTTTAAAAACATATACATATTATGTATTTATGGCCCTTGATCTTAAAATGCTAATATGAAAGATTTGTAACTCATTGTATTTTCTTTGGAAACATCATCAATTTAGCAATTAATTCATGCTAAGTTAAGTGTGAATCTGCATAGAATAAAATGGTTAAATAAATGCTATTGGATGGGAACATTCTGCATGCTCATTGGCTTAATCAATATACTATCATAAGGATCACGCCTCGGCTTTTTACGACAAAGGATAAGCTTAGTTTGGTATCAAAGACTTGATCCCCATTAGGCTTGTCTTAGTCTCAAAGAGCTTTTAGGCTAATATTGGTACTTAGGTTCTTTAATGCTAGGATTAGTGGCTTGGGCCTGGGTAACGCCAGGATAGACAAAGTCTCAAGCTCTAACGAGTGTTAGTGTTTGGAGTAAGAGGGACCATTGGTGTTCCCTTTTTTTTTTTTTTGAGTGACCACCATTGAACTAAGCGGGACCATTGAACCATTGAACCCTAAACCTTGAGTTAAACTATTGCCTTGAATTTTAAGCATGTTTGGGTCAAGCATAGAATACTGCTAAGCATTTGGGTCAAGCATTGGTATGCAACCAACCTTGTGGAGCTTGCAAAATTTGGAGGTTGAATGTAAATATAAGGTAGAGGGTAGGCTACATTAGTGATACACTTGACGTAAAAATACGATTAAGGGTAGGGTCAATGGGGATTGGACTAGGCGTAAAAGTATGGAATCAGGTATTATTTTTCACCAACACCAGACTGTATACATAGGGGTTTCTATGGGGGGCGAGCCGTTATCTGGAGGGGTTTCTCCCAACCCTGAAGGCGCATTATGCCATATCCCTTTACATAGAGGTGAACCCGGGATGCGACCGGCGTTCCAAGCACGATTATCAACACCTTCCGTTTTAAAAAGAAGATAAAAGCGAGAGGTGCCCAGAGGCTCAATATCGATGACGGGTCGGTAGGATCAACGAATCGGCGGCCGTGGTAGTCGAGGGTGCACCTCGTTTAGAATATATAGCAAAATAACAAGGGATATTTTTTTCTAGTTTTATCGCTTTTGGTATGGCTTTCCTATGATTACGGTGTTGTATTCATGGAGGCATACTAAATAGTATTTCTAGAGTGCGTCATTTTTGGCCGTTGATTTGGATTGGCTTAAACAATCTAAAGGTTGTTGTTGTTATCACTCCATTCATATACATCAAACCCATAACTTTTGTCCTCTAGACCTTGCCTTCTCATTCTTGTTGTTCCTTGGAGTCGTTTGGTGCTACTTATCGGTATGAGGCCATAGCTTTTGTTATGCTAGTTAATAGTTAATGATAGAGATTGGCTTTTGTTATCTTTTCTGGTTTAACACAATGCCTTTTCTTTTTTGCAAGCAAAAGGCATGGGCCACAGCATGAAAATGATGCTCTATGTTCTTGAACAGAAAAAAACTCTGAGGCTCCGTTTCTGGCATATCTATGTCTTGCTGTCATGCTTTAGCAAAATCAGATAATCCTAAAAGAAAACCCATACATTTGCTTCATCTTTGGACTCCATTTCAGCTATAGCCATCTCTGTTCAGCGCAATCAGACAACCCTAAAGAAAACACAAAACCATTCCATTGCTTCTAGAAATGATTCCAAACTAAAAAAAAAAAGGCCAAGTCCTGATCTTATGTTCATGTTTCGTGCCCAGGGGGTGCACTCAGTAAAAACTGTAGAAAACATGTGAGTGTACGGGAGGGGATTTTTGGGGAAAACTTTGTACCCATATATGGGAGGGGTATTTTCTTGCTTGAATTACGTATATATATAAGAGAAATATGGTAGGGGTATATAAAATATGAGGTATATTTTCTTAGGAAATTTTCGTGTAAGGGGTAATTTCTCTTAACCCTATGCATGCACATGCCATATAGACTTTACATTAGATGCAACCCCCGGGGTTTCGTGGCCTACTTTTATTGCCCTGGGGAAAGCAAGAGGCATTTTCTTGCTGATGCCCTGAAGTTTTGAATAATGACAGAGTTTTATGATTCGAATTTGAGGCTCCAACCATGCAGATGCTTTTGCACATCCTTCTACCAAAGCTTGTTCTCGCCAGGTAATGGATAAAGCTGCCCCATTTGTTTTGCCCTCTCAGTCTCATCTTTGCATTGATAATGGCTGAAAGTTCTCCAGAATGCCTTAATTCTTTGCAGAATATATATTGCACGATGTATCTTACAAAGCAGTTCTTTCATTTGACAAATTCTAAGCCGATGATCTTTATCCGATCTAAAAATGTGAAGTATAGTAATGGTAATAGATTACGCCTTTGAGAAAACTTTTGCAAATGCAAAGGTAGCGGCAAACCAGAGATTTCCACGAGGAGTTGTCATATTTTGTATGCATAAGACCAGAGGAAATTAAATGTTTTGCCAATTGTTAAGGCCCTTGCTAGTTTGTCAGTATCAGTTTCAAAGTCTATTGTGATCAGTGAAATAACAAGCCTTTTAGAAGCCAATGCAGTTCACGTTTAACTTGTTTTTAAGTTGCATAGGGGTCAAACTCATGCTAGGGATCGATAGCAAATGGTAATTGTGTAATAATTACCCTGGCTGAGATGATAATTATCAGAAAGATGGAGACACATGTAGCATTTCATGTGTTTGGGGTGTGTAACCCTCAAAGTTTCTAAGCAACATGCAAAGCAAGTATTCACTAAGTCCATTTTCACTGTTATTCTACTGAATTAAGAGCATATGCGGTGCGGGTTTATGTTGACAATTGTCAACATTACCATTATGACCGAGTGCACGGATGTGCCGATTGAGGCATTTGCACGATAGCAACCGGCTTCTATAAGATTTGGCATAACAAGCGTCCACCTTGCAAGCATTCTAATGGCTTGTGCGAGGTCCAACAATCTGCCGGAATGTAAGCTCATCATGCGGTTTGTTGATGGTGCATATGATTCACATGTAGTTTTAAGGAATCAAGATGTATGCTAAGTGTAGAACAGAAAGTGCAAAGAGACTATTTGAGAAATTGTCTAGATGATAGAAACTAGTAAAACTTTTTTAGCAAATGCTATTTGAAAACATGCGACCCGGATATATAGATATATCATATAACGCCATAGTATTTGCATATACTAAGTTTGGCAGTAACTTAGAGGTATTTAAACTGTTTCAAGAAATTTGCTTGAGGTGTACCACCACAAGATTCTTGTTATATCTTTGCAGGTGTAGCACCACACAAGTTTGCTTTTATTACCATTCTTGGCACATGCGGTGTTTTTTAGTTAGTTTTCCAATTGGCAAGCTTGTCCATGTGCACATTATTTCAGCCAATTATTACCTTGATGATGATGTAAGCATTTTGGATGCAGGATTGGCCACCTTTGACAATGGGCTGATCACTTGAGGGAATTTCTAGTCACCGTACCACTTTCGAACCAAAATTCTTGCTAGATATTGGGTCATAATGATTCTTTACATTTAGAAGAAAAAGAGGATATTGATCATTATAATTCCATATCATGGTGCTCATGTTACCATTTGATTTGAATATTGCACATTACATTTGCCACACATTCTACGATGTATTATTTACAACATCTTACGCACCCTAAAATGAGATGCCATCCACTTTATATAGGTAGATGAAGCAAAAATAGTGATGCACATAATGGAAAATGAGTCTATTCATATGGCATGGATGTTTGTCCCGTCAACCATTACATATTTTGCTAGACTTTTCCTTGTTAAGGCCCTGAAGGAGCCAAAATATTATCTACAACATAGAACATTACTACAAGCATAATTAATCAACACAAATCGTTACATCCAACATTTTAAATTTAATTCCCCTTGAAACCCCTTTGGTTTGGGTGCATATTAAGACGAAGAAGAAGTGAAGTAGAGGCAGCCATTTTTTAACTTCCAAAAATCATATAATATATGTATAAAATCAACACCATTAGGCACGTTGGCTCAAACCTTATAGTATTTTGCAAATCTCATTATACAGTATGCCAAAATTTATGAAAGCATACCCACAAGCGAGAGTGCTATCTATAGTCTAGATCGAGGAATAATTGGCAAATATGCTCATCCAATAGCTCTCGATTCAGTCACCCTGCGTGTGAATATGCACCCAGACCAAAGGGGGTTTCAGGGTAAATTAAATTTGGATGTAACATTTTATGTTAATTAATTATGCTTGTGGTAATGGTCTATGTGCTAATTATTTGAATTTTCTTAGGCTAATGGACACGTTCATTTTGGATTTTACCATAATTAATGACTAAAAGACTTCATTCTCTAAAAAAGAGAAAAAGAAAAAACAAGGTCTTTGCGCACTAAGGGTTGCTCTCCATGGCCGGGGTGAAGTGGCTTAAATCATAGTTCAAAGTCATGTTTTCACAATCAATCAAAATTGCTACTTCAATTGCACAATCTCTACCTTATAGTTAGAGGGAATGATGCAATACCCTTGGAATTGTATTTTTAAGCATGTTGAAGTAGAACATAAAATGTAAAAAGGTGTGCATGAGGAGTTAGTTAAAGGTCCATATATAATGTTTGTAATCAATCTTATAAGCTTAAATGAACATAGAGTACACATAGAGCTATAGTAGAACATGAATGTTCAACCAAACTAGGATTTGTAACATCTTCTTTGGAGAAGGGGAGTGAAAAGGAATCATGGCACTATGGACATCAAAGTCATGAATCCCACAAGCTCACTACAAAGGGATAGTCGGCGCCCAGCGGCGTCGCGGCTGAAACGAAGAAACGGCCCGGGTCAGTGCCCGAACATCGACGACATCGTTGCTCAACGGCGATAAACGTCGTTCACCGCCGCTCAACGACGGTTTCGAGGGATGATGTGGCCGGATTGGCTGCGTGGCATGAATGCTATCGCCAAAATTTGGTGCCCTGCGTGTCAAAACATCGTCGGTGAACGATGTCGTTGAACGGCGTCTCCGCGAGTCGACGCGGGCATCCCGGCCTGCGTGGCTTGGCCGACATGCCGGTGACGCATGCCGTCGTTACGCCCGCGTCGACATGGCGTCGTTGAGCGACGACTAAAAAAATCGGCGTGACCGATTCCTTGCGTGGCGAAACTGGCGACATGCCAGTCGGGATAAGCCAAAGTGTCTAGCCATCGTCGACGACGCGTCGTTAAACGGCGCTGGAATACTCGGCGTGGCGGCGGTCAAACAAGGCGGGACCTTTGGCTCCTCATTAGATCGTCCACGCGCCGCGCTATTGTCGGCGGCGGCGCCATCGTAAAAGCGTCGTTTAACGACGTCACTTTTTTTTTTTTTTTTTTTTTTTGGGAAAAAAAAACGTAAAAAAAAAAAAAAAATTAATAATCGACGGCGCTACCTTTTGGAATGCCAAAATTACCCTATGGACTAAGTTACGCGGGGGCTCGGTTTGCAAAAAGCGACACACCCCCCACATTGAAATATTCAACGGCAGCCACCTCCTAGGCCAATTGACTATGAGTGTGTTGCACATGAGATAGTTTAGGCGCTTCCGAGAAGGGGTGGCCTTCGGCCTAAAACTTGGTCCCTAGGGCAATGTCGATGTTCTGCGTCCATTGCAGAGAGCGAATCACGGTTCCGGAGAGGGACTTTTTTTGGGACCAAAGCCAAGCTTAGGGGTGGTTTTAGGGTCCGTGCTCCCAAGGCGTCAACACCCCCTCTCACGTCAAGACACGCAAGGTCCTAGTCGAATCGACAAGGATAGAGCCTCGAAGCGTAAACCCTATGAGTTGCCGGGTTCTAGCGGGGTTTTGCGTTTTGGGTCCGAAGTTTTGGATAAGGTTTAGATCAAATAGTTTGCACTAGGACGGCCCCGGACATTGTTGTTGTTGGAATGCTGGCACATTTGCCCCCCCAAGTCAAACAAGGCCAGGACCTTGCAGGCCCTCCTCATTGGGGAGAGTCCGAACCCCGAGGCGAGCCCCAAAAGCCCAAAATTTTCGAGGCAGCCTTTCACGGCCTCCGGGGGCGACGCTAAAGACCACACTCCGGATCTCGGTTCCGTATCCGGACGATTGAATCCTTTGTTCGGGAACCTGGTCGAGAAGGTCAAAAAAATCGAACATCCGGCCAGGAGAACATATCAAACCGCTGGCGTCCGCGGCGGCAATAGAAACCAAAGTGTTTTGTCGTTCGGACATTGCGGAGGCTCTAAATACCCGATCCGACTTCGCCACATCGCCGAGGAATGCCAAAATTACCCTAGGGACCAAGTTGCGGTGGGTTTGCAAAAAGAAACAAACACTTCGCCCTACATTGCGATTATTCAGCGACCACCTCCCAGGCCAATTGACTACGAAAGTGTGTTGCACATTAGATAGTTTGGCGCTTCTTCGAGAAGGGGTGGGCTTCGGCCACAAAACTTGGTCCCTAGGGCAATGTCGGCGTTCCGAGTCCATTGGCGAGCGAGATCATCAGCGTTCCGGAGAGGAAGTTGCCGTCCGTCGCGGTGGCGTACCGGGGAGAGGATTTTTGGGGCAAGCTGCTTCGGGTGGTTTTAGGGTCCGTGCTTCGGCGTCAACACCCACCCTCTACATCAAGACACGGGCGAAGGTCCTAGTCAAAATCGACAAGGATAGAGCCTCAAAGCGTAAACCCTATGAGTTGCCGGGTTCTAGCGGGGTTTGCGTTTTGGGTGCGAGATTTTGGTCTTTTGCACTTGGGGCGTGGCCGATCACATGAGTTGAGCTTGAAGCAGAGGCCTGGCGGAATGGAGTTTGGACTGTACTCCTCCCGTTGTGGCGGTTAAGTCAAAACGCTTTTGCGGTAGCAAGACATTCGTAAATTAAGTAATTAATGCATAAGTGCGGACTTAAATTCTGATTTTTTGTCAGCTAGCTTCCTAAGTCATCGCCAACCTCTGAGGCCAACTTTCAAAAATTTTGGATAAGGTTTAGATCAAATAGTTTGCACTAGAACGGTCCGGGCAGCTGTTGTTGGGCAACGGTAGCACACTTGCCCAAGTCAAACAAGGCAGGACCTTGCAAGGCCTCCTCATTAGAGGGGAGAGTCCGAACCGGGAGGCGAGCCCCAAAAAGCTTCGAGGCGGCCTTTCTGGCGGCGCTCCCGAGGGGTATGCGCTAAAGACCACACTCCGGATCTCGGTTCCCGTATCCGGCCAGTTGAAACCTTTGTTCGGGGAACCTGGTCAGGAAAGGTCCAAAAAATCCAACATCCGTCCGGGACAACATATCAAACCGCTGCGTCTGCCGGCTGACGATTGCATAGAAACCAAAGTGTTTTGTCGTTGGGACATTGGGAGGCTCAAATGCCGATCGACTTAAGCCACATCGTCAAGATGCCAAAATTACCCTAGGGACCAAGTTACACGGTCAGTTTGCAAAAGAAAGAAACGCCCCTACATTGCGGTGTTGACCACCTCCTAGGCCAATTGACTCTGAGTGTGTTGCACATGAGATAATTTGGGCGCTTCGAGAGGGGGTGGGCGGCCACAAAACTTGGTCCCTAGGGCAATGAAGCGTTCTGAGTCCATTGGCGAGAGGCAGATCACCGGTTAGGAGAGGGAAGTTGCCCGTCGTCGCCGGGGCCTTTGGGAGAGGACTTTTGGGGCAAAGCTGCCAGGGTGGTTTTAGGTCCAGATGCTCTGGCGTCAACCCCCTCTACGTCAAGACACGGGCGCAAGGTCCTAGTCAAAATCGACAAGCATAGAGCCTCCGAAGCGTAAACCCTATGAGTTTGCGGGTTCTAGCGGGGTTTGCGTTTTGGGTCTTAGGGTTTTGGTCTTTTGCACTTTGGGGCGTGGCCAATCACATGCTGATTGAAGCGAAGCAAGGGAACTGGCGGAATGGAGTTTGGACACATACTCCTCCGTTGTGGCGGTTAGAAGTCAAGGCTTTTTTGCGATGTAAGACATTCGTAAATTCGTAATTAATGCATAGTACAGATTTAAATTCTGATTTTTGTCGGCCTAGCATCCTAAGTCATAGCCAACATACAGGCCAACTTTCAAAAATTTTGGATATGGTTTAGATCAAATAGTTTGCACTAGAGCAGTCGGGGGCTTTGTTGTTGGGCGGTAGAACTGGCACACTTGCCCAAGTCAAACAAGGCCAGGACCTTGCAAGGCCTCCTCATTAGAGGGAGAGTCGAACCCGAGGCTGAGCCCCAAAAAGCTTCTCGAGGCAGCCTTTCTGGCGGCGCTCCCGGGGGCGTCAGCTAAAGACCACACTCCGGGATCTCTGGTTCCGTATCAAGCCGTTGAATCCTTTGTTCCAGGAACCTGGTCCAGGAAGGTCAAAAATCCAACATCCATCGGGAGAACATATCAAGCAAAAGCGGCGTCTGCGAGCGGCAGTAGAAACCAAAGTGTTTTGTCGTTCGGACATTCTTTGGCGGAGGCTCGAAATCGAACCGACTTCACCACATCGTCAGGAATGCCAAAATTACCCTAGGGACCAAGTTATACGGTCAGTTTTGCAAAAGAAACAAACACTTCGCCCTACATTTGCGATTATTGTGACCACCTCCTAGGCCAATTGACTACTGAGTGTGTTGCACATGAGATAGTTTGGCGCTTCTTCGAAGGGGTGGGCTTACGGCCACAAAACTTGGTCCCTAGGGCAATAACGGCGTTAAGAGTCCATTGGCGCAGATCGGTTCAGGGAGGGGAAGTTGCCCGTCCGTCGCCGGGGCCTTTGGGAGAGGAATTTTGGGCGAAAGCCGCTTCAGGGTGGTTTTAGGGCCGCTCTCGCTGGCCAACACCCCCTCTACATCAAGACCACCGCCAAGGTCCTAGTCAAATCGACAAGGATAGAGCCTCCGAAATGTAAACCCTATTAGTTGCCGCGGTTCTAGCGGGGTTTGCGTTTTGGGTGCCGAAGTTTTGGTCTTTTTGCACTTGGGACGTGGCGATCACATGCGGTTGAGAACGAAGCAAGGGGAACCGGCCGGAATGGAGTTTGGACACATACTCCTCCCGTTGTGGCGGTTAGAAGTCAAGGGCGCTTTGCGATGTAGCAAGACATTCGTAAATTCGTAATTAATGCATAGTACGGACTTAAATTCTGATTTTTTGTCAGACTAGCTTCCTAAGTCATCGCCAACATACAGGCCAACTTTCAAAAAAATTTTGGATAAGGTTTAGATCAAATAGTTTGCACTAGAACAGTCCGGGCAGCTTTGTTGTTGGGCAAGCGAGCCGCACACTTGCCCAAGTCAAACAAGGCCGGGACCTTGCAAGGCCTCCTCATTAGAGGGAGAGTCCGAACCCGGGAGGCGAGCCCCAAAAGCTTCCCCGAGGCAGCCTTTCTGGTACCACGGGGCGTCGCTTAAAGACCACACTCCGGATCTCGGTTCCGTGATCCGGCCGTTGAATCCTTTGTTCCGGGAACCTGGTCCGAAGGTCCAAAAAACTCCAACATCCGTCCGGGACAACATATCAAACCGCTGGCGTCTGCGGCGGCGGTGTAGAAACCAAAGTGTTTTGTCGTTCGGACATTGCGGAGGCTCGAAATGCCGATCCGACTTCGCACATCGTCAGGAATGCCAAAATTACCCTAGGGACCAAGTTACGGTGGGTTTTGCAAAAGAAAGAAACACTTACGCCCTACATTGCGGTATTCGCCAGCCCACCTCCTAGGCCAATTGACTACGGTGTGTTGCACATGAGATAATTTGGCGCTTCTTAGAAGGGGTGGGCTACGGCCACAAAACTTGGTCCCTAGGGCAATAACGGCGTTCCGAGTCCATTGGCGTAGACAGATCCGCGGCCCGAGAGGGAAGTTGCCCGTCCGCCGCCGTGGCCTTTGGGAGAGGACTTTTGGGGCCACCTGCTTCGGGTGGTTTTAGGGTCCGTGCTCAAGCGCCAACACCCCACTACGCCAAGACACTGGCAGAAGGTCCTAGTCAAATCGACAAGCATAGAGCCTCCTCAAACGTAAAACCCCATGAGTTGCGGGTTCTAGCGGTGGTTTGCGTTTTGGGTGCCGAAGTTTTGGTCTTTTGCACTTGGGACGTGGCCAATCACATGCGGTTGAGAACTGAAGCAAGGGGAACTGACGGAATGGAGTTTGGACCTGTACTCCTCCGTTGTGGCGGTTAGAAGTCAAGGCCCGCTTTTGCGGTAGCAAGACATTCAGAATTCGTAATTAATGCATAGTGGAGACTTAAATTCTGATTTTTTGTCGCCTAGCATCCTAAGTCATCGCCAACATACAGCCAACTTTCAAAAATTTTGGATAAGGTTTAGATCAAATAGTTTGCACTAGAACGGTCCGAGGGCTTTGTTGTTGGGCAACCGAAATGGGCACACTTGCCCAAGTCAAACAAGGCGGGGACCTTGCAAGGCCTCCTCATTAGAGGGGAGAGTCCAACCCCCGAGGCGAGCCCCAAAAAAGCTTCCCCGAGGCAGCCTTTTCGGCAAATCGCTCACGGGCGTGACGCTTAAAGACCACACTCCAGGATCGGTTCCGTGATCCGACCGTTGAATCCTTTGTTCCGGGAACCTGGTCCGAGAAGGTCCAAAAACTCCAACATCCGTCCGGGACAACATATCAAACCGCTAAGCGCCCCGCGGGCGGCGACAAGTAGAAACCAAAGTGTTTTGTCGTTCGGACATTGCGGAGGCTCGAAATGCCGGTCCGACTTCGCCACATCGTCCGAATGCCAAAATTACCCTAGGGACCAAGTTACACGGTCGGTTTGCAAAAGAAACAAACACTTACGCCTCTACATTGCAAAAGATTTGACCACCTCCTAGGCCAATTGACTACTGAGTGTGTTGCACATTAGATAGTTTGGCGCTTCTTCGAGAAGGGGTGGGCTTCGCCACAAAACTTGGTCCCTAGGGCAATGTCGACGTTTTGAGTCCATTGGCGCAGACGCATCACGGTTCGGAGGGAAGTTGCCCGTGCCCCGCAGTGGCCGCCGAGAGGAATTTTGGGGCAAGCCGCCCGGGTGGTTTTAGGGTCCGTGCTCAAGCGTCAACACCCACCCCTCTACATCAAGACACGGCAAAGGTCCTAGTCAAATCGACAAGGATAGAGCCTCCAAACGTAAACCCTATGAGTTGCCGTGTTCTAGCGGGTTTTTGCTTTGGGTGCCGAGTTTTGGTCTTTTGCACTGGGGCGTGGCGATCACATGCGCTTGAGAACGAAAGCAAGGGGAACTGGCGGAATAGAGTTTGGACTGTACTCCTCCGTTGTGGCAGTTAGAAGTCAAGGGCCGCTTTTGCGGTAGCAAGACATTCAAAATTCGTAATTAATGCATAGTACGGACTTAAATTCTGATTTTTTGTCAGCTAGCTTCCTAAGTCATCGCCAACATGGGGCCAACTTTCAAAAATTTTTGGATAAGGTTTAGATCAAATAGTTTGCACTAGAACAGTCGGGCAGCTCGTTGTTGGGCAGCGAAATGGGCACACTTGCCCAAGTCAAACAAGGCCAGGACCTTGCAAGGCCTCCTCATTAGAGGGGAGAGTCCAGAACCCGTGAGGCGAGCCCAAAAGCTTCCCCGAGGCAGCCTTTCTCGCAGCGCGCCCGGGGGTGTAACGCTAAAGACCACACTCCCGGATCTCTGGTTCGTGATCCGTAGTTGAATCCTTTGTTCGGGAACCTGGTCCGAGAAGGTCCAAAAAAATCGAACATCCATCCGGAGAACATATCAAACGGCGCCCCGCGGGCGACAACAGAAAGAAAAGTGTTTTGTCGTTGGGACATTATGAGGCTCAAATGCCGAACCGACTTCACCACATCGTCCGAATGCCAAAATTACCCTAGGGACCAAGTTATACCTGGCCAGGTTTGGCAAAAGAAACAAACACTTACGCCCTACATTGCAAAAGATTCAAAGCAGCCCACCTCCTAGGCCAATTGACTAATGAAAGTGTGTTGCACATGAGATAGTTTGGCGCTTCTTCGAGAAGGGGTGGGCTTCCGCCACAAAACTTGGTCCCTAGGGCAATGTCGACGCTCTCGAGTCCATTGGCAGAGACAGATCACTGCCCGAGAGGGGAAGTTGCCCCGTCCCACGCTGTGGCCTTTGGGAGAGGAATTTTGGGGCAAGCCGCCTCGGGTGGTTTTAGGGTCCGTGCTCGGGCCAACACCCCCTCTACATCAAGACATCGGGCCAAGGTCCTAGTCAAATCGACAAGAATAGAGCCTCCAAACGTAAACCCTATGAGTTGCCGTGTTCCAGGGGTTTGCGTTTTGGGTGCCGAAGTTTTGGTCTTTTGCACTTGGGACGTGGCCGATCACATGCGATTGAGAACGCCAAGCAAGGGGAACCGGCGGAATGGAGTTTGGACTGCACTCTCCCGTTGTGGCGGTTAGAAGTCAAGGGCCGCTTTTGCAGAGTAGCAAGACATTCGTAAATTCGTAATTAATGCATAGTACGGACTTAAATTCTGATTTTTGTCAGCTAGCTTCCTAAGTCATCGCCAACATACGGGCCAACTTTCAAAAAATTTTGGATAAGGTTTAGATCAAATAGTTTGCACTAGAACAAACCGGGCTGACTGTTGTTGGGCAGCCCGCCCGGCACACTTTGCCCAAGTCAAACAAGGCGAGGACCTTGCAAGGCCTCCTCATTAGAGCTCGAGGAGAGTCCCGAACCCCGTGAGGCGAGCCCCAAAAGCTTCCCCGAGGCAGCCTTTCCTAGCAGCGCTCAGCGGGGTGTACGCTAAAGACCACACTCCAGGATCTCTGGTTCCCGTGATCCAGACCATTGAATCCTTTGTTCCAGGAACCTGGTCCGAAGGTCCAAAAATCCAACATCCGGTCCGGGAGAACATATCAAACCGCGAAGAAGCCCCGGCGGCGCATTGTAGAAACAAAGTGTTTTGTCGTTGGACATTGCGAGGTTCGAAATGCCGATCCGACTTCGCCACATCGTCCGGAATGCCAAAATTACCCTAGGGACCAAGTTACACCGGTCGGTTTGCAAAAAGAAAGAAACACTTCACGCCCTACATTCAAAAAGATTCCCAAAGCCCACCTCCTAGGCCAATTGATCACGAGTGTGTTGCACATGAGATAGTTTGGCGCTTCTTCGAGAAGGGGTGGGCTTCCTCGCCACAAAACTTGGTCCCTAGGGCAATGTCGACGTTCGAGTCCATTGGCGAGACGGATCACGATTCAGAGAGGGAAGTTGCCCGTCGTCGCCGGGGCCTTTGGGAGAGGACTTTGGGGCAAGCCGCTTACGGGTGGTTTTAGGGTCCGTGCTGCAAGGCGTCAACCCCCCCTACGTCAAGACACGCAAGGTCCTAGTCAAATCGACAAGCATAGAGCCTCAAACGTAAACCCTATGAGTTGCCGAGGTTCTAGCGGGGTTTGCGCTTTGGGTGCCGAAGTTTTGGTCTTTTGCACTTGGGGCGTGGCCAATCACACGATTGAGAACGAGAAGCAAGGGGAACCGACGGAATGGAGTTTGGACTGTACTCCTCCGTTGTGGCGGTTAGAAGTCAAGGCCCGCTTTTGCGTAGCAAGACATTAGAAATTAAGTAATTAATGCATAGTCTGAGACTTAAATTCTGATTTTTTGTCGCCTAGCATCCTAAGTCATCGCCAACATACTGAGGCCAACTTTCAAAAATTTTGGATATGGTTTAGATCAAATAGTTTGCACTAGAACGGTCCGGGGAAGCTGTTGTTGGGCAGCCGAAATGTGGGCACACTTGCCCAAGTCAAACAAGGCCAGGACCTTGCAAGGCCTCCTCATTAGAGGGGGAGAGTCCGAACCCCGGAGGCGAAGCCCCAAAAGCTTCGAGGCAGCCTTTTCGGCAAATCGCCACGGGGCGACGCTTAAAGACCACACTCCCGGATCTCGGTTCCCGTGATCCGGAGCCGTTGAATCCTTTGTTCCGGGAACCTGGTCCGAAGGTCCAAAAAATCCAACATCCATCCGGGAGAACATATCAAACCGCCGAAGCGCCCCGCGGCGACGTAGAAACCAAAGTGTTTTGTCGTTCGGACATTGCGGAGGTTCAAATGCCGAACCGACTTCACCACATCGTCCAGGAATGCCAAAATTACCCTAGGGACCAAGTTATACGGTCGGGTTTGGTAAAAAGAAACAAACACTTACGCCCTACATTGCAAAGATTCAGCCCACCTCCTAGGCCAATTGACTACGAGTGTGTTGCACATGAGATAGTTTACGCTTCTTCGAGAAGGTGGGCTTCCGCCACAAAACTTGGTCCCTAGGGCAATGTCGATGTTCCGAGTCCATTGGCAGACAGATCACGGTTCCTGAGAGGGAAGGCCCGTCCACGCTGTGGCCTTTGGGAGAGGAATTTTCGCAAGCAGCTCCGGTGGTTTTAGGGCCTGCGGTTCTCGAGGCGTCAACACCTCTACATCAAGACACGGCGCCAAAAGGTCCTAGTCAAAACCGACAAGGATAGAGCCTCCGAAATGTAAACCCTATGAGTTGCCGTGTTCTAGCGGTGGTTTGCGCTTTGGGTGCCGAAGTTTTGGTCTTTTGCACTTGGGACGGGCCGATCACATGGTTGAGAACGCTGGCAAGGGAACCGACGGAATGGAGTTTGGACCTGCACTCTCCCGTTGTGGGCTTAGAAGTCAAGGGGCTTTGGCAAGAAGCAAGACATTCGTAAATTCGTGAATTAATGCATAGTACGGACTTAAATTCTGATTTTTGTCGCCTAGCTTCCTAAGTCATCGCCAACATACAGGCCAACTTTCAAAAATTTTGGATAAGGTTTAGATCAAATAGTTTGCACTAGAACAGTCCGGGGGTACTGTTGTTGGGCAGCCGAAAGGGCACACTTGCCCAAGTCAAACAAGGCGGGACCTTGCAAGGCCTCCTCATTAGAGGGGAGAGTCCGAACCCCGTGAGGCGAGCCCCAAAAGCTTCCCGAGGCGCCTTTCTCGCGGCGCTCACGGGGCGACGCTAAAGACCACACTCCGGATCTCGGTGCCCCGTGATCCGACCGTTGAATCCTTTGTTCCGTGAACCTGGTCCGAGAAGGTCCAAAAACTCCAACATCCGTCCGGGACAACATATCAAACCGCTGGGCGCCCCGCGGGCGGCGATAAAGTAGAAACCAAAGTGTTTTGTCGTTCGGACACAAGGAGGCTCGAAATGCCGATCCGACTTCGCCACATCGTCCGGAATGCCAAAATTACCCTAGGGACCAAGTTACACGGTCAGTTTTGCAAAAGAAAGAAACACTTACGCCCTACATTGCAAAGATTAAGTGACCACCTCCTAGGCCAATTGACTACGAGTGTGTTGCACATGAGATAATTTGGCGCTTCTTCGAGAAGGGGTGGGCCCTCGGCCACAAAACTTGGTCCCTAGGGCAATACCCACGTTCGAGTCCATTGGCGTATAGCGGATCACGGTTCGGAGAGGGAAGTTGCCCGTCCCGCGCCCGGGGGCCTTTGGGAGAGGACTTTTGGGGCCACCGCTTCCGGTGGTTTTAGGGTCCGTGCTCAAGGCCAACACCCCCTCTACGCCAAGACACTACAAGAAGGTCCTAGTCAAATCGACAAGCATAGAGCCTCCAAAACGTAAACCCTATGAGTTGCGAGTGTTCCAGCGTGGTTTGCGTTTTGGGTGCCGAAGTTTTGGTCTTTTGCACTTGGGACGGGCCAATCACATGCGCTTGAGAACGCGAAGCAAGGGGAACTGACGGAATGGAGTTTGGACTGTGACTCTCCCGCAGTGGCGGTTAGAAGTCAAGGCCCGCTTTGCGGTAGCAAGACATTCAGTAAATTCGTAATTAATGCATAGTACTGGACTTAAATTCTGATTTTTTGTCAGCTAGCATCCTAAGTCATCGCCAACATACAGGCCAACTTTCAAAAATTTTGGATAAGGTTTAGATCAAATAGTTTGCACTAGAACAGTCCGGCAGCTGTTGTTGGGCAAGCCGAAATTGGCACACTTGCCCAAGTCAAACAAGGCCAGGACCTTGCAAGGCCTCCTCATTAGAGGGAGAGTCCAACCCCGGAGGCGAGCCCCAAAAGCTTCGAGGCAGCTTTTTGGCGGGTCGGCCCGGCCGGGGCGACGCTAAAGACCACACTCCTCGGATCTCTGGTTCGTGATCCCAGATTTGAATCCTTTGTTCGGGGAACCTGGTCCAGAAGGTCCAAAAAACTCCAACATCCGTCCAGGGACAACATATCAAACCGCTGAAAGCGCCCTGCGGCGGCGGTGTAGAAACCAAAGTGTTTTGTCGTTGGGACATTGCGGGAGGTTCGAAATGCCGATCCGACTTTCGCCACATCGTCAGGAATGCCAAAATTACCCTAGGGACCAAGTTACACGGTCAGTTTTGCAAAAGAAACAAACACTTACGCCCTACATTGTAAAAAGATTCCGTGCCCACCTCCTAGGCCAATTGACTACGAGTGTGTTGCACATTAGATAGTTTGGCGCTTCTTCGAGAAGGGTGGGCTTCCGCCACAAAACTTGGTCCCTAGGGCAATGTCGACGTTCTGAGTCCATTGGCAGAGACAGATCACGGTTCCGGAGAGGGGAAGTTGCCCGTCCGTCGCCAGGGCCTTCGGGAGAGGAATTTTGGGGCAAGCTGCTTCCGGGTGGTTTTTAGGGTCCGTGCTCTGGCGTCAACACCCACCCTCTACATCAAGACACGGCGCAAGGTCCTAGTCAAATCTGACAAGGATAGAGCCTCCGAAACGTAAACCCTATGAGTTGCCGTGTTCTAGCGGGGGTTTGCGTTTTGGGTGCCGAGTTTTGGTCTTTTGCACTTGGGACGTGGCCGATCACATGCAGTTGAGAACGCGAAGCAAGGGGAACTGACGGAATGGAGTTTGGACCTGTACTCCTCCCGTTGTGGCAGTTAGAAGTCAAGGGCCGCTTTTGCAGTAGCAAGACATTCGTAAATTCGTAATTAATGCATAGTACGGACTTAAATTCTGATTTTTTGTCAGCTAGCTTCCTAAGTCATCGCCAACATACAGGCCAACTTTCAAAAATTTTGGATAAGGTTTAGATCAAATAGTTTGCACTAGAACGGTCCAGGGCAGCTGTTGTTGGGCAGCCGAAATGGGCACACTTGCCCAAGTCAAACAAGGCCAGGACCTTGCAAGGCCTCCTCATTAGAGGGAGAGTCCGAACCCCGTGAGGCGAGCCCCAAAAGCTTCCCCGAGGCAGCCTTTCTGGCGGGCTCCCACGGGGGTGTGCGCTAAAGACCACACTCCCGGATCTGGTTCGTGATCCGACCGTTGAATCCTTTGTTCCAGGAACCTGGTCCGAGAAGGTCCAAAAAATCGAACATCCATCCGGGAGAACATATCAAACCGCTGCCCGTCTGGCGGCTTGGTGTAGAAACCAAAGTGTTTTGTCGTTCGGACATTGCGGAGGCTCCGAAATGCCGAACCGACTTCACCACATCGTCCGGAATGCCAAAATTACCCTAGGGACCAAGTTATACGGTCAGTTTTGCAAAAGAAACAAACACTTACGCCCCTACATTGCAAAAGAGATTCGCCAGCCCACCTCCTAGGCCAATTGACTACGAAAGTGTGTTGCACATGAGATAGTTTGGCTTCTTCGAGAAGGGGTGGGCTTCCGGCCACAAAACTTGGTCCCTAGGGCAATGTCGACGTTCTGAGTCCATTGGCAGAGACAGATCACGGTTCCGGAGAGGGGAAGTTGCCCGTCCGTCGCCAGGGCCTTTGGGAGAGGAATTTTGGGGCAAAGCCGCCGAGGGTGGTTTTAGGGTCCGTGCTCAAGGCGTCAACACCCCCCTCTACATCAAGACACTGGCAGTAAGGTCCTAGTCAAATCGACAAGAATAGAGCCTCAAACGTAAACCCTATGAGTTGCCGTGTTTCTAGCGGTGGTTTGGCGTTTTGGGTGCCGAAGTTTTGGTCTTTTGCACTTGGGACGTGGCCGATCACATGCGATTGAGAACGCGAAGCAAGGGGAATCGACGGAATGGAGTTTGGACAATACTCCTCCCGTTGTGGCAGTTAGAAGTCAAGGGCGCTTTTGCAAGTAGCAAGACATTCAGTAAATTCGTAATTAATGCATAGTACGGACTTAAATTCTGATTTTTTGTCGGCTAGCTTCTTAAGTCATCGCCAACATACAGGCCAACTTTCAAAAATTTTGGATAAGGTTTAGATCAAATAGTTTGCACTAGAACAGTCAGGCAGCCTTGTTGTTGGGCAGAAAGCTGGCACACTTGCCCAAGTCAAACAAGGCCGGGACCTTGCAAGGCCTCCTCATTAGAGGGAGAGTCCGAACCCCGTGAGGCGAGCCCCAAAAGCTTCCCGAGGCAGCCTTTCCTAGCGGCTCCTCCGCGGGGGTGTACGCTAAAGACCACACTCCGGATCTCGGCCCCGTGATCCGACCATTGAATCCTTTGTTCCAGGAACCTGGTCCGAGAAGGTCCAAAAATCCAACATCCGTCGAGGAGAACATATCAAACCGCTGGCGCCCCTGCTGGCGGCGGTGTAGAAACCAAAGTGTTTTGTCGTTTCGGACATTGCGGAGGTTCAAATGCCGATCCGACTTCGCCACATCGTCCGAATGCCAAAATTACCCTAGGGACCAAGTTACACGGGGGGGTTTTGCAAAAGAAAGAAACACTTACGCCCTACATTGCAAAGATTCAATGACCACCTCCTAGGCCAATTGACTCACGCGAGTGTGTTGCACATGAGATAGTTTGGCGCTTCTTCGAAGAAGGGGTGGGCTTCGCCACAAAACTTGGTCCCTAGGGCAATGTCGACGTTCCGGAGTCCATTGGCGAGACAGATCACGGCCCGAAGAGGGGAAGTTGCCCGTCCGGTCGCGGTGGCCTTTGGGAGAGGACTTTTGGGGCAAGCCGCCTCCGGGTGGTTTTAGGGTCCGTGCTCGGGTGTCAACACCCCCTCTACGCCAAGACACGGGCGCAAGGTCCTAGTCAAACTGACAAGCATAGAGCCTCGAAACATAAACCCTATGAGTTGCCGGGTTCCAGCGTGGTTTGCGTTTTGGGTGCCGAAGTTTTGGTCTTTTCCACTTGGGACTGGCCAATCACATGCGATTGAGAACGCCGAAGCAGGGGGCCTGGCGGAATGGAGTTTGGACCTGTACTCCTCCGTTGTGGCGCTTAGAAGTCAAGGGCCGCTTTTGCAAAAGAGGCAAGACATTCAGAATTCGTAATTAATGCATAGTACGGACTTAAATTCTGATTTTTTGTCACTAGCATCCTAAGTCATCGCCAACATCTGAGGCATGTTGAGATAAACTACATCTTCGCATGTTGGTAGGGTATTAGTTCTCATATAGGGGGACAAAAATAAAAAAATATATATATATGTCGTCGTAACAAGCTTAACACGTAGCTATTGGTAAGGTATTAGTTATCGTGAAAGGTGTAAGGTATTACTAGTTATCATCATCAGATTATATACCTCATAGCTCAGCGGATGTACCACAAAACATTGAACATTTTCATGGTGGTATATTTCATAACTTTAACGGGTGTAGCAAGTCAAATAAACCCCTATCCATGTTAAATAAACCCATGCATTCTATACTATTTAAAAAAAAATTTTTTTTTTGTCGTAAAAAAAAAACGTCGTTACAAACGTCGTTCAACGACGTTTTTGTCGTCGTTTAACGGCGTCACGACGTCGTTAAACGACGACATTGTGATTTAAATCGAAACAACGGCAATCCCGCCGCTTATTTTTCGAGAAAGCAAAAAAGCTTATGGAGGAGTTTTTTTGAGGCGATTTTTCGGCGCGGATCTACTTTGGGGTCTATTCTAAGTGTAAGACAAGCTTCATAAGGTATGTGCACGGATCAACCAACTCGTTTTTTGAATCTAAACTTGTTTTTGGGTAGATTTAGGGCTTTTTGTATTTGTTGTTTGTTCTTCCTTCAACCTTCATTCTTCTTCTTCCATTCTTGCATCCTTCTTCCATACATATTCTTCCATTCCCTTTGTCATCTTCTTCTTCGATTCTTCCTCCTCTTATACTACTTCTTCCTCCTCTTATTCAAATTCTTACTCTTAATCCTCCTCTTGCGCTTCATCTTCTTCGTATTCTTCCTCCCCATTTTCGGGTTCCTCCTCTTCTTCTTAGCCTTTTCTTCTTCGGAATTCTTCCATTCTTCTTCTAATTTTTTCCCATCTAAGAAGACGTCGTTAAAAGACGAGACCCTTCTTCTTTCCAAAATTTTTCCTTATTAGTTGTTTTATACTATTTCTTTCTAATCATTGAATTTTTTGTTTTGCATGTACACTCCTAGCAAAATGTGTTGTTCTTGCAAAACAAGTTGGCACCTCTTCCAGGTAAGGATTTAATTTTTTCAATACGCTAATAAAATACTAATGCTTTATTTAGGTTAAATTGTTATCAAAGAAGGGACGTCATTGAAACCACCCTCCCCATTGATTTTTCCATATTTTTTTTTTCCTTTAAGTTGTTTATTTATACTAATATTTTACTAATCATTGAATTTATTGTTTTGCATGTACACTCCTAGCAAATGCGTTGTTTGTGCAAAACAACTTTGCCACCTTGTACCAGGTAAGCATTTAATTTTCAATATGCTTAATGTATTGATTAATGTATTTAGCTTAATTTATTGATTAATGTATTTAGCTAAAAAAATGGGGGCTTCATTTATTTTTGTATTTTTTTAATATATTTAAGCGACATCATTTAATGACGTTAAAATCTTATATTTCTTTATTGGTTAAATTCATTTTATAGGCTTTAAATTAAATGTATTAACTTCATTCATAATAAATGTATTATTATTATTTTTTTCAATTTATAAAAAAAAAAAAAAAAAAAAAAAAAAAAAAAAAATTAAATTTTTTTTTTTTAATACACGTAAGCAACGTCGTTAAACGACGTTGCTTACGCGGGTCGCCACGTCAACGCCAATTATTTGAACGCCGCGCCGCATTGCCGCAGCGGCTTACACGGGCCGCGACGCCGCTTAACGACGCCAAACACGGCGTCACGCCGCGAACGGCACGCCGACGAACCCGCCGGCGCGTCGCCCGGCCGCCGGGCGCGTGGCACGCGGTACGCGATGGCGTCGTTGAACGACGCCACGCCGTCGCTTTTAAGACGACGCCGCGCGACGCTGGCGATATAGCGCAGCGTCCACGTCAGAAAACGACGCGGCGGGCGTCGTTATAGCGTCGTTCATCGATTTTTTGGCGCCGTTCATCGACGTTCAACGACGCCCGGACGCCGTAATAGACGCCGTAAATAACGGGGCAATTTTTTTTGTAGTGTAATCTTGCCTCTAACCGTGACAAGACATGTAGGTCATGTCATGTGTATATTGCTTAGAAAAAGGGCATATAAGGACATGAAGCAGTCTCTTTGATTGTCCAGAGGTTCAGCTGGCGTGGTCCTGGCTACAAAGTTTGTTTAACAGTACATTGGACTGCCGATGCATCCTCTTGGCATCCTATCCCAATGCATGGCCCCCAGCTAACCAGAGGGCATTCCATCTTGGTTCTGGTTGCCTCCTGTGGTCGATATGAGAGCGTCGCAAACACCACATCTTTCAAGGCATTTATTCATCTGCTTGAAGGAGTATTAAAAATCTTATGAAAATATTTTCACTGGTTTATATTTTGAGGACGTGTCGTGAATCTGGAGAAGCATGGTAGTTGCAAAGGAGTTTGGATGGCCTAGATTTGAAGTTGAGATGGCAAAATCTAGTGAACTTATGGTAGTTAGAATTTGAATCTAAGGTTGTGATTTTCCTAGATCTAGTGGCTAGGATCAAGTGGTGTTTTCTATAAGATAGCCAAAATCCAATTTCGGAAGATGATATCTAGGCAAATTTTTTGAAGTTATAAGTATATGTCTTATATTATTATGTTGAAGTACAATATTTTGAACTCGATTGTGTAACCCTCTTGGAATTTTATCTCAATTTCTCTAATCTCAAATGAAGTTTATGAATTAGTGCAAGATAAATGTTGGTGATCTATGATGCCTGTAGAGTGAGGCCGAGCCTATCCCATTTACCTTGAAATTTGCCTTATTGTAGTTGGCTCTTGTTCTTGAGTTTGCCTTGATTGCGTTGACAAAGCTAACATTTTTTGTGGGGCATTGAGAAAAAAGAAACACTTTGTGACTATCTGCATTGTAGTCTGTATCCTGTAAAGCCAAGAAAAAAGTAAAACAAACCATTACCGATTCTTCCTTGCTAAATCCGAGCAGTTGCTGATGAAACTGGTGCATTATCCCCATTAAGAACCACTCCCTTGTTTTGAATTTGTCTATGTGCCGCTATCGCTACCTACACCCAAAAGAAATCCAAATGTATTGTTTTTCATAAAGCGAGTCATAGCTAGCCCGCTCCTACCATATCTAGAACTTGCTCTGAAGCTATATTCTCCCTTCCTCCATATCCAATAGCCATCGAAGCAGTCCTTTGCATCATGAGAAAAATGCGGGGAATAAATAAAGCATGTCGTGAAAGGGAAGGACCAAAAGGTATAAAAAATAAAATAAATACCAAAGAATCATATAAGTTGACAATAGCTTTTTGGGTTGCATGGAGGGCAATTCCTAGGCATGGAGGTGAGGATTGAGGGACATTCGTGGAGTGTTTTAAGTTTGAGGCTGAGATATGTGGCTAATCTAGAATGTGTGAGGAATATGCCATTTCGACGATCAGAGATACAACAAAGTTTAAAATGAAACGCACTTATTTGCTCCAAACGCACTTTAAAAGGAATCTTTGAAAGATTCCCTAAAATTCCCTCAAAAAGGTCCCTTTTCGAGGTAAATTTGTGACAAGTGTGACAATTTGAATATTTTAGGTACTATTTTTGAGGGGCTAATTCAACTTAAATATGTAGCATTATGATAGGGGGTTTTGTTTTGTGTTTTTGTACTGTTTTCTCTAAGGTTTTCATATGATTTGGTGGTCGTATTCATCCAGGTGTACTAAATAGTATTTCTAGAGTGCACCCTTTTGTTAGCCGTTGATTTTAGAAAAAGGGCAAATCCTGTGGTGGAGGGTTTTATTAGGGTTGTGTGAATTAGGGTTTTTTTAGGGTTGTGTGAATTAGAGTTGTGGGTTGTGTGCAAGCACTTCCATATCCGGATTGCAAGACCGGATTGGAAGACCTATATCCGGATTGCAAGACCGGATTGGAAGACCTATTTACACAAGCAGTAAAGTATCCAGCTTTTCTTGCCCTTTCGAACTTAGTCGCTGCGGATGCATGAGCTCAATGGCGTCTCTAAAGGCCAAGTTTGGGTCAATAGCGGATTTCCTTCAGTGCAACTGGCGCACTAGTTTCTTGTCATTTTTATCCCCTGGCAAAAACTGGAAAGCCTAATCCTTGGCCGGCCAGAACTGTGATTTCGGCTAAGCAGAGCTTCCATTTGGCCCCTTTGCGCGTGAACGTAACCGCTTTGAGTAACGCCCTTTGTTGCTAGCGGAGTTCCCATTCCGTTGTACAAAGACGCGGGCCTACGCAGCCGAACATTCCCCGTTGGATTCAAGACACGATGGCATATTGCGATTAACATGGTAAGTTCTATTCTTTACATTTTATCCTTTCCATAGAAGCAGTGCTGCTGCAACAGGCTGTAGATGAACGCCATGGCCATGCTGTGATAACAATTATGGCATAACAAACTTTAGCAAATCCGGTATGCTTTCAGTCTTTTCGCATCTTCATCCTTCTTTGGGCAAACAAGGCTTAAAAACAATATCTTGTATGCGCACATAAACCCCGAGTTGCATTTTATTAGCCAAATTCTGCAGAATCTTGTTCGAAAGATTAGCCAAGCAAAGTTTGGATACTCTAGGCTTATTAGTTTCCCAAAAGGTAAGGGAATTCAACCAATAAATGCTTCAAACTAATGTGTATTTTTGCATTGAATCCCATTTTACTTAAGCTTATGATGTAATAGTGCAGCACGATTGTGTGCCAAATTCATTCAAGCAAAGACAAAGAATAAAATGGAGTATTTGTGATTTAAAGTGAGAAAAGGCAGAGAAGAATAGAGGTTCTTTCTTATTTCAGTTTCTTTCTTACTTGCGGGTTTAGCAAAGCCCATGCTAAAGATTCCTCCTTCCTCTGTTGGGGCTAGACTATTCATGGTAATCCTGGAATATTGAAGTTGTTTCAAAAGCCATGATTATGGCCATATGCCAACTGATTGGGCATGAAAGTCTCTGCTTTGGTATATCATCATTTTCTTGTTAATTCAATCATTTGAATCTCAAACGGACAGCTAAGACTTGCATTGTTTGTGTTTAACAGGTAAGTGATAGGTAAATGATACTGTTGGCACATTGGCCGGTGGTACTTATTGGGATAATGATGTGGTGATAGCTGTGATTCTTGGAACTGGCACCAATGCTTGCCATATAGAACGTGTTGATGCCATACCAAAGTTGCGATTCAAACTTGTTTGCAAGTTAGCAGCATATTATTATATTATTAAGGAATTGACACCTGATTTGGAGCAGGTTATAAATATGGAATGGAGAAACTTTTGGTCATCCTATCTTCCCAGAGTTCTATTATTAGATGAAGCTTTAGATGCTGGCAGAGAACTTAGCCTGGCTGTAACAACAGCAGCAGCTATTCGGAGTTGCATCATGGCTAGCTCATTATATTCATATCTCGCTACAAATTTACAAGAATGCAAACAGAGTTCATCCAAAGAGTTTACTCCCCACTCAGGGGATCTTGCATAATTTCTTTTGAGACAATATGTCATGGAAAAATCAAGCAATTTTTACATGATTCTTTGTAACAAAACTTAAGAAAACACAAAAACATCTGAAGAAAGGAGTAAAGTTCGTCATCATATATTTGAGAATTTCAAGCATGGGTTTATCTGTTTATAGATTTATGGGTTATTGTTGTTTTTGCACATTTTATATCAGTGTGTTTGCGCGTATATTCGGGCTGGTATGCAATGGAAATAATTTGTTTGTCTTCATATTATTGTCCTTTCTAGTAATTAATGTCTAGACCCATAAAATTTACCTATGTTTGCTTTAGTTAGGGCCCGAAGGGCCCAAAATTTTTTTAATATAACAATCAACACACAACTACCATTCACATTATTAACATAAACCATTGCATTTAACACATTTAAATTGAAATCCCCCTTAAACCCCCTTTGGTTTGGGTGCATATTCACACGGGGGGTTACGTAGGGCAGCGAGAGCCCCAAAAATATATTTACAATACACGTACAAAATTAACACCATTAAGTACATTATCTCAAATCTTATAGTATTTTGCAAACTTTAATATACTGTATACAAAAACTTGTACATGTATACCCCACAAACGAGGATCGCTATGTATGGTCCAGATCTTGGAATAAAGGGCAAATATGCCTATCCGACAGCTCTCGTTGCCCGGAGTAACCCCCCGTGTGAATATGCACCCAAACCAAAGGGGGTTTAAGGGGGATTTCAATTTAAATGTGTTAAATGCAATGGTTTATGTTAATAATGTGAATGGTAGTTGTTTGGTACCCCTTTTTAGCCCCGTAGTTTAGCATGAAAAATAGTAGCAATTTCAGAGACTAAAAAAAAATAGACATTGAATAAAACATCAAGTGCATTAGAGCGACAAAAAGGCACTGCATTTAAAGTTTTTGAAATCACTACAAATTTTTGAACAAAATTGTTAAAAATGTGTAGATTTTTCATTTTGAACAAAGTTACACTCGCTGGGCTAATTCGTAATGCATGTTGTCGCCCCGACATGTTGAGACCATGGTCACTAGAGCTATTCGCGGTCCTCCGCCAATGAGTATAACGCTCCTCAACATTGTCTACCAATGAAACCGCAACCCGCATGCTAACCTCAAAGATCGTTTGAGTCACAACATGCAACTTGTTAGCTTGGCTTTAGAGTTGCTCCAAAATGTAATCATACAACATGGCAGTAATCATACAACATGGTTGTTTCATAAAAGGTGTTTTTTAGTGTTAGTTCGAAAAAGCTTTAATGTTCCCCCGTTATTGACAAGATAAATTTATACCGGTGAGTTCAAACAATACAACTAATTTATCAAATCCAGATAAATTTATACCATGTGAGCTCAAATTTCTACCACGTGAGCTCAAGCAAAGATTAATGTGGAAAGAACTCGAAAGTGGTATAAATTTATACCGCCAAATGAGCTCAAGCGGTATAAGTTTATACCGCCCCCACATGAAAATGCCGAGAGCAAGATAAATTTATACCAAAATTTTTTAAAAAGGAAGTCACGGTGATAAATTTATACCATGAGATCTCTTGAAAAACATTTCCTTTTAAATTCAATACATTATCTTGAAAAACATTTCCTTATAAATTCAATAACACAAGAAATTTCTTGTAAACGGAATTTTATTTATGGTTATAACTTGACCTTTCATGGATATAACATGATTTTTGCCCCGCTAAAACATGGCAGATGCTTTTGACTCAGATAAATTTATACCGAGGCTAGGAAAACTGTGTGTTGGGAAAGCCTTAGGGTTGTGATAATCGAATGATTTAGGTGTTTTATTGGTGCGCATCGGTTTCTTAGTGATGCGAAGGTTTGTTTTTTAGTCCGAAGAAGCTTTGAAGAAGATTTTTTTTTTTTTTAGGGTTTTAATCGGCCCAGCATCTTCGTCCAAGCTTTTCGTGGCTTCTTCGTGGCTGAGGTTCTTCATGCCCGAGTTTATTCCCGAATGTATTTCTTAGGGTGTGGCAGATGTAGAATCTTTGTTGTTGTGGAAGATCCTAAACCGCCAAATCACCCGAATACTTAGATCCCGAATCATTTTAGCATGTAGAATCACTCGTTGTGGAAGATCCCGAATCGCCGGGCTCGCATGATACTGAGCTTCGAATGATACGTAATGAACAGGATAAGGCGCTTTGTTCTTTCGCTGTTGGCCTCAAGACAAGGTAATTTTATGTTCCCTTACACTAGTTCATGGAGCAAAGGCTGAAACTGTAAAACTGTAGTGTTCCTTTTGTTGCCAGTTTTTGGGTAGATTACTCCATTTGAAGCTTGTTTCTTTTACGCATATATCACACGCAATGTATATTAGGTGCAGATCTTAGTTGCGATCATCACCTGTATAAAATGAAGGTTGTTGGATGGATTAGAGAGACTAGAGGTTGGAAATGTGCCAGAAATTCAAGGATTTATCCAGTTGAAATTACTTGGTATTAGTGTCAAAATTGCTTGTGGAGACTCATTAAATTGGAGTATGGAGTACTAGCAGCTCTGTTTTTTGTCTATCTTCTTGACTCTCCAGCTCTGAATTTAACACTAAGTGCAGATTCTAGTTTATCCATTGTTAAATGTAGACTACTTTACTCTGTAAGATTGGCAGTTCAACATTATTACCAAGATTAAATTTTACTAATTGAAAGTTTATTGCAGTTGAAAGATAAAGTGTGACGGCCGTGATAGCCTTGAAGTTAGACCTCTGGTTGGGCTGTCATAGGCTGTAAACCCATCGGTTTGACCATCACATTTGGGATGTTTATATTTGGGATGTTTATTTTTCAATCTCATTTATGAAAGGAAAGCTTAAGTTTGCATCAGGATATACTTGTCTTGACAATGTTGTTGATATATTACAAAGCTGAATACCATTTTACATTTGAAATAGGTAGAAGCTAGTAGAGATGTGTAAATTCAGGGCTCGTGTAATTTACTATGGCAGTTGCATGCATGAAAATCTCAAAGATCCAGGTTAGACCTTTGATTGAGTTGCCACAAGATTTAAACTGTGTCAACCCAAAGATTAAGTGCATAGATATGTCATATATACATCCTGTGAAGGAAGAGAGGCACATAACATCTCGGAGACGATTTTTCGGGTTTGAGATATTTTTTTTTTTTTAGGATTGGGCTTGGCACTACATCTGTTTGCGTTCTTAGGCAAGGACGCAATGTAGTGTCTGTTGGTATAGATTGCGACAAAATAAGCTTTAGCAGAACCATAATAAGTTCTTGCGAGTCATTTTCAAACGGAACCATAATAAGTTCTTGCGAGTCATTTTCAAACGGAAATGAAGAACTGGGTGCCAAGAACGATGTTAAAGATATCAAGGAAACGTTTACATAAATCCAACCTCCCATCAAGAAAGATCACAGGAAAACACAATGAAGAGGTTGAGTTTGTTGACTTGAGTTTGCTGAAGTTGCCATTGAATCAGAGGTATAAGTCAAAATCTCAAGGTGATGAGAGTTCTTTGGACTGGGTTATACCGACGGGTTTCCATTTCAACCCGCTTCAGATAAATTTATACCGCTGCACACGACTATTTCTTAATCAGACTTCTCGCAAATTGGTTATGGCATGCCCTATTATTTTAAGGACCTTGTACAAAAGGTGCTCAGAACAACTTTTTGTAATACTATTTAATATGATTACTTAATTTGAATGCTTCCTTCTCTCATTAAAAATGTTAAAGAATTTATTTGTCGCTAAATGATGTGTTCTTGAGCAAGTACTTTAATCAATTCTTTTTAGCCGCGGTGGCAACTTCTCCTTCTCGCCTTCATATTGCTACCTGGAGAGTATTCATGCACATTTTGCAACATAGCCTACTTCAATTGCATGTATTTTGGCAATGGAAATTCTATGGTTTGTCATGAAATGTTAGTTGTACCCCTAAACGGCCTTTTTTTTTTTTTTGGTCCTATGCTTTTAGATTATTTTTCTTCAAAAGTGCTATTTTCATGACGACTTTGCAAAAATCTTATCCAAGAAACTTGAATGCCTCTATTTTTTGCTTTTTTTAAAAGATTCCAACATTCTTGAGGGAATCTTTCAAACGCACTTCTTAAATAAGTGCGTTTCATTTTAAACCTTGTTATACAGAAAAAAAAAAAAAAAAAATTTTGAACCTGCAATAGCTAGTTGCTAAACTGGGATAGATGGAATATGCTCTAGTCTGATAGTTCAGAGTTCGCATACAATGTTCTCTGCAGATCGATTCTTGTGGACAATCGATTCTTGTGGAAAGCCTCTGATCCTATAGTGTTGCTTCCTTCTCCATAGCCAACCACATAGAAGTCGGTACCATGCAGGTGGAAGGGGTGAGCTTCATCATTCACATTTAGGATTCCTTGAAGAACCAGCTGAACTTCGGCGCCATGCTCTATCGCGATAACCTTGGTACCAGCTGAACCTCGGCGTGATACTCTATCTCGATAACCTTGGTACCCTTGTTTGTCGTTAATTCGTGATACTTAAATTTTTGGCCAGCATAATCATATGGCAATAGTGGTTTGGAAGGAAAGTCTGTGGTGTAAATTCCATCAAATGTTGTAATAAGCCTGCAGAAGATCCATATATGGTTCTTGAAAGGTGACATTGTTAATGGAGTTTGCCAAGCTTGTATCTCCCTCACAACCAAAGGATTTATAGCAGAGCAATTTATTTAGCGAGACTACATAATACAGATCTAAATCCACATTTTTTGGAACACCAGCAGGGTAAGGGAGTTCAGACTCTTAACCTGCTTTTGAGAATTTTCAAACCATGTTCGATCATGCTTATCAGGCATATGAATTAGAAAAATATGAGATATCTCTTGCACATCTTTGTTGGATCTTTGGAAGGGTGAAACAACTATGTAGTATTGGCCTCCTATTTGATTTGTTTTGTAATTGATAGGCAAATGAGAATAAATAGTAAGGGAACTTTCCCACCTATGGTGATATGCCCTTTCCAGATATAGTGCCAAGAACCAGCAACAATCTGATAGATCTACTCTCCAAACCCATATCATCAACCAAACATTCTTTTCGAACTCAAACCGGAAAAAGCGAAAGCCGTCGATGTTCGATTACAAGAAGGGGATCCAAAATCAAAGAGAGGCCTAATTTAGGAATTTTAAAAAATACGGATCCTAATCTCAGAATTTCGAAAAACATTAAGCCTAAAATAGTAATTTGCCCTTGTTTTTAAAATGTAGGGTAGACTACCATGTTTGGGCTGAAAAATGGACAGGTTCTATTATTAAGATTGAAAACATCGGTTAAGGAATACAATTAATTGGATTTGAACCCTAAAACTTAAAATACATCCCAAAACCGTTTTCTTTGGGAAAGTTCCTTTGAGCAAAAAATGGCACTGCTCACAAGGTGGAGGAACTGGCAAATCAGTTAGCAGCTTGGAATGTATTATTAGTGACAAGGATCTTGCAATGACCATTCTTACAAGTCATCTAGCATCATATGACATGGCTAAAACATAACCATGAGATGTAAGGAAAAAAGCTCACGAGTGGTGCAGTGATGAGTGCATTCTTTAAGTCTTCGACCAAAGAGGAAGAAGAATCATTCTACTTAGCAAAAGAAGGAAATAGTCCATAGGAAGACATTGAAATAGTCCATCGTAGGCAAGAAGTCCAAAAGGGGATTGGATGAACCAGATGATAACTAGAAGTAAAGGGAAAAGGACAGACAAAGGTGGTTGAACTAGTAAGGGTTTGCTTTTATAAATGTAGCGCAATAGGAAAGTCAAGTGATATGAAAGCAATTTTCCCTCTGTCAATTTTTTGAATAAGATTATCGTCAACGAAGGAAAACTACCCTATCAATTGCCAACTTTCTTGCCATAGCTACACAATTGCTGCATCACATGCCATGGATGGGCACGTGTTGATATGGAAATTGGTTTTTTCATTTAATGGTTCGTTCTTAGGATAAATGCTTACAAGTACAAGAAATTTATCGCGGCGGCCAAGGCCGCCGCGAACATTTCTTTAGTCCAAATCTTGTGAAGCTGTATTTTGCAATAAATTCCTTACTTTTTCAGTCATTTGCATGCTACAATCCTTCTTGGGTCATATGTCAATTTGAAAACATGTGGGATTCTAACCCGCACATTTGCCTTGTGTTCCATGGTGTTCACTTCAGGTAAGTCCTATTTAAAACATGTGGGATTCGAACCCGCACATTTGCCTTGTGTTCCATGGTGCACTTCAGGTAAGTCCTATTTGATATGTGGAATATTGAAGCCTCGACTTTCAACTAAGAGAACAACATGGGATAGTAACTTGATACTGTTTTGCTCATGTTCTTTCTTCCAAACTCACATCAGCTAGTAGCAAAAGTCATTTCTCACATCAGCTAGTAGCAAAAGTCTTTTCTCAAAACTAGAACATAAAGGTCAACTATATATAATACATAGTCAACTGCTAACCATACACTAACTTATAGCAATTACTAACCATACACTACATTATAGGAGAATGCATGTGCATTGAGGCATTATACAGAGTCCAAAGTTTCTATCATTCTTCTTTATGTTGATGATAATGATTATGACGTAGTGCATTACCTTTTATTGAACAAACTAAGGCATCTATTGTACTGATTTTGAGGTTCTGACCTTGGCCTTATGCACTATTGTAGTGGATGTAAAAAAATGCTAGCAAACATTTCTTATATCTAGCTCCTGGTGTTCATGAAACCTTGTGTTTAAGTTCTAGGAAGTTGTTATAACATAATATGGTGTGTGTAGTGCATGTAGATCGGTACTAAAGCTTAAATGTTTATAACCAAACCGCTTTATGTAGTAAGTGCACAAATAAAGATCAAGAAATATGAAGTTGGAGGAATCTCGAGAAATGCAAGCATAGTAGATGTTCTAAGCAAAAAGCCAAACGGAAAACGAGTTCATAAGAAATTGGTCTATTGCTTACCCTTTCCGGTTTGCAGCTAAAATGAGAGATCACACTTCTGCTTCCTCGTGTTAGAGCCATTCGAATGATGCGTAATATAGAGCCATGTCACATTTGAGTATTCAAAATCAAGCTGGCTTCCAACTGAGAAATTAATGCTCTAATACCCCAATACTCTGCGAAAGCAGAACCTCTGCTAAAATAAATCAGCAGCTTCTAAAACGCTCCATAGGAACGATGTTCAAGAGATATAGTCGAATGCAGAAGATAGCCGAGAAAGGAACTGGATAATCTAAACCGATCCAAGTCGCAGAAACCTAGGGCGATCAAAATCGGACAAAAGAGCACCCAAAGGGAAGAAAAAAGCAAAAACAGAACAGAAGGAGCTTCAGGGGAGGAGCTAAATGGAGAGAAAATACAGAGGATCTAGAAGCTCTGCTTAGCTTCGGCGATGAGAAATCTAGCACTGGGCACTGGCCAAAACCACGGCTACTTCATATCATCCGGTTAGAGAATCTTTGGAGTTCTTTTGCCAGGGGAAACTTTTTGAAGCTTTCTCATTGATCTGCTGTGGGCAAAGTCTGGTCCGGTTTTCCCCAATCCGACATGCTTGTATTGATTTGGCCAAATGTTTCCTAACACCTGCATTTTTTGTGGGCCGGATTCTATCTCTGTGCTGTCGATGCCTTAAAGACATAGGAAATATGCTCTTCACAAATTCGAACAATTGCATGTGTGTTTAATGCCTTAAAGACATACGAATGATTTCATCAATTGGGCAGTGCGAAATTGTCTTCAAGTTCGCCGTTTCCTGCCCTGCGCACTGATTTTCTCACTCTGCCATGCAATGTGAGATGAAAGATCCTTCCAGATTCAAACTTTCAGCATTGCTTGTAGCTGTTGAATTCAGTTTTTTATTTGGGATTAATCTCGTCTTTTTGGTGCCAGAAGGAAGGATTCGTTCAAAAAGGGCCTGCCAATGATGAAGGCCCTAAATGGGTGGTATCCAAAGCAAGCATTCTCCGGCGGAAGGGGCAGACAGATCCAGAAGACCTTCAACAATCTAAAATCACAGTTCTGTCCGAATTTGTAACCATTTTGGTGCTAAAGGGCACAATTGGAGCAGGGTATTTTGGAACTCCGGCCCAAGATTTCCATGAAATAAAAGACCAGGTACACAGGCGGAAAGAACCCAGTAGGGTTTTAACAGAGCTGAAAGAATCCTCCATTCTGGCGGAGGAGGAAGAATCAGAGCCAGAGCCGGACCCAATTCTGCCATATTCTTTGGGTAACCTGGGAGCTAACCTGGGAGCGATCTTGGGCTTGGCCGCACCTCCTGGTGAAGAAGCCCTCCTGCGCCATTGAATTGATCCCCGTTTTCTCGTCAAACTTGGCCGGCCGAGCCATATCTAAGACCACTACCAGCATCGGAGTTTGATCTGCCATACCCAGAGCAGAGCACAAGCAGAGCACGAAACAGAGGAAAAGGCCGTGCAAGAATATTGGGTCACCGTATTCTTCTAGCCGCAATAAATGCACTATAAGTGCATATCATAAATGCCACAATAATTGCACAAGATTGTTTATTGTTTGCATGTACGTGTCACCACCATAATGCCTCAAACAAAATAACATCGTCTTCATCAAGTTTCAAGATTGTTTATTGTTTGCATATACGTGTCAGCACCATAATGCCTCAAACAAAATAACATCAAATAAATAGCCTCAAACTTTATTGTTTGCATATACGTGTCATCACCATAATGCCTCAAACAAAATAACATCAAATAAATAGCCTCAAGCAGAAAACCAAACTGAATTATATATGAGTTGATAACAAAATGTCTAGCTCATATTTACGTTGTTGATTATTTGTGCCATTTACCATTTCTAGCTCATATGTAGCAAGCGAAAATGCTCGCACCACATGACGATGATGTTGCATGCACTTATTTCTCATATTTTCAATTCCTATTGAGTTTTGTTCCCTTTAGACCTTGTAGTGAGCACACCATTGGATTTATCCAAATAGAGGAGCTTTTTGCATGAGATTTCTGATGGAATTGGCATGTCAACATTGGAAGCTTTCATAACCAAGCTTCAACAAATTGTTCACAATAGTATGGAATGATTTTGCCACATTAAATGTGTCAGGTTCCCCATGATAAATAAAACATCAGAGTGCAACATAACACTGGGCTACTAGATGCATGCCCCCCTTCCCAGATACATGGTTGTGGCAGCCATGTACTCCCGATCACTCTATTGAAGGTGGGACATATTAAAAGCTTCTCAGCTTCAGAAATTCTCTGTTACATATAATACACTACTGCTTATAATACTCTACATATTCAGGTTGAGGTTCAGAAACGATGTTCGGATGAACCATACTTCCAACTGGATACAAATGTAAATAGATATGACGGCGCATTATTGTTATCCATTATTGTTGCCCTCCTCTGCAAGGATGTACCAAGGAAATTGGAAAATAGTTGAAGGTACCATAGGTTTGGTGATGGAGAAACCACTAACACCTTACCTTACAATATAAAGGCTGCAGAATTGGAAAAGTACCTAAACAATAGCCACAGAATGTTCCAGGCCAACGAGATATGCAGGGCCTATACAGGAACCCTAATATCCAGCCGAGCGCTCGACTGCAGCACTGGATAATTGGGTCGATCCACCTCCGACGGACTAAAACAGAAGAATACGACAAGTATCCATAGCCATCAACCTGCAGCTGCCAGCCCTTTTTTAGGGTTCTTTTGCTTTCTCGCATATACTAGGATAGGGATAGGGCAGATTTGAGTCTGATACGTTAGCTGTTTAGACAGAGATGTTGGTTATAATCCCATTAAGGAATGATAGATTTAAAGGCCCTGCCAGTCCTCAGATTTGAAATATAAGATTGGCCACACGAATTAGCCTTATCTTTCATATTTTCAGTTTCTTCTTACGTTTTTTTTGCTCTCACCATGCCTGAGGTGAGGTTTTGATGTAGATCTTGTGCTTTAAGTGTTGTGGATTTTTCTTAGGTAGTGTGTTTTCTTTATGGTCTCAAACGTTGTGTCTCAAGGTTGACATTACAGGTGTCTCAAAATACTTGATGTTAGAATGCTGGTAGATTTACTTGCAGTGAGATTTCATGATCTTAAAACGCCTCTTTGTATATATGTTCAGTTTGATCTGTCTAATGCTCGAGAATGGGCCTGTACAGTTGGAGGCATGATTCTCTATTTGCATTATTAATTACATGATTCTTAGTGTCGTTACAGAATGTTCTTTAGATCAAATGCTGGTGATGACTTTGAACGAACTTGTTAAGTACAATGCTTCCTTGTTTTTGAAATATTGAGATGATAAGCATGATTCTTATATATTGGTCTGAATGGAGCTCTGTTTCACAATGCAGTCTCAGACAATAGTATTTAAGGTGGGTATGCATTGTGAAGGGTGCAGAAAAAAAGTGCAGAGGGTTCTGACTGGCATGCCTGGTAAATTTCATCTCATTATACATGTATATGTGATTTAATTACCAAGTTAACAGAGCATTTAACAGGTATTGAGGAGCTCCTGGTAGATCGCGCAGAACAGAAGGTTACAGTGAAGGGAAACATTGATTCAAAGAAGCTTCTTGCCAAGTTGCTAAGAACAGAAAAAATAACGGAACAGTTGCAGGTGCCTGATCCAGGCAAGCTTAAAGAAGCAGCCAAAGAAGCTCCTGCTCCAAAAGATTTAGTAAAAGAAGCTTCTTTTCCTCCTGCACTTCTCACAGAGCCAATCATGGAAGGCCAGGATTTTCAGCTTGAAACTCCCTTGGTCGAAGAGGACAACCTGTACCAATGCAGCATTATGTAGAATCATCCTGCAACATTGTATAGTCTTATGCTAGTTAGTGCTAGTTAGACTACACTGCTTTCTGTCCCTTTTTGAGTTTGCAGGTTCATTTTTGAAATCAAATATACTGTTAAAATGCGTATACAAGAAAACTGTGAGTTAGGCCTGGTATGTGGTGTGCTAGAGAGTTTTCCCTTCCTCTAAGCAGTCTTGAGTTTACAATCTTGGGCAGTTCGCTCGTTCATAGTATCATTAGTGTGATAAGAGCGGATTTGTAAAAGGGAAATTTCAGAAACTCAATGGGTTTGCACCAAAATCAATGCATTTAAACTACACAAATCCCTAAAATTCCTCATCATGTATGTGAGTACAGGTTGTCATTCATGTGTAAAAGAACGATGTCATAGAAGGGTGTCATTTGCAGATCTCTTGGTTGCAAGATTCAATTCTTCCTTAAGAGCAACTGGTAAATTTGCGCCCGGTGTTTTTTCAATGTTTTGTGTGCTCAGTTTGCGAGATGAATACGTTGTTGTGATGAATACGTTGTTGTGGGTTGAAGTTTATCTCCACCGCTTTCTTTATTGTTATGGTTTTTATTGTTATTTTTGGACCCTTAGATCATGGGAATCTCCCACATCAAAGCTCACCGTATTTTCCTGCCTAAAACCTCTTGCACCAATCCACGGTGCAGAAACACCATTGCCTGAGCTTTTTTAGCTAAAATTGCCATCCTTTCCACAGCGGCCACTAGTCCGACCTACCGTGCAATGTTTTTTACCTGATCTTTGCTCACCATTCATGGGTATCAAGCCATTCCAAGAAACCTCTGTTGCATCTCAAAACTACTGCACCAAAATCGGCATGCAAATCCAAAGTTGGGGTTGTGTTGTAGCCCAACAGCTTCTAATTGTGGCCCAGCAACTTCCTCTTATTCAACCATTGCAACATTTCTTTCTACTTCACATAAGGAGCGCCAAAACATAGACTTGTGAAAAAATAACCTGCTCCTCAAAATTTATATAAATTTTATACCACATTGGAAGTTTATACCACATTGAAATCTTACTCACAACCTTTGCGTGAATATCCTCCTACAATACGAAACTGATTGTATAAGCTCTATAGATTAACAATTACTAGTTATATGGTGCCTTGCGTTGCCGGGCTTAGTAACAAATTGAAGCGTGGTTATTTCATTATTGGCTAGAATAGATAATGTGGCTTGGAAGGGGCAAGGATAAAAAACCATTATGCAAGAAATCATGAATTTGATTTGATGTTGTCTTTGTCCATATGATACTTTTGCCGAAATCATCCTTGTATTCCCTTGCAATATTGCCCTTCGTAACTTATTTATTGTCCCCAATTTAAATTATCTCACTTAAAATATGTGTTCCTTGCAATGGACATGTCAACTTTGTTACTAGGGAAGGAATTACTGCAAATATTGTTATGATGATAAGAAAAATAGAAAGACTCAATATATTTTAGCGTTTTCAAGGTATCTTAATCTTGGTGTCTCTACTATCCCAGAAGAATGTATTAGGAACACATTGAAATGTCTTTGCTTCCATAACCTCTATCCTGGTGCTCAAATGCTTTTACATCAATCTTTAGGGCTATTGCTATGGTCTACACTTAGAGGAAACTGACTGAGTTGCATTGCATAATTTTATGCCTTTAAGAACCCTTATCGTCTCTCTAAACTTGATATATCCGATAGGAAGGAAGGAAGGAATTCGAGAGCTAGGTTTAAATGAGAGGGTACAAGGTAAATACGAAATGTGAAATGAAAATAGAAAATTTTAATATCATAAGGGCACCGAAAAGTTGGTACCTGGAAAATGTATGTTGTTGACCAAGGCACAAGTAAATAACTTACCAAGGCCTATTGCCTTGCTCCATTAATAGATTACAAGGAAACTCTTTAGAATCCCAGCCTCAGATCAGAATGACCAGTTCCAACACATCTGGCATGCAAATTTTCGGCATCCCAACAGATCTGACATGCCTATTTTTGCAAGGCATCAAACATCAGCACAAATTACAGCAAAAATAGGAATCCGACCTGTATTTTTGTCGATAATTCCGTGGTCGCGGTTTACCTGTCACTAATTCCGTGGTCGTGACAAAGAAGCAGGCCCCTAGCTATAGATAATACTTCTTATATCATTTCTAAACATGTTCTATAAAGGTTATGCCCCAAGTTTTGGAGGAGATGGTTTTCTTAGGATATTAGTTCGCCAAAATATCTCAAATTAACACAACTTAGTGTTTGTTTATATTTTAGTTAGTTAGACTGCTAGACACAAAGTAGCATTTGTCATTATGGAAGTCATTAGTCGTAGACGTGTGAAGGCATTTTTGTGCGTTAGTTGTAGTTGTGTCGTGAATGTGCACAATGCATCCAAGGGAATATATATCTAGGTGCAATAGACACATATAGATAGTAAACAAACTTTACCATGAAGTTCAAACAAAATCTTAAACAAATATACTAGGTCTACATGCAAAATAAAAAATATTTTCAATGCAAATAGAGGTCATGTCCGTTAGTCTCAATGGATCCACATCATGAAGAACATGTCTTAAATAACTCTAGGAACGTCTGTCGGCTCGATGTGAAGCTCATTTGCGAAGCTAATAGGTATAGAAGCTCCTCCCGTCGTGCCTATGGTGGCGAACGTAAATGTGCAAACATGCTCTGATATCATGTCCCACGTGCGTGACTTAGGTCTACCAACAACAACGTTGGGAAGCTCATAATCACCAACTGCGTGATGTGAGATCAATGCCCAATCCTTGAACCGTCTCCCATCACAAACACCAATGTGTGTGATGTCCCCCCGCATACATACTTGGAGGGGAACTTTAATTACTCCAACATCGCAACACGTCAGTGGGTGTTATCAACTACTGCATAACTCTCTACAATAATAAGATATCATTTATTATTAGAACTAACAAATCTTACACTCACCGTCTACGATGCACGTGAACTATCGCCCTTGAGAATGCGACGTATAATTGTCCATGCGTAAAGACAGGCTTTGGAAGATATATCCCCACCTTATGCATTGTCTGGCCCTAGGAATTGTTTATCATCATGGCAAATGCCAGTCGCAAAGGAAATTGCACCCTTTCAAACTAAACAAACGTGTGCCAGTCATTGCCTCGCATACGTAGGAGCATGTGTTTATATGAGTTATATATGTAAGATTGGTCCTATGGACTTAGTACCCTTTATGGCTCTTATAGGATTCATGCAAAAGTAGTTTTCATCATGTCTTCCTATCTATCCTCTCCACCAGTATTGGCAAATCTTTTAAACCTTGCTAGAAAATTTCCTAGAGTAGGCAAATATTTCAAGTGAATTCTACCTTATAAAAAAATACATGGAAGTCTACCTAAGATTTTCCTACCATGCACTCATTCAACAAAAAATTGATCGCGAAGAGATATGTCATGTGAGTTAAAGAAGAAGAGGAAAATCAAGCAAGTTTTTTACACCATAGATAGCATGTATGCGTAGTGGCCCCAGTTTTATGTCTTATTGTTGTGTTGAATAGTCGAATCCGCCCTTATTAAAAGAATGACCAATTCAAAGAGAAATTTACGGAGGAATGCATATTATAGACAAAGATACGCTAATTTAACTGAGGAACGAAGAGAGGAGAGGCGCGCGAGGCAGAGAGAACGCGCCATGGAACGCCGACCAGCCTCCAGAACCACAGTAATTCCCAGCATAACTCCCACCGAGGAACGAAGACATAGAGTGCAAAGATGGAGAGAACATGCAAGGCAACGTTCAGAGTCGATAAACACACCCACTAATATGTTGTCAGCCTCGATATTAGGAATTCCTTTGTCGCAGGCAGCATCTACCACAAACATGAATGAGATTGTCAGACCCCTAACAAGCCAAGAGAATGTAGCGGATAATTTAGAACCAGGGCATTTGGCACATTGGCAAACCTGTGCACGACGTATGAGCTTGGCAATAAATCGAACTTATACTATGTGTACATGGAATAAGAGGTGCACATATTGCCAAATCCCACTATTGAATGTCGAGCAGGATGGATTTTGTTACAACAATGGAAGATGGCATCTTCCACCATTACCTCCTTTGCCCGTACCATTGAACAACTTATACAACACACCCGATTTTCAAACGGACGCTAGAAAGATTAACAGATTGTTTTGTTTCAGTGTGCTTGGAGTCGATGGCGGATTTGTGAACCTAGATTTTCCTTCTTCCATCACAATTACTGGTCGCACATATAACAGAATAATTCCTATAACAGATATAGGAAATCCTATACATTGGTATATCTATGATGAATCACAATGTTATGTACACGCACGTAACCAAGCAGTGCCATTCCAATGGATTGTGACTATTGGTTCGATTTTTTCTCAAATAAATCCATTTATTGGGCATCTTCGACATGAGAAGCATGCGTATGCCATCGGCATACATAACAATTGAAGGAGTTATAGCAAGCGATGAGATTGCAGCCATCACTGAGGTTAACAACATAGCTGATATTAAGTCTGGTGTTGCTGATTTTTGGGTGCAAAACCAAGGGGAACCAACCTTCATGAATATTCTTGACCCCATGTATGAACCACTTCAGTACCCTCTGTTCTATCCACACGGCACATTAGGTTGGGGACCTACGAACGAGTACAATCTCACACAGTTGCAATGGTATAGAGTGAGGTTGTTGCATGAAGAACGATTCCTACAATTGAGTCGACTTTGCAGGGAGTACCTAGTTGATATGTACTCAAGGGTTGAGGATGCCCGACTGAACTACTTCAGGACTTCAGTCTTTCGAAATAGAAGAACACAATATGACGAGGATTAGTCTGAGCGAGAGAACGATGATCAAAATAATGTCATCTTACCTGCATCATTCTTAGTGAGTAAAAGATGGCGTTCAGTGCAAGTAACAGATGCGTTGGCACTTTCCCGGGCAAAAGGCCACCCCACCTTATTCATCACAATGACAATAAATTGCAATAAATGTAGATTGGCCTGAGATATGGGTTGCACTTAGGCCAGGACAAAATGCCTCTGATGCCCCTATGGTTGTCGTTTGATGTTTTCATGGTAGGCTACAACGGTTAAAAGAGTTGCTACGGGAATTCTTTTAGCGGATATCATACATGGTTCATGTCGTGGAATTTCAAAAACGAGGATTACCCCATGCACATCTTGTGCTGCGTACAGAGCTTGAAATACCAATTGAGTGTATTGATGAAACCATTTCTATTGAACTGCCATCGGGTCCAGTTCTTCGTGCATAAGTCTAAAAATTTATGATACATAGGCACACAGAAAGATGCTCTTGAAACAATACCCCCTTGTTGCTACAAGTTTCCAAAGCTTGTGAATCCCGTGACATATCTTGATTCAAGGGGTTACGTCCAGTATAGAAGGAGAAATCCAGAGGATATGTGGGTAGTTCCCTTTAATGCTTTCTTGTTGCATGAGTTAGATTGTCATATCACATTAGACATTGCGTCTACTGTACATGTGTTCTCCTATCTCTATGATTACATATACAAAGGGTTCGATACTGCGAATTTTCGAGTAACTCAAGAGCACCAATCTACGGCTCAACCATCATCAATGAATAGTTAACAGACATGTTATACATCACAGTCCTTAGGAAGAAATCTTGAAGAAAGAACAGAGGCCATGAGAGAATCGGTCCAAAATATATCAGTGGATCAAAGTGTAAGACAACCTTCTACAAATGAGATACGTGATTATGTCAGCGCACAATATTTGTCTGCCACAAAGGCATCATGGAGGATAATGTCATATCATATAACAGATAAATTTCCATCTGTTAAATGCCTTCCATTACACCTACCATTGCCAAATACAAATTCACTCTTAGACTACTATTTTTTATGGGCTCTAGATTCTGAGTTCGATGCTTTTACATACATCCAACACTATGAGCAATATACATTAAGCACATGCAATGGCAGATCTATTTTGCAACGTGACGAATAACTAGAACGAGAACGAGCAGGATATACAAAAAACATTGTGGAAAAGAGAACAAAGCAACCGATTATATGTAGAATACGCCTCTTACTGCCTCGAATTGGTGAAACATTCTACCTAAGACAGATCTTGCTACATCGACCCGTCAGGACATGGGAAGAACTCAAGGTCGTAAATAATCAGCAACATGAAACTTATCGACAAGCTGCATAAGCACAAGGACTGATTGGAGCATATAATGAAGCAACATTAGTTATGGAAGAAGCAGTATCGTTGTCTCTAAGTCCCACACAACTACGGTTTTTATTTGCAATGGTGTTACTTGATCAAGCACCAGCAGTTGAAATATGGGGCAAATTTCGAGTACGTATGAGTCGTGACGTGTTAGACCAATACTCAAACGATGAAGCAGTTGCATTTAATGAGTCTCTCCACCTAATTAATAATATACTGACACAACATGGAACCAACATCATGGCCTTCGGCTTGCAACTACATGCTCATCTCGCAAGAGACGTAATGCACGAGCTTGCCACTTTTTCTGACCATGCGAGATATTTAAACTCTGTAATGGAGATGTCAAGTGCAATGAATGCTAATCAGATGGAAATATATGATTATATACGAAAAATGATAGAATTCTCACATTCGATGCTCCTGTAAGCTAATCTTATATTGCACATGTAATTGGACACCGTTGGAGCAAAAAAACACAATCTCAAATATAGATAGAACACGTTTGCAATGGATACACACATTTTATTCTCAAATCTATTTATTTGCATTGGTTATATAATGGTCAAAAGCACGTAAGCAATCAACCATTCTTGCTCAAACCCATGCTATTTTCAAAAGCGTTAGTCCCACACAATTAAATGTAATGGAGAAATAATTTGTAGTTTGACGTTTAAAAAACCATTTAAACACTCAAAAATTTATACAGGTGTAACAAGTACAACATAAAACACAAAAGGATAATTTAGAAGTTTAAGATGCAAAATTAGTAACAAATGGAGCTATAGTAGAAAATGGCAACTGATTAAACTTATCGAATAAACCCTCAATATCCTAAACATCATGTCTTGAATCATGCAAGGGATAAACATTTGATAAAGTATGTCTTGCATATTTCGTAGAGCAAGCTCAGAAACATATCGCATTCGATGGAAATCCGAGATGAAAGATAAATGTATGAGGAACTTCTAGCCTGCCCAAGAGTGTTGGCTTGGCCAAGATTGTTGTTTGCAACTTTAACCCCTCATTCTACATTTTGTATCTGTCACTCAGTGCCTGCAAGAATACAAAAACCCTTCCAATCTGAGCAAAGAGAGTACAAATAGATTGATATCAAATGGATAAAAACAAACATTAAACATTATGATGATACTAACTTCAAAAGATGTAGTGCATCAATTACCTTTATGCATGCCCAAACAATTAAATACCAGGAGGTTTGAGTTGTAGTATTCCTCCAACTATACGCCCTATATCAATTGGTAGGCCAGTCAGAGTTCGATCTTGCATTTTGCTTGCATTTTTCCATGTAGAATACCATGGATCATTTGTTACTTTTGACATCTAAGGTAATACGCCAAGTTCATTGCAGAGTCAGCAGAGTAATAACGCTTATCTAGAATGCTTATTAGCAGGAAGTTTATTACACTTTGCCAGACGGTTTGCTAGTTCCATCATATTCTCTGATAAAGAGTAATACTAGAAAAGATATCCTTACAGAGTAACACTAAGCATCTGCTGTTGGTGCACGAAGCACCGTTCTTGAGGACTCTGTTCTTGCCTCCAAGTTAAAGCTATTAACTTTTTTAATTTGTTGATTACAGGTTGGAGGGTTCAAAATATTAAAGCGCAGAACGGAACAATATCTCTGAGTTAATATTAAAGCGCAGAACAGAACAAAAGCTGTTTAATCTGAGTATAGGAAGTAATTAACATCTGAATTAAACCAAAGAAACAGATAGAATATTTATCTACGATATTATTTCAAATCCTGTTTCAAATTCTGTTTAATCTAACATGCATGCATATAAAACATCAAAAAGCCCCAAATACATCTGCAAATACATCTTGCATATACCTAAGATTCTTTAATTCACAAAGCAAAGGTATAGTAAAATGCCTAACAGAATACTGGGAAAAAAAAAGAGATAAAAGGAGCTTTAGTCACATTTGTGGTTGTGGTTGCAAGCACAAAAGTTGTCGTGGATACAAATACAAATATCCATGGATTGCATTGCTCCTTATATACAATGGAAGAATCTACTAAAATGTGATTCTCGAAGGGCTCGCATGAAAACAGACAAAAGCTCCGCTAGCTAGGCTTTTCCTTTATCTCAGCAGAATTCTACAATGGTTGAGAGTGGGTAGCTGCATATTTGCAAGCTACCCACAATGAAAAAACAAAGGGAATATCCAGTTATATCATCTGGACCCTAAAAAAATTCTACAGATGTCGGTTAAGTATACCTGCAGAGAGCTTATCATCGGGATTAAAAAACCTCGCCCTTTCGGATTTTCGAGGAAAAACCCTAGTGGGGTAAAAGCATGTTAGGGTGTACCACTTTTGGAACCTGCAAAAGTACATACACTAGGTACTTCTGAACTGGGTACTTTCTCATTTTTCTTTTCATTAAAACTAATACAAAAATCCAAAATAAAAGTCAAGGACATGGTAATATTCAAAGTTAAGATAAAGATAATGCTATCGGAGATCAATATATATATAAAAAGTTCTAAAACATACCTTATATTGAGATATTATACAGGTACCAAGTACCCAGTCCTGGCTACCTTTTTAGGTACCTTTTTAGTCACTAAATAATACTTTTTAAGGGACACCCTAACATGCTTTTACCCAGTGATAAGCCCTCTGCAAGGGGCTTGGACACAATGTAAGGCTGCAAAAAAAAAAACACTCCCACAAAGAAACCCCCGAAGCCTGAAGAAGACGGAGTCGCGCATCCCGCTGTACCTGCACATCAACAAACTAGAACACCAAGATAAGAAAACAACAACCTCGAAAAGCGGTATATTGGTCAGCGCTGCCACGACGAAAAAAACCTCGAAAAAGCGAGGAGCTGATTATGCGTGCCACACAATGAAAACAACATTTACAATAATATACATATTAAGGGAGGGTGGATAGGAGTCAAGGGAACTGCTGAGAGAGGAGAAAACGTCGATAAGAAGTCGATGAAGAATCTGCAAGAAATAGCGATCCCAAATGAACCAGAGCCACAAAAAATGCATGCAATGCATGCATGCATGCATGCAAGAGATGCATGCTTGCCCATTCGAGAATGCCGATCCGATGGCTCGGATCGATGGGATTCTCGAAGGGCTCGCATGAAAACAGACAAAGCTCCTGACAAAAAGAGAACTTCCTTATCAAAACGGGACCGAGGTCGAAGGGACAAGATCGGGGGCAAAAACAAGGGACAAGATCGGGGACGAACATGTCCCAATATGGCAGAAGACGCCAAACTGTCAAACCAAGCAGGGAGAAGCCCCTCCCCTGCCTGGTATCAAAAAAAGAGAGTCAAGGGAACTGCTGAGAGAGGAGAACTGCTAGCTAGGCTTTTCATTCGTCTAAGCAGAATTCTACAATGGTTGAGAGTGGGTAGCTGCATTTTTTTTTTTTTTTTTTTTTTTTTTTTTTTTTTTTGAGTGTAAGGTTGAAACTCTATTAATTTATAAATATAGTACATGATCCCCATGGATCAGCTTGAAGAAAAAACCGCACAGGGTCAAATCACTCCAGTCTTGAGGGTGAATCACAGTAGGGGTTCTTGTACTTTGGTGAGGTTACCTCAACTTCTTCCCTGTTAATAAGGCACAAGTACCTCAGGGGTCGCAGGATTACACGTCTTCCCGTGATGATGAGTACTATGGAAGTACCACCTGATTGGCTTCCTCTACCTCTTCCACATCAGCACAGTACTATGGGGATTGTGCAACTATATGAAGTCACCTTTGCCTTATTGATGGTACTATAGGAGTATGACCTCAGCATTCCAGGTCCCCATGCCATGATCATCTCAGAGAGGAGGAGACCATATAAACTCCATCACCATTACGAGCCAATGTTCTCCTCACCTGCTTCCAGTACCCCGGTTAGAGCATGTTCATCTTCCTTTTTTCCATCCCAGTTGCACCTGAAGAATGTATAGAACCCTTCGAGTCTTCCAATCCTATCCAAATCCTTGTGATATGCACTCCCCATTTTCTTGTGGTGTGCAAGGGCCATTAATGCAACTTCGTAGTTGAACCAGTTCTTTAGTTTTGCTAAGGAGATAGCTTTCCCTCCAAGAGCAACCTCACATCTATGCTTCCATACTACCCACAAGGCAATATTGACTAGCGCTATAGATATTTTGTCGCTTTACTGGAGGTGATTATCCGGGCCAATCTAGACAGGCATCTTCTAGCCCAATAATGGGGCAACCCAACGCCGTAAGCATATAATACGGGACGTAAGAAGAGATGTGTCAGATCCTCCCGCGAAGAAAGCCCAAGTGGGCACTCCAATGGAACAAGAAGTGCCTCTTCGGGATTAGGGCCCGACACGCCGTATTAAGGCCACCTTGTAGGGCTAACCATCTGAAATATTGAATCCTTTCGAGCAAAGGGTAGTCCAGAATCACCTAGGAGCTTGATCACTTCTCTTTCGGCCACCAAGAGTATTAGTAGCTTTAAGAGGGCTTGGTTGAACAAGTAGGCGGTATATCTTACCAACTTCAAACTTTTCTGAACCATGACATAACCATTTTTCTCCTGGGCCGCATTTACCAGTAAGGACATGTACATTCTTTATGACTTCCTTAAAGACCTTTCTATCAGCCTCACCTGGATTTCTGATTAGAGTTTTGAACCTGGACCATGATGTCCACCTATCGTTCCTCCATAGGTGGTGCAATTTAGTGATGCCTGCATCCTTCCATTTGGTGAAGATACGGGGATGAGATAGAGCAAGGGGGAGATCACCCCTTCTCCAGATATGAATATTCCAGAAGATGCTAAGGTTTCCTGAATCTAGTACAGGCTCCATAGGGGAGAAAAGTTGCTGTATTTCACACCAGGCCTGTAGAATCTTCCGCATCACTGGAGAGGTCCCAGGAGCTATCCTATATCTAAAGAACATGGCACCTGCTTCGTCTCTGGGGAGAGAGGGCTTCCCTTTCAGTTTACATAGGCCAAGCCAGTATCGAACAAAACTCAGAGCAGGGGAGGCACCTCCCTGGATTGCTCTCCAGACATATTTGGCTGATAGAATTTGGGCCTGTGTCAGTATATCTTTGCAACCTAGGCCTCCATTTTTCCTATCCCCTCGCATATCTCCGACTGTGCAAACCAAGTGCATGCCACCCTTTATAAACTTCCCCGATAATAGCTTGAATTTGATTATATACCCTTTTTTGAGCTAGTATAATTGAGGAGTAGTATACATGGGAGGAGGCTAGTACAAAGATTAGCCACCGTTATTCTTCCAAAGAATGGAAAGGCCTTTAGAAGACCATAGTCCTACCTTTTTCCGCAGTTTATCAAGAATCGGAGTCCATAGACCTTTAAGATTATCTGATACCACAAGTGGTAACCCAAGCAGCTTGGTAGCTTCCCCTGCTTTAATGATCTGGAAACCTAAAGAATTAACCCTGGCATCTACCTCCTCCTCGAATGGCCACATAATTGCGCATTTACAGGCATTGAGCCCGATCCCTGCAACAGCTTCAAAGAGCAGGAGACAATCTTTAAAGGCAGCAAAACTCATATCATCATACCTTAGGAAGACAAAGGTATCGTCCGCATATTGCATTATTGTCAATCTCTCCTCGCTTAGAGGAAGCTGAAGCCCATTAAGAGAACCGTCCACAACTTTACTCTGGATAATTTTGCTTAAGAGACTAGCCATTAGTAGAAATAGGTAGGGTGCTAATGGGCAACCTTGTCTGATTCCCTTTCTTAGGTGGAAGAGTCCTGATGGTTGCCCATTAACCGTAATCAAGCCGCGCGAACTTATTCGGCACTAAAAAGCTAGCTTTGATAAACTGAGGATCGAACCCCAGTCTAGCCATAACTTCCCTTAGTCCCGACCACCTCAAAGTGTCATATGCTTTCCGAAAGTCCAGCTTGAGTAGAATACATTTTTGTTGTGATCTTTTGGCCCAATGGAGACCTTCTCTCGCAGCCAAATAGTTATCAAGTATGGATCTTCCTGGCAAGAATGCTGATTGCTCATTGCCAATGAGCCTATTTAGGATAGGCTTCAATCTATTGGCTATAGTTTTAGCAATAACCTTATATAATACATTTGTTAGAGCTATGGGCCTCCACTCCCCTAGGTGCTTTGGGTCTATCAACCTTAGGAACTAATGTAATGAATCCCGATGTTAGGGAGGAACGAAGACACCTTGTGGACCATGCTCCCTTAAGCGCTCTTATAAAGAATGGACCTAGCACTTCCTGTAATTCCACAAAGAACTCAAAGGGGAACCCATCCGGACCCGGAGACTTTCCATGGGCGAGGGAGCATAAGGTTTTATATATTTCCTCCTGCGGTGGGATCACCCATGAGGCTATAAATTATCCTCGCAGCTTGATACCACTACTCCGGTCTAATTTATCCATCCGGGACACCATAAAGCCACATCTGAGGGGGCATAGGGTCCTCCTTGAACATATCGTGGAAACTGTTTTTCGACATAAGCAGAGATCTCCTTCTGATCCTCGAAATTACTCCTTTGTCGTCAAGCATAGATGTGATGCTATTTTCACCCAATCTCGCACTGCTAAGCTTAAAAAGAAGCACTTAGAGTTTTCATGGTCCGACTCGCATACCATTTAGTTTTAGAACGGATCTTGCCCCTCTAGCTTCATCCTCCTCGATAGCCTTTGCTTTGGCCTCCAGTTCTTCCTCCAGCTTTTGACTTGCCTCGCAGTATGGATCCACCAGAAGACCTTGCCTTACTATTTTAAGCATATTGTAGACCTCATTTCTTATTCTTTTTAAACTCCAAAGCTCGTTCTTCCCCACTCTTTTCGCCAGATCTTTCATCATCATACCTGAGCAACTTAGCCCAAGTTTTCATACTAGGTGACTCACTGACTTCAATGGAGAGAAGGTATTCCTTAAATGGTTTACAGAAGGCCTCTTTACCCAGCCATGCAGTATTAAATTTAAAGGGGATATTCTTTCTCTCCCCCATAACAGCAATTCCCTCAATAGTCAAGTGTTGCGGGACATGGTCAGAATGAGAGAATGCCAAGTCACCAAGAACATAACTTCTCGGGTCCATAAAGGGGAGCGGAAAGGATTAGCCATGTAAAAATCTATCCAAAGAAACAATATACTTCTGGCCTTGTCCCTTACATTTTATTTGACCAGAGAAGGATACATTGGATGGGGGAATTAGATTAAATCCAACATTGTTAATGAGAGATTGCCAAGTCCTTTGCTCCTCTCCTGTCAAGTTCCTATGCAATCCTATCTTTTGATCCCATACATCCGTCATATTAAGATCACCTCCCAATATCCAGTTCTTAATCTCATGATGCTGGTGTAGAATCCATGTCTCTATTTCTAGCCATAGGGCAGCTCTCTCAGCGGGCTTATTGGATGCATAGATATTAATAATTCCCCACTTAACTTCTAAGGTATCAAATAATACTTGCTTGCCACCTACCACCCCTACTACAAGATGCGAGCCTATGGGTGGTGACCCTTCCACAAGATGCCTTTCCCCTTTAGTACCATGCGCAGGGGCATGTAAATCGAATCATAGCTATCACTAACCCATTTACCAAGGCATGTCGCTTCAAAGTTGGGAGTCTATGCTCTTGCCGGAAGGATGATGTCACTTTCATAGATCTAATAGCAAAGAAGGACCCTAGCCCTCTTGAGAGTGCCCTTAATACCACGTAAATTCCAGGAAACTATCTTCATATATTTAGTATAAGAAAGGGCTCAAAATAGCACCTACCACCATAGAGGGTGTTTGTCCCATAGCATAGATTCCTGAGCCCATCTCTCCTCGGGTTCCTAACTCCCCATGCTCATTTGTCTCATATTCCCCTATCATTGATGCTAGACGCGGCCTCTCCCCAGGGGACATGGTATATGATTGCCAATTCATACCACCCAACATTGGTACATTGGTGTACTCTGAACTCGGCTTCTTCCCAAGAGGCATTGCATATGATTGCCAATAATGATTCAAACCCTTTCCAATAGACCAGCTCGCCTTAGATATGAATGCAAACCCTTTCCAATAGACCAGCTCGCCTTAGATATGAATGCTTGTCTTTCATCTTTACACGGGCAGGTTGGGTACCTATAGGTTGGGTACCTATTGCATAATTGTGGTAACCATAGATCGACGGCCCATCCAAAACCATAACCCATCCTATAGTATCCGTATAAAATATGGATAAGTGATGCTCCTCTTTGTCGTTTTGTGTGACATTCCCTCCTTTTGGTGAAAATGACAGGGGAGCCCCCTAAAGTTTTCTTAAGTTGACCCTCACAAGGTGACATATCGATGTCTAGACCTATATATTCCCGAGTCACGAGGTTGCTATTGACAAATTCAATAGCATCCTGCACCCCGCTATTCCACAGCTTGAGGTTGCAATGACCTCCATCGATGCTATTGGGCATGGCTTGTTGTTGCCCAACCCCATTTTCAATATGATCAATCCCAAAATTATATGGCTTCCTTACTAACATTAGTCTTTTCATGAAGCAACAATAAAAAGACAACCACTTACGAGAGGGAAACATACTTATCATTATACAAGCAAGTTGAAAATAGCTCATAAACCAGGGGGTAGGGGGATATAGGATCATGCAAATAGCAATCGGAGATTGGGAGCATAAGGTGAGATCTTACCCCCTTTAGCTTCCACGACCATCAACGTTTGCTTTAGGCATACTCTACTGCATCCCACGCCATACAAAAAGTTTATCTTATCCGATATGTATGTAGCACGATCCATCACAAAAATTACTTATCATCCTTCATCCAGGGCTACCAGCCTCGTCCATGACGAGGTCTTCCAATTGCGTTCTCCTTGTACTACGTCTACCCCTTCTACGTTTCTTTTTTTCCACTAAGGCAGAGGGGGGGGTCTCCTGTAACTCAATTCCTTTGATCTTCTCCTGTGTAGCCCGAGGGGTACCATTACCGATTGAGTCAATACCGATTGGGTAGCTGCATATTTGCAAGCTACCCACAATGAAAAAACACAGGGAATATCCAGTTATATCATCTAGACCCCAAAACAATTCTATAGATGTCGATTAAGTGTACATGCAGAGAGCTTATCACCGAGATTAAAAAACCTCGCCCTTTCGGGTTTTCGAGGAACCCTAGTGATAAGCCCTCTGCACGGGGCTTGGACACAACGTAAGGCTGCAAAAACAAACGCTCCCACAAAGAAACCCCCGAAACCTGAAGAAGATGAAGTCGCGCATCCCACTGTACCTACACATCAACAAACTAAAACACAAAGATAAGAAAACAATAACCTCGAAAAGCGAGGGGCTGATCACGCGTGCCACGCGACAAAAATACCAACCTCGAAAACGCGAGGGACTGGTCATGCGTGCCACGCAACAAAAACAATATTTACAATAATATACACATTAAGGGAGGGTGGGTGGGAGTCAAGGGAACTGCTAAGAGATGAGAAAACGCCGATGAGAAGCTGATGAAGAAGCTGCAAGAAATAGCGATTCCAAATGAACCAGAGCCACAGAAAATGCATGCAATGCATGCATGCAAGAGATGCATGCTCGCCCATTCGAGAATGCCGATCCGATGGCTCAGTTCGATGGGATTCTCAAAGGGCTCGCATGAAAACAGACAAAAGCTCCCGACAAAAAGAGAACTTCCTTATCAAAACGGGATCGAGATCGAAGGCTGAAGGATGGCAAAAAAAAGGGAGAAGATCGAGGAAGAACATGTCCCAATATGGAAAAAGACGCCAAACTGTCAAACCGGACGTCCAAGTCGATAAAGAGCTCTCGTACGGATTGCATGCTTTTTTTGTTGGGTATTTTCGCACGGACGCATTTATCGCCGCTAATCAATACAGCCGGCCAGCCGGTAATTAATACAACCGGCGTGAAATTAATGCGCCCGCACGTACGATGTCATTAAGGCTTGCACGACAATCAAGGCATCATTATGATTGGCGGGCGTTTAATTTCTGCATCCGCGTTTCTATATAAATTTACGGCCGGCCGCGAATCTCAGAAAATTTCTAACGCCCGCGAATTCTTCTAGCGCCTAGCGCCTTCGAGGTATCAACGGCTTAAAGAACCTCCCTTAAGAAACCAGATTTTTGTACTCAGCCAGCGCCCGCGATCCCATGGCACCTAAGGACTCTCTCAGAGAAGGTAAATTTTGACATTTATTTTCGGCAAGATCCTTGTGCGATCTTGCTTCATTAGATTTTGTTTATGTTTTGATTGTAGAAGGCGCTCATCAAGATCGCGGCCGCGATCTTGCTTATTAGATTTTGTTATGTTTTCATTGCTGTAGCTGCTCATCAAGCCTTGCTGAGCATAGGTTTTTTTTTCTTGCCCTCCTTAGCTGCCACACAACAACGCGGCCGCGATGTTGTAGAGTAGTGGTATAGTAGCTCGGCAGGATCGCGACCGCCGTGTTTGCAAGCAGTGATTTTGTTTTCTTGCCCTGCTTAGATGCTCAAAACATCGCGGCTGCGATAGTGTGGAGTAGTAGTATAGTTGCTTGGTAGGATCGCGGTCGCGGTCCTCTTGAGTAGTTTATATTTATCGTTGTATAACATTATGCAACCTATCAGGCACTCATCAGAGGCTTTTGTTTACAGCCCTCGCTCTGTTTCGTGGACCGGATGTCGAACCCATCCGTATTATAACTCCCTCTAATGAAAGGAAATGGTGTATAGAGATTGCACAAGCAATACCACACATTCGTGGCGACCGCAGAAAGGACCTGTGCCTATTCCTACGCACTGGAAAGAAAGCTGAGGACGTTGAACAAGTTGGCATAGTGGTGGCAATGTGGGAAGGCATGAAGAACAATGTGCAAGATGCTATCATATGCAGCATCGAGGACACACACCAATTAGTTCCTAGAATACATTCGAAATGAAGCAATTATGACCCATCTATGATGACACCCGACCAAAATGAACAAGCCACCCCACGGAAAAACGCCCCAACATCAGCTAAGGGTTATGGTGGGTGTTGCCGAATCTCTCTTTGTCGTATAAAGGGAAACAGAGACATCTTGGTAGGGTTCTCAAGATGCGAAATGGTTTGTCCACGACAAGAAGCCTCCCGAGTAGTGCTTTGAAAGCGTTCGGGGACTAGAAAATGCCCTCGGTGATGGACACCAATTGGCTCAGAGCCGTGGCCAAGAAAAGAAGTGTGAAGCCAATTGCTACATTGGGAGAGCCTTCAACATCAAAAAAAGTTGTTGAAGAACCACAATCCACCATAAACCCCTCCGGTATTATCCCGGTATTATTAACCCTACTCTTCCTCTTGCTTTAAAGGCTCCAGATAGCACTACCTGTGGTGGATTTATTCCAAAAAAATTACTACTTTCAAAATAAACCTTCGAAATCTGAGCACTGACGATAGCCCGCAGCCCAGCAATTCTCAAACACCCCCATCTGTTACGGAAGCCTCCTCTACTAAGTTGTTGACATGGCCACACGCACCTACCATTCCAATTGAGTTGAAGTTCAATCCGGAAGAGGAACGCAAGATGGCAGAGCAGACCACTCAAAAGCTTGAACAATTTAAACGGTTTTACCCCTTAGGGGTTAACCGGTTTACCAAGATTTCTATGTTGATTGTGAACCTGCACCAGCAAACCTGACACACCGAATGCGCTCAAATGACCATGTTCAAACTTTGGTTAAAAGCTTCAAGACATACCCAACAGAGGTCCTCACGCCTGCTGACGTCGTGCCATTTGACCCCATAACCAGGTAACTGATTCTTTATCTTTTGAACATTCGTTGTTTAGATATGACTTGATGGTTGTCCATTTTTTCAGGAGGAGGGTGACATGGAGCAATCCAGAGGATTTAAAGGGCAAACAATTTTACATTATTTCTGGCAACCTTGCGCGGCACAATTCCTTTGTTCAATCGTAGGCCAGTTGGAGCAGCAACTAGAATTTGCTAAAGTATATGCCAGACGAAGATCGAGAGTGCTCAACGGAAATCTTACAGAATATATAGAGTTGAGCATCCAATGCAACGATGTAATTGCAAATACCGTCTACAGAGAGCCACTAATTGAAAAACTGCAACAACTTCGTCATCAGCACAAGGCTTATGGCTGTCCTCCACAAGGACCGATAGGGACTGCTACGAGTTCAGCTTGGAAGGTATTTCTTCATTTTCTACTCATCAACATCGCGGCCGCGATCTTGATGACCTTTGTTTCTGCAGGATTTCCATGAAATTGCAACCACCACTTTAAAAGTGCAGGATCTTAAAGATGAAAAACAATTCATCTTCATGGATGAGAAGGTTTTCAAGAAGTTAATGGAAGTTGCCGGACTGTGGGTGAACCGTAAGCTCAGCGACGACCATGGTGAGTTTCCGGACAAGCCGTCCAAAGACTTCTTTAACAAGACCTGGCTCCGTTTGCTACGAGGTATGTCGAATGCAGAGGTGTCACAGTTGCTCGATGAATAATAGAAGGCAAGACATATTTAAAGGTGCAGGCAGGGTATAGCGGGAGATTTGATTGCAAACAACGGGCAACTGACATCAGAACCCTCACTTTTATGAGGCGCGAAATTTTATCTTATGCCACAAATTTGCTGCAAAAGGATTTTGATAACTTCGAGGAATTGCTTCAGGCTTTCCTGATTTGACTGAATAGAGAATACTTGATATATCAGATACTGATACAGAGTACGTGAAGGCTAACTATAACAAGGATCATACACTAGGTAATCTACCTGTAGCCTTTCTGGAGCCAATCAGAAATATTCTAAAGCCGTTTAAGAGGCTAGAAAAAGAAAAGAAAAAAAATATTGTCATAGCGGTGACAAAGGATGGCATCCTACTTCCTCCCCAAAGGTCGAGAGAATGCCACATTGATATTTATTGACATCCGAGGGATGACCAAGGTATGGGATTGCAAGAAATACACAGACCTTTTTACAAGGATAGCTACCATGACTACTGCAAAAGTTTATCACTTGGTTATTATTATATCGCTACGTGTGAATTTGCCCAATTGCTTATGATAAATGAAGCAAATTCAGGGGAGGTGGCCACCGTCTTTGGGTTCTTATGAAGAAATGGGTTGGGAGAGCAAAGCGAAGGGTGAAAGAATATCGATTATTATATTAGTCATATGTGCATTAGGGGGTGACATTCATGTAGCACACGTGTGCAACTGGAGCCGTCTATCTCCCATGACAAGGCTCCTAAGCAAACACCATTGCCTCAATGCCGCTAAATGGATAATGAGGATGCCGACGAGAAGATAAAAAAGGCGTTTCAAACTCTTTTCACAGGCAAACCAAGATACAAATGGGCAGCAATGGAAGGAGATCTTGTATTGAAATGCCAGCTGAAAACCTCATATGCCTATTATATTGTTGATCAGCTGGTGCCCACCGACGGTTGCGTCCTGGATTTCTTTTCGGCTGGGACCGCTTCTCGTGTCGCTCTTATACAAGGCAAAAAGAGCATGGCCTTTGAAAGTTCAGGTAAAGTGTGTCGTTTCCTGAGGTCCTTCTTGGAAACGCTTGAGAAAATGGCCAGTCAAACTGCTGAGGGATCTGAACAAGAGGAGAAAGCAGAGAATGCAGAGGCTAATCCTTTGCTGCCCGACATCAGTATGGGTGCAACGTTTTTTAAGTTTTTTTGAACTATGTTTTCGTGTTTTTTTGTAATGAATATTCGTGTATTCCGGAGATAATTGAGTAAATAAAATTGGCAGGAATTTTCATTTTTATATAATATCTTGAACAGTTTACACCAAAAATTTAATGGTGCCTGTTGCTTTTCTAGATATACAATAACAATTACTTTTGAAGAATTTAATTGTACACCTAAAATCATTGCCAGTGTGGCATCCGTCAATACAGCTTGAATCGCCTCCTTGTTATCTTTTGGATTATATCCCAACACCTTGTTGTAGACATAACACATGTGTTTGCAGAGGAGAAACCTACCCTTGCAATCATGTTTCATGAATTCTGGACAACTACATCTAGGGTTCTCTTCTGAGCTCAAAAATTACATGCTTTCCGCATGTGATAATTTGTTTTCCAACAACTTTTGCTTCCATGTCATAACTTCGCTCTAGATTCACATCTTCATCGTTACTCAATCTGGCTCTTTTATTGACATGCCTTCCGTTTCTAACTCTGATGAAACTACTCGCAGAAGGTGCATCAGAAGAAATGTTAGTGGAATACTGATTAGATGTGGATGATAGCCCTCTCACCTCGAATCCGCTACTCATCAGCAGTTGCAATTCTTCATCCTTTATGTTGACTCCTGTAGCTACTAGCCAACTACCAGGTCTGCTAGGAGCACTGACTATACTGTAATCCGGATACCATGTATGTTGCACATTGGTTGAACAAAACCACATCATTTGTTCCTGCTCTCCATTACGATGTCTTCTAATCCCATAAAAAGAAGGGGCAACAGTGGACTTGTCCCCCTTCGTGTTTGGCATTTACGACCAGTTTTTGAAAAACTTCCAGCAAGTGTCCTCCTCAAGGCCCAACTAGCCTGATGAATATCTAGTGTGGGTCACCTTATCTGGACGGTGACTTCCTGCTTCAGAATGAGTAATTGTGGATGTCTTTCTGGCATTCCACTCCTGGACGCTTGTTCATTAATTATATTCACTCCCTGCATAGGGCTTATTCCAGAGCGAATACTTCTTTCTAATCTTCCCAACAGATTCAAAACAGTAGGCCCTGTTCCCAAGTGTCTACCTCCAACCATGCTTTGTATTTTGAACTTTGCAAGAGTGCTTCTGTCGTATCAAATACGCATGCATCATATAAATTCATAGTCTTTTTATATCCCCTAGCTACTAGCTAGCATTCACGAAGATCGAGCCGTAATATACGGACATTTTCGTAACCCTCCAATTTGTATTTAAATTTCTCCACATAATGATGCATCCTAGTAAATAATAATGATCCTATAGTTTAGCCTAATTTAAAGGAAATCACATTATAGATTACACATTTTATTATTTAAAAATAAAACGGCTACTTAGCAACGACCATTAAAATCAGTATATATAGCTTACAAGTTGTCATATCTTAAAAATACTTAAAAAAAACCCGTGTCGTCGGCCACGCGAAATGAACGAACCCTATTTCCATTCTGCAATATTGGCTAGTGCCACGAGTTGCTTTAGGAATGGTCGCCAGGGAATAAAGACGACCCTATTTCTATTTTGTAAGTATTGTAAGTATTTACAAGTTGCCTTCTTCGTATCCGAGGTTATATCTTAAGTAGTGTACATCTTAAAGTTGTATCTATTAAAGTAGTATACATCTTAAAGTAGTATACCCTTATAGTTGTACATCAAATGTAGTTGTATATAATTGTTTATCAAATATAATTGTGTATTGCTTTCAACCTTAGTATTGCTTTCCACAATTTTTTTTCCACATTTCCGACATTTATATTGTCCGCATTTCCATGTTATATTTACATTTCAAAAAAATCGCATCCTTTTCTGAAACATCTGAAAAAATCGAATCCTTTTCTGATACGAAGTCTGGTATTCTATCAAGAAATGTGCTGATAGTATCTCTCTACAAAAGAGCTGGCACAAATCCGATATTTAAATCCAAGGAGGTATAGTTGGACTATATAGTTTGCTAGTTCATGAAAGGGTATGTTTGTAACATAAGGTTGTAATGGTTATTGAGGTGTATTGTATAGAAAAGCGTACATGAATGGGGCTTAAGGGAATCTTTTCCATTTTCGACTGTTCTTCATTTGGGGTGCATTCAGCAATGGTTAGGTTTAGTGGGCAGACTGTATTCGCGGATGTGCCCAACCAGCTCGAGGCGCTATGTTTGGAAGGCCACGCTTGCCATTCCTGGCGACGTGGTTGTGGATAAGATGGGGAATCCGGCCAGATTTCTGTGTATAAATCGTATTCCTCTAACTTCTCTTTCTTCAATAGCCATGATATGATTCTCCAGCTCAATTCCTTGTGGTGGAGCTGTTGTTCGGGTTGTTTTGAAGCTGTGGTCTGACATTCTTGATGGAAATGATAAGGGTAGCTTTTTCCTGAATATACAGTGGCGGATTTACATGGCCTGCCTTCTTGTTGCTCTTCATTGGTAGGTAAATTTCTATTCACTGCTATACAGTGGCGCATTTACATGGCCTGCCTTCTTGTTGCTCTTCATTGGTAGGTAAAGGGTATGTTATCTGAACTCATGCACTTTGTGGATTACCAATTTCGTATGCAAAGCCAATGAAACTTAGGTAATTCCTCTTCCTTTTGGCTGCTCATTGTGTGCATGATCAGACATTAGAGTTAAAAAAAGCATGGGAAATTGCGGTGGCAGGGGGTTCAAATCCCCCGGTTTGTTTCTCCATTTTCTTTGCAGGCGCTCAAGAAGCCTCGGATTTGACGCCTGTCAGACTGTTGGCCTGCTTCGCCACTGTATCAGGGAAGCTTGTGGGAGAAACCTCGCTGCCTACTAATTTAGTTGCATGAGCCGCTCCTGCTTTAGTGCCTGGAATAGTGGCAGTTGCTACTTTGAAGTCAATTGACATCAAAATCCCTGCCAATGGATATCAACGGCCCCTTAGGAATAGAGCCACGTCAGCGTTTGACCCCATCTCCCGGTGAGGTGTAGGGATGGGATCGCATTAGAGGGCATATCCCTCGGAATATTCCCCTATCTAATGGCTGGTAATTGATTAGAGCGCCCATCAACGATAAATAGCAGTGAACTTTTGAGGCATTACTTAGGGCCGGGTGACAGAATGAGATCAGCAAAACATCATTCACTGCGGCATAATTTAGAGAAGAGCACCCGCTTTAGCGAGTTCTTACTCCAGCTGCTATGTGATTATGGTGATTATGTCGTGGATTTATTGACAGGTACAGGGTCTATGGTTGAGGCTTGCGCACTCCGAGGTCTGCATTGCTATGCAATAGATTTTGATGCTGATATTTGTGATGTGGTCAGAACACTTCGAATGTCTACATTCAAAAAACCATTAGCAGAAGGGGCTCCTTCTATGCAGCTAGATTTGGAGGAAGAGGATGAGTTAATCACAGACGTGATTGAAGAACTGGCTGATTAGTTAGTGAGCTAAAATTTCTATTTTTTGCTTACATTAACTATCCATACCAAAATTAACTGTGTTTGACTTATATTGCAGTTTCTTGCCCGTCTATGCCGAGCAACATGCCACAGTGTTGTCCTCAATGTCAAGTATTGAGCAAAAAGTAAAGAAACGCAAACGATATCTTTACATCGATGACGAGGCACAAGAAGATACTTGATCTGAAAATATAAAATACATCTGTCGTTTATACATTAGATATAGTCTCTGCAATTATTGCAGTAACATAAATTACTGGATTTTCTAATACTGTAATCGATCTGTCTACTTTCTTATTTGTTATATTATTTCATGTTGTTATTATCTAGATTTGTTATATTTGTTTCATGTTGTTTTATTTGTTATGTTATTTCATGTTGTTATTATACCAACATTGTTCTATAATTGGGTTGTTTAAGTCTACGGTGCAAGGTGTTGTCCCTTTTGGAGGCAAACATTGTATCCTGTAGATTCTTGGAATATTAAGAATATTCCATAAAAACTCAAAAAACATGTTTCAAAAAAACCTAAAAAAAAATCCCCCCCATCAGTATTACCCAAAAGACAGATATATCAGGGTTGGATGTCATTTTGGATAACCTCGATGCTAAAGGCTACGAGGAGAGAATGCAAGAAACAAAGCGGTTGCTGGAAGCGACTGAAAAAGGTATTGAGGCCCTCGAACCTACTTTCCAAAAACTAGGGGCACTAAACCAGAAGCTTGATGTGTATATGCCATTCTTGACAGGCGAATCTAGGTTTGAATACGTGGGCGTAAAACACATGGAAACAAACCAAGATGAGTCTGTTGGGACACAAGAGCATCAGGTACCCTGCAAGAAGCCGAAGATCTTTCATCCACATGAGATTGCTGCTGAGTCGGAGAAGGAATTTATTGGCATGATCAGTGCAGACGATAGTGAAAATGTGGAGCCTGATTCACATGTGGAGCGCATCGCAAATGCCATGGGCGTTGAGATTCCAGAGGTCACAGGTTATATTCAGAGATGGACACAACACAAGCTATGGAATTGGGTAGAGCGCATGTCATCCGCATTGCCAATGAAATGGGTGTGATACCTGATAGTGTATCTGAAACACAATCACAAGAATGATAATTGCATCCCTATTGTACATTACATCCTTCAATGGAAATTTTAGTTTCAGGAATATGTTTTACCATATCTTTTTGTCTTTACTATTACTTGGTGCATGTTTAATGTTGAAAATAATCGCGGCCGCGATCCTGTGTGGCAAATACATAGCTTTAAATAGTGAAATGTTTGTGCTATGCCTACTCCACTGCACCTTTCCAGTACGTAACGTTCTCATATGGTGTTAATAAAAAGCTCATTATTTTGTCTCTTTTCAATTGCGAAAGATCGCGTTCGCGATTCTTGCGATAACATAGAGCATTCCATACTACTACATTCTACTCACGATGGACCTGTGCATCAGCAAAAACTGTATTTCTGAACAACGCCGAATCATTGGTAGAATTTGTACTAAAAAACGCCAATTTTTACTCACTTGCTAGTAGTTTCTGCACTATATGGCTAACCAAGAACCTATTTCATGCTAAACGAGAATTCCAAATTTCTCTAATTAATTAATTCATGCTTTTTATTTGCTGCATTTACTTAAGATAAAGCTGGGCGTCGTCTAATATATCAACTTGAGATGCATGGGATCTCAAATCTCCATATTATCTTATACACAATTCTGTCAACAAGAACAAGAGCTTTAAAGTTCACCACAATCAACAATTGTACATGAACTTGTAGGGCGATCATAGCGATCAGTTTGCAAACCCTCAATGTTCTTTACCACTTCCATGCCCTCAATGACATGATTTGAAGCTCTACATTTAAACCTTTGTTAAAAGAGACCGTCACTTCTGCTCGTTTCTTAATGTTGAGAGAGTCTTTTGCCATGCTATGAGATAAGTAGCATAAGGACAATTTTAAATGCACAAATAGCAAGCAAGAAACAACAACAAAAGATTGTAAAAAAAAAAAAATAGTAGCAAAGGATAGGGGCAAAAAATGTACCACCGCCAGCATCTTCCATAGGAATGATTTTTGCACTTGCTAAAATCCCTCGTAGTCTGAACCGCCACAATGTAGAGTGCATATGATGATGCAAAAAAGTTTAGAGGCAAAAGAATAGAATAGAATAGAATAGTTTTTGACCGTTTAACTTAATCCTTGATGAACTGCTCATCATCTCGGCAAAAATCCATCATTTATTATCAGGAAACACTGCCTCTAAGGGTATTCTAGTCCCTCAAAAGCCAATGTAGATTGCAGCTCCTCTGTTTGGAAGCTTATGCTTGGTAATAGCCAACGACATCAAACCCAGCTATATATAATTATGCTTGCAGCCTAGAGCCTTGGGCGAAGATCCACATCTATGATCACAAAGGTCTTAGACAGCGGCAAGATTAATTGATTGAAAAGGCTGGCGCTTATGCAAAGCTCTTGAAATTCCGATTCTTCCTTGACTACTACATCTAGCTCTCCTCAGACTATGGCAGTGCTGGTCAAGTTGCCCTGGCAGTTACCCAGTTGGAACATCTGCGATCCAGAATGCACGAGACCGCCAATTTACAGGGAACAATGGGTTTGAAGCAGTCACCAGCATATCCTAGGTATATGCCAGCATATACCTAGGATATGCCACAAACCCACATAAGCGAGAAATGAGTGCTTGACATTCCCATGCATCATAAGTTTGAAATATAAATACTAGTCTAAACTATCTTTTGAAGTTATGATATTTTGCTTTGATACATTATCTAAGTGATTCAAACTTTAACTAAATTCTCTTAGGCTAAGGTACACGTTCACTTTAGATCATGGGAATTACTGATATTGTACTTATTGTCCATAATTAATGATTTTTTTATTGTTTTATTTATAATTTACAACTGTTACAAATCTCTCGTGGACAAGGAATTGTAATTGCCTAGACTGTAATTCTGGGAATCCCCGTATCATACCAATGCCTTGGAACGGCATACTGCGATCGAGGCCGAGGTGGAGGTCGAGGTCTAGGATATGCAACTACGAACCTGGCCAAGTCCAATCCAGCTGCTCCAACAAATTTAGTTTCTTTTCATCCCACCAAATACAAATGTCATGGACTTCTCAACAGAATGAAGTATGGCTAATTGCCTAAAATATTCTACTGTTTCCATAGAAGGCCTTTTGCTTTGCATTAACTCATATAGGCATGTGAAGGATGCGAGAAATTTATCATCTGAATGATGATCATCCCCCTAATTCAAGCTACTATACAAGCCCTCAATATCCACCTTTAATCGTACCGCCTTGCACTTGGCAACCTGCTTTGTCTTCTTGGCAAAAGCGGCAGTTCCTTGCACATACTATACAATGACAGGATCTATTCACACTTTAACAGGCCTTTTGTTTCTCTTCTTCCATATTAAAGGATCCTGCAGCAGCAACTCTTCTCCTACAAAAAGTACATTGTAGCTCGTCAAAATACATTGTAACATTGATCTATTCCTTATAAAGACCCCTAGTATTTAAAAAATATATCCTTATCAATAACATCTTATTACACAGTAATTGAAAACATCTTTATTTATAAGAAATAATTACAACCATGTGAGTCATTTCATTTTAATAAATTAATGAAAATCAATAAAGGTTTTTCAAAATCAGAATGGTATAACCATCTATGACACTTACTTTCTTCCCCCGCCTTGATGATCACTTCAACTAGAACCTAGTGACGAGAGCGCATAAACTGAATAAAACCATGTCCTCAATAGTTCCTACAAGGAATGCTATTATGTTATCAATGTCATAAGTATTATGATAAAATTATGAAATTTGCTGTAGTCTTAACCAACCTCATATTCTTAGTACTTGTTGAAGCAGACTTGCAGCATTTAGCCTTTACAGTTTTTGTTAATTTGTTTACCATTCCTGTCTTTTGGCCTCCTCTCTTATGTGGTTGCCAAAGACATATAAGCAACTGCTAGATCAAGTACGTCATAATATTCAACTGTTACATCTTACTTTCAGCTTTGATGGCAAGGTGCATTCTCTTCCTTTTCTTATTCTGCCCTTCCTCATTTTTCTCCATTTCATTGGCTACCTTGACAGCCCGATCAGATGCATCTTGACTTTCATTGGACTCACATGCTCTTCTAAACAATATACAAAAAGACCAGACTACAAATGTACTTGAAGAATCGCCTACATTAAAAGAATAAAATTGACCATCTCCTGTGCTGCTACTGATAAATATCTTAGCAACTACATCTCCATCGATTACTATGTTCTCAACAAGCTTCGAACACCTCCGACATGCACAAACTCTAAACTCATATGATTTTCTCCATGGTCAATGTATCATCAATGCTTGCAGGTGTTGTATCCTCAACAGGTTCTTGATCAACCCAGTCAGATGGCTCTTTGTGTTTTCTAGAACCATTAGATGAAGTGAGCACCATATGACACAACGATAGTAACTACCAATCTGCATACTTTCAACAATTTCTTTTTGCTGCTTTAACAACTCCAACTCTGTGTCAAGATCTGGTAGGATTGGATCAGCAGGTAAGTGTTTTCTTGGATGTGATTTGCAGGCTGATTTTGTAACCTGCTCAAGTGGCTGGTCTGCTAGTCTTATCTCCCTAACATTGAGATTCACTTGTACTCCATCTCCATCTCCATTGTACCTTCTATAAACATTTCACACGCAATTAGAATCCTCTTTACAGTAATGATCAATTTTGCAAATTAATTACCTGTAGTTAAAGGATGAACTTGCTTGGTGATGCTACCCATATCAGCAAAATAGGAACCTAAAGGTAATAACATTAAAAATTCACAATGTGAATATAACTAGATTGTTTATATAAATGTAAATGTACAATATAAATGTAAATGTAAATGCTAATATAAGTATCTTTATTATATGGTCTAAATATCCTATCCTATCCTATCCTATCCTATCCTATCCTATCCTATCCCATCCTATCCTATCCTATCCTATCCTATCCTATCCTATCCTATCCTATCCTATCCTATCCTATCCTATCCTATCCTATCCTATCCTATCCTATCCTATCCTATCCTATCCTATCCTATCCTATCCTATCCTATCCTATCCTATCCTATATTATAATGTTTTAGTGCAAGTAATGGACCACGCCCTAGATCTGACGGCCTGAATCATGCCCTAAAATTAGACGGATCAGATTTAGTTAAAAATTGATTGAACGGTCCAAATAACCTATGATTTTCTTGCCCATTTTCTCGCTCGAACGATTTCTCCTTCTCAAAGCACAGAAGAGGCCGTCGGAACTTGAATTTCGGTCTGGCATAAATTTTATTCGCCATCATCTGCAGCTACTTGGCGCCAGGATATGCCCAAAGCAGCTAGATAAAAAAATACTGGATGTCTGGAGATGCCGGGGGAAGCAATGTTTCGTTGAATGGGCAAACGACCAAACAATCTGGTGGTTTTACGATGGATTATGCTGTGTGGTGGTCTTTTTGAAGGTAAGATTGTGGTGTATACAGACTAAGCTTTTGCTGGGAGATAGGCTTTTGCATGTGCTCAGGTATTCTTCTTCATATTATGTTCTATTATAGTCAGTTATGCGGTTTGTGTTTCAGACATTTTGATCAGAATGTGCTCTGTTTTAACATAATCCGGCAAAGAACAGAGGTAGGTCTATGTTATTTTTTCCTTTTCCTACTTTGTCGTTCTTCTTCTTTAGCCTTTATTCTACTTTAGATTCGTTCTAACCCTTTTGCTTTCTTCTACAACTCTTCTTGAAGCTGTAGCTGGTGCTTAGAGCAGGGTTCAATTCCCTGCCATTTGCTAAAACATGGCATAAAATATTCGGTCTGCTTAAGGAGCTGCTATGGCAGGCAAGAGTTCTTTCGGCAAGCCAAAAATCAGCTCTCAAAGGTAGTTTCAAAGATAAAACTGTGTTTGCGGGAGGCATATAAGTTTCATTTTTGAATTTCTTAGAAGTTTCTATTATATAGGTGAATGTGTCAGTTGCAGAGGTCTTTTACCTTTGTAGACAGGCAGAGCTTAAGGAAATGTAGGTAAAACCTCAATATATTTGCACGACCTTTTCTTTATCGTTTGTATTTCTTGCAGTAGAATTCAGTGAACCTAATAACAGGATTTACTATGTGTTTAGACTTTCTGTGAGAGATTTACTTTTCTTTTTGTGGTGTAGTTGGCAGTTCACACATTGAGTAAAGTCCATTTCAGTGCAAAATTCATTACAACAAGCACGAGAAATTTATGGAACTTAAGCGAGCAATCTTTACCATAACAGGTAACTTCGTATTTGCCGCTGGCCAGGATGTGAATGGAGTTCCGGGATGTGATGAAAGTGGCCAGCAATTTTATAACAAATGCGGATCAAGGAATGGAAACAGAAGCAGCTTTAGGAAAGCTGAAGAACGCTATAGACTAGGCCTCAGAGATGATGTCGTGGAGCAGTATCTAGGAGTCTCTGAGGTGTTGGTTAAGAAAATGGATCTGATAAAAACAAAAGGCGCTTGACTAGCAGACAATGTGCAATTGAGACTTTGGGCATGGAATTCCTGGGAACCTTGCAAGATGAGTATTCCTTATAACAAACTTATACAGGATCAAGATTTGAAGACAACCTATAATTGTAGCAGGTTATGGCAGCATAAGTTGGGGCGCTGAGACAAAGGAAGCTGGGGATGCTGAATTATTTTATGCACACAGCAAGTCCATTTGGGTTTATGAGTTTGAATATACAGCTAGATAATACTTATTTCAGAATAGAAAAACTAGATGACGCAGAAGTCTATTTAGCCTGGTGACAGTTGAAGTGTGCATTTCAGATGCAATCATTACATGACGAGAACTTACTTTTTATTCTAGCACATCATTAACTTATAATTAAGGTGAATTATTAGTTGCAAAGAAGAGTAAATCAAGTGGAGTCATCCAAGATGTAAAAAGGGTTAAATCCTCAGATAATTTGAAGTTTCTATAGATGTTAGAGTGAAGGAGAAAAAGCCTTAGCATTAACATTTTCGATACTATTGCATATGGCATTCTATCATTTGCCTCTCTTGCTTTGGAAATTATAATCCTGCAAATTTGTATGTTATCTTTATTTACATCCTAAATCATATTGATACTATCTTTTTTATTGTACATGGCACGTTGTCTTCTCTCCGTACTGTTCTTATTGGCGTGAGCCAGAGCTCCAATTACCTTATCTATGGAAGAAAAGCAACTATGATATAGGTTGTTTATGCCATCCTCAAGCTATTTCTCAAACAATGGGCTTTGATGTTTACGTGAAGGTTGACATAGGCTTGAAAAAACACCATATATTATTCACCAGGTTGTTTGTATCATGAAATGCTTCGTGGGTAAGGATTTTTTGGAAAAAAATGTTTCAATTGTGACAATGCTCTTTCATGTTTATGTGAGGCTCACATACTCTTCCGTGTTTGTATCCATGTAATGTGTAAGAAATTTTGAAAGAAAATCTAAGGATTTCGTAACAGATAATCATGCCAGTCTACAGCAAAGCTTGACTGCCAAATCACAATAGTATTATGAGCAATATAACAACCGAGGGATTTTGTTTTTTGGAGGACAAATTTCAACAACCAAAGGATTTCTAAAGAAAATCTTGACCATCAAAGCACAATATCAAATGTAATAACCAAAGAATTTGGTTCTTTTAAGGACAAATTTCAACAACCAAAGGATTTTATTCGTTGGGGGACATATTTTTAATGTATGGGAAGTTGTGATAATGCATTTTAAGAAAGACATTTATGTATTTCCACATGGAACAACATGAACATCTTGCACATCTTGCAGTTAGAAATAAATCCCATCAAGTTTTTAGTGTCCAACTCCTTTTCTACGAAAACAAAAACATAGCATTCAATAAAAAGTCCCCTCTCCCCAACACATACATATGTGCCTAATTATGTGTTTTGTGCTCTATGATACATTCTCATTACAAGATCATTATTAGATTTGTGTATGGAAGAAAGTTAACTGTAACGGACCTAGGATTTTGAGGTATATTGCGGAATTATTTTATTAAAGGATGCAAAGGAATAGTAATCAAAATATCACGCATGCAGAGTAATACGTCGTATATGTAGAGATTATACGGACGGAATACTGGTGGTTAAAAATAAAAATAAGTACAGTGAAAAGCAAGCGAAAAAGATCGATTGCAGAGGGATTGCTGAAGGAGCGAATTGCGTGCAGAGCTTTAGGAGCGTGTTGGAGCGCAAAAGAAGCAAGCGGGATTCCATTAGAAGCGTGTTGGAGCGCAGAAGAAGCAAGCGGGATTCCAGGTGGGGATCAAGCCTTACACCTGGGGTTTTTCTAGCATTAGTATTATTAATGATTGTCTTTCGAACATAGCATAGATCTGGAATTGAATGATATTGGCGTGGTTATAACAAGCATGCATGGTTTGTAGATTGAGATTTTGAATAGTTAGAAAATCACCTAGTTTAATAAGAGGAGGTTAACCTCCTCCTCGAGGGGGTTATGCAAAATAACTCTCGAGGCCGGCAGGCCGAGAGGGTTATTTTGCATGGCCCCCAAGAGGAGGAGGTTGACCTCCCTTAACCACAGGCCCAAGAAAGAAGGTCTTGAAGATGGGCTGTGCAAAATGGTCTTGAAGAACCGGTAGGCCATTTTCTCTGTAAGTAGCGCTCCAGGTATAGTCTTAAGGGCTCCTCAGCTTTCCGGAAGAAGGTATGCTCCAAGACTTTTCTTCTGCTGTCGTTCTTCTCTTTGCCCGTTCTTTTTAACGCTAAAAATCCTCAAGAGTTGAAATCGTCCTCCACATGCTGCTGGATTCTTCCCAATCCATGCCTATGCAAATTTGGATACCTATTTCATCGAATCCCGCCTAGATCTTCATGTGGGCTGTCAAAATAAGCTCGGATTTCTCCCTTTTTGATCTATTTTTTTCTTCTTTCTGCCTCAAACTTGCCCTGTTTTCTAGGTTGTGATCCTTCCCCTTTCTCGCTTTTAGCTATGGCAGAAAGCCGCGGCTTTTTGCCGGAACACATAAAACAGACTTCTAGGTTGTGATCCTTGCCCTTTCTCGCTCATTCGCTCGCTATGGTGAGCAACGGTAGTTTCTTTAACACAGAGAATAGGACATAGTAGAGTCCGAACAACCACACGTGTTTTCGCCACATAGGATATTCTCTAAAAAGGTATATTCTCAAGATTACCGTCAATAAACCATAGGATATTCTCCGAAAACGAATATTCCGGAGATTATGGGATATAACCCAATCAGGATCCAACGGTTCTGCAAGACGGTTGGATTAAAATAACCGAGGGCTGTTGTTAGTTAAGATCCAATATCACGGTTGGGTTATTTGCTATTTCCTATGGTGCATTCTCGGGCATCCACGTCGCCCGCCGATTTCAAGGAATCCTATTTCCATTCTTCATGCTTCAAAGACCAGCCGCATGTGGTAAGAAATCGTAGCAAATTTTGATCATACTAACGGATCTTGCCCTCCCCAACCTGTGATATTGTAGGGTAGCACAATTGGTCTGGATTCGGTTTGCGGCCCGCAGATGCAGCGGTCACGCCAAACCGAATCCAATCCCAATTGTGCTACCCTTATACAATAATCTTCATCATGTAAATATTCCAATCCATTACACCATTACACAAGAAGTTGGGAAAGCTTAGAATGACCAGAATCCTTGAAGGATGAATCCGAAAATAATGCGAGAAGGTGAAGAACGGCAACGGGTGGTTTTATTTGCATGTCTTTGCTAACGGGCGGTATAATCCGTTGATCCTGAAGTGTCTAAAAAGCATGGAACAGCCCCGGAATGGGCTGATTTGGGCCTTAGAGAGGTCGATTTGGCATCATAAGGAAGAATCAAGGAGTTTTCATCAAGATTTGGTAGCCACAAATCTGATTTTGGGAGCCAAGAACCGCTTGGAAATTGCCCGATTTGGGCCATAAACAGATCAAAATGATCTGGAAACTCTTTGGCAAGTAAAATCGGCAGGAATCAAGAGGTTTTGGGGCTGATTCGATGGCCTGGAGGCCATATCCGGCAGCTGCAGGCCGAGATCGCACCTGTAAATGCACGTTAGGGTTAGGTTAGGAAAAATGTTAATAATTAGTTCATTTGTTAGTAAGGTAGCAATAATAAGGTTAAAGCTTAAGAAAAAGATTAAGGCTAAAATTAAAATATAAGGTTGGGTTGGAGCAAGAGTTAGGTTCGAAATATATCAAAGCTGGAAGCCCTTGTTAAGGCGAGTTTATGCTAATAGTCATAACGACATGAGTAGACTAACAAGCTAGCTAGTTATAATTTAAAACCCTTTGGAATTAGTTTAAGTAAGAGAGAAAATAAAAACACAAGACACAAGTGTTGTATGGAGGAAGTTTATAACGGAAGCATAATAATAGTTGAATGCTATAGTTTAAACATCATTAAAACCGTAAGTATAGATATTAACCTTGTTGTTAGTGAATCTTGGAAAGGTGTAGATATTTATCTTTTATTTAATGGTGATAGTTGCATATAGCATTATTGAGGTTATCATAATTATTAAGTCAGGGTTGAACTTTTCCTTGTTGTGTGTATGGAATTAACTTGATGAAAGCTTGTTAAGGCATGGGTCTTAATGATGGTGAATTATGTAATTGTTTATGATGTAATTCTTTGATATAGACCTCTGGGGCCGGAGTCTAGGTGCGATGGTCTAGACTCACGGTTTTGCACAGTGCTATGCAAATGGTAATATTTGAACATCGGGCGTTGGTACCGTATGGTACAACGTCATGCACAATAAGTGGTCCTCCAATGTTGGACGCAGCGTGGATGGGTGTGTACACATGTGGTTACCCCGCCTCTATGTCAATTGGCCACGATCAGCCCGAGTTGACCTTGCTCGGCACTCCGGAGGAATATTGGTTGCAATGTTGATGCTCTGGTTGCTTGGCTATTGTATATGTGTTTTCAATGTTGGAGTCAAGTTGCAATGGCTATGCTATGGTTATGCTTGTTGGATTAATTACTCGGATTGCAGGGGCGAGGTTACGGTAAGGCTACGTTATTGTTTTAAGTTAATGCTTTGTGATTATTAATGCTAGATATGACCTAGATCCCCGATCCCCACTTAGTCCGTGTGACTAACCCCGTGGTTAATGGTGTAAGCAGAGGTGCAAGATGCTCCAGAGAGTAGCCAAGCTTCGGAAAGGCGAGGGTAGATGCGTGTGGCTTGTTGTTCAATTAACTTGACTATTATTATTATTATATATGGGCTTGAAGTTAACATTATTTTAAAGCTTTGGGTGTTGTGTGGAGTTTTTGCTGAGTAATGGTAAGAATAATTTTATTTGGGACCTTAGAGCAAGTATAAAGATTAAATTCTTTACCTAAGTATGCATATGTAAATTCCTGAGTTCCAAGAGTAAATAGATCCAACGGTAGAGATTGATGGGATCTCCAGTTACCGAGAGGCTAACTGGCCAGGCCCGTCACATTAACCAAGGTCATTATTAAGTTCGCATGGGAGATAATAAACCATGCATATTCACAGGTTTCCAACTTTTGCTGGACATAGCATTCAATAAAAAGCCCCCTCTCCCCAACACATACATATGTGCCTAATTATGTGTTTTGTGCTCTATAATACATTCTCATTACAAGATCATTATTAGATTTGTATGTGGAAGAAAGTTAACTAAGGTCATTATTAAATTCACGTGGGAGGGAATAAACCATGCATATTCACAGGTTTCCAACTTTTCCCAGCAATGTTGTGCTTGGTTTGCTATAAGCATTAAGAATAATCAAGCAACCACCTGCCCAATACCAACCGTTCTGAAGTTCCAGCAATGCCTGGTAAATGTTCCAACATTTACAAGCCAAATTATCCCCAGCAACGCTGGGCACCATAACTAGTAAATATTTATATTGTCATATATTACTTTTATATTTCATATGTAATTTTCTTATCACAAAATTCAAATCTAATTCTATATAAAAATATTCAGAATCTGCATAAAATGAGATTTACCTTCGTTTCTGCAAGATTAGAAGGTAAATACAGTTATTGAACTACTGAAGTAGTTAGTTGTTGAGTTAGTTGTCCTATTTGGCATGTGTCCTATTTAGTTGCCTTCTTTCCATTTCTTCCTCATCAGCCTACATGCATCTCTTTCCTCTCCGTTTGAAGCGTCAAGTCTTGTATTTTCCCTTCAACTATGGCTCCAAAAGCTAGAGCCATCAACTTTGGCAAAAAACATGCTGCTCAAATTTCTGATGGATTAGGAGCTTCGGGTGCTGTAGCAATAGGTGCAAATGAGGCCCCAATTTGGCTTCAAGCAATGAAGAGTTGCTTGAATGCAAACATTTCTTGTCTGAATTGTGCAAAAACTGAGGAATTTGCTGCTTTGAAGTGCAAAATCATGTCTCTCCAAGAGGAGACTCAAAGGAAAAGCAAGAAAGCAAGAGCTCCAAATATGAAAGTTGAGTGTAACATAAAGCAATAGGATTTCTAGAATGATATTGAGGATTCCTTTGCAAATCTTGAAAGCCATTTGTAGCTGCAGAAGACCCTGAATCTGACATGCAAATCGATTATTGATAAAGGTAACAATTTGCTTTCTAATAGAAAGCATTTGTTGTGGATTAGGGATAAAGAAGATTCTGCCTTCCTAGAATCCTTTTCTATTTTTTGGAGTTGCGGCCTATACCTCGTTCATAATCTCCTCTAGTCCCGGTATGTGGGTCTCGACATGTTTTTCACGGAGGTCTTTTGCTTGGATCACTTCAAAACCCAAATTTTTTCTCTTTGCACGTAAAATTCTAGTGCTGGAAGTGTTGATTTCTTGGTTCGGCTGTGGTGAAGAGCAAGCACTGGGTTGGGGAATGGATTTTGGGGCCATAGCTAGATTAAATATTGGTGATCGGAATGGAATCAAAGAATGTAGGGACGGGATAGCGAACACGAAGCAAGCCAGGCAAGAATTTGGGAAAGAAATTTAAAATCCAAAAATGTTGCAGTTGCAATATAACCTTCAAACATCCTATGTATTTTCTATGAAAAAATACCCTCCCCATAAATTTCCTACGTATTTTCCATAAAAAATAGACTCTCCCCATGTAAATAGCAACATATGCACCTATAATGCACATTATAACCTACTATGCATTAAATCTATTAATAAGCATTAGACCTATATATTAATATGTACTTGTCCCCATTTTGTGTCTTGAACCTTCAAAATGGGTTACACAAGGTGTAAATTATATCATGATCTTCGCAAAGTTAAATTTTTACCTTAGAATAATATGCCTAAACGTGCACCGTGGCAACATAATGTTTAACGTGTGAACATAGTAGCACACACATGAAAAGAGGAAATTGGGGACACGTCAAAATATAGTTTATTGTTTTATCTTATGTATTTTTTCCAATGGACACCATATATTTTCTACGAAAAAATAGACCATCCCCTTGTATTTTCTACGAAAAAATAGACCCTCCTTATGTATCTTGGAATGGACACTATATGCTATGTATTTCTAGGTATACGTATAGAAAACAAATGGACCCTCTCCTCTTTACCCTTTCTAATATAATAATGTTTACCCCGCCTTTTTTTTATATTAATGTTTACCCTTCTTAATATATTAATGTTTACCCCGCCTTTTTTTCCCGCCTATACTTGAAATTTAAAATTTGGTACATACCTTTGGGTCTGTTCTTCAGAGTGGCTCTAATCCTGCTTCCGGAGTGTTAGCATCCTCGATACCTTCAAACAAATCTTGAAAGATCACGGTCGTTGATGGGGAGCTCTCTTCATCGACTGTTTAGGTGTGCCGATTTAAGGCAACAAACACCTTTGATTTACGTATTATGGGCTTTCCGGCAATAAGCAATAAGCAACTTGTACACAATGCCGGAAAAAAATAGTATGATACCTTGCATGCATCTCGCGCGACCCATCTTCCAGCTTCCGGCTTCCCTTGCCTTGCATCTTCCCTTGCTCCGGCCTTGCATCCGGAAAAGGGCGGCTCTGCTCTACTTACGTCAGATCTACCGAAAAAGGCGGCTCTTGCCGAAATGGTGGAAGCTTGTTCAGACAAGGGATATCCGACAACAGGGAGCCGCATAAGGACGTCGTGACTGAGGCCTTTACCTGCCTTTACCGCCGTCGAAGCCATGGGAATCGCCAGTTTATTTCCATTTTGCGAGCAAAGAAATCACCGGATCAATTTGGAAGGGGCTTTTTTATGGTGTATTTTGAGCAGGTTCTTGGAAAAAGGAAGGCGCTGGATTTGCTGCCGAATCAAAGGGGCGCTGGATGTAAATGTGTTGGCAGATTTTTTAGAATAGTCTCTGATTTCAGTACCAGTCCATGCACATTCTCGCCTTGCGAGGCAAGAAATGGTCTAAGGCATTAATGTCTAGGCTAAATGAATTAATTGTATATATTCACTCGTAAATGTTTCTCTAATTTATATCTAATTATATTAATTTATATATGTCCTCTAATTAATTAATTTGTAATTTATTTATTTATTTATATTATGAATATTGTATTATTATTTTTATTTTGGAGGGGGTGGGGGAGACTCTTGCCCCCTTTGCCCCTCCCTCTCCCCCTTTGCCCTTTTGCTCTTCTATACCCTCCCTCCCCCACACGATTCTTCCAACTTATCCCCTTCCCCTTCCCTTGCCACTTCCCTCCCCTTGCCACTTCCCTCCCTCCCTTGCCCCCTTCTCCCCACCCTTTGGAACTAACTCTTCTCCCTCCCCTTGGACCCTCCTCTCACCTCCCCTTGCCCCCTCTTCTCACCCCCTTTTTGAACTTCCTCCCCCCCCTTCTTCTAACTTAACCCCTTCCTTACTTCTCTCAACTTCTCCCCCAACTTCTCCTCTTTCCCTTCCCCTCCCCCTGATCTAACAACGATTCAATGAAATTTTTTTTGTCAGTATGAGTCCCATTTTCAGTCTGAGTCCCAAAATTCGAGATTTGTCCCACTTAAATTAAATACGACTTGTTTCTAACAAAATAAAAATCTACATACATGCTAGAAACACATAAGAAACATTTCTTAATCCATAAAAAACTTCATCATGTGGATTTGGCCTTGAAGATCTAACATATAGCTGTTTCTAATTCCCTGAAAAGAGGACAATAAAGAATGCCAACCTTACACGTATCAGGGATTGGCATAATCATCTCTGAATGCTTGTAGATCTTATAATGTTATACAACCCATGATTTCAATCAGCCTTGCTGCAAACTTTTCCTTTTCATACAGAATACTTCAGTGCATGCATAATCTTCATCAATAGCCCACAGATCCAGCCTTTTCATTTGCATTATTTTAGCCGTGACATTCGGATTTTGAAATAAATGTACAACACTAAGACCTGTTGCAGAACTGAATGGCTTAATCACAACATTTGATTCTTGCAACATGCCTAGCAGACCTCCAAATGCATCTTTTCCAAGCTCATGTAGTTCATGTGCCAGGATTTTCTTTGTAGCTTCATCCAAGACATTGATTGCCTTATGGGTGCTCTTAATATACATCTGACTGCTACTGTATGATTCTCCCTTCTCAAAGCAATAATATCTATATCTTCATGGGTGAGATTTTGGATGGGATTTCTGTCCAAAGAATAACTGGCCTGGTAAGACAGATATCGTACCCCAACTTCAACACCTTTAGTGAAGCATCAATCTCTGTCACTGCATGTGCACTCTCGTGGAAATAATCAACCACAGATACATCTTCTTTTGGCAACCACATTATAGGATGCCTACTTCTAGCAAGATCATCCAAAAAAGTCAGATTTGTGTCCAAATATTAAGTAGTTATTAAGGCCCAGTTTTTGAAAATGACAAAGCCAGTTGCGTACCAAGGGTAGTGGCACATCAGTAATGCTGGCCACTATTACATAAGCTGCATGCATTGATGAAAGAAAGTTTCCAAGCTCCTCAAACCGCTAGCAAATCTTCCAAGAAGAACCTTTTGAAAACATAAATCGTATCTCTTCATCCTTTCCAATGCGCATATCAGTTGCCTATGCTCTTCAGAAGCACATTGAGAGATCAAAATCAGTTCTATTTTGAGTGTATCTATGCTCCAGAATAGTTTTCGAGTAGTTTCTGGCTTCAAAATTAAGGTTTCCCATAGAATTTGGAAGTCCTGTGATTTTTCACACAAGCCAAAAACTCAAATCAAGGACAACACCCAAAATTAATTGCATAACAGTAATAAATGGCTTCAAATCTCCATTGGGAAATGGTCAGGAACTCTCCGTAGGAAAATGTTGTAGATTTGGGAGTCTCTACTGGGACGACATGTGACGACTAACTAATATGCCATGGCAGGTATGTATGGATTACGAATAAACGCACTCATCTCTGATTGGCTAGAGAAAAAAGCTGATGTGGATTTTCTCTATTTTTACAAAAGGCCCTTTGGAGACCTCATATTTTCTCTAATGTGTGCCTATTATTGGCGAAACAAGTTTGTTCTAGACAAAAGCGACAGGATGGATGTATATCTTCATGCGTGGAAGAAGGCTTCAAACATGAATCCGATGCGTGAATGAATCAGGAGATTTACATGACTTTAAATCAAGTTTTCATAGTTCATAGACCAGTTGATCACAATGGATATTAAAAAATACTAATTATGTTCTTTTCTACAAGTTATTCTACGTATACACTACCAGATAATGACGGTCATAAAATACTTGAAGCAAGAAAGAGATAATCAAAATGGAACTAAGATGAATCTTTTTCCCTAGGAGAAACTATAAAATCTTGCCTTGAAACTTGCCATCTTCATGCTTTCATCTGGAACAAACTTGTTTCGCCAATAATAGGCCACACACATAGTTGCACCGGATCATGTTTCTATGCCTGCGGAACGAAACGGAACAAACACGGAACGAAACAGGTTCCAGAACAACATGAGAAACAAAATTTTCATGGTAAGGTCTAATCTAGCTTACATCAGTATGTAGGAGCAGCATAGTTTGCTGATACATTAGCAAGCATAGTTTGCTGATACATTAGCAAAACAGTATGACAGCTAGAGTCGTTTAGTTGAATATTATTTACAAAATTTTAGAACCTGGTTGCCATCATCCCTCATCTTCAGAATCACATTCTTCATCTTCTTCTGACGCCCACACATCTTCTCTTCAGTTTCATCATGTGCTGCCTCTTTCGAATATAGAGTACATAATTTCCAGCATAATTTCCAGTTGCATGGCACCTTCCGGCAAGCCACCAGCATTAAAAGCTATAGGATTTGCAGCCTATTACTATTAAAAGCAATAGAATAGGGATAAATTTAGGTCACGTTGAAAAGAATCTCTATTAAAATCAGGAATTCTGATCCGTTTGCTGTTTCGTTCCATTCCGTTTGGTTTCATTCCTATATTCCGGTGCAACTGTGGCCACACATTAGAGAAAATATGGGGTCTCCAAAGGGCCCTTTGTGAAAATAGAGAAAATCCACATCAGCTTTTTGCTCTAGCCAATCAGAGATAAGTGCGTTTGTTCTTAATCCATACATACTTGCCATGGCATATTAGCTTTAGTCACCACATGTCTTATTTAGATAGGTTCTCTTTCCCAGGACAGAGGATAAAATCTTGCCTTGGCATTTATGTGCTGGTTCCTTTGTGAAAAAAAATACCGCTTAGCTTTAAAACTTTCAGACAAAATCAAATATCAAACACTTTTGCTTTTATGCATAGTATGTCCTCAAGACACTTATATTCCATCCCATGTATTCTGATTTACATCCAAAATATATACCTTTCCTAGACATGAAGTGAGGGGCCAAAATTTGCTACAACAGTAATGCTGTAAAAAGTTTAGCATCCCGTTGTAAGCTCTAAAGCATTAAACTACTAGTAGGCAATAGAGCTGCATTTCTCGAGGGTAGTTTCCAACTTCTCTCCAATTGTTGTGATCCAGACCTGATAAACGTTCTTGAACTTAGTCCATGGTAGATCACTAGCATCCATGCTACAATTAGATTTGTACCTGGTCGATAGGAGAGTAACCACGAATTTTGTTGCCTGCAACAATCATTACACCCTTATCGCCAAGAGGTTGAACTATGACTGCCTATAACAATAAAAGGGCATCAGATCAACTCTGTTATCTCTTCCTCTTTCCCCTTCTCTAATGAATGACATTGAACATAAAGAGACATTTCATGACAGCCATGATTTTCATGAGTATAAATTCAAACTCAACCTGAGTATTGGAAGGAAGAAAAGACAACTGAAAGCGCGCAGGATAGAGTGCAAGATTTGCAAGATATGCTTCTGATAAATCATAAACATCACAAGCAAAATAAATTTCCTATCTGGCAACGTCATTTGGTAGAAATAAAATTATGTGTGAACTCACGTTTCCCAGAGGCTTGAACATCCTGGCAGAGAGATCCTCCAAGAAGAGTAACTGCATCAACCTTCACAGCATCACCTAGGAATTCAGTGGATTCGGCTGCCTTTCCTACCTGGAAAGTGCAGGAGTTGTTGTAAGCAACTACAATCGCCTCCGTACAGGTAGCCTTTGTAAGAGCCATCCATACCCTGCATCAAAATAAGGATGCATCTTTACCATAAATGAGGTAATGGTATATTATACTTTCACGTACCAAGACAATTCCTGTTTAGCATAAGATGGAAGATTTGCTTCCACTCTGAAGCATTCTATGCCGTCGAGGCTGACCTGCCTGCCACACAATGTCATTCAAAGAACACATGGTCTTTACACATGCAAAGGCAACAGCATGCTCACAGCTGCAAACTCTTTTGGCTTGATGGACCTCCAAACAAGTCCTGTCATAACCACTGTAGCACTTAAAAAAAGCACCAAGACATCTGCTCGTGATTGTGCACTGCAAATAAGTCCCAGAGTTAAGTATTATAAGATTGAATATCCGAATGCAATTCTCATACACATAGCATTTCTAAGAAGGAAGTAATTGTTTGGTTTGTGCGTTAAACAGTTGGAAGGACTTTGAGATGCACTAAAATATGATAAAGAAAGTGCAAACTTGCAGTCACAACAAGCTCAAATAGTTTCTGCTGGCAGGCATGTTAGTTGCATAAACGTGCACATGAAAAAAGATAAGGAATAATAAACGGACAGAAGCAAAGTTAAAGCAAACCTGCTGGCATCTGCTACGGGGGCAACACCAGATACAATTCTATTCAGCAACACTGCAGCAAATGAGAACAAGCCTATCCACAAGGGCGAACTCCTTAGCAAACTATCATTCTGCTGTATCCATTCGTCTTTAAAGCTCTGAAGTGCCTGCTGTTCTCTCAGTTCTTCCAAAGATGTTGTGCTTCTATTACTTCTGCAGCTGACATAAAATCCATTCTTCCAACAATTCTGCAAAACCCAAATGAAGAGGGGTTAACTTGATACAATCATCACAGCAAAGGCTAGAAAACTCAAGAGACCTTTTGCAGCATTAGACAAGAACCCAGTTCAGAAGATGGGAAGGAAGAATGAAATTTGAGAGAAGGTAAGGCATGCAAGAGGCATGGCGCAGAAGCCATATCTAGCAAAATATGTGACCGGTAAAGAGCCACATTAATTTAAACGGCTAGGATGACGAGCAAGCTTTTTGGGTGAAATCAAGGCCGTTAGAAGGGACCCACAAACTGTAGGCGGCGATATTTTTCACAGACCACGGGAGGGAGAAGGAGCTATGGCGCACGCAGTGTCCTTTGACTCAGGCCTAGCAATAACGAGTCTGAAGCAAGGCCTGCGATGGCTGATCTCTTCACCGCCTCAATATTCCCTGCCAGATCCATCTGCATCAAAGGGCACCTTTGCTGCATCCCTAATTTGTGGATTAGGGTTAGAGACCCTGATCCCTCAGGTAGAAAATTCAGCTTCTCCTCCCCATGTAAAGTCTGCATTCAAGGGGGTTTTCATCCCCAAAGGTCTGCCTGTTAAGAAGAGGCATGGAAGAAAGAGATCAGGTAGCCGCGGTGCCGGGGATGAGAAAAATGATGATGGGTTGAATTGGAGGGGAGATCAAGGTGGAGATTCAGGATCAGGGCCAGGATCTGGAGGTGGATTTTGGGGGAGCGGCGGTTGGAATCGGGATGACCGCGATGAGAATTGGAATGGGGATGAAGCTAATGGCGCCCGCTTCGGCGCTCTGTATGATGCTGCATGTTGGATCTCTTTGACCCAATGTGTTGTCCATGCTTTCAAGGGTCTGGCACATAAGGAGAATTCTCCTGACGATCCTTCATCTCCTTTTGCATATTGCTGTTCATCATTCATTCGCGATGCTAAGTCCCCTCCAAGCTTAGCAGTGGATATGACAAGAAGGCAGAGCTGAAGATGCTTCAATTGCCTGCATTTGATCTATGGCATCCAAGGTATGTTCAATTGTATATGTTAAATTGTTGAGGATGCCTTCTGTGAATAGAACAATGTACAGAACTTTTTCTCTTCTGTTTCAAACTATTGTTAGCTCAGACACATGTATGATGATATATCTTGAATCCAAAGTTTGGGCACTTGAATATCCCATTGTGTGTGGACGTAGAGTTGAGATGCTTGATTTGATGGTGTGATCTACCACACTAATGTTGATGGTGAGCATTTGATCAAGCATGGAATCTGGATTAAATTGGATGAAGATGATTATTGAATTTGTTACTAATTGGTTATTCAATATTCTTGTCACTTCTTATGAATTTAAAAAGGAGGAGAAGAAACTAGGGAAGTCCGAAACATCTATGCATTCATCAGATTATAGTTAACTTGTTATGCATCCAACAATACTTACATAGAATGAGTGGGTTGCTCCATAATTCTTGGTTTCTCGGGTTTTACCAAGTTACATTATCGTTGGTTCAATATTTATCCCAACTTTGTTCAAATCGAGTGGTGCAGCATCACACGAAGAGGTGGCACACCATAAGAATTTTATCTTGCTTGTTCGGCTTATGTTTTGGTTTACCATATTTAGGGCGGGGTCACATGAAGCTATCAATGTCTTCCATTAGACGTCAAAAACAGAAAACAGAGGGGTCACATGGAGTTTTTTGACATGAATCCTTTCATGTTGACATCAATCCATCCCACCGGCTCTCTCCTCGGTTGGACGGATTCATGTCAACATGAATCTCTTGGATATCAAAAGACGTGGCGGATCTCGTGGTACTTGGCAAAGAATCCAGAAATCGGGCAAAGACAAGAACTAAGAACGGATGGTGCTTTTGGATCTTCATATGACCCTGTTTCTATCGCTGCGTTCATGTTGACAGGGAAGAGTCCCTGTTGACATCTTCATGTGACCATACCCATAGAGAGCCACGGATTCCTTGCAATATTTCTACTTAAACACCGTATAAATGCTTAAGGTGAGCATAAGGGATTGTTTTTTACCATGGCTATGGTGAGCATTTGTACTTAAAGGTGAGCATTTTTTTTTTTTTTTTTTTTTTTATTGAAGTCGGTATATATTAAAGTATAAATAAAGAGAGTACAAAAAAAAACTTTTTATAGGGAAGTTTAACCCAAGAATAGAAAGGAGGGCAAGGATCCCTCCTATCTATTAAAAGTCAAAATTTTTTCCGAAATAGGTAGATATAATCCTTAAAATAGTACTGGGTATGATATTTTTGTTCCAACAGATAAGAATTCTTCACTTAGAAACTCGATCTGAGATTAAGATTAGTAGTTTTCCTTCCTCTTCCCCTGACCTCTGTGCTAAGGGTGCAGAACATACACATACAAGACCCTGCCATCGCCAGATTGTTTGGCTTTGCAGATTGAAGCCCGTCTGATATCATAGTTTTGGTCGCAGCAGCAGTTACACATACAGGGTTCTTCATGCCCAAGTGTATTGGGTGAGCCAAATAGCCTGGTCCACTCCCTGTTTGCCTCCAGATTAATCTTCTTCCACTTGATTCTCCTCATCAGCACGAACATAATTCCTGCAAATAAAAAGGCCATTAGTTTGATAATCCTTCAATAATCCAGTCAACATCATATTTGATCTGTCTTATCACTCCCTCCGGGTGAGTAATTTCATAATTGAAAACAAATTCATTTCTTCCTTTCCAGATCCTCCATAGGAGGATGTAAATCCTCCAATCCGTAGGGTTGGCTGGGAGAAAGAAATCCAGGGAGTTAAGAGAAAGAAGATCATATCCCAAGTAAGCCGATGCTAAATCAAGAATCCACTCGGCCCAGATGCAGGATCTGAATAAATGGTCCTCATCCTCTTTGTTAGTCATACATGTGATGCAGATATCTGAGTCAGCCATATGAAATCTGTGCCTTTTCTTGTTTGTGGCCAGGGCCCTGTGCCAGAGTTGCCACATAAACGACTTGATTTTAGGATAAATAGGGTTGGACCACATGAAAGTAAGATTCTTGATGCATCTGTCTTGATCAGTATGCCATTTCCTATGGATGGTGATTTCCTGATTCCTCATGAGATGCCTGTAGGCTTTCCTGACTGTAAAGCTCAGCAACCCATTATGGTTCCAGTTAATTCCATCAATTGACCAAATACCATAAGTCAGAGTGGTACAGATGTTGTTATACAAGAATTTGCATTCCTCTCCTTCATCAGCCAAAAGGGAATCTTCAAATGGAATCAGCCCTTGGTCATTGAACATGTTGTGCACATAAGTGATGCCCTTAAGACTCCATTTTTTAACCTGATCTGGAAAGTGACAGGCTAAGCACAAGTTCCCATTGTTAGTAATCAGGGCTGGATTCCAAAAAATGGTTTGATCCATCGGCAATCCTTCCTTCCAAGTATACATACCTCTAACTTGACTCCAGGCTTTAATCCATTTCTTAAGAATACCAGGAGTAGAGTTGGGGACAGTGAAAGGAAAATAGATGGAGTGGGGGAGGTGCATTTTAATTTGTCTCCAGCCAAAAGGGTGGCACTTATTAATATAGTGCTGGATGATAATGGAAATAGGGTGCTTTATCTGACCGTAGGCAGCTTTATAAAAATACTTGGCCGTGAGTGCAATTCCCTGTGTTTCAATATTAATAACACCTAGACCACCATCTCTCTTTTTCTTGCAGCACTCTTCCATGGACACAGGTGTCCAACATCTTCTGTTCTGACCGGCAGAGATAAATCTACCAATAATACTTTGAAGCTTAGAAGAGACTTTCTTAGGAGCAAGGATAACAGAAGACTGGTAAACATGAGAAGAAGAGATAACAAAATTAGCTACGATGGCTCTTCCATTTTTAGACAAATACTTAGAGTTTAAGCTATCAACTTTCCTTTGAAACTTGTCAATAATACCCTCCCAAATATCAGAAGGACTACTCCTAATAGCAAAGGGAATACCAAGAATCTTTGATTTAAGAGTGGGAGGGTCATACTTACAGTCCAGGAGGGCAGCTGTTTGCACTCCCTTTACCTGAATTCTTGCCATCACCCTTGATTTGGTCCGGTTAATCTTACAACCCGAGGCTGCTCCAAACTGATCCAAAATAGTTTGAGTATTCAAGATCGAGTTTGCATCCATAGAAACCATGAGGAAAGTGTCGTCTGCAAAGTGCCCATTTAGAATTTGATCTGTAATATTATTGTCAGGTAAAGAGAGTCCTTGGATCATATTAGTATTCTTGGCTTCCTCAAGTCTGCTGTGCAAAGCTTCCATGACAATTAGAAATAAAAAAGGGGCTAAGGGACAGCCCTGTTTCACACCCCTTTTCAGGGGGAAGAAGGGGCTACACTCACCATTGATGAGAACTGAGGATCGAGAATTATTTAAAATAGCATAAAAGATATTAATTACCTCTTCAGAGAAACCAAGAGCACTGCAACAGTGGAGCAGAAAATTCCAACTCACCATATCAAAAGCCTTAGTAATGTCGAGCTTAATGAGGGCAATATCCTGACCTGAATCTTTGGCCCAATTCAATCCTAAAATAGCTGTAACCACATTATCCAAAATGTACCTATCTCTCAAATAAGCCGATTGGGAGGAACTAATAACACTCTCAAGGATAGGCTTGAGTCTGGCAGCAATGGAACCAGAGATAATATTATAAATCACATTTGAGAGGGATATAGGTCTGTAATCTGAAAAGCTACTTGGCATGTCACTCTTTGGGATAAGAGCAATGAGGCTAGTATTGATTCTAGCATCCAGACATTTCTGCTGTCTGAATTCATTTGCTAAATTTGTGATACTGTCACCCAGGATAGGCCATGCTTTCTTGAAAAACTCAACTGGCAGACCATCAGGTCCAGGAGTCTTGCCATTCTCCATCTCCTTTACTGTACGATGTAGCTCAATATTACTGAAGCATTTCTCCAGTTCCCTATTATGCTCATTGCTAACCTTTGCTTGGAGATTAATAAAGTTAACCATAGTGCCAGGATGACAGTCTTGATTAGTACCCATAACATTAGTGAAATGACTGGCTGCAGCCCTCTTAATATTTTCTTCATTTGAGATAAGATCATCTCCAACCATAATCTCAAAGATATGGTTTTTCTTAACTCTACCTTTAGCCTTAATGAAAAAGAATTTGGAATTGCACCTCTCATCCTCCTTGATTTCTCTAATTTTGGATTTAAGCTTCCAACCTTTGGCAATTCTGATTTCCTCTTGCTCAATTTCCTTCCTGATTTGCTCCTGTTGATCCCCTAAAGCATGAGGAAGAAGATCCCTAATATTATTAAGGTTGGCCATCTTCTGGTGATGGATTTCCTTCCCCCATTCTTTTAGCCAATTTTTAATTGCCTTAGAAACTCTAACCCACCAATCCATCCAACCAGAATTGCCCAGGGGCTTCGGGTATCTATCTAACACCTCCTGGAGCTTAATCATAAACTCAGTATGATCAAGAAGAGTGGTATTTAACTTAAAGTAAGTCTTTCTCTTCCTATTTTGATCTTGGGCCGAGATAATAATTTTCTGAGGGAAATGATCAGACAGGGTATAGCCCTTCATGTTCTCCACTCTGTTACTATTATTCCAAAGGTTCTCTGAAATGTAGAATCTATCATGTAAGCACCAAATAGGGTCTACCCTTTTATCTGTCCAACTAAAGTCATTAGGCTTAGTTCTAGCTAAAAGAAGGTGATGGGACTGTAAGAGGTTATTCCAGATGTTACTTTCCTGGGGCAACAGGGGCCTGAAGTTTTTATTCCTCATGTATCCATTGGTCACCATGTTCATATCACCTCCCATGATACATTCATCATAATCAATGTTATCCAAGCTGTTTTTTACTTTGGTCCAAACCTTAATCCTATCCCCAGGATTATTATAAGCATAGATGTTGACAAAGACTAACCTCACATTCTTCATGTTACATCTCAGAATCTGCCACCTACCCTCTCTATCACTAACCATGTAAGGGTCAGTTAGATTAAGATTATCTCTCCAAATAATGGCAATGCCAGCAGAAGATTCCTGAGCAGGAATGGACCATAAACTAAACCCAATAGGGAGAGTCTTTCTAATAATAGATTCATGCTGAAGGTCGTGAATCTTATGCTCCTGAAGAAAAAGAATGTCAGGGTTAAGAGATAGAATACATACCTTTAACCGCTCCCTTTTGATTATACTATTAATCCCCTGTAAATTCCAGGTAATACAACTTAAGGACCTATCCATTAGTACATAAACTTACCTGCTGTCCTACCATCCCGAATCTTTCTTGGGCTGGTTCTGGTAGGCCCCAAATATATTTTCTTCTTGCCCCTGCCTTTTTTCCTTGTAACAATTTGCCAATCCTGCTTTTTATCCATAATGACCTCTTCCTCAATGTGATTCGAATCCCAAATTCTTCCCTCCATAAAGCTCTCAGATATGTTCTCTGGAAGCACTATGGTGAACCTATTTGTGTCAATTTTAACAGAGAAATTCACATTATTTAAGGTTAAGACAAGGTTCTGATCCATGTTTATGCTGGTATGGTCAATGTTTCGAGTGGGGATCAGTGTTTCCTGATACTTCCCCTTTTCCTCTGTAGCACTGGATTCCCCTTTTTCTCGGGTCACAGGAACCCAAATTTGTCTGCTCTGCTCCTTTTGGGGGATGTTCTTTCCTTTGTCAGGGCTTCCCCTAGATATAGGACTGGCATTTTAGAGTAGTTGACCTTGAGGCTCAGAAAGTCTTCAGGGCCAGTCTTCACCTTGATCTCCCCTCTCCATTTAGAGAACTTTTTTAGAGATGCATATGGAAGGGTAATTCGTTTGAGGATGGTGATAGAGATATTCTCAGGCTTATTAGGAATGTAATCTGGACTCCACCTCATAATATAAAAAGGCTGGTAGTTTATATGATCAATTTTCCTTTTCAGAATTTGGTTAACACAAATCTCGTCTCTGCAAACAATTTGGAGGGTTCTGTTGTCCAGCTTAAGAATAGACATGATAGGGATATTTTGGGCTTTAGTGACCCACATCTTGACCTTACTGATGGTCAGACACTTCCTGGGAAAATGAATAAGGAAGGCTTTCTTCGAGAAATTGTCATAAGCATAGGGATCAGATATGGAATAAAGGTCAATGAAATCTTTTTCTGGTCCCTTTTCCTGACATATGTTCCTGTGCTTTTCCTTAGAGCAATCCAAAGAATCATTTTTTAAACAAAGCATTTTTATAAGAAACAGGGGTAGTCAGACCTTTTGCCGAATCACTTTTGCCCATCACCGGAATTCTGTTCCGAATTTTGAGGTCCCCCACTTTGGTGCTTGTGCTGTGAAGCCTGTTTTCCTTGATGATCTTGCAATTTTGGCACCCACACATCTCGACTTCAGCAGGGTTGAAGAATCCGTTATTGTCTCTGATGCAACATTCCTTGAGTCCCCCTTTTTTTAAATTGAGTTGATAGGTTTCAAGGGAAGTAGAAATTTGCTCCAAGAAAGAAGTGTTGCTTGGGAGAGAGGCTTTGAACTGACGCTTATGCCATTCTATTACATGATCTTCCGCATCCTCCCATCGTTTAATTAGTTTCACGCTCGCTTTGGAAGTCCAGTTCAGGCTATCAAGTTTAACTGCTATCTTCTTCGCTTTATTGAGCATTTCATCCATAGAGTTCCTGAAAATATTATTCTTCAAACTGCAACAATCTTCCTCGGTATGCCCTCGCTTAACTGTAATCAGCTTATACAGAGAATGGTCAATTGCCTGAGCTATTTCTAGCATGTTCCACACCCAATCTCTGTCGCTCGCCCTTCCCTCAAGGTAGTCCTTCTCTATTACATCATATTTCTTCAGTCCCGCCACAACCCGACCATCTTGCACTCCCATGCATACAGCAGCAGCCTTCTGTTGATCTTTGATGATATTGAAGGCAATATAGATTTCTTTGAGATTTTTCCAGGTTTCATCTCTTTTGTCTTCTAACCAAAAGATTTGCGTCCACTCCTCGTCCTCCACTCTTGCCTCTTCAGTTCCCTGTTTTGGTCTGACATAACCGCTCTTCCCTGCTTTGCCTTCCATTTCTTCTGCTAGTTGGCGACTTGAAACCTCCAAACCAAGATGTCTAAGTCTTCGAAGCGTTCTGCTGGTTGCAAATCGAAGAACAGAGCCCACCGTACTAGAGGCTCGGCGCCAAAATCTATGGGGATACTGAGATGAAAGAAATTTCTGGGGAATCGGTTCCCTAGAGCCAAATATCCGGTATTATGAGCAGAAATCCTGAGAGATCCTAATCTGTCAAAGCACAGAATGCTAAGGAAATGACTGCCAACTGACACTCTATTGAATCCTACTCTCGATTGATTATTGTACGCTAAACTAAGAAGAATCCTAATTGCGTCGACTGTCACATCATGGCCCACTGGGATCTGAGGAAGCCCAAGACTCTAGAGAACATCCTCTAACAAGGACTCATCCATCGAGGCTCAGGCTTTGCACGTTTCCCAAGGCGGACTCGAAGAGCGCCAACGTTCATTTTTTCCCACTTCTTTCAACTTTACTATGACTACGGTCACAACATATTATTCACTCCACTGTGTACATATGGTGCATGGGTGGGAATTTTTTAATTCACACTACAAGAGCAGTATATTGAGGCATGGATTAGTACCATTTAAAATACATAGGTGGTTGTTTTCATGCTTACACTTGATGTTGATAATAATTAGGGCCAGCATGGTTTACTATGATTTACGGATTAAATAGTGGTTTCTATAGTTGGTCTAGAAATATTCATTTTCTAGGTTCTGGCCTAAGGGATAACTTAGGGTACAAAACCAACCTTATATGAAATGATGATGACACAGCTGGATTTCTGGTCTAGAGCTAGAGATGTCCTAAGATATCTAGCGGGCAGTGCTGGAAGTCTGCACCTTACACGAGCCAATGGTAGAATGCAATATAATCTTGCCAGGTTTGATCTCAAATTTCACTTTCTTAGCTTATTCCCTATTAAGAGGTCTGCGAAACTGGTGCCTAGGTTTAGGGCTACATGGACAAAATGCATTTAGGCCATATTCGCATGCTGGAGCTCTTTAAGAACGTCCTTTGTTAGATAGGACATGATAAGACCAGCATTTGTCAAATGGAAGATACATACTATAGGGAGTTCAACTCTGATGGCCGCTCATTTGGGTACAAGGATGAAAAACATGTCGAGACCCACATACCCGAACTAGAGGAGATTATGAACGAGGTATGGGGTGCAACTCCAAAAAATAGAAGAGGATTCAAGGAAGGTAGAATCTTCTTTGACTCTAATCCGCAACAAATGTTTTCTATTAGAAATCAAATTGTTACCTCTATCAATAATCGATTTGCATGTCAGATCCAGGGTCTTCTACAGCCACAAATGGCTTTCGAGATTTGAAAAGGAATCCTCAATAGCATTGCTTTATGTTACCCTCAAATTTCAGATTTGGGGCTCTTGCTTTCTTGCTTTTCCTTTGAGTCTCCTCTTGGAGAGACATGATCTTGCACTTCAAAGCAGCAAGATCCTCAGCTTTTGCACAATTCAGACAATAAATTTTTGCATTCAAGCAACTCTTCATAGCTTGAAGCCAAATTGGGGTCTCATTTGCACCTACTGCTACAACACCCGAAGCTCCTAATCCATCAAAAATTTGAGTAGCAGGTCTTTTGCCAAAGTTGATGGCTCTAGCTTTTGGAGCCATAGATGAAGGGAAAATACAAGACTTGACACTCCAAACGGAGAGGAAAGAGATGCATGTAGGCTGATGAGGAAGAAATGGAAAGAAGGCAACTAAATAGGGCGCATGCCAAATAGGACAACTAACTCAACAACTAACTATCTCAGCAGTTCAATAACTGTATTTACCTTTAATCTTGCAAAAACGAAGGTAAATCTCATTTTATGCAAATTCTGAATATTTTTATATAGATTTAGATCTGAATTTTGTGATAAGAAAATTACATATGAAATATAAAAGTAATATATGACAATATAAAATATTTATATTTAGACAATATAATAAAGATACTTATACTAACTACATTTACATTTATATATATTGTATATTTACATTTATATAAACAATCTAGTTATATTCACATTGTGAATTTTTAATGTTATTACCTTTAGGTTCCTATTTTGCTGATATGGGTATCATCACCAAGCAAGTTCATCCTTTAGTTAGAGGTACTTACCTGCTTATCCAATCCTACCAGATCTTGACACGGAGTTGGAGTTGTTGAAGTAGCAAAAAGAAGTGGTTGAAAGTACGGTAGTTACTAAGTCGTATTTAATTAAAGTGGGACAAATCTTGAATTTTGGGACTCGGACTGAAAATGGGACTCACACACCATAAAAAAAATTTCTGAATTGATTGCTTGAATAGAATTACACATGACACACAAAGAATTGGGTTACTTGTTTTCCTCATAAATTTTACAAACCACTAGTTGAGAAAGTTTTCAAGCTTCTCAATATTATGTACCCTCATACAATGATATAGCATGGAGGTTGCTCATGGCTTTGTCCATCTCCCTTTTTGGGATCTTGTGTGTGTTGTCCTTTGCAATGTGAGAACTTGGATATGACCATACCACACACTCCACCAATTCCCTCCTTTGAGGATCAGCATAATTTGCCCTCCACTTCTTCTCCCAGCAGTCAGTGTATTGCTCCTTCAAGTTGCCTTTCTTATGTCTCCCAATGGGCCCCAATATTGAATTTGGAATCCGGGATCTAACTCCTCTCCATCGTGCATAGTGGTGGTTACATCAGAGAGTGCCACCCCTAACCATATTGGACAGTCCTCATCATCAGGCCTTACTAGCACAAAGTATCCTTCCTTGATATCCTCAAAGGGATCCCACTCAAGAAGATCAAACCACTTCGGCTTTGAGGCCTTACTTCCCACAAACCACTTGGAACCCTTGTTGGGACCCAAGTGAGCATTCTTAGACGTGCTTGCACCTTGAGAACCCTCCCATCTTGACTCTAGCAAGAACCCGTCTCTTAGCTCCCTCCCACATGGTTGTTCAGTTTCTAAGCATGTCACAACTTTCTCCCAGACTTGATTAGGGAGTCCATTTGATTTTTCTTAAGAGTGGAGGTGTGCTTTCCATTTTGAACATCATCCCAGTCGTTATGTAATCCTTGATGCCCTTCACTAGTTGGCTAGAGTCTTTTGATGCAGTCTTGAAGGGAGGTAGTGTTTTTGGCTGCCCTTTAGGAATGAGAACTTCACCAAAGAAAGACACCCCTTTGCCACAACTCGATTCCTTGTACATGCATCCACAACTTGTCACCTGGTCTCCACTTATATTGCATGATTGGTATTCCATCCCTAACCCAAAACTTGAACTGAAGTGGCTTTGTGTGTCCAATCAATCTGGTCCTTACCATCTAGCAAGTATTCCTCTACAAATGATTTCCAATCTGCAACCTCATCCATCAAGAAAGCCATTGGGTTGGGGTCAATGCAGCTCTCAAACACATCCATTAGTTCGGGGAGACTAGTCACGTTTTTTCTCTCTTGAGCTTGGTGGAGAAAGTTCCAAAGAATCCATCTATATCATCATGCGTATGCCCAACCATCATGAATCCCACTTTCACAACTTTGAATACTCCCCACTGGCTGTCAAGTATGACATTGCCCCAAACATCCATCTATTCTTGTTTTCTTTCCAACGCTTGTCCAACTGAACACATAGCTCCTCGAGCAAGTGCTTTCTCAAGTAAGGGGAAATCATCCCAAGTCCTCCTTGATTCACTAGACACCTTGGATGTGAGTTTTTTATCCGCCTTTGGTAACAAAGCGTTTGATCATCCATCAAAGCCTCAAAAATGGGTCTTTGAAGGGGAATACCTCCTCCTTCTATCGATCCTTTCTCTAGTGTTCTCAAGCACTTGAAAATAGAGCTCACATGGAAGTTTGGATCATCCCTCCATAGATCAAGCACAAAATGACCATATGTTCCAGTTCCATGACCATGTGTTAAGACATCCGCCAGACTTACTTTCATCCGAAAAGCGTTTTGACAATGCTTGGGTAAAGGATCTAGCTTTGGCAAGAAAGTCTTGTGTTGGTCCATCTTATCATGAATTATACACAAAAATTTGTCGGGCCGCATCTCGAAAAAATGTTCTCCACCGCCAATACAACCGTCTACATGATATTTGGTCCCTTTGGTGATCCGCAAATTGCTCCCTAATTGCCATTCTTTCTTTCTCTATTGCAGTTGATGCAAGTGTATCCTTGAGTTGAATGCAAGTGTTGCACTTTGAGAATGGCATGTGTTGCGTGAACACTCACGCCCCGAGAAGTGAGTGCTCCATAACTTGCTGAAATGTGATTGAGAAAGAGGCCTACCTCCGGTAGTTTCCAGGATGGAGTTGACCTCTTTAAGGCACTCCTTTTGGATATAGTGTTGTGGCAACACCCTTTGCACCACTCCGCACACCGTGCCTGCTCACCTCTCGACTTGTGGGGCATAGATTGAGACATGTATCTCACAAAGCTCTCAAGACCGCAATGGCCTTGAGAGTATTTGCTCTAGGTTTTCAAAGTGAGTGCATTACCATGTTGGAACAAACCGTGCCCTTTTCTAACCTGCTCCCAAAGATTCAGAGAATGAAGACTTGCTCACCCCAAGAATCCATCTCAATGCTCTCATACATACCTTCATGCCCCTCAATTGATATAGTAGCCTTCCTGTGTTTTCATCATAGCTGGAATTCCTACACAAGGAGTAAATGAAATTAATCCTATCTTTTTGAAGCTGTCCAATGTATTGGGACCTTATCTCACTTTGAGGTCATCCACATCAGATCTTGCACTATGCAATCTAGGTTGCAACACTCTTGTCCCCTAATTGCCTCTAGGTTTTCTTTAGTTGGTGCCATACTTTCCATCCTTTCTAAATATTTGTCACTTCTAGGCCTCTTGGGCACCCTTGGCTGCCTTTTATGAAAAACATAGCGTCTCTTCCTTGTGATCAAAGGATGCTCATCGACCACCAAATCTTCCACATGGCGTTGGGTGGGCCTTGGGGTATGTAGTTCAGTAGGGCATTCCAAACTATCACCATTCTTGTGTGTAATATATCTAGTTGGCCATCTCAACTGAGTTTGGGACTCCAGCAACCCAGAGCACACAATGCAATCACTAGAGCTTCCCTGGGACATGATTGTATCAACTTCGATAAGAAGCTTCACAATGCCAACTCCAAGATGATCATCTCCCAGCCTTTCATCATTCACACTATCAAAAGGATCAACTGCAGTTATTATGCCCTCTGCAAATACCATCTCGTTGCAAGGGTGCAACAACAAGCAACCCATCTTCCTCCATTGGAGCCTAGGGCAATGGCATGTGCTGGACTTCCTTGGCTGCATTTTACTCATCTCACATGCTCCCTGAATGAAAAAGCACACATTAAAACTATATAGCCCCAAACACCACAAATATGACCATATAAACCATATAAAACCATACAAACATATTAAATATAAACCATACAACCATATATAACCACTAAAATCATATAACCATATTAAACCATACAACCATATTCAATGTAAACCATATGTAAACATTAAAACCATATATAACCATTGAAACTATATAACCATATTAAATATATAACATATGAACATAACCATTTTAGATCATGGTATAACCATATCAACCATGGTATAAATCATATTAACCTTTAATATCTTGTCCTGGCCACGTGGCGCCTCCTCAGAGGCTGATAGCGTGGCCATGTCAGCAACCCGCACTGCCACGTCATGGAGGGCATGGCCCACACGTGACAGATCTTTATTATTGCACTTTTACGAGGTTCGAGGGTGCAGCCAGAAATAACTGCACCCTCTTCCTCTTCCTCCCCGACCATTCTTCCTCCCCTGTTTTCTCTGATCACTCTTGGCTCTCTGCTTTTCCTTAAAGCCTGTTTTTCCCCATCAAAGCGATCGGCTTAATGAGCCATTCCAAGGCCATCTTATGACCGGCACAGGGTCGACGGATCACGACGCGATCCAAACAAGTTTTCGCCAAGCAGATTGAGTGTTCGAAAGTTAGCATTACCCGAGAAGAAAGTGAGGTTCTTCTCTCTAAGTTTTTAGCTTTTTTTACTGCTTCTTTTTAGTTTTCTGTAAGTCCTTTACTGCACTTTTACTTATATTCTTTTGTTATAGGCTCTTATTATTGCCTGATACAATTTCTAGCCCGACAAATCCTTATTCACGCTTTGCGATAATCAGAGCCACATGGAATCGAACCGCGGAGCTTCCTCCTCATCCAACAAATCTTCCAGGTATGTTTTTGTAATATCATACCCTTTTTTAATCTCATTTGTCTCCACTGTTCTCTGTTTTCTCATTAATCTCATTTGTTCTCTGTTTTCTGTTTTCCTTTTGTATTGTTTTCTGTTTTTGTTTTCTTTTTCTTAGTTGTTGTTGAATTGAATACATTGTATAGGCACAAGTGAGAATAGTGGTAAGAGTAGTAGAAAGCAACCGAGATAGAAATCATCAGAGACAGGTGTTAGGAAGTAAGATATTGCAGAGCAATAACAGAACATTACTAGGAATGATTCACAAAAGAAATTGCTAAACTGTCTATGAATGTTTCATAACAGAACATAACTAGGAATGTTTTTTTCTAACTATCAACTAAGAATAGAAATTGCTTCACAGAATCTGCAATTCTAACTCACAGCATATCCTCCACTGCAGGAGAGATGCAGAAGGGATCCCGGCTTTCTCGAGTGGCGAGTTGAGAATACCTCAGCTTGCCAACAATCCAGGAAGTACAGGCCTTCTTCTCGACTCGCGAGGCGAGAAGAGGGAGTGTACACTCTGGACTGTTGGCTGATTGAGGAATTCTCGACTCGCGAGTCGAGATTACAAGATTACCAACGTCTTCACATTCTTTTAAGCTGTTGCGGCCTTCTGGGAGTCGTGAGGATATCATCTGTCAATGGCCCTTTTGTGGGTCATGAGGTGCCTCCACCCGGTCCGAGCCACTCTCCTTGAACCATCCTCGCCGAATATTGCGAGAGGGCTGGCTCCGGGTGGAGGCCTGGCTGACTAACCCACGTAGGTATGCGGCTGCTTCCGACAGTCGAAAACGCAGCTCTAGTGTGCATTCTACAGGTGCCTACAGACAGTCTTAACCACTCTCCTTCAAACTATCTTGCTCGGATATTGCGAAGGGAAGTGGTTTTGACTGTCTGCAAGAATAACTCTTAACAAGCCAATTCTCCATTATATAGTCACGGTGGCCTCTACCGGTCGGGAGACCGTCTCCTTGAACCATCTTCGATTTGAATATTGCGAAGGGGATGGGCTCGGGCCCGCGGGAGGCCCTTCTACTAAACCACAAGGAAACCCAGAGCTTGCCATGCATTCTCGGCCAAGGAATGGAGAATGCCTTATCCAACCAAACACTCCATGTGTACTATAAGGTTCTCGATGGCTAAGGCATTCTGGACTTGCGGCCGAGAATGTAAACGAAAATAACACTGCGCATTCTCGACTCGCAAGTCGAGAATCCATAACCGCCAATTCTCTGTATGGTCGCAGTGGCCTCGACCCGTCGAGCCACTCTTCTTGAACCATCTTCGTGAATATGCGCGAAGGGAGGGCACTCGGTGGGGTGGAGGCCTCTGGCCAACCAACCAGGGGAAACCACGGAAGCTGTCATGCGCATTCCCGACTCGCTGGCCTGGGAATGGATAACCACCGACACCACATGGTGTACCATACGATTTCTCGATGGCTAATGCATTCTCGACTTGCAAGTCGAGAATGCAGAGAGGAAGCCAAGACTTGCATTCTCGACTCGCAAGTCGAGAATCCCTTTAGCCCCGATCCCACATAGCAATGCCGGCTCCGTGCATTCTCCGGTGTCTAGCAGCCTCGAGCCACTCTCCTTTAAACTATATTGCTCGAATATTGCGGGGAAGTGGCCCCTCGATCGTCTGCAGGACTTTGGGTCTTAGCACAGGCCTCTACAACTAAGCACTTTGTATTCTTCTTGTTTTTAGTCCCAAGTGCCTCTAGCACGTCTTCGAGCCACTCTCCTTCGAACCATCCTCCTCGAATATTGCGAAGAGGAGTGGTTCCGACTAGGTGGAGGCCTCTCCGACTAACCACAAGAGGATGCATTTGAACCGCGTCTCCTGGGCCTTAGACCTAGCCTGATCTATATACAACATTCCAAGAAAACATTCCAAGAAAAAATACACCTAAAACGGAACTGTTCAAGTTTACCCCCGATCCATTGTTTCCGTGCCGAGCATCTCTCAACCCAGAGATAATTCATCTCTCGAGGCAGAAAAATGCTCGACAAGGAAACGATAAATCCGTCGAGCTTATGAGCAGTCCCATGATCTAAACACAGACGGCATGTTCTACACACAAAATAATGCATCTCTCAAACTCACCTCTTCACGCAGAATTCCTTGGGCCATTGTATGATTGTGATCCCGCAGCTCACCGAGAGTCTTTGCTTCTTCCCGCCGGTCTCATCAAGAGTGCATTAGCATCTAATACTTGTATCAATGCAATTCTCGCGGTATCCCCATTCCATGGCGCCGCAGTTGTAGAGTTCCCGCAATGCCCCGGCTCCTCTCCGGCTGCTACCTTAGCTCCGTGCTCATCGATCAAATCAAGCGCTTGCAATAAGGCAGCGGCCAGAAAAAACCTACGAGCAAAGGCGCTGTGGAGGAGCTTACCGCATGACGGGGCGCCATTCCGAAGTCGCCATATCGATGCTCGCCTCCCAACTCAAAGTCGCCAATGCCGCAGTGAAGATAATCTACACTCCGCTCACTAAGTCCCTGGATGTGATTCAATTTCGAAATGGTGTTTGGGCGGGCTAAAGCCGACCGTGCTGTACCCTTAGCCCGCTTTTTTTCTTAAATGATTGCATGTCCTTAAATTCAAATTAAAGAACACGCCCGATCTTTTTTACGTGCAGTCCTAAAACCTACAACGCGCGGAGGAAACTTAATTTACAGAAGGGTTCGAGCAGGAAGAAGATGCGGGGGCATACAGACATGACGACTCCGTCCAAGAAGCGAGGCGCCGGAGCAGAAGCTGGTTCTAGCGGCAGCAAGAAGAAAAAGACAGGCGCTTCAGGTGAGCTCTGAGGTTTTTCTTTGGTCGGAATACCTTTACTGATCCATCCTTTGGTCTTGCAGCATTCACCGCGGACTCACTAGTGATCACTGGCCGAACTCCGTTCTTCGTCATCGAGGGACTGGAGACAGAGTGTCGAGGTATCAACAAGTGGGAAGGAGAAAGATCTGTTTCTCCACCAAAGGGACAAGAAGAGCTCCGGAGACAAGTACAAGAAGGTCGGTGTTGTGCACTCCGCCTCGCTTGCATTCGAAGCATCTAACATTTCATGTGGAAGACCGCCGTAAGAGTAAGTTCTACCACACTAAAACATTATCGGGATTTCAAATTATTCTCACTCTTCAATGAGCAAGGCTTGCTGGCACCGGCAAAAAGGTCGGGCCTTTTAAATTGTCGAACCTCGGGTGGAAGGATCTCGAAGGGATGAAGGAGGCCAAAACCCCGACATCCGTGGAGCTTGGAATGGAGATTTCCAGAGTCGGGAAAACTGCTCAACACGGGAGCTTCACTTCTAGTGTGTGAAGACTCTAAAGCACTCCGGCAAATTTACAAAGGATGTTGTGCCTTATAAAGATAAAACTCCGGACAGGACCTCAGATGCAGATGAGATCACACGGGAGGAATCAGATGACGAAGGAGACGAAGATATGGTCGACTCCCCAATAATGGATCCAGATGAGCAGATCAGGATTTCACAAAGAGGGGCACAGAAAATGGAGAGGCTGGCTCAGTATGTCTTTGTGTATGGTATGGTGAGGGGGTGATGATCTGCCTACAGGAAATGCTACAAGACTAGAAGATCAACCAACTTTTTCAGATAGTGAAATGGAGGATGACATCTATGAAGAATTTGAAAGTGAGGAAGATTTCTACAACGTGCTACTAGAAGAATCGGAAATATTGTCTCTAGACTCAGAACTAGAAATGTGCTACATGGCTGAACTTGTACAAAAAAACAATGCTGAAATAAAGCAGGAAAATTGTATTCTACAAACTCGACCAGCACATCAAATGGAAAACAATGTTCTACATCCTTATCTTGGCACTCCAGAAACTGAAGCAATCAATTTAGGAACTGAAGAGAAACCACAAGTAGCTCGTCTTGGCATAAATTTACCACCGGGGATTCGTGATAGTGCTATAAACTTACTCCAGCAATACAAGGATGTATTTGCATGGAGTTATGCAGATTTAAGAGGCATTGACCCAGAGATTTGCCAAATGAGAATACCATTAGTATCTCATGCTAAACCAGTCTATCAAAGGGCTTATCGAATGAACCCGAACTTTGCCTTAAATGTAAAAGAAGAAATCCAGAAACTGCTACAGGCCGGATTTATTTTCGAAGTTGAAACTAGTGAATGGGTTTCCCCAATAGTGGTAGTCCTGAAGAAAAATGGAAAGCTTCGTGTATGTGTTGACTTCCGCAAGTTAAATGAAATGACAGAAAAGGATCATTTTCCACTACCTTTTACGGATCAAGTATTAGAAAAGGTCGCAGGACATGAATGCTATTCCTTTATGGATGGCTTCAGCGGTTACAACCAGATTAGAATCCACCCTGACGACCAATTGAAAACGACGTTTATAACTTCATTTGGTACATTTGCATACAGAGTGATGCCATTTGGCCTAAGTAATGCGCCATCATTATTTCAACGTGTGATGTTGATGGTCTTTAAGGGATATATAGGGAATTTTATGGAAATATTTTTAGACGATTTCACAGTTTTTAGTAGCTTCAATGATCATATAACCAAGCTACAGTTGTGTTTCCAAAGATGCCGCCAATATGGGGTGTCTCTAAATCCTGAGAAGTGTGTTTTCCTTGTAAAGCATGGCATGTTGCTTGGTCACGTTGTATGCAAAGAAGGACTGCTTACAGATTCAAATAAAATTCAAGCTATTGTGGAAATGGATCCACCAAAAAATATTACAGAAGTAAAAAGGTTTATGGGAAAAGCTAACTATTATCGGAAATTCTGTGGTAAGTTGGCTGACGTAGCAGCACCATTAAATGAATTAGTAAGTCCAAAGAACAAGTTTATATGGACAGAGCAGTGTCAACAAGCATTTGAGAAGATAAAGGTCTTAATGACATCAGCTCCAATTTTGATAACACCAAACTGGGATCATGAGTTCCATGTTCATGTGGACGCCTCAAAAATTGCCATTGGAGCAGTCTTGGCCCAGCAAGTCAATTCTAAAGTGGATCAACCAATTCATTTCGCAAGTAAACAATTGAATGCAGCTGAAAGAAATTACAGTACCACAGAACGTGAAGGCTTAGCCATGGTATTTGCTGTTCAAAAATTTCGCCACTACTTATTGGGCAACTTCTTCATATTTTATGTTGATCATCAAGCGCTACTTTATTTAATCAACAAACCATGCGTTACAGGAAGAATTACTCGCTGGTTATTGATTTTACAAGAGTTCAATTTTAAAGTGGTGCTAAAACCTGGAACATCACATACAGTCCCTGATCACTTATCCCGAATAACAACAGGTGATCCTCCAACAGGTGTAAATGTTGAATTACCCGATGTTAACCTTTTTAAAGTGGTAGCAACTCCATCATGGTATGCTGGTCTAACTGAATATTTAGCATCGGGAAAATGCCCTCAAAACCTATCTCTATCTCAACAAAGAGACTTTCTTCGTAAAGCATCAAGGTTTTGTCTTATTTCGGGTCAACTCTATAAAAGAGGGCACGATAACATCATGAGAAGATGCATATTACCTCATGAAATTGAGCAAATTCTCCAAGAAGCCCATGAAGGAGTGGGAGGAGGTCATTTTGCGGCTGATATTACATCAAAGAAAATCCTTCAAGCTGGTTTTTGGTGGCCCACCCTCTTTAGAGACTGTGTAAAAGTAACCCGTACATGTGATGTGTGTCAACGAATTGGCAAACCAGGAGAACGGAATTATATGCCACTAACTCCCATATTACCATTGGGCCCTTTTGAAAAATGGGGCATGGACTTTGTTGGTCCAGTAAAACCCCCTGCAGCAAGAACCAAAGCTCAATACGTATTAATTTTGACAGATTATAATACTAAATGGGCTGAAGCTAGGGCTCTAAAAGATAATACAGCATTGAGTGTCGCCAAAGTCTTGTATCAGCAAATTATCACAAGGTTCGGTTGTCCGTTGGAATTGATAAGTGACCGTGGTGTACATTTTATCAATGAGACCATTAAAGAATTGACTCAAAATTTCATGATTGTGCATCATAAATCAACGCCATATTATCCAAGAGCCAATGGGCAGGCTGAATCAACCAACAAGACACTTATTACATTGATGAAAAAAATTTGTGACACTCAGAGAACAGATTGGGAGCTCAAACTACCGGCGGTGTTATGGGCATATAGAACTGCTTTTAAAACAGTAACAGGAAATACTCCTTTCCAGCTAACATATGGTGTTGAAGCTGTCATGCCTTTCGAATTCCTAATTCCTAGCCTTCGAATTGCTGTGGAAAATAGGTTATCACCTGAAAAATCATTGGAACATAGACTTTTCCAGCTTGAAGCACTAGATGAAAAGCGTCAACATGCTGTTTGGCATCAATCTGTAGCAAAACAAACAAGGAAAGCATGGCTAGATCGAAGACAGAAAAAGAAAGATATCAAAGAAGGAGACAAAGTCCTTGTAAGATTTAGTTAGAAGCAGATCATCCAATGTTCAATTTCTTTTCTCAATTCATATCATAACTTGCATAAGGATCATTTACAACCTTAGTCACAAATGAAAACCTTAGACTATTGAAACTTAAAATTTGAGTACTGTAGCAATACAATAGAAATGGTTTATGAATCGAAATTCACTGCAATGAGGTAAAAAACACCCGACAGCCCAGGCATCCATAACCTTATGGATCCGGCACTCTAAATTCGCACACCACTTGCACTGCATTCCATACTACTTATATTTTCATTGTTCGGCACCGGCGCCGGATTCGCCTTGAGCTTCTCCTTTCTAACTTTGTCTCATGCTAGCTGTTTGAAACATATTTGACCGCCAATGAATTCTTTAACCATTAGCTTTTTCCACCATTAACCATTAGGCCTTATAACCATTGGTTTTTCTCAGCCATTAAACAATAGGCCTTAACCTTAGGAACTTTCGTCTCTTTTGCATAATAGTAGTTCTCCTTTTGCAACTTAGGCTAAGATCCAGGTTCCCATATTTCTTCTTCATATACTCTGCAACAATGAAGACCCCTGTATAATATAGAAAACTTCTGATACTGCAACTTTAGCTCATCAAACCATATACCGTTACTGCAAACATAACTCACCATTACAATATGAATATATTCCTTTCACTCTCCCTTCATATTGTAATCCCTGCAATTTATCCTATCTCTCAACCGACAATATTTAATTTCTGTCAATGGCTTGGTCAGAATATCAGCTAGCTGCTGACTAGTAGGTATGTATTGAACTTGAATAATCCCTTTGTTTATCATATCTCTAATGAAATGCATCTCCAATTCAATGTGCTTAGTTCTTTCATGCAAGATAGGATTTTTTGTCATCGCTATACAACTTGTACTGTCTGAATTCAAGATCAGAGGATCCTTTTGAGTCATTCCCAGCTCATTTAAAAGTCTCCTGCTCCATGCAATTTCTTTGGCTGCAAGTGTAGTAGCTGAGTATTCTGCCTCAGCTGAAGATAATGCAATATCATGCTGTTTCTTGCATTTCCATGAGATAGGTCCTCCTCCTAACATTAGAATGAAACCAGAAGTCAGTTTCCATACTTTATCTCTCCCTTGCTCAAAACCAGGGGGCTGTTTCATATACACCTCTTCCTCCAGTTTAGCATTTAAGAAAGCAGTGGTAACATCCATGTGATGTACCTCCAAATCTTTAGAGTTTGCCATTGCTAACAACATCCGTATGCTTGCCATTTTTACTATAGGGGAAAAGGTATCTTCATAGTCAATTCCCTTTTTCTGAGTAAAGCCTTGCGCAACCAATCTGGCTTTATATTTTATAGACTGTTCTTTTGTCCCCTGTTTAATTTTGTACAAGTCAACTAATTCAAATGTCTCTGTCCCCTTGAAAGCATTTAATTCTTCTTCCATGGCTGCTTTCCAACTTTTTGATTCACTTCCGTTAATTGCCTCATCATAGCTCTTAGGTACTTGAAAATCTATCATAGCTAGTATTTCAATCAGATTTATTTCAGCCACACCTTGTCTTAATCTCTTACTTCTGCCAAATGCATCCCTTCCATAAGTTCAGAATTTACCTTAGCTTCATCTTGTAGGATTTGAATGCCTTTCCTCCTTCTTTGTTGTACCTCTTCATTTATGTCCTGCACGTCCTCATCAATTATATCTTGAGTGATGGCACCTTCATTTGACTGTGTATCAGCTGCTCCATATTCCTGCAAATCAGTAGGGTTAGCATCATGGTCTGCTCCATGTTCCTGCAAATCAGCAGGGTTAACATCATGGTTATTATCATCCTCAATAATTTCAGAATTTTCCTTCAATGGTATCTCTTCTAAATTATGCTTTTCATGCGTTGTCATAGTGGCTGCTGCTTTGTGATCCTTGTACATTTAATATTCATCAAATATTATATCTCTGCTTATAACTATTTTCCTTTTTTCCGGATCAAACATCCTGTAAGCTTTTGATTGATCATCATATCCAACCAAGTATCCAATCTTTGCCCTGTCATCAAGTTTTCTCCTTTTCTCTTTAGGTATATGAATGAAACCAAGACATCCATAAATCTTTAACTTTTCAAAATTAGGTGTAGTCTCACACCAAAGCTTATGTGGTAAATTACCATTAACACTAGAGGATGGCAAATTATTCTGAATTTCCACAGCAGTTTTAGCAGCTTCCTCCCACAGATAATTTGGCAACCCAGTATGCTTGAGCATAGCTCTTACAGCATTCAAAATTGTCCTATTTTTCCTTTCTGCCACACCATTCTGTTGTGGTGAGAACCTGCAAGTCAATTGCCTTTTAATGCCTTTGCCTTTGCAATACTTTTTGAATTCAGCAGAAATAAACTCCCCTCCCCTGTCAGATCTCAAGCACTTAATTCTTTTCCCAGTTTCAAGTTCTGTTTCTGCCAAAAATTCCCTGAATGCTTCAAAAGCTTCATCTTTGGTTCTCAAACATGCAATTTTGGTTCTCCGACTATAATCATCAATAAAGGTAATGAAATACCTTTTTCCTCCAATGCTCCTTACATTAAGTGGACATAGGTCTGCATGCACGATTTCCAGAATTTCTTTTGCCCTCTTTTGTGATTTTTTGAAAGGTAATCTTGTATGTTTTCCCATCATGCATCCAAGACAGCTCCTTGTGTTTTCACTGCAGTCCTTTGCCTCAATTAATCCCTGTTTAATCATTTGCTTGATGTATTTATTGCTTGCATGACAAAGTCTTTGATGCCACATGCTCAAATCTGCTACTGCAACAGCATTAATAGTTGGCAAACAATTATTTTCAATACCAAAAAGATTTCCAATTCTTTTCCCAAAAAACTTAATTTCATTTCCAAGTAGAATAGTACATTGCTTTCTGTCAAAGTTGACAGTGTATCCCATATCTACTAATTGACTTATGGAAATTAAGTTTCTAACCAAACTTGGTACACACAAAACATCTTTTAGTTCTACTGCCTTTCCTTCTAAGTCAAAAATCTCTAAAATCCCAGCACATTGCACACTTTGGAGTTTCCCATTTCTGAGCTTGACATATCCCTTTCTTCCTTCATCCTTGCTTTTCAATAATTTGGCTGAGCCTGTCACCGTTTTCTCTGCTCCACTATCTAGAATTAATATAGCATTTGAAATGTTAGTTCCTTTGCTAGAGCATGAAAAAGTTTCAGAATTATTTACCTCGGCATCCTCATCTTCTTCACTGGTTTCTTCCTCCACTTCTTGAGTCAAGTTCACAGTAGAACTTTGTCTTTTAATCTTCTTTCCTTGTCCTCTATATGATCCCTTTCCCCTGTTACCTTTTCCTCTTTTGCTGCTAGCACATTTACTTGCAAAGTGCCCTTTTCCTCCACAGTTGTAACATTCCACTTCTTTCAGCTTAGGGCAGTCTGCTTTCAAATGGCCATGTGCTTTACAATGATAACATGGGCCCTTTTCCCCTTGTGTCACCTGACTTGTTTGCTTTATATTTTCCTTTCCCTGTAAATAATACTTCCACATTGTCATCATCAGATTCTGACAGTACCTTATGCTGCTCGAATTCAGTTCTTATCATTTCTTCAGCCACCTCCCTTGTTTTTGCTACATTTCTGATTAATGTAGCTAACTGCCTATTCCCTGCTACAGCTCTAGCCACATGCAACACCTTTTGTTGTTCAGTCAACAAAACTCCAACACCCTCTAAATCTGCCACTATGTTGTCAAATTTAGAGAAGAACTTAGTAAGATCATCCTCCTCCTTCAGTTTTAATTTTCTGAGCTCTTTATCAAGAATGTCTATTTGAGAAGATGATTTTTCCTCAAAATTCTTAAGTAAGTATTTCCATATTTCTCCTGGAGACTTTCCCCTTACCTTAAGCAAGATTGAGGCTCCTACTTTGCTTGTCAATATAGCATAGGCTTCCTTAACTTTGGCCAGCTGCCTGCTATCTGCACTTTGCCTGCCACCTGCACGTTCTCCTTCTGTTGCACCACTGTCAGAAGAGCTGCTCTCTCTTCTACCTGCAACCACACTTGATGAACTATTAGATTCATCCAATAAATCCCACAAGTTTTCAGTTTCTAGCACATTCTTCATCTGTTCTTTCCAGATCTGGAAACCTGGACCACCTTCATAAACTTTGATGCCACTTAACAATGATGCTCCAAAACGACTTGCCATCTTGAACCTGATGCTCTGATACCACTGTAAGATTTAGTTAGAAGCAGATCATCCAATGTTCAATTTCTTTTCTGAATTCATATCATAACTTGCATAAGGATCATTTACAACCTTAGTCACAAATGAAAACCTTAGACTATTGAAACTTAAAATTTGAGTACTGTAGCAATACAATAGAAATGGTTTATGAATCGAAATTCACTGCAATGAGGTAAAAAATACCCGACAGCCCAGGCATCCATAACTTTATGGATCCGGCACTCTAAATTCGCACACCACTTGCACTGCATTCCATACTACTTATATTTTCATTGTTCGGCACCGATCCAACCAGAACCGGCGCCGGATTCGCCTTGAGCTTCTCCTTTCTAACTTTGTCTCATGCTAGCTGTTTGAAACACATTTGACCGCCAATGAATTCTTTAACCATTAGCTTTTTCCACCATTAACCATTAGGCCTTATAACCATTGGTTTTTCTCAGCCATTAAACAATAGGCCTTAACCTTAGGAACTTTCGTCTCTTTTGCATAATAGTAGTTCTCCTTTTGCAACTTTGTGACGGCCCCAGCTCATATACGATGCCCCGATCGTATACAAACTGGAGATCATCCCTCAAACCAGCATCTGCTCGCTGACATGAGGCCGTCCACCTAACATCGGGCCCTTGATGGTGGCCAAGAACCCGACGGGGAAGAATGGACGTGTCATTCATCCCGTCTCCCTCGGGATCGACCTAGCTGCGGAAGCGTAAACAAAACATGAGCACATGACATCAATCAACAATAACATACCCCACTAAGGGTGGTCCACCATATCACAAAAGAGCCGCAACAACACATCAAGACATCAACATAACATGGGGAAATCCTACCCGTGCTCGACTCATGGGGAAAGATCGACGGCTTGGGTCTCCGGGATAACAATGCATGTAATTCATGGCAAATAGATTTACCGGCATAGGAACATGGCCTTGGGTAGTCCACTCCATCCGCCTCCCCGTATTGCATACTTTGCATATAGGGAAAAGTATGGAGCCCGACCGTAGCCTTCGCCAGTGTGAATAGCCGAGGGGCTACTACCACCGGGTTGCATCTCCCCCCGGGATGAGGCGGGAGGAGATCACTTCTCCTCCTCGAAGGTTCATGCTAATCACGGGCGAAGCTAGAGAGCCACTGCCAGATCACGACTCTTGAACTCACCGGAAGATGACGATCACCCCACGAGTGTCGAGCCCATACCCCGCCCCCTCAATGCAGCTGCCAAGGTATTAGGCCTTAGCTCACGAGCTGTTCCCCGCCGCCATTACGCCAGCCGGATCAACCGTGATTAGACAAGCCCTCCCTTGTCACCGGTCTAGCTCCCGCCACCCACAGCCAAAGGGCTCTTATGTACTGTGCTGCATTAATTGGGAATTAATGGGCTAAAACTATGATCATACAACTACTTTAAGCTCGGGTCTCTACCCCTTCCCAATACACAAGAGTGGCGATAGAATGTCAAAACATCATCACAACGTAAGAACTGAAAAATAATAGAATACATCTATTCTAATCTACCTAATCATACATGGTTAGGTTCCTTTGTTAGTGTCTATCATTCTTAGGTAGGGGTCGCCTATAGCTAAGAATGGATGCTAAACCCATCGAAAGAGGCCCGATAACTCGGATCTACCTATTGAATCAACCACCCACCCGCATCTTGGCTGGCTCCCACCTCCGAAAGCGCCCATTTTGCTGATCTCGGTCCCGCTGATCTTGGATCGAAGCCGCAACCCGAGATCCGACTTCTATGCTCCCGCTCAGGCGGAAATGCATCCTCCGCTGCTCCAATCCGAGACTCGGGGGAGAACCGAAAGGGTTTCCCCTTTAGGGTTTATGCCCCTTTATCCCCACGAATTTAGGGCTGGTCCTTTTGGTCAATGGGTCATTGCCACGTGGCAAAAAGGGATTATATTCATATGTTGCTTTAACATGTGCAATATAATGGTTCACAAGGTCGCACCCTTAGGGTACTACCCTTTACGTCAAGTGTACATGTCGCCCGAGTCGACATGTACTAGTGACGGTCAAGATAATATAATGATTCATACCGTATGTTGCAGGCCGAACGCCACATTCTCCCCACCTTGAATTGATGTCGTCCGCAGATCGGAGTCTCCCACCTTGGGCTCTTCCCCGCCCCTGTAACCAACTTGATGCATACAATTTATTACTATTATACTTACACATTTATTACATTACCTTAAGGCAATATTTTTAAATCATTATTACGCCATTACATTATCAAATAACTTGTCAAATCGTGAATTCTATTAAAACAAGGTACTTATTAGTTTCTCATTATCACAACATTGTTTATCACAATTTAACACTTTCATATACAATTATTATTTAAGGTATTCTTCATTCCTTGCAACACATTCCAACAAAATTTGTGTTGCAAGTCTTCAGACCTTAAAACTCAGATTAATTTTACAATATCTATAATTACACACTTACTATCTTAATTATTATAATTACTCTAAGGTAATGTTTAAGACATTACTGTACTATTTTATTATCCAATTAACTTATGACTTCATAACTTAATCCACGCAAGGTAATTATTGCCCTTACTTAATACAATATTTAAGTTTATCAAAGTTTATCAATTTCATACAAAATTTACACTTCTAAGGTACTCTTCATCCCTTGCAACACATTATAACAAAACTAGTAATGGTGCCCAGCGTTGCTGGGCATAAGTTGAAACCTGTGTGAAGGATAACCTATTCAGCTCAAACTCTTTGTCATAAATGTAACATAATGAAGCATAATGAATGTGACATTTTTATTATTGTGGAAAAAATCTTCTTTACATAGTAATGGTGTCCAGTGTAATAGAAACTAAGAGATCTGTAGAAATTAAGCGCCTATTTCATCTCGTAGAATCTCTTTGTAGACTACATTAGGTGTGAACCTCCTATTGTTTTTTAGCAGCATTCCTTGTCTTGAGGTATCTTGAATATATACCTTCACTCCGTGTTGTGTGGTGCACTTTGAGAATGCGACATAGAGCTGGCCATGTGTGAAAACCGGGCGTTGGTAGGTAGATGCCAACGAGGAGGTCATGGATCGCCTTTGCGACTTGTTGATTCTCATCGAGAATGCGAGTCGACGGGAAACGTCTTCGCTTGAAGGGGAGGAGGTCACCGTTCTCGATGGCTCTAGGGTTATCCTTGGTAAGGACCCGTGTTCCTTTGTAGGTGCTCGTGATTATCTCTCGCATCTATGATTCTTGGCGCGCTTTTGATGACGCCAAGGCGGGTGCCATTGTAGAGACCGCCTTCGGGTTCATGTTTTCGAGTAGGATGATGATGGCTCCATCTTTGATGTGCGGCTTATGTGTGGCATGCGGAAGGGGTTAGGTGGTTGATGAAATCGATTGGGAAGTCCCTTGTAGCATCTTCGCCTTACGCAATGATGGTGTCTACATTTCGTATATATATGGAGTTGTCCATTCAACCTTAAGAGGACCTTATCGTTGATCTTCGGCGTGTCTTCATTCTTTTTTTGGTGCCATGATGGCTTTGTCATACAACATGTGCACATTTGTCTCCCGTTATTTCCTTGCCGAAGATGTCAATCAAGTCGCCGTCTTCCACAACACATTCTTCGGTATCTCAACCAAGTCGCGGTCGAGCCCCTCGCTCATTATGCATCCGTTCCCTGATAATGGAGGCGAAAGCAGCCAATTTGAGAAGATTTGTTCGTCTTTTCCCACCCGCATATTTTGTGTCGCCTTTGTGGGTCCTTGGTTAGTCCACGGTGGGGTTCCACTTGACACACTTTGAGATGACTTCGCCTTGTTGCATGTTTGACCACAAAGTGCACCTGCCGCCGAAAGTCGCCACGGTGAGCATTATCATTCCTCCAAACGGCCGGTCATCCCGGCGGATCTCGCGTAAAAGCCTGTCGACGGCAAAGTGGGAGTGCATGCGCAGCGCCATTCCCATTTCGTCCCATACCATGATGCTTGCCTTTCTAAGTACCTCGCTTGTTGGCTTGTTGCACGCAGTCGCGGAGGTTGCCTCTTGTGTCGTTGAGTGGTAACTTGAACGCCGAATGGACTGCTTTGTGCTCCCTTCAAGAGGAGGTCGGCAATGCCCGCCCAAGCCATCGATACAACACCAACACCATATCCTCTTAGTATACCGTCCAGCCGTTGAAGAGGAAAGTCTTGCCTGCGGCCTCCCGGCCGTCCACATTGATACATGGGGCTTGATGTTGGCTGATTGCCTCGAGGATAATGTCGGGCTATGTGCTTTTGCTCCTTGTTGAGCTTGCCGTAGTTTTCCTGTCCCTCTTTCAGTTCCTTTTCTGCATCGAAGTTCATTTCATTTGGGAAGTTGCCTAGAATGTCTATTTGTGGTTCTCGGTAGTCCAAGTCACGACATGTGCAGCCGCTCATTTGGAAAATTTCGTCAATGTCTTTTAGTGCATTGTTGTAAGCTTGCTCTTGTGGCATCATTTTGTCGGTATTCTTCTGTCAGGCTATCCTTGAAGAGCTCCCATAGCCGCATTGGATCTTGTGGGTCATTGTACGTGCAAATGAATGCGAATGTTTGGTGTAGCCGCTGGCATCCGAAAGTTGCTCGCATCTTCGAAAGTGTCTTCCCCCTTTCGGCATCGCGTCTTCCAAGAAGCCGAGCTCTTTGGCAGCTTCTTTGTAAGTTGAACATAGTTTTCCATTGACAGGTGCACATGTCTTGGCTGGTCGCACCTTGATATGTAGCAATGAACATCTAAGGTAATAGCGGCCGCCATCCTTAGGGCTCACATTGTACATCCGTGTGATGAGCTTGAACTTTTCCTTCCTCTTTTCCGGGACGCGGGCGCCGTAAATGTGTAGTCTTTGGGGATTTACGGGTAAGTGTATTCCACGTGCGGTTGGTCGTTCTTGTTGAGCTCAAACCATGCAGTGGGCATTGTTTGCTTTTGCATCTGGCCGCTTTCGATGGCTTGTCTTTCTTGGCCTTCTTGATAATACACGGCTTGCTTGTTTGGCGGATGAACAGTAGTCCGTGGTATGCTTGTGGGAATTGCCATGCATCCTGTACCCATATAACCTCCACATGGCTTCAGTGCGAGAGACGATATCAGATTATCAAGGTATTGCTCCACCTCGTCCCAATTGAATGTGGATGTTGATTCCCCCGTCCGGTTCTACATTGACCTTGATGGATGCTCGATCATGCCCTTTGTGGATACTTGTAGATATACTTTATGCTCCCAACGCTAAAAACACTTGCTCTACATTGATATGTGCTTCAGATTTTCAAGCAAACCATCGATTATGGGGAACTATCCATCCGTTGTCAATAGGCGTGTTGCCCCCCTCATGAAGTGGCCTCAGATCCCGCCTTCTCAGACTCACGGGTAGCCATTTGTAATCGACTTTTGGTATTGTCATTAAATGTCTTTGGATATCCCTTTGTGCATTCCTTTATTGGGCTGCCTTCCTTGGCTTGCATGCAAGGTGCATTTGGGTTGAGGCCCCTTCGCGACGGGCCGTGGACCATATGCTTGATGATGATCTCTCGCAGGTTGGGGTTTTCTGGGCCTGGTACCTCGGCACTTTCGTGATGCCGCCAATGGTGTCGCTATCCCGGATCTTGTCTTGTTGCTCGAGAATCATGAGAAGGTGGGCGCGGCGGCAAGCCTTGTTTTTGAACTCTATAGTGTAAGTGTGCGCCTTCACCTTGCCCAAGGTATCATTTTCGAAGAGATCATGAAAGAACTCTTTGAGCTTTGTGTGGAATACACGACAACCAACCGCCTATCATGCTACATTTGTCCGAAGCTGTGTTGTGTCTAATCTCTATCGGGTTGGATGTAAATGTTACAAAGAGGTCGGCTTTGCCAAATCTTCTGATCAAGGCCATTGAATCGATAGTTTTGTTCCATTGCCCTGGGCCGCCGCAGTGTGAGGAGGGGGGATGACCAGCCTTGCCGGATCTTAAGCCTCTTTGCTCTGCCCCTCGTGGTCTATGTAGTCAATAAGGCCTTGGTACAACTCGACCCACAACTTCCTTTGGTTTTGCTTGATCCGGCTTTTAGTTCATTTGCCTCCACTCTCGAGTAGACATCAACAATGAATTGTTGTGTTATCTTGCCTGCACAAAGCAGTGGGTTGCAATCTAATCTCCTGATTGCCAGCCGGTAATTGTAGAATTGAAGCATGCTCACATTTTCATGTTTCCTTGAAGACGTTGATGTGGAAGATGTTTCTGCTTTCTTGATTCCTATCCTCCAGCCTTGGTCACCAAAGGGGAAGAGAATGGGATAAACCAAGGGATCAAGGTTTGGGTTTGTGATTGGTATTTTCTTCAGGCCGCCACCCTTTTGGTGTATGCAGATGTCCCTATCGAATGGTGGCTCTCCGTCTGCATTGACAAATATAACTGCGACTTCGTTTGAGCATGCTGGGTTATACCTCCTAAGGTCCAGGTTTCGAGCAGTGTTAAAGTACATCTTGATGTCCCTCACCCCTTCGCCGGACTGTTGTGCATGCTTCTCTACATCATGCATCATCATGAGGGCTGCTGCATAGGGGCTGATATTGCGTAGCTCGGCATCTAGTTCTTTCAGAAGTTGGCTGTCACAATTTTCATTCTGTGGATTTTGAGCTCGTGTTTCATGTGCAAAATCGGCATCTAGAATATAGAGCTGGGAATATGTTGGTGCTTGTGAACCATCGGCATAAGCTGGACCTACTCTATGGTAGGTTTGTCCTTGGATCTTGAAACAGTATGGTCCGTGGCCTTGAAACTGCTCGATGTTGGCGCCAAAGGATGCAAAGGCAAGAGCACTATTGTAGGCCCTGATGTGTTGGTGGAAGTTACTGCTTTTTGGGTGTTGATGGCTCAATAGGCTCTGAATAAGATGGGGGATTGGTTGTAGGGGTTCTAACTTGATTTGTCCATCATGGCAGCAGTTTGTACCATCGTCCTTGAATGCAAGTGCCCCACAGTGTATGCACTCCCTATTCAATGAACCGCAATGGTGTCGTTCTACTTGTCTGACTTCAAGTGTCCTTGCTATTCTGTATGTGGGTGGTTGAGCTCGCCATCGACGTTGATATTGTGCAAGTTCATCCAACCGTTGTTGGTGCTCTTCTTCTGTTTCTATGGCAGCTTGTTGGGCTCTCCATTGGCGTTGATATTGGGTGCGATTTTGGGTGCACTCGGCCAATCGTTGTCGATGCTGATGTTCTGATTCTATAGCCTGTTGCAACTTTCTTCTTTTGTAATTCTCTCTTTGTTTCTCCAATCGAACTTCACGTTCCAGTGCAGTCTCTGCTGCACGTTTTTTCCTGTCCCTCTCACGCGCAGCTGCAAGCCTTCTTTCTCGTTCCTCCGTCATTGCAAATTAGATGTCAAAATGATGTCGTTTCATGAGCGTTTGTTCCTTCACAATTGTTTTTATAGAATGGAAAAAGGCAAAAGGTGTTGTTTCCCTTTTTGCCTTTTTAAAGGGAAAAAGGCAAAAGGTGTTGTTTCCCTTTTCGCCTTTTTTAAACATAGCTAAAAGTTTGTGTTTTTTGAACCTAGCTATTGGGAAAAGGGCAAAATGGTGTTTTTGGCCTTTTGTAAAGGTACATACCGCCTTTTACGTGCCACTTGGAGGTGCAAAGTCCTAGAGAGATTAGTTGTGTGTTCTTTAAAGAATCGTCTAAACCCTCAGCGTGAGGACAATCTACACCGACTTAAAAAAGGTAAAAGACAAAAGAGGTTGGCCTTTTTAAAGGCTGCTTTTGCCTTCTTGATGTAAAGCATTTAAATTGGTTTAAGGGGTTGTTCCGAGGATTTTCAACGTTTGAGGGATAGAGTCATTGTTTGTCATAATGTTTTTCTTCTTGTCACTTGTCATAATGTTTCTTTTGATAGTCTTTTTCGTTTAATATCTAAATGTATTGATGAGAGAGCATTAAACTATACAAAGAATAAGAAGTTCACATGACAATGTAATCAAGATAGAATAATATTATGACAAACCAAGTATTTCCATGTGGTAAAAGGAAGCGAGGTGATGCCAAACATCAGGTGCCTTTACCTAATGTTCCAATAACAATTTATCAGCCTATAACTAATCTATTGCTAAAAAAGTGCTTTGAACTAGTAAACTATCATACCACATTTGTAGGTTGAACCCCCGATGCAACGTCCAAGATGGCAACACCACCTATACATCAACCTTTGAGACAACACAATAAGGAATGAAACTTTTTGTACAACCTGAAAGAAATGAAATAATGAAATAGGCTTGAAGGAAATAAAGTGTACCTCTTTGCATGATGGCACCCTTGATAGAAAATGAGAGTTTTTTCCCAACTCATCCCAATTTTGCTAAAAAGGAGTCCCTTAAGTATCCAAGCTTTGGACATGTATCTTGGACTACCAACATTTACCATCGCGTAGATGTTTTTAGTTGAACTATTATGGAAGATTAAACAGGACTACCAAACCCTCTCGCAGAATTACCCGGATAAAAATTGAGGTAATCTTGAACTTCTTATCATAACCATGCAAGATGTACTTGTAATCGCAGGTGTTCACTGTAAACCTGGCAGACAAAGCTCTTAAAAATTTTACTTTGAAACCCCGTGGCACAATTAAAACTAAGATCATAATTACTTTTTTGTACTCACGGTGTAAAACAAAGACAATAAGGATGAAAACTTTTGTACAACCGAAAAGATTAAAGCGTTAGTTATAACTTCTCTACCATGGACACTTGGGTTGACACTTGGCAATCATTGCAAAGATGTAATTCTCAATGTATATTCAAGATCCAAACAATAGCAATGGTTTATTCTTATATTCCGCTAGCAATATTGTTTTGAGGCGTAAGTCGCTTTGAAGAGCGTGCTAATAAGGGCTTTAACCAATCAAACCGCAAAGATGGGGACACCGCACATTCGATAATAAAACTCGCTTATGCATGCGTGGAAGCCCACAGATATAGCTCTGGTTGTATAAGAGATCTATAGTTATAGCTCTGTCTTGAGGTTCTTACACTTATTTTCTAAGTCCAGAAGTAATATCTATGTTTCTGCTCACCCTCTTAGTTAATTGATTGCAATGGAATATATTGCTGTTATTATAGCTCTTAATTTAAAGCACAACACAACAAATTGAAACCAAAGGTCCTTCGGCTACATTATTCATGTGCACGTCACTAACCTGGCCGGTGTCAAAAAGATTGCAGACATATATCCCAAAATCACGTTGAACCAATGTCCTTATCTGCTCCATGCATCACCTGTTTAAATAAAATCAGGCAATGCTACAAAAAAATGTCACAAAATACAGAAAACAATATTGGCCTGGTCTTGTCATGTTGCAAACTGTTGAAAAAAGCAACCTAGTGCAGAACTGATTACAAAGATGAATGTAAACTGATGCAAATTTTTGAACTATGTTACTATAAATGCTTTAAGATTTTCATATCTTTTAGACTTGGTTCTGTTATCTTGCAAGCTTTAATATGCTACGTAAAAGTTGAGAATCTATGCTATAGCATAGTTACAACTGTGGTACCACACATCAAATAAATCTGGCCGACTTAAAAAGACTTCTCTTAACAAACACAATGTTCCATGCAAGTTCATGCAATCTCTGCCTCATATTATTACCATGAATGGTTATTAAAGTTAAAGTATGCATTGCAAGAAATAATGTACCTTATGAATTGAAGAGCTGGCAAAAATATCTCTTAACTCTGGCCCAATATGACTCCGTAGTGCTATAGTATCCACAACAAAATCCTCCAACCGTGTTGAAATCTGCTTGAGGCAAACAAATCCTTGGAAGGAGCGATAGTGGTGATTTTCAAGATCAACCTGTAAAGAACATAAGCAGCCTGAATGATTTATGTGCTGTCCAGATCCGCAGTGCAGAGGGCAATTCGACAAAGGTGAATGGAGTGCACAAATTAAAAAGGAACACATACATCAACAGTTCCTGAATTTTCAGGTTGCTTGTTTTATTCCAACAGAATACCTTGCGATGTTGGCTGCAGTAGTCGCTCCAGAGGTGCTAATGGAGACATGCCCACACCATGTGTTGCGCAAAAGTGTGTTGCCACAGATAGGTAAGCAGACTTCTCGGAGCAGTTATCGCAAACCACTTTTATCTCCGTTCTGCATAAGAGTGGACATCAATAAAAAGGCTGCCCATGAATTCCAGGAAAAAGTATCAAATAAAAAACCAATGGGCATATATTAATAGAAAGCTACCTAAGGAACAAAAACCCACCAGTGTATAAATCTCTGCTAAGCCTGTCAAAAGTCTACGGGTCGATTATGACAGTGAAGCTAGGAACGATGCCAAATTTGTTCATCACCTCATCAAAGCTAGCAAAGGAAGTGCTGAAAACTTCCGACAATATTCTCCTCCAACCCAATTCTCCAAAATCATGATAGCGGGCCACGACATGGTGTGGACACCGATGGGCCAGAAATGGCAGGAAAATCGAATGATCTGCAACACCGAACTGCTGTCTGCAAATAGCCTAAAACGGTTCAAGCATATCCGGCAAAGACAACATCGCCTGATTGATCCACACCCTCCAATTCGCCAAAGATTCTACCCCTCGTTGTCCTAGGTTTTCCCTTAGGCACCGTGGCTGCCGTGGCCGCCATAGCCACAAAAAACTAACAGAACCCTAATACGTCCAAACCCTTTTTTTTTTTTTTGCTTTTTTTAAGCTAACTAAAAAGGCTTTTAACGTGACATCATCTACACCGTTGGGTAGATTAATCCGGACCGCCCAATTTAGGGCGCGGTTCACTACTTACACCAAAACATTATAATATAAGATTTGTGTTGCAAGTCTTCGTAGCTCGACCTCCTCGCCCTCCAGAGCGCTCTATTGGCCCGCAGGTCGTCACTACGTTATAACCATTTTAATTATTAATAAAATTTTGGTTATATGGTGACCACCCCACCTATCTACATGGATGCATGGCTAATCTCCCGGCGTAGGAAGAGGGTGAATCTTCCATTATGGCCGTGGAGACAGCGCCTATATGCCTATATGCCGCTCATGCCTACACCCTAGTTGCCGCGTGGAGGATAGGTCCTTCAGTATATGGGGCGTGAAGGCCAGATTCCTCCTATCAAAGCATATATGGGGCTAGAGGTGCTTTTCCTATCAATGCATTCCTGAATGACCTCCTTTCTCTCGAGGTCGTCTACCTCCGTGGAACAGAAGTAGACTTTCTAATCTACCTTCCACTCATCCAAGCGGAAATGCGGTCATGCCTACATTGACATTACACCACGCCCTAGAGATCACCGTAGTAATCTCATCATCGGTAGCAACGCATGCAACCCTTACCTCATAGGTTGCATGCGTAGATTATACTTAACTACACATGAAATTAATCTAAACACAAATCGACATGCCTGAGCCGATTTTTGCTGGCTCCCTTTAATGCATGTGATTAGCATAATTACCTTAACGTAATATCTTATATTATAATGTTGTGTAATGGACCGCACCCTAAATCGGACGGTCGAGGATTTGATTGACCAATGGTGGAGATGATGTGTGCGTGTCTTCAATTAAAATTTCATCTTGACTATGGCTTCAATATGAAAGGGAAAAGGAAAAAGGAAAAGGAAAAGGAAAAGGAAAAGGGAAAAGGGAAAAGGGAAAAGGGAAAAGGCGAAGGGAAGGGAAAAGGAAAACGATGAAAGGGGAAAGGGAAAAGGGAAACGGAAAAGGGAAGGGAAAAGGAAAAACGATGAAAGGGAAAAGGGAAAAGGGAAAATGATGAAAGGGAAAAGGAAAAGGGGAAGGGAAAAGGAAAAAGATAAAAGGGAAAACGGAAAAGGGAAAAGGGAAAAGGGAAAAGGAAAAGGGGACGGGAAAAGGAAAAACGATGAAAGGGAAAAGGGAAAAGGAAAAGGGGAAGGGAAAAGGAAAAATGATGAAAGGGAAAAGGGAAAAGGGAAAAGGAAAAGGGGAAGGGAAAAGGAAAACGATGAAAGGGAAAAGGGAAAAGGGAAAAGGAAGAGGGGAAGGGAAAAGGAAAAACGATGAAAGGGAAAAGGGAAAAGGAAGAGGGGAAGGGAAAAGGAAAAACGATGAAAGGGAAAAGGGAAAAGGGAAGAGGAAGAGGGGAAGGGAAAAGGAAAAACGATGAAAGGGAAAAGGGAAAAGGAATAAAAGAAAGGTAAGTGGAAAAAGGAAAGAGAAGGAGAAAAGGAAAATGGAAAGATAAAAGAAAATAGAAAAAGGAATAGAATAGGCGAGGGGGAAAGGGAACGGAAAAAGAGCACATGAGAAGGGTAAGTAAAAGGTGAGAAAAGGAGAAAAAGGTAAGGGAAAATAAGAAAAGGTTGCAAAGTCTATGGGAAAAAGAAAAGTAAAAAGGAAAAGAGAGGGGGAAAAGGGAAAAAGAGAACATGGGAAAAGGGAACGAGAAAAAGAGAAAAAAGGAAAGGGCGTGAAAAAAAGGGAAAAGAGAAAGGGTGAAGAAAGAGAAAAAGGAAAGCAAAAAGAGCATCGAGAAAAAGGAAGAGGGAAAGGATGGAAAAATGAGGAAAAAGGTGGGGGAAAGTAGAATAGACAAAGGGTAGGGAGCAAGGAATAGGAAAAGAGGAAAAGATGAAGGAGAAAAGGGCACGAGAAAAAAAGGAAGAGAAAGGGTGAGGAAATAGAAAAAGAAAGGGAAAAAAAGAGTATGGGAAAGGAAAAAAGAAAAAAGAAACAAGAAAGGAGAAAGTGGAAAGGGGAAAAAGGGAAGAGGATGGGGGAAAGAAGGAAAAAGGGTACATAAAAAAGGTTGAGAAAAGGGAATGGAAAGAGGCATATGAAAAGCGAAAGGGAACGGGAAAGGGAAAATGTAAAGGAAGGGGAAAGAGAAAGGAAAGGGAAAAAGGGAACATCGCAAAGCAAAAGGGTGGGGAAAGTATGAAAAGGGAATGGAAAGTTGAAAGGAAAAGGGAAAGGAAAAAGGAGAAGGAAAGCAAAAAGAGCATGAGGAAAAGAGAAGAGAGAAATGGGAAAAGAGATGGGGAAAAGGGCACGTGATCAAGAGGAAGAGGGTGGGGAAAGGAAGAAAAGGGCACATGAAAAGGTAAGCAAAAGAGAACGAAAAAAATGCATGAGAAACGGGAAAGAAAAAAGGAAAAGGAAGAGGAAGAGGAAGGGGAAAAGGAAAGGGAAAGAGAGTAGTGGAAAAATGGGAAGAGCGGGGAAAGATAAAAAGGAAGGGAAAAAGCTGATAAGAAAAAGAGAAAGAAAAAAAGGGGAAGGGGAAAGGGAAGGCAAAGGGAGGGAGAAGGGGGTTAGAAAAAAAAGGGAGAATAAAAAAAGAAAGAAATTAAAGGTTCTAATTTATGCCCAGCAAGGCTGGGTACCATTACTAGTTTATGAATTAACGTTATCATAGCATCGGATACACCGATAGTACAATTATATTTATCTAAGCTTTACAATATTTAATTACTTTTAGATCGCGATTATTTAAACAATAACCCTGATTTTAGACCTATTTTTACATAGAGAAGGTTTTAGTTATCATACACAAGAATTAGATGTGCTTCTTATTCTCTTCCTTGGGTCCTGCATTACCCTTGAAAGTATATCCCTAAGATGCACTTAAATACATCTGAATTCTATTTTCTATTTATATTTATAAGGACCTCGAGGTCATATAGCTATCCTTGGAAGGAATTGCATCTCTGCAAAGGATTAATTAACATGCTAACTCACATTATCGTTGTTATTTAACTTATTTCCGTATGATACATATACGTACAGCAATTTCTTTGCAGTTATTAGGATCTATATTTAACTTATCTATAAGACACATTAAAGCTTATAATACATGGGCACACCTTACCTAAGGCTAGAACGCATCCACCCATTGGGCTGGCGTTGAGTAATTTGGAGATGACTTGGTCGTTGCATTGCTCCCATAGTTTTGCTCCACTTCATTGTTGTAGTTAGCTACTACGTCAGTCTCGCACGTTGAAGGCCTCCTGAGCACTAAGGTATCTATCCATCTTACGCTCTATTCCCTTCGGCCATTGCCGGAGTGAACTCTATTCTACGGGTCGGTCAATTCGATACAAGTACATTCAATCATAAGATTGAGCCCTCCCACTTTCTTCGAAAAGAAAAATGGTCCTGCACCCCTTCAATGACGTTGTACACAACGTCATATCTATTCTCTCCCCTTAAGAGGTTATATGCTTCTTACTTAGCACATTAATTTACTATCCTTAGATAACATATATAACGATTCTAAACCACAAGGTTTTGTCATCATGACAATTCCTTTTGTCTCAAAAGACTATTTGATTACTATAATTTTTATTTTAGCTGTACTTTGCATGTTCTATTCTTTTATATTCTAGAGATACCCCTTTCTTAGTTATTTAAACTCTTGGAATATTCCTACCAATCGAATTGATGTCATCGTAACAAGTTGGCCGGACTTGTTAGATTACTTCTTTTTTTTTCGGTTGGATTATTCTTTGGAGGTACTAAATTTATACATGGTCAACAATTATCCTAGTAATGATTCCTTCTTAGCGAGGTGATCAATCTCACCAAGTGGTTTCAATATGTTGGATGTCTGTTAACAATCTTGTATAATTTTAGTTACTCTTATGCGTTTCCTTCCCAATCCTTGACGCTTAGCTCAATATTGGGGCAATCCTTTCAGCGAGAATATCTGGAAGTGCCTTCTAATCCCAATATGGATGTTACTGTCTATACATTTAATCTACTAGGCCCCATGGCCTTAGATCCCTGAGCTTGCTAGAAGCTCATCCACTCTTTGCCTGCTTGAAGTTGCAAGGTACGTTCTTCCGAGTCGCTCGATACTTCAGTCTCCTTGACGGTGGCTCCCCTTTGATGTAGAGGTTGACTTTGTTCGTTTAGAAGCCTCTCCTTGCTGGTCTTTGATGGTGTAGTTGGTCACTTGAAATCTTCCATGCCGCTTTTCAAAAGCCTGAAGGTGGCGCCGTTGAAAAAGATCTTTCATCTTGAACTCTCTGTCTTGGCAGCTAAAGGACGACTCTATATCCGATATTGTTTCCTCGACTCCATCGACGTCTCATACATCGAATCCTCTTGTCGTTATCGCGTTGCCCGAAGAGTGTTGAAGATGTTGATTGCTTCACCCCTGCAAATTGCCTGACATCTCTTCATTTGATTTGTTACGCTATGGGAGGGAAGAAATAACAAGGGAACTATACATGCAAAGCATATAGCTTACATAATTACAATTACTAATAGAGCTATTAAGTCCCCCTTGTGCCTCCGTTCGAGTTGCACACCTACTCCTTGGTAATGTCATCGGTGTTCCTCCCAGTGGCATGGTGTTGACGATCTATATCCTCCTATTTGTACGTCAGCTCGTACTCCGGGGTAACTTGTTGATATACTTGGGCTCTCCGATGTTTGTCGGCTATGGCACAACACGCTTTGCATCACATTCTAACTAAAGGTGTAAGTTCGTCAAGTGTTGCCGCTGCCACAAGAGGTAGTGGTGCGCCCTGACGATGTCCTGGTGCAGTACCGCTGATGATCTTGACATGACCGGTGTTGTCTCTTATTCTGACATTGGGTGGACGAGCGGTCTTCTACTTGAGGGCACTTCCCGAAGTGTTTGAAGTCGAAGGTTTGCTTGGGCTCTGGTCGTTTCTCCCTCGTACTTGCCCTTCCATTTTGATCTTGGGCTATAGTTGTGTTTCCTTGCTTCCTCATTTGGTAGTCGAAGTGAAGGAGCTTTCTGATCTAAGTGCTAAATCCGTAAAACATGACTTTAAACTCATGTTTCTACACTATATCTGTGAGCACCGAGATATACAATAGACATATACGCATTTACATTGGGATTTTTAATTCATCCACTTTTTTTAAAACAACTACGAAGATCTACTTAAATGTTTATACTCCTTTAGGGTTTCCCCTCCTCCTATCGCGTTTGATCCTTGATTTTGCTACATTTTTCTTCGTTACGCTTTTGACTCCGGATTCCTTGAGATCTTTTTGCTACTATTGTTGAGCTTCATGTCTGATCCGAGCTTTCGTCACCCCAAGTTTGCGAAGAGTGTTCGTCGATGTGATCCCTTGAAAAAGATGCTCCTCCTTAATGTGTATGTCCGCCGTAATGGGAATCGCGGTGACGCTCAACGCCCCCGTATGCGATTGTCTCGTTGCAAGGTTGCCGATGTGGCGGTGCCATTGATCTGTTGATCACCGCTGTTGCGGTCGGACGTTCTTGAATGTCTTCAAAGCTCTGAGATCGTGGTCGGTAGGGGCGTTGTCATTCCTCCGTAGGTTGAATTCACGAGTCGCCCTCGTTGATTGGGCTTTGCTTCATTCGAGGTGCCTCTCCTGTGCTTGGAAGTGTGGTCATCTCCATTGCACCTACCTAGCTTCTTCTGAGTTTGCCTTTGCATGATTTGTACCTGCTGGCTAGGTCGTCTCCTCCGTCCCTTGGATCCTATCCATTCGAGTCTCGCACACCTTGGCTGGCGTAGTAAAAAGTCGTCCTTCCTTTGCTTTCTAGGTGTTTTACGGGTCCGAATTCTTGTTTGAGTGGAGTATTATCCTCCTTGATCTTGCCCCTAATGCTGATATAGGCCTTCAAGTGGAGATGTTCCACGATATCGTCTCCTCCCCTCATGGTCTCCTACCTTTTGGAACCGATGAAAGTTCTCCTGGCTGGTGCAAAGGGAGCTGGAAAGCTTCGTCGGGTCAGCCTTAGGTGCTTTGTGGTTGCCTAGCTTGTTTGCTTCTTTTTGTTGGACGTTGCATGACATTAAAGCGAGTTGTTGGACCGCAAGGTCGTGGGTTGTCTTCCCTCCGGTTTCTATACGCTTACGTGTCGCCATGACTTCTCTCCTCGATGGAAGATTATGCCCTACGGCCCTAGCTCGTGATGCTAATGTGGCATTCTTTGTCTAGCGTCTTCACGCTTTTGTATTTTGCTGCCTTGCATTCTTCCATTTTGAAACTCATGTGCGTCGGTTTGGTGAAGGCGTAGAGATCCTCTTTTCGATGTGAGCTTCGTGGGCGTGGTAGCCGGGAGGTTGACATCTAGAAGATTCTTGATGCCGTTGGTTACCAATTATTCTTCCCATTTGATGAAGATTGATGATAGGCCGGTGGTGTCCTATTCTACTCGTCTGTCAGTTGAGGTGTTTGTCGTTGTGCTTTCCTCTCTTGGATCTGCCTTTTTGGTCTCCTCTCCTTATCTATCACGTACATCATTTGGGACCTTGATGTCTTCAAGAAGTTGCGCCTCTAGCTCTTCCGGTGGCTCTCGCCCCAGTACCTCGAAAGCAACGCTCGTATATTCTAGAGTCTAAGGGTCCACTTGAAGGGCTCTCCTACAATATTTTGGGCTCTATAAGCAAGCAAGATGGCTCGAGCAGCATTACTGGAGACATGTCTATAATCTCCAAGTCTATGGACATTAGGACGTGTGGTATGGTATGACGTGAGGGTTGTTTTTCAAACCTCCATGATGTTTGAGGCATACTCTAAGGTCCTATCAAAGTTGGTTTGGGGGAGTCCATTCTCTACACACCGGAGTGACTTGGTGACTCTAGACTCTAGCTCCTTTCTAGGTATCCGGCAATAGGGAGTGTGAATGTATAATTTTGTATAGGTCAAACTCTATTAGAAGGACACAAAATTAGGTCAATGTTTATGCTTTTGGCATGAGCAGAGGTGATGTACCAACAGTTGGACTTCGGTTGCTATGCTGAGGTTTAGACGACTATAACAAAGGGGTATTCTTGGGCACTTCTACCTTGGAGTAAGGCATCAGCTTTGGGCTGAGAGCAATACTTGTGAGGTTCTAATGGGGTATGCTTCTATTTACAAACAAACCACAGTTTGGAAAAACAATTCAAGGGTTTGAGCAGCAATTTTGGTCATTTTGAGCTAGGGTTTGACATTTCTAGCCTAATTTGAGGTCATAAATGGATTCTAGGCTGTCTAACGGTCCTATTGCAACAAATTTCAAGCGATTTGGAGCTCACGTAGCTCAAGTTATAGGGTTTGAAAATCGGGGGCCTCTAAGAGTCTTTGGGGGGGTGTTAGGTTGGGACCTAAGTGGCCTCTGGCGCACTCTTGGAGTCGTTGGCCTATCTCTGTCTAATGGATGCCAAGAATCCGCTGGGAGGGGTAAATTCCTATTAGTTTTCTTCCTAAATGCAAGTTTCTTTGTTTATTACTACGTTTGGAGCAAGTAGGGCTAATCAAGGCCCTGTTGCTATCGGATGACTCTAAGAAGTCTGCGAGGAGGGGTTAGGTTGGGACCTAACTATGCTCTGGCACTCTTGGAGTCGTTGGTCAAAATATCGCATTTGCTTCGGATCTATCTTTTGTACCTAATGAATACACATTTTTAAATGACTATATATCTTTATTATTCGAAATTTTCATACATCACATATAAACCTGTTAGTTACAAAAAGCATTGTGTTCTATTTATCTGTCCTCTTGATGTACTTCGCCAGTCTCATGTCTTTCGGTGTCTTTTGCGTGGAGCGTGCACGCCAATGAGTCTTCAAAGTGTTGCACGACCTCCATCTCTGCCTTGCTTAATTTCTTGGTTTGTTGATGAAATCCTCCATATCTCGAATCGAAGCTAGGTCTTCTTCAACTATTTTCTCTCGAACCCCTCTAAGCATGCGCGAGGAGGGTGTTAGGTCCAGACCTAACTATGGCCTGGCGCCTTTCCGCTCTAAACTTATCCAATTTACACAATTTAACATGCGTTTCCCACTAATTCAAGTATTTTGAGCAAGATTCTATTATTACTTTTACCTTTGAGTAATTTATGATCAATTTTTGAGGTCACTTTTAGGGACGACTCTAAGAGTGCGCGAGGAGGGGGTTAGGTCGGGGCCTAACCATACTCTGGCGCACTCTTGGAGGCATTGTTCCAAAAGTGACTTGTACTTAATGTTTTCCGATGTTTTAACATATAATTCTAGCTTATTTTATCATTTGGAGTTCCTAAGGCCAAGTTCTAGGGTTCATATGGGGTAACTACTCTAAGAGTGCGCGAGGAGGGTGTTAGGTTGGGACCTAACTATGCTCTGGCGCACTCTTGGAGGTGTTGGCCGAAAAAGGTCTCTGAATTTTGCTAGACTTTCTTAGATAACTCTTCTTCGATGTACTTTATCTTAATTATGTTCACTAATTACCCTAATCCTGGATAATTACTAACTCTACCCCGGGAAGAACAATTTTCCCGCTACTCGAGGTTTGTGCTTGGGCTTTTATCTCCAAGACTGAATGTCTAGATTAATTAGTTCCTATAGGGTTTGATCGGTCGATCCTGGTGCGCCAAGATCGAGCTCGATACCATTATGGACGGCCCGGCTCATATCACGATGCCGATCGTGATACAAACTGGAGATCATCCCTCAAACCAACATCGCTTTCCGACATGAGGGCCGTCCACCTAACATCGTGCCCTTGATGGTGGCCAAGAACGAAGCGGGGAAGAATGGGCGTGTCATTCATCCGTCTCCCTCGGGATCGACCTAGCTGCCGGAGCGTAAATAAAACATGAGCACATGACATCAATCAACAATAACATACCCACCTCGAAGGGTGGTCCACCATATCACAAGAGCTGCAACAACACATGGTACATCAACATAACATGGGGAAATCCTACCCGTGCTCAGACTCATGGGGAAAAGGCCCGGCGGCTTGGGTCTCCAGGATAACAATCTTGAGGCGAATTCATGGCAAATGGATTTGGTGGCATAAAGGCTATGGCCCGTTGGGTAGTCCACTCCCATCCGCCCCTCACATTGCATACTGCGGATAAGGCTGAAAAAGTATTGGAGCTGGCAAGTAGCTGCCGGGTGAATAGCGAGAGAAGGGGCTGCTACTCTTGGGTTGCATCTCCCGGTCGATGAAGCGGGAGGAGATCACTCTCCTCGGAAGGTTCATGCTAATCCCGAGGCGAGCTAGAGAGCCCTTTGCTATTATCTCGACTTGAACTCTTTGGAAGGTGGCATCACCCGAGGTGTGGGCCCATACCACGCCCTCCGCGGTGCCAAGGTATTAGGCCTAGCTCACGCGTTCCCCGGCCGTCATTCTGGCGCCCCGAGATCAGCCGTGATTAGACAAGCCCTCCCTTGTCGGCCCGGTCTAGCTCCGCCACCCATGGCGCGGGCTCTTATGCACCGCCGCGCGTATTTGGGAATTAATGGGCTAAAACTATGATCATACAACTACTTGGGCTCGGGTCTCTACCCCCTTCCCAATACACAAGAGTGGCGCATAGAATGTCAAAACATCATCACAACTGAACTGAAAATAATAGAATACATCTATTCTAATCTACCTAATCATACATGGTTAGGTTCCTTTGTTAGTGTCTATCATTCTTAGGCTGTAGGGGTCGCCTATAGCTAAGAATGGATGCTAAACCCTCTTGAAAGAGGCGATAACTCCGGATATACCTATTGAATCAACCACCCACCCCGCATCTTGGCTGGCTCCCACTCCTCCGAAAGCGTCCATCTGGCGATCTCGGTCTCTCGCCGATCTTGGATCGAGCTGCAACACGGGAGATCCGACTTCTATGCTCCCTGTTCAGCGGGAAATGCATCCCTCTTTTGCTCCAATCCGAGACTAGAGGCTGAGAACTGAAAGGGTTTCCCTTTAGGGTTTATGCCCCTTTATCCCCACGAATTTAGGGCTGGTCCCTTTTGGTCAATGGGTCATTGCCACGTGGCAAAAAGGGATTATATTCACATGTTGCTTTAACATGTGCAATATAATGGTTCACAAGGTCGTACCCTAGGGTACTACCCTTTACGGTCGCCGTGTACATGTCGTCTGAGTCGACATGTACTAGTGACGTGTCAGTATAATATACGTATTCATACCGTATGTTATGCTGGAACGTCACAAACTTAGGCTAAAATCCAGGTTCCCATATTTCTTCTTCATATACTCTGCAACAATGAAGACCCCTGTATAATATAGAAAACTTCTGATACTGCAACTTTAGCTCATCAAACCATATACTGTTACTGCAAACATAACTCACCATTACAATATGAATATATTCCTTTCAGTCCTATTATATGATTCAAGATTCAAACAACATCCTGGAAAACTCAAAATTCGATGGTTAGGACCTTTTATGATTTATAATATGAATCCCAATGGCTCTATCCAACTCTCAGACTTGGAAGGAAATCTATTGCCTTTCATCGTAAATGGTAGCAGATTAAAGAAATACCTTGATAAACCAGCCATCAATGTCCACAAGGCAACACCAGTTCCAAAGAAACATATCTCTGGGAATGGCAGGAGAGTCTATTTCAGCGGAAGTTCTATGATAAGCTCAAAAGGGCAAGACATTCAAATGCTATTTTACGGCTAATTATGACTCCAATGCCTGGACCAGCAGCAAAACATTGGTGGAATGATGAAGTCATAAGAGTTTACCCCAATGATAACTTCATGGAAGCAATGTATTGCATCCAATTCTGGCCACCACATAAAATTGTTCTTTGTTTTGGTCGAGGCAACAATAATAGTGCAAGATATAGATACGTACATGCTAAACTCAAAGAAGAACAATCCAAAACCAAGTATTATTTAAAAGAGAGAAGCTGGAAAAGACAAGTTCAGTGGAAGGTTAAAACTAACAATTATGTATCTAAAGTTTCAGGCCATCATCAAACAAACACTATACTCTCTTTGGACCCTAATGAGAAGGCACAATTCTCAAAAAGTCAATTGTTTTTCATGTTAGAATTGTTTAAATCATTGTGCTCAAAGATATTGCAAGTCATACATGGTCTTTTTATCATGATGAACCAGTCACTAAAAAATGATTTTATCAAGGAAAATAGTCAATTGGTTTTAACTGGGTTTGCTGAAATTTCACTGAGGACCAAACTCCAGCCCTAATATTTACCTCGGAAGAGCTTCATGAGCAGCAAACACATGCCTTAACAGTTAATTATGCTGAACCAGTTGTGGAGGTCGTATTGCCCAAGCAATCCTTCTTTGAACGGAAGCAAGAGCTTTTCACTTATCAACAACAGCTTTTTAATGACATGCTCACCGAGCTACAGAACAAACCCAAGTTGCAAGCCTGATTTGGAGGCTCAAATCACAAGGGTTCAAGCGCCAAAATCGAGTTCCAACTAGAGATTCAGGAAAAAGCGGACAAAGATAAGTTGTTATTGCAAAATATGATATTTTGACATTGGAAAACTTCAATCTGCAAAAGCAAAAAGCTTCGGGTGGTCAGATGAACTTTGAAAAGCAGAAACAGATGCTTAAGGAGCAAACAAAGTTGCTGATTCAAAAGTTACAGAATTTGACTCAAGAAAACAGAAATCTTACACATGAACTTGCTACCAAAGATGAAACTTTAGCAAGTCATCAAGATGCAGATCCAAAAGAGCCACAAAAGGTGTTGAATTATGCATTTTTATCCTTACCACCATATAAGGAAGCTACCACAGATTCACGGAGACAAGAATTATTGCAAGAGCCAGAAACTCATAAGACCTTTGTGCAAGCATCTAAGTTCGTACAAAAATCAGTAAATTTTGATCCCAGGTATATGCGAAGAATGGATTGGCGAGTAACAGAGCAGCAAAACGTTTACAATTGGGCTGTCATACCTGGTGCTTCATGGGAAACTCAAAAACATACAGTGGAAAATCTGAAACTCTTCATTCAAACTGCTCAATACAGCCCGGACTATACCATCTACAAGCAAGCAATCTATTCAAAAGTCTTGTGCACTATTCTGGAATGTAATACTACTAGCAGGGAGCAGCTCATTAACATTGATCCTAACAGGTCTTGTAAGGCGACCATGATGGACACTGCTTTGTTTCTCAAGCTTAGCCACATGCCATCTCATTACATTCAGCTTTTTGAGAACATGGCAGCAAATAACTTTCTTATCCAAGCTAACAGTGCATTTTATGATCCACAGCTTGCTCTTCAAGGTAAAAGAAAGAAGCAAATTTACTTGTTCAACAAGCATTGCAGGCAATACCACATCACAACTGAGAAAGAATGTGTGGAGCCCATGCGCCACACAAAAAAGGGGGGGATAGAATATGATACGAGATTTGACCCCGCAATTGACCGGCAAGAGGAACTTCAGGAAGACTCAGAAAATGAGCTCTCGGATTATGCTACTCATTATAAAAGAGCTCGTAAAAGCTCTACAGTGAAAAGTCCGAGTTAATTAGAGTGCTAGTAATAAACTGTAGAAGTTTACATTTTGATGTTTAAGTTGTGTTGAAAGATATTTGAAAAAACTAAAATATAAGTATGTGAAAAATATAAAAAATATAAAAAGACAAAAGACAAAAAAAAGAAGGGCAAATGGACGTGAGACATTCAATGCTTATGGAAGGCAAGGAAAGAAGTTTACGATGGAGGTTAGGGCAGCGGCGGAGGCCACGTGGAGACAGTTAGGAAGCAAGCCCTTTGCTTCTAGAAGCTTCCGATATCCAGACGGCAGTTTGGGGAAGCAGTTTGAGCAGCTCGAGAAGGGTGGACAAACCTATTTAAGGTCTGATTTTTAGAGAAGAGGAACCGTGCATTTGAGAGAGAGAGAGTATGCTATTGTATTGTATCATTGCTTTGCTTCTATTTTTTTTTTTTTTTGAAGGCAAGGTTTTTTATATTTTATAAATAAAGGTGGTCCAAAGACCTTATTACAAGACTCCTCAAGAGCCAGATAGGAAGAATTATATCAGTCAGTAGAACACATAAAACATCACATAACAAAATATCAAGTACTTAGGTTGGAACCCCCTCGACTTCTTCTTTGCTCTAAGTACTATGTGGGGCACTGCTGGTTCCCATCAGTACTAGAACAATGACCACAACCTCTTCCCCAGCAGCAAATACTATGGAAGAAGGTTCCTTGCTTTTCCACTGTTATTTTGCTTCTGCTCCTGTCCACGTGCTTCTACTAGGCCTCCAAAAAGGACTGCTCAAAGATATGACATTTTAAGCACAACACTCCCGAAGGTCATCCTAGCCAATAATGTTATGCAACAGGCCCATATCTGCTGCTAAAATCAGAGCCTGCATTCCCATGAAGATCCTCTCCGGATGTAGCAAGCCTAAGGCTAACTCTGAAATTCAGGCTCTAAAAGTAGCCCACATGCATCCAACTCTATGGTCTTGTCAGCCCATATAAGTCAAGTATTCACATATTAGAACCCTCCCGATTTCTAAATGTGTATTGAGCCCATCACACTTCAAGTTTGGTTAGGATTTCCTCAGAGCATTCTCCTGGCTGGGACAGGAGATCTTAGCTACTCCAAATCCCGCCCCTAAAGATACTAGTTCCTTTACCAGGCATGGGTTAAAAGGCCAGAACAAAAGAGACTGTTTCTTAGTAGTACAACAGGTTTAGCTGCCATAGTTTCCTGCACTATCTCACGAAAATAGTTTAAGCCCCCATCTGAAACAATAAAGCAAACTAGACAATCCCCACCGAAAGATGTTCTTGCAATACTGCCCGACATGTTACCTTAGCATAAGCACATCAAACATAATCTCAGGCCCAGCCACAGATGCCGGCTTAATAAATCTGTAGCTAGACAAAATCTTTAGCTAACATACTTCACTAAAGTAGCTTAAAATGATTCAGAAGATAGAAAGAAAGAAACAAGACTGCAAATCAGCCATAGACAAGATTCGATCCTCAAGTAGGCCCCTTCTGCACATGCTTAGAGAAGAAACACTGATGTAGCAAGGGATTTAGATAAATGGCAAGTTCCAACAGCATACAACACATAAGCCCTCGAAACTCCTCTGAAAATAGCATGGATTCTGACATTTCAAGAACTTGTTCCCAACCGCGCGAGGTTGGAGATCTCTATTCTGTAAGAACCCAGACTATAAAAATAAAGAGACTAACAGGCCTTCTTCATATCCGGCCAAGACACTGCAGTGAGTGCAGGTCATAACCGCACTGGAGCGGCCTTCCAACCAAGGCTGAAGACAACCTGATATCCAAAAAGACCAAGCAGCTCAAAGACTGAAAAATCGCCATTAGGGCTTACCATAGTAGGCATGATCAGAATCGAAATGAATCAGAGGCAGGGTCTGCATATCTGTAGCTTGAGGCCACAGAAGAAGCTCCACACACCACTCCTTATCCACAGCCTGAACCATGCCAGCTCCGTCCAGAGCTCATCCAGCAGCATCTTGGGAAGGATCTGCGAGAGCAACAGGGTCGGGCCTCCCGGCGCCGGCCCTAAAGAAATTTCTGTGCCCTAGCCGCCATCGCCGGCTCATTGTCGGCTTCCGGTCTCATTCAAACTTGTCACCATCAATGAAATGATCATGCCCATTTGCCCATTTACGTTGTAATCTTTTGAGAATGGAAATTGAGTTGTTTCATTGCATGCATGTGTCTCTTGTGTCCATGAATTACTCTTAGAAGCAATTGCAAATGTGTTGGGTAGCAGTATGCAATTCCATTACACTTGCCCTTGGCTGAATTTCTGAATATTGACAACCTAATTCCTACTAAAATCTAAGCTTTACTAGGAAATTGCCCACCTTCGGTGGGCATTCCATGTATTTGGACATGGAGTGTTTGTTTATAAATGTTACGGCTCACATAATTTAGAGTTTTAAAAGAAACAAAACAACCTTCACTATTTCTATTGCATGCTCCAGCATAATAATAGCATAAAAAAATTGATACATTGAGCAACTTACTTCTGGACAGTAAAACACAAAATGCTCCCATACTCAAAAAGGAGGTTAATTTCCTGGAAACAAAGCATACAATCTACTTATTTGAATATTATCTGCAAGTACAACACAATCATATATACATTATAATGGCAAAAAAAAGGACCATGGCAAATGGGATGCCATCTTGAAACTCTGCTGCAAATCCATGGCTTGTGGTCTTGATGAAGATACAGATGCAAGTTCCTGGATCATCACAATGTAAAATTAGGCCACAAACATTGCCCTAGAAATTGTAGTTCTGGCTGCCAAATAAAGCAATATGTACTTCATTTGAATGCTCCTCTATCTGCCAGGCCCTAAACTGGATATGGGATGCAAAATTTCAATTCTTCTTTGCTCTCTCTTAGCTTTCTTTTCCAGCTGCTCTTCATTGCCTCGATGCATTACAATAATTCGCATTCAACTTTTTGATGACAAAGCTTGTTAACTTGCGATTGCTTATGAGAAGATTTTGAAACTTCCAAGCTTGCGAATTACTTTGTACTGGGCATGCAACTCCAGTTTTTTCAGTTTTGAAGTTTTTGAAACTTCAGATGCGGATTTTGTGCAGCGTTCCCAGCCTTCAAATCCTAATATTCAGTCATGCTTCAAATCCATGACTCCAGCATAATAATGGCATAAAAAAATTGATACATTGAGCAACTTACTTCTGGACAGTAAAACACAAAATGCTCCCATACTCAAAAAGGAGGTTAATTTCCTGGAAACAAAGCATACAATCTACTTATTTGAATATTATCTGCAAGTACAACACAATCATATATACATTATAATCTGGCAAGAAAAAAAGGACCATGGCAAATGGGATGCCATCTTGAAACTCTGCTGCAAATCCATGGCTTGTGGTCTTGATGAAGATACAGATGCAAGTTCCTGGATCATCACAATGTAAAATTAGGCCACAAACATTGCCCTAGAAATTGTAGTTCTGGCTGCCAAATAAAGCAATATGTACTTCATTTGAATGCTCCTCTATCTGCCAGGCCCTAAACTGGATATGGGATGCAAAATTTCAATTCTTCTTTGCTCTCTCTTAGCTTTCTTTTCCAGCTGCTCTTCATTGCCTCGATGCATTACAATAATTCGCATTCAACTTTTTGATGACAAAGCTTGTTACCTTGCGATTGCTTATGAGAAGATTTTGAAACTTCCAAGCTTGCGAATTACTTTGTACTGGGCATGCAACTCCAGTTTTTCCTTCAACTCTAGTTTTTCCTTCTATTCATGCTATGTGAAGAAACTTCAGATGCGGATTTTGTGCAGCGTTCCCAGCCTTCAAATCCAAATATTCAGTCATGCTTCAAATCCTAATATTCAGTCATGACCAAATTTTTTTCGGAGGAATGCTAATGCTGCTAAAGAGCCTGCCGAAACTTGTGGGTCTGCTTGCAACCCTAAATATTGAAAAAACCTAGAAATCTGGCATATCTAAATGCACTATACCTTATCTTTGAGACTCGAAGCAGTTTCGGCAGATCCAAGATGTTGCCGACGAATTACAGGAAGCAAACCCTCTTATAGTTGCTGCCTCTGCTACTTAATCTTCAATAGGGCAATCAAATCCCCATGGTCCGATTAAGTAATGGTTCCATATTACTTTCAAAATGAGCCTTCAACACAACACGCCATAGCCATAACCACCTTGAAGCTGTTGTGTCTTGCAAAACTGCCATCATCGAGAGCTCAAGAGGAGGTCGCCATCGCCCAGAGCAGGGATTTTTTTTTTCTTGGTCTTACTCGTATAATCTTTTCCATCGAGCTGCGAAATCGTGGCCATAGCCAAGCTTAACCTAGAGCTGCTCCTGCCGCAAACAAAAAAAAAACTCTAGGAAAGGTAATCAGGAAACGATGCAGATGAAGCCACGTGGCCTGGTAGAATCTCAACCGCCCATTCTAGGGCGCCATTCAAGACATACATACACTATAATTTTATAATATAGGATATGCATTATCAAATGGCCACAGATAAAGCTATGATGGATATCATGACCACGGAAGATGTGGATGCACTATTCGAGAATGGCACGGTAAGTCATTAGCTAGTTCAAGGATCCTCTTAATGTCTTTGTGTATGGTATGGTGAGGGGGTGAGAGACCCTTAACAAAAGGATGTTGTGCCTTATAAAGATAAAACTCCGGACAGGACCTCAGATGCAGATGAGATCACACGGGAGGAATCAGATGACGAAGGAGACGAAGATATGGTCGACTCCCCAATAATGGATCGCATGAGCGGATCAGAATTTCCTGAGAGAGGGGCCGTAGAAAATGGAGCGGCTGGCTCGGTGATATCCGTTGGGAATATCACACAATTTCTTCTTTGGACATCGGGCAATTTGAAGGTTTGCACGGGGAGATGCCGCCTTGTTCAACCATTGTGGAATTTAATCCGGCACACATCTTTGGAGATTACAGACTTGATGGTGCGCCATCCTGTTCTTGAGATCAATACTGCGGATGTCATACCTTTTCGCCAGTCGGCCGGTCGGTTGTTGGTGGAAGTCGAGGAAGACACGAAGGGAGTCAGTTACGGGGTAGTAGGCGTCGGCATTCGGTGAGGGTAAGCGCAAGTATTGCGAGGCGGGAAGGAGGTGCATAAAGGATCAGGATAGATATGCCAAGCGAGAGTCGAGTTCTTCACGGAGCGCCCGCCAACCCGAAGCGGCCCGGCGTAGCCTTGCGGAAACACAATAGCGGCGGTCGCGGGCTACATAAGGTAAATAACTCTCGATTCTTTCCATTTCTCGACTCGCGAGTCGAAAGCCCTATCATCCTATCATTTCCGGTTTTCACTTTGCGGTTTCACCGACCAGCGAGAAAACCAGGGCTTCTGAAAAATCGGGGAGGATGTGGAGCTTTCTCGACTCGCGAGTCGAGAAAACCCAGTGAAGTAAAAGGAAATTAAACATTCAAGGGACTTTCTCGACTCGCGAGTCGAAACTGAGGGGTAAGGACATTCGAGATTAATGGTCGACGAGTGAAAGCATCGAGCCTTCCCATCCTTTCTTCCTCGGCCTCTTTGGGCAATGTCGCTTAGTTTCTATTCTAAGTTGCATCGTTCGAAGAGGCGAGGCAAGAAAGGATTTGGGAATGAATGATGCTTTCACTCGGCCTTCCTCTCGCACCATGTTCTCTCCTCTCCCGAGGGTATTCTCGACTCACGAGTCGAGAAAGCCCCTTGATTCTTCTCCTTACTTGTGCTCCTCTCACTTTCTCGACTCGCGAGTCGAGAAACCCCAGGGCAATAGAGAGAACACTGGAGATTAATGGCTGAAGAGCAAAAGCATCGAGCCTTCCCAATCTTTCTTCGATCGCCTCTTCGGGCAATGTCGCTTAGTTTATATCCTAAGTTGCATCGTTCGAAGAGGCGTGGAAGAAAAGATTAGGGAATGCGCGATGCTTTCTCTCTGGCATGGATTCTCCTACGTTTTCTTCTTTCCTGTAGGTATTCTCGACTCGCGAGTCGAGAAACCCCCTGCATCCTCCTATTTAGTGTTTACTTCGGGTGTTAGTAGATACTTTCATGCTCTAACATTGGGACATTTACTGAATGCAGCCCGTATCCCCGACGAGATCATACACGGCAAAACGGCAGGTGGAAAGCATTGGGTTGTCCTCAGCGTCCTAAAGGAAACAGGGCTCCCTCGGATAAGTGGAAGACCTTTGAGAAACTCTGCAGATATCACAAGGCCCCCAAAAATTAGCTTGCAGTCATAATCATGATAGAAACCTGTATAAGGGTGGTTTTTAATACATGCAGGGCATAATGTCAATAAAAACTAGGTGACTTTCATGGTTTTGTAATATCACTACTAGTTTGATCATAATTCTTATACTAATTCTATGACTTGCACTAGCTTCTTAAAACTAGTACTGGTTTACGAGATGATTTTTAAGCATACATTATCAATATTATAATTAAAGATGATTTTACATACTAGTTATCACTGTCATATACATATTTTTAACCCAATTTTAATCCTCCCAAGTTTTTTTTATTAGTTCAAAAACCACTTTTGATTTTGAAAGTGCATTATGGTTTTTGGCACATGCTTATTTACTATGCTTGTTAGCAATCTACTATATTGGTTTTTGTTGTTGTTTTTTTAATATACTTGTTTCAATCCTTAAAGCCATTACGTATTTTATGCATAACTTTTTACAATAACTAGTATTTCCAACTATTATATCTAATTGTGCACTACTTTTAGAGCATGATTCATATTTGTAATTATGAATTGCGTTATGTACATTGACTTATTTAGTGGTTGCATGGTGTGGTCAATGTTTTCTATCTTGTTTTCTACCTGTGTGCATTTGTGCCAATGTATTCTGAGTGGTATACTATTCAATATCCATACAATATGCACATTTTGTCTGAAAGAGGATTTGGATTGTTTAAAATGTTTATCATGCATGCTTTAGGTATTCCCTTGTATATTTAGAGTGGTGAGGAGCTCTAGAGGTATGGTGTAGAGCATCAAGGATTCTCTTATACCAACAATGACAAATCCTTCAGCTACTAATAATGTATCATTCTAGCTAAAGTTGAGATAACTCACTTATGATAAGGGATATTAATGTCCTAATGTAAAACTCTAAATAACATCAAGCATGTTTCTAAGACTTTTATTCCTTATAATAAACAATGTTCAATTTTAGATGTATGGATAGGGAAATAATGTGGTGAATCGATGATACATTTCTCCATTCTCATTTCCATCTAACCTTATTTTGGAAGCCCGTACCACTTAGCCAAGCTGAAATTAAATTTCAAGAGAGTACAAGATCCTTTTTTAATCCATTGTTCCATCTAGCAATAAGGCGATAGATGTTCAAATAATTAACTTCACCTAGGTAACAATTTAGAACAACATGCTAGTGTTCATTCATAAAAAAAATTTCACTAAGTCAAAGATTATCTCAAGTCTAGAATATTGCATCATGAATATATTAACTCTGTCAAACCATTAGAAATACAAGCAATTCAATGTAGTAGCGACAACTCATAAGTTTTCTTTTTTCAAACATGAGAAATATGAGCCGTTTAATATAGTGGCAACACAATCGACATTCAAGAACATTATCGATGAAGCAATGCTAACAAGTATTGAAATTCAATGTCATTCAAACGGTAGCTCATCTCCCAAGGAATATCTCCGAAGAGAGAAAAAATGGCCATCCACCGCAAGGATGTGTCAAACCTTAAAATTTCCCCTTTTCAACGTAGGGGCACGAGGGGGAAATGAAGTGTTCATCCAGCTCGCTACTCTAGCAAGCTCGGAATGTGGTTTTGAATTTGCACATGAGTTTGTAGCATTTAATTTACTCTAAGGACCAACTACTATGATGGAGGGAGCCAAACTCGACTCGCTATGGGCAACTAGCTGACCTTTCGCTGAATGCACCCTTGCTTAGTGCACTTATAATCTAAAGATAGCATGTAGTAGGCAATCTGGGCTATTGATGGATCTTCTACTCCGCAAACATGTGTACTAGGGTAACTCTAGCCTTCTGGATGCAATCCCGCAGTTGAATTATCGTTTCGTACCTTCTAGCATGCACAATCGCACAATGTCTAGCTTGTTCATCGCAATGGCAAATATGGAACCGGTGCCTGGGGAGGTCTGTTCTTTTCCTCTTCGAACCCTAGATGAAACCCTATAAGCAAGCTCTCGGCCACTTCGAGGTTGTGAGTCTTTGCCACCTAAACCCTACATATTTCGTAGGGTTTAAGTATCAGGGCACTAATACCGCTCCATCTGCTAATCCCACCATTCAAACAATAGCTCATCTCCCAAGGAACGTCTCCGAAAAGAAAAAAGCCATCTACTACACGAATGTGCCAAACCCCAAATACTCCCCTTTTCGACGTAGGGACACGAGGGGAAAATGAAGTGTTTCCCCCAGTTCGCCACTTTAGCGAGCTCGAAATGCAGTTTTGAGTTCGCACATGAGTTCGTAGCATCCAATTTGCCCTAAGGACAAACTCGACTCGCTATGGGCAACTAGCCGACCTTTTGCTCAACACACTCGGCCTTGCCTAGTGCACTTATAACCTAAAGACAGCATGTAGTCGACAATCTGGGCTTTTGATGGATGTTCTACTCCGCAAACATGTGTCCTAGGGTAACCCTAGCCTTTTGGATGCAATCGCGCAGTCGAACTGTCGTTTCGTACCTTCTAGCATGCCCAGTTGCACGATGTCTTCGTATCGTTGAAATTGTGATGGACAAACTATGCAAGAATACAAAAATACAAGTTGGACAACTACGTCATTTGACTTAAATGCTTTTTGAAAGCTTGTCTCTAAGGGATACCATTTGGCAAATGAGCAAGTTGAAAAATAACCACGTACAAGGTTTGGTACGGTTGTTAATATTATGTTTGCTATAGGACAAAAAATGATGGTAGAGAAACAAATATCTATAGCCTACTTGTTATTTTTGTGAAGATATTTCTTAGAATAGAAAAAGCGGAACTATTGCAATGTTGGTGCATGGTGCCGATGGCATCAAATACTTCATGTAGTTTAAACAATGTACATTTCGAGCATCCCCTTAAGGATTTTTCTTGTAAGCAATATTCCCTTATGATTTTTCTTGTTAAGGAGTTTTCTATGAAGAAAATATTGTGGCACAGAAATTATAACCGAAGCATTTGGGGCTTTTGGCTTTGGCGCCTAAACGGTCGCCTATGCTCTGATACTGCATGCTGATGTCTGGAAGACTATGGTTCGTGGCTATACAGCAGATGGTTTATGCACAGAGATAAGTCCCAGGCTACGAAAAAGAGGATTAGAAGGCATTGGATATGCCCAAAAATAACTGATGAACATTGGTCTGCTTCAAGAATCGGCTGCTACAGAATCCGGTATTTCAAAATAGCTTTAATTTGCCCTGAGTTGTATAAAGCTTTGAATACATAGTTTCTACCTGCAAAAATGGCCTGAGCTTGTTGCTTGTAAAAAGGGCTTGTGCATGTTGCCTAAATCGAGATGCAAAGGAGGCATTTGCAAAATCGTTTTTGCAAAAGAGGCATTTATAAAATCGTTTTATGTGCTCAACAGATGTACTTGGCCTCATGCTGTATATAGATTTCAAGGCAGAGATTGTTATTTGGGTTTTTCTCTGCTCTTTGTTGGCGCCTAAACGGCCTGCAGCATTACATTTGTTCCTTAGCAAAAAATACAAGGATCAAGTGCAGGATCATAATATGGGTGTTTGGATCTTTGTGTTTTGAACTGTTGGCGTCATTGGGATTTAGTAGCTGGTTCTACAATGTCTAGAGAGATCTTCCAACAAAGAAATTTGAAGGATACTATTATGCAAGGACCAAATGGTGATGATTCAAAACAAAATGCTGTGATAGATGAGCTTCCAAACAGGTTTGCTCATTTATATTTTTATGTATTGCTTCTAAGACCAATAAGGTAGCTAAGTAATATAGCAGATTTATAACTGTGTTGTAAAAATAAACTTGTTATTGCTTATTCCGTAAATATTTATGGATATTGTGTGTATGGTATTAGCTTATACTTCCAGCATGGAGGTATATCCATGGTCTGGTCGTAAGTTCTATGATTTTGGCTTTGTAAGATTTAGAGACAGATCACAAATAGATCTTGGAATGCATGCACCTGTGTGGTGTAAGCCTTATGCAAGATAAGGATTTGCTAGTTTGTGTTATCTGATCAATACCATAGATTTGTATGTGCTAGGATGCTTGTAGCATGTCTAGACATCAGTTAAAGCCGCCACAGATTTATTTTTAAGTGCTTGGATGCTTGTAGCATGACTAGGCATATTATGTTTAAAGCAACAAGGTTTGCTGCTACATTGCAAACTTTGTTTATCAGTTTTCCATTTTCTTTTCTTGTAAGAGTCACCTTTGGGCAAAAGGATACAATTGGTGATCAGGTTTGGGAAATTATATATGTTTGATTTCACTTTCAAATATCCTATGTGTTCTATGACCACTGTTCTAAGAAGGTGATGGTCTTTAAAATAATGATTTGGTGGTTTCAACATCTTTACAGGAAGTTGTTCGAAGATTTAAAGAGCGTTATTCCACTTTAGGCTGCTTTGTAGACAAGGTTTGCCCATATTAAGGTTTAATGTTTGTAGTGCCACTAAGATTAGGAATATGAATTTCACTTCAGCCAGTTCATCATGGCATGATATTTTAATTCTTCTCATGCTATTATTTTTGAGTTGTTTGTCTTATATGGCATTATTTACAGGTGGCATTTCATCTAAATGACACACGCCCAACAATTGGAGTTATAGAGTTAATGCGAATAGTTGTTAATGAGGAAAGTTTGGATTGGAAGAAGTCTTGGGATATCACAACTAAGGTGTATTTCTCTCACGATTCACACTGTGATAAAAGAAAATCAGGAAAAGTAGCAGAACTTGGTCGCCAGTGATAATGAGAATACGAAAATTAGACGGAGGCGGGCATGGCAGAATGAATTAATGAATTTATTGGATACTATGAGTGGCGGATATGGGGCGGCTACCGTTGCAGAGGAAGGATTTAGGGTTCTTTCATGCATATAAGGGTGCTTCAGTAAGATTATTGCACAGGGCGATCTCTCAAACCATTTTGGTGTTGCTGTTGTTCTGCATTACTGTTAAAACATGCCGAGAGGAGTCTATGAACATCACCCTGGCAAGAAAAGCAAAGCACAAATGGCGGGGAACTTGCCGCCAAGGAAATTTGCGAAAGGGAAATTTGGCAAGAAGCAAGCATCAAGTTCTATGGAGCTGAGACAACAACCCAATGAAATCAGGAGCGACCAAAATCAGGTTCATTTTGACTTCTGTTAATATACATTAATAGGCTTTGATGCAAAATGCTTTTATTCTGCAAAGACATTGTGGATGCGTTCATGGTATGAAGTATAAATAGATTCTGGATTTTGAAGTTCGTTACATTGGGTATTGCTGATATAGATGCTAAATATTTGCTGAGTAATGGGGATGATTCAGTTAAGCTGCGGTATTAGATTAGATCTAGATGTTGAGAGATGAAAAAGCATTGCTGATAGTAATTTGACTGCATGGATTGTTAGAGCTATTATACATCAGCGTGGTTGCTGGACTATTGCTAATTGTTTGTATTCATAGATCTAGTAAGTAGACACATTGATATTGTAAATATGTGCACTGGATAACTGATGGCTGGGTATATTTCATAAGGCTAGGTTTAGGTTTATTGATTAGCATTATAGGATCAGAAATAGTCTGATGGGACTTTGTGTTACAAGAGTTATGATATGGTAAGAAAAAGAAATGATACCAATAATCTGAGATATAATTTGCTGCTGCGACATGCATTGTATTGACATGAAAGATGGAAGGGTAAGCGTTATGGTAAAAACATGTGAGGCCAGCAAATAATAATGAGATAATTATGACATGCAAGCATATATGGCTGATATGGTGGTGCAGAATACAGATGATGGACGAAATATGGGCACAAATAGCTATGGAATATATGATAAATAGGCTTGACAATAGTTTAGATGATGCTGATCCACATATGAAGTAGTTGGATGCAGGAAGAGACTAGAATAATATAAGGCTCTATGCTGACATTATATAAGATACTTAAGGTTTATAAAGTAGATGGCTTATATTTAACTTACAGCAGTTGATTTTTTTAAGATACTTGGCTTAGCTACTTTTGATTTGTGATTAATAGAGTTAGATATTCAAGGTGAAGGGCGAAGAGCCAAGATTTCCTATAGCTTACCTAATAACCCTTGCATCTTTACCCTTTTTAGGCTAATTGGTGTATTGCTTGGTTACAGGTAACGGGGATTTCTTCTCCTTGAAGATTTTCTACTCTTGCTGGTTGCATACAGATTTGAAGACGAATGTATATGGTGAGATTGTTCCATATGATTATGAAGAAGAGACATGGCTGGAATACATATGTAACAGTTTTGGTATAAATGTTTTACAAAAATAATGCAAATAAATCTAGATGATTGAAGTGTCCCTTGTGGCCTGATTTGCATCAGGATGGATATTTTTGGCTAGGTTTTGCACCTTGAATGAAAACTGGTTGTATGTGTAATACATAGATTGGTTGTAGTCTAGGTGTAAAATGTATCGAAGATGAAAAAATTATGTTACAATCTTCTATAATCGTTACAATCTGATATAATCGTGTTGATATCATAAAGCAAAAAACACACTAGCTTTTCACATTCAAAATTAGATATATTTACAACATTCTTTAATCGGATTGGTATCATGGAAGAAAAAACATACTAGTAAATCTAAACCACATAGTTTTATTGATAATTAATCACTATAAAGTATCATAATAACTATGCATGCAAAATTACAAAGATGATTAATCACTGTAAAATATCATACCTATTATGCACGTACAATTACAATGTCAATAAACCAAGGCTAATAGATGTGATCAAATACCATTCTGATAAACTTTATCAATTGAGTAGTAACACACACCATATATCTAAGTTGTCATAAAAAAAAGCTATAAATTATCATATTTCAATACCATGTGAAGAAACAATATTTGTTTGTCACATTATTAAATTGCATTGATGAACTACATTGTATAACTAGACATGGTTTGTAAACTTTTTGGCCCACATACTGGTATTGATTTTAAGAGTTGGTTTTCACTACAAAATCATTAGAAAAAAATCATATTGATTCAGTTTTGGGGGCATTGTGTATGTTCTGCTGGAAGGCCAGGAAGATGGTGAGGGAGAGGATGAAGAGGAGAAGAAGAAGAGAACACCAAGGAAGGGCAGGGAGTCTCTCTCAGACCAATATGACCTCATTCTTTGCACTGAGGCGGTCTGGGAGAAATGGACTGAGATATGGGCTCAATGGATAAGAGACAAAGTTTGAAAAGACGGCAATGGAGAATTCCCATGCGCCGGACCCAAAGTTGTTCGACAAGCGGTTCATGAAAAGGATCGGGGCCGACGGACAAAAAACGCTTGACCTACAAAGGCGAGAATCTTGGATGGAACAATCACGCTAAGGAAGACTAGGAGTTCTAAAATGCAAGGCCGCAAAGGATTATGCCACGGTCCTAAAGAGGCGGCGGCGTTGGAAGAAGGCATCACGGAGTTGCAACGTTGCTTCTAATGAATACCATGACTTTGATTATTACAAGGAAAAGGCTGCCCTTGATGAGAAAGACATGAAGGAATTGAACCGTCTATGTCAACCCTACATCAACACCAAGCTAAAGTGTAACGTCAAAACCCTTCCCTTCCCTGAACGTGCTATGACAATTCTGAAGAGGAAACTTGGATTTGGGGTGGTCCCATTTAAGGCCGATGATAGCTTCCCTCCATTTCCGGTAACTTTGGGACACAAGGGATTTGGTGGTCTGGAACTGACACCTGGGCCCGTGGCACTATTTGCCATCAATATGATCGAAGACCCCACCCTTTTTATGACAAAGCTGATATAGAGCGGTGGTACAAGGCGTGACGGACATGACCGACCTGGATACTTTCGGTTTTCCTTGTCTTTTGCTCTTAGGGCAATCGGACAAGCTCTTTGTCTCCCAATGGGCAGCTCATATTAACTTCACCAACAAGATCATGTACTCGGTATCTGAACTTGAACATGAGTGTAGACTTGGCTTGCCGAAGGCACCAAGCTTTGCCAATATAGTTTTGGTTTTGGTTTCAAGATCGGTAGGCACTGGACAAGTGGTGGTCTAGCGAACATCATTATCTAAACAGGTTCATGATTTCTCAAGAGCGGATGGAACCACGGAAGGGCGGCGATTTATGGAGGATGTGCCATCGATGGACAAAGTCGGCAAAGATGGTGCGACGGGGTCCTATACATAGAATTCCTATCCGGCCAAGAGTTATCAAGTACTTCATAACCGACTTGGTCGAGGAAGATCAAATTGTATGCGAGTGGTACATGAATGGCTGTTCTCTAAAGGGGCTATGCTTTATGGAATGAAACCTATATCCGTGGTTGGAAATAAGGACATGGTTGAAACCATTCGGTCATACGGATACGCTTCATGAGCATTTCAAAGGGAGGAAGACAAATGGAAGCGAGTAAGGCGGCGATGGCGAAGACAAAGCCGAGGGCGAGGGAGAGAAACACGATGGAGGCGAGAATGTGAAGGTTTAGACCAGAATCTTTGCCGAACACATTCTTGAGAATCGAGATTGAGGTGAGTTCACTTTGCTCTCTGGTGTTTCTCGACTTCGTGAGTCGAGAAACCTTTAACTTTTTTCCATTCTCGACTCGCGAAGTCGAGAAAACTAATTCCTTTCTAACATCTGTCATCATTTGAGGGGAGATCGATGTCAACGACTCGGATCATTGACAATATCTAGTGGCGGTTCACGTCGCGAGGAGGACAATGCACTCCCCAAAAAGACAATCAAGAGCAAGACACTCTGCGGGCAGCAAGAAAGGACCTGAAAAATAATGATCCCATATGGATCCCGATGAACCGGAAATATGGTGAGCCAAACTCCAACGGGATCGGTGGTCCCGCCAAGCTTGTAATATTTGGCGTCAATGGGTATTAGCTGCGGTATACCACGATAAAGGCGTCCACGAAGCTTAACACCTCGCGAGATCCAATCGAAAAGCGGAGCATAAAATCGTGTATCCGAGGCTAGAGCAAAGGAAATTGTTGAATGGTGCACAGGCGGGGATTGAAGTGGCCATATGGTCTTGTATGGCAAAGAAAAATATTGTCAATGTTCTTGGTGTTCTCGGCCTTCCAGTTTTTGAAGTTCAAGTTCGTTTGGGGAAACAAAGGGTCGAGCATGTGTCGGACCTCGATCCAACCATCACAAAGGGGAAGCATATTATGGTGAAAAGGCTGGGCCGGGGGTTTATGAGCAATTCCCGGACTATGGCAAACACAACACTGGGATCATAGACGACTCAGCCTACAAGTGCTATCATAACTTCATAAAATACAATCCTTGCTAAGGCATATTGACTGAAAAGAGTATGAGGCGGATAGGTGGTTGTCTTTTTGGACTTTGTCACATCTTGGCGGAATCCCGCTTTTCCATTCTTGTCGCCCGATGTGATTAGGAACTATCCAGAGCCTCACGGAACCCGATCCAGGAAGAGGAAGCGATCATGAAAGCTATGGACGACAAATATTTTGGTGATCAAGAAGAGTGACCTCTGCTTTCAGATAGTCAAATTGTGTGAATATTGTAAACAAACGTGAACAAATGTACTACATTTTGTAATGAATATACTTGTATATTGAGTTTTCGCTGGCTTTCTCGACTCACGAGTCGAGAAAGGCATGCTTGTCTGTTGATGAGACCATTTGTATGTTTGTTTGTGTGACTGGATGCAGCCACAATCTATTATGATAATGGTTGTACATTGGGTTTCTTGGGCCTTTCTCGACTTGCGAGTCGAGAAAGGCACTATTTGTCTCGTTGACGAAACCATTTGTATGCTTCCGTGTGTGATTGGATGCAACCATATTCTAATGAGAATGGTTGTACTTTGACTTTTCCGGGCCTTTCTTGACTAGCGAGTCGAGAAACACACTACTTCCCACGTCATTGGATGCAGTTATATAGAATGAATGTTCTCCATTGTAATTTGATTTCAACATTCTTTTCTTCGTTTTGACTAATGGCACCGTAATTGTTAATCATAGACTCTCCTTGCTCCAGGTGGTTCAGGCACAGATTTGACACCAGCACAGATCCCGTTCAGGCATCATAGAGACCGCTCCAGGTGGCACAGATCCCGCTCAAGGCGGAAGAAATACCGATACAGCGCAGATCCAGCTCACGCTACACTCTTGCGGCCTTTGGGATAAGGTTGCTCGTGAATTCGGGCGCCATGCACACCCTCGGGATAAAGAACAGCGAAGAAATTTGACCTACGATCCGGGGAAGCTTAAAGCATCTTGCAAGCATTGCATAATATCCACGGAGGTTGGGGAAGGAGCATATTCGATGAAAAGCTGCGGGAGGCGAGTGGAGAAGTCGGGTGGGCAGATCGGCGGTAGCTCGAGAGAGGCACCTCCCCGTGAGGCATTCCACACTCTTGAGGTTGCCCCAAGGCTTACAGTCAGCGTGAAGAAGCGCCGCAAGTTAATCCCCTAAGGTGGACCACCTACCAAGATGATGTAACTGTAGTGACAGCAAGACCGCCATGGTCTCTGCGTCCGATGTAAAATACATTGTACCTATTCAATTTATTAATAAAAATTCTTTTTCAACTAGAGCTTTGGTTTCAATCTTTAATGAATTTCCTTTGTTTCAGTTGCATTGTTCTTGTTCTCGACTCGCTATCCAGGGAAAACTGGAGGAAAGCTTCGATGCAGAGTTCTAGACAAAAATTCGAATTAAGGATAGTTTTCGGGTCGGGGTGCTCCTTTTCGTGTAAATTAACAGGGTTCCGAAAAAAAATGGGAATGGAATGAGTCCCACTTTAATTAAATACGACTTTACTATTGTTGTGTCATATGGTTGCTCACTTCATCTAATGGTTCTAGAAAACACAACGAGCCATATATAAGATGATGCCCAGCTTTACCTTAAGTAAATGCAGCAAATGAAAATACAAATTTTGTCGAATTACTGTAGAATGCACATTTTATGTGCCGTATGAATTTGAAATGAGTTATTAATTGAAATCGAGTTTTGTGAAACTGTCCATGAATGAAGAAAATGCTGCAATTCGGCTGCAAATGGAATAATTTACATAGGTTATTAAGGGCTATGCAATATGTTATTATGCTCTCTTTTTCTTAACAACTAGTGCATGTTTGTTCCAAGCAGATATCGATCAAATTCTCCTGCTATTACTCAAATGTACAAGTTGATTAATTATGTCCCTATCTATGCAGCTAGAAAAGTTAGCAAGAGCACAATGTCTGAACAAGAAAGATCCAAAAGAATCTGCACTTCTTTATCTTGCTTTGGATTGAAAGAATGTTCTAGCAAGTCTGTTCAAACTGAGCAGAAGTGAATTGGACAAGCCATTGATGGAGTTCCTTCTTCGAGACTTTCGAGTATGTTTTAAACTATGCAGTAGAAGATAGTAGGCAGTAGAAGATAGTAGACATGTAATCTAAACTATATTACTTCTATAGGAACATTTGCATGGGGTATATTTAAGGTGCAAGTATATTATGATCTGACCTGCAGTTGCTGTGACGTTCCAGGTATCTACACGGTATACGTACGCATACCATGACACGTCACCGGGACACAATGGGCTTAATGGTCTAAGTGAGAGGGTTACCCACAATGGTTTTTATTAGCTATGTTAATAAAGCCCAAGGGGATAATTATGAATTATAATGGCCTAATTAACCTAATTAAGTCATTATGGTCTAATTAGCTAATTATCCTATATTATAATGTTTTAGTGTATTGTTTGGATCAGCCCTAGATCGGACGGCCCAGGTTTTGAGTTAAAATATTAACGGTCGAGATGCCTTTGATTTTTTTTCGTCTCGCTCTAGCTTAGGGCTTCCTCGGCTATGGCGGATCGGCAAAAGGTCTTCGGGGCCTGGCACATTAAAAGATGCGCTAAGATTGCCGGTAAATTTATGCTTGAAGTTCTCAGAGGTGAAAGGAGCTTTTCTTCTTCTCATGAAGATTCAAAAACCGTTGGCTCTGAAAATGGGTTGGTTCAGAGGTGAAAGGAGCTTTTCTTCTTCTCATGATGATTCAAAACCGTTAGCTCTGAAAATGGGTTGGATTTGCTGTATTTTGGATTGATCATTCTATTTTACGGCAAGGAAATTTTATCCAAAGATCTAAAAGATAAGCTAAGCATATTGTTCAAGCTGAGATAATGGTTGTTTCTAGCAGATAGATGTGTCTCAATTTACCCTATAGTTTGATATTGCAATAGCAAGTTTTGTGTTTAAAAAGCTGTGATCGAGGAGATGCTCTGCTAAAGTTTTGCTTCTTCAATATACACTTAGAGCACGTTTTACAGCAGATTGGGCAGTCTAGGATCGATGGAGGTGGCTTTGAAGATGGATTAATGAGGCCAAACATCTAGGTGTAAAAAAGTGCAAAAAGGCAATATTCTTTGATCAGAATATGCTTTGTTCAGACATTTTGATCAGAATATGCTTTGTTTTAACACAATTCGGCAAAAACCAGTGGTAGTTCTGTGTTATTTTTTGCTTTTCCTACTTTATCATTCTTCTTCTTTAGCCTTTATTCTACTTTAGATTCGTTCTAACCCATACGCTTTCTTCTCTGACTCTTCACGAAGCATTTGGTGCTTAGACAGGAGTTCAATTCCTGCCATTTCTTTGAAACATGGCATAGAATATTCGGCCTGCTTAGGGAGCTGCAGGCAGAAGTTCTTTTGGCAAGCCAAGAATCAGCTCTCAAAGATAGCTTCAAAGATAAAATTGTGTCCGTGGTAGGCATGTAAGTTTCGTTTTTGAATTTCTTAGAAGTTCCTATTATATAGGCGAATGTGTCAGTTGCAGTTGCAGAGGCTTTTACCTTTGTAGACAGGCAGGGCTTAAGGAAATGCAGATGAGACCTCAATATATCTGCACAACCTTTTCTTTATTTAGAATTCAGTAAGCCTAATAACATGATTTACAATGTGTTTAGATTTTTTGTAAGAGATTTACTTTTCTTTTTGTGATGTACTTGGCAGTTCGACACATCGAGTAAAGTCCATTTCAGTGGCAAAATTCATTGCCACGGTAGATGCTCATAATGCATTACAATGATGTGAATGTCGATTAAAGTTTTGGATGCATTCATTACAACAAGCAGGAGGAATTTATGGGATTTAAGCAACCAGTCTTTACCAGATAGCAGGTATCTTCTTGCTCTGTGTTTGCCGTTGGCCATGATGTGAATGGAGTTCCGGGATGTGATGAAAGTGGCCAGCAATCTTATAACAATGCGGATCAAGAAATGGAAATAGAAGCAGCTTTAGGAAATCTAAAGAATGCTGTAGACCAGGCCTCAGAGGTGATGTCATGGAGCAGTATCTAGGAGTCTCTGAGGTGTTGGTTAAGAAAATGGATCTGATAAAAACAAGGCGCTTCACTAGCAGACAATGTGCATTTGAGACTTTGACCACAATTTGTTGCATGGAATTCCTGGGAACCTTGCAAGGTGAGTATTCCTTATAACAAACTTATACAGGATCAAGATTTGAAGACAATCTATAATTGTTATGCCAACTTAGCAGGTTATGGCAGCAGAAGCTAGGGTGTTGAGACAGAGGAAGTTGTGGATGCTGAATTTTATGCACACAGCTCCGTTTGAGTTTATGAGTTTGAATATACAGCTAGACAGTACTTATTTTAGAATAGAAAAACTAGACAACGCAGGAGTCTATTAAGTCATTTGTGATAGATTTAGATTCAAATTTCTGGGTAGCGAAATGATCGACTTCCTTTCCTATTGATGAGTTTGAAGTGTGCATTTCAGATCACGAATCATTACATGACAACTTACTTTTTGTTCTAGCACATCATTAACTTACAACTAAGTTGAATTATTAGTTGCAAAGAAGAGTAAATCAACGAGTTTCTATATATGTTAGAGTAAAGGAGCAAAAGCCTTCGCATTAACATGCATATGGCATTTTATCATTTGTCTCTCTTGCTTTGGAAATTATATCCCTGCAAATTTACTATCTTTAATTATAACTGCTTTTGTAGATGGCACGTTGTCTTCTCTCCGTTGTCTTCTCTCCGTATTGTTCTTACTACCGTGGGCCAAAGATCCAATCACCTTATCTATGGAAGAAAAGCAACTATGATATAGGTTGTTTGTGCCATCCTCAAGCTATTTCTCAAACAGTGTGTGCTGTGATGTTTACGTGAACGTTGACACAGGCTTGAAAAAGCACAATATATTATTCACCAGGTTGTTTGTATCATGAAATGCTTCGTGTATAAGGATTTTTTGGGAAAAAATGTTTTCAATTGTGACAATGCTCTTTCATGTCTATATGAGGCTCACACATTCTTCCATATATCGTAATTGTATCCATTTAAATGCAAGAAATTCTGAAGGAAAATCTAAGGATTTCATAACAAATAGCCATGCCAGTCTACAACAAAACTTAACTGCCAAATCACAAGTTCACAACAGTATTATGAGCAATGAAGGATTTTGTTTTTTTGGAGGACAAATTTTTGTAAGGAAAATCTCGACTGTCAAAGCACAATAGCAAATATAATAACCAAAGAATTTTGTTTTTTGCAGGATAAATTTCAACAACCAAAGGATTTTATTCGTTGGGGGACAGATTTTTAATATTTGAGAAGTTGTGATAATGCATTTTAAGAAAGACATTTATGTATGTCCACGTGGAACAACATGAACATCTTGCAGTTAGAAAAATCCCACCAAGTTTTCAGTGTCCAACTCCTTTTCTACCAAAACAAAAACATAGCATTTAATAAAAATCCCCCTCTCCCCAACACATACGTATGTGCCTAATTATGTGTTTTGTGCTCTATGATACATTCTCATTACAAGACCATTATTAGATTTGTGTGTGGAAGAAAGTTAACCATGTGGGAGAAAGTTAACCAAGGTCATTAATAAGTTCGTGTGGGAGAGAATAAACCATGCATATTCCACGGGTTTTGATTTTTCCGGCAATCTTTGGGCTCGGTTTGCTATAAGCATTAAGAATAATCAAGCAACCACCTGCGCAATACCAATTGTTCCGAAGTTCCAGCAATGTATGATAGGTGTTCCAACATTTACAAGCCAAATTATCCCCAGCAACGCTGGGCACCATAACTAGTCACCAATAAGAGGGTGCCACCTGGCCCAAATCGATTGGTCAGGAGGGACTTACCATTTTGGGCCTAGGAATAGGGGTCCTACCCCATTTTCTCTCCCAAAATTCGAATTGGGATTGAGGAGAATCCAGCAGCCAGCAGCCTAAGCTTGTTTTGCCAACACTTACCTACCAGTTTCGAGAGATGGATGCCTACCATGACCATGGCATGGTTCCAGCCAGGACACCGGTTAGTCAGTAGATAGGGTTCTTTTCTGCTGACACTTCTTTGAGTAGATGGAATGGTTAAATTCTCTTTATGAATTGTTCTGAATACATGAATGGTGATTACATTAGTTCTTTCTACTTCTTCCGTGTATTGGGAATTAAGGGAAGGGTAGTGGCCTAAAAGCTTCCTAGAATTAGAGATGTCTCTAGTTAGATCCCTTAATACCCAATAATGCGGTCTGTGCACAAGAGCCAACCTGGCTGGGGATGCTATGATGTGGTTCAGCACCAGATAACGTGTATGATGGTGAATCGGGGGTGGGGTCTTGCATAGCGTGGCTACAGGACTCCTACAGTTTGCTAGGCTTATAGCCTTTCACCGTGTGTGGGCCGGGTATGGGTCTGACACTCTCTGGGTTGAAGGGCCGTGCCTATATGGACGTCCTGAGCTCGAACGGGTTGGTGAGCTGATCTTTAGATTTAAGAGGTGAGGTAGAATGCGGATCGCGAGGGGGGGTCCGAGGGGGCACGTGTTCTCTAGCGGACCCGGGGATCCATCATTCGAGGGAGGGGACTTCTCGACACTGCCTCATCCGGGCCCGGGGGCCGAAGGGTGATTCCTTGGATTGCGTCTCCGGAGGGCTACAAGCATGTCATAGCATGATCTACCTATACGCAAAGTGTGCCTGGGAGGGGCGGATGGAATGGACAACCCAAGCCATTGTCTTATGCCGATAGCGCCATGTTATACTTCCGTGCGTAGATATCTTGAGACCACGGCGTCCGGTTGATCCCTTGGAGTGCGAGATCGAGGTAGTGCCTTGTTATTGTGTTATTTCATGTTGTTATGAATGGATTATCTTTGCCATGATGATGAGGATGGGCCACCTTCATTGATGGTATATTATTTTGCATTAGGATTGTATGCTAACATATATGTATGCTTCATTTGTATAGGACTCCCCATAGAGGGGCGTGTGGGCGAATGACACCTCAAGTGATCCTCGCTGGGATACTTGGCCATCCCAAGTAGTCCAGAGGTATGCCGAGGAGGGCCTTGCCATATGGTGAGTTAAGTAAGCCATGGGAGGGAAGTCCCGTGTCTATCTGATGGGGGCATCGTATATGGATTAGGGCGTCACGGTGGTATCGAGCATGATTTTGGTGGACCAAAATTGTCGCATGCCATGGCCATAGTCTAACTCGTTAGTTGACGGTAGTTCTTCCTAGGATAGAACGTCCCAACTCTGTAATTAGTGTCTTAGTTGGCCTAGCCATGGGAGGAATGACCTAGTTGTGGAGGAAGTGTTCTCTAGTGGAGTGGCTAAGGCCCGAAAAAGTGGAGTCAGGAGTTCGAGTTTTGTAATCGCCATAACTTTCTCCCGTGCTTCGGATCGATGAGATTTTTTGTTCGGTAGCGTCGGGCACGGTTCAAATGCCTTAAGGGGTCGTCACCTGGCGGAAAAAGGTCGAGAAAGGGCCCCGAAAACCAACTCGGGCGCCGCTTGCATATTGGCATCTTAGAATCGATAGAAACTTCATTATAATGCCTTGATGGCCAAGTATAAAAGCGTGTATTTCGCCGCCGTATTTAAAAAAAAAGGTTTAAAAGTTTTTTTCAAATTTTAAAAAGTAGCGACCCGTTTTCTTTTTCGTGTTTTTCCGTGCGCCTCCACCACGCCCACCTGGCCGTCTGCCATAGCCACCGGGCTTGAGCTCGCCCCTTTGCCTTGTTTGCGCCTACGGCCTCCTCCAGCCCTAGCGCCTTATTTCCCGCCTCCATAATCGCAAGCGCCTCAACCATGGCCAACATCAAGAGCACTTTGGACCCTTCCGGCCTCACCATACCTCAAATCTATACCTTGTCGGGCGGCTTTTCGGCCCGCCGGCGGTGACATGGTCGACATCCTCCTAAGCGAGTTGGTGCAGCCCGGCAATGATATTAGGATACCTTATCTATATTTCATTACTACGAACAATTCACGATTAAACTTAACCTCCAACGACGGGTATACCATGGTCGAACAGCGACAGTCTTGATGCGATCAAATTCTATCCCGAGGTGTGAGGAATATTCAGAGGAGGAGGCCATTCGAAGAGAGGCTGCCCGTATTTGGATCTTGGCCCGAGAAGACGACCTTCGGGAGATAGAGCGGCGGAACACCAAGCGAGGGGCGTGAAGTCAGATACTGGGGGTATGGGAGAGCCATCATTAATTCGCGAGGAAGCCTTTTGAGCTCCCCCATACCCGAGTGGCATGAGGCTTCCCGGCATTTCATGTGGTGAGATCCACGATATCGGTCCGGACTACGACAATAGTCAGATTGATATGAACCTCGACGACGGCCATCATTTGCCGAAGCTCATTCAAGGGTCGCTCCTACGGGGCTTGCTACTTTCGGGGAAGCCGACCTTAACGCTACCGGTGAGGCTTCGAGGAACAGGCGAAAGGCTCCAGCGGGAGCAACAACAAAAGGAGCAACAGGAAAAGGCCCAACAAGAGCAACACCAGCAGCAGGCCAATACAGAGCAAGAGACCCCGCGTGGGCCTGGTCAGGCACAAGCCACCCGGCAAAAGACGGAGGAAATTTACAGCCCACAAGTATGGCAGCCAATACAAAGAGAAATTAAAGGCTGTCGGAAACATCGGGAAACACACAAGCTCCAGTTGAAGGCAAGAATGGGTGGATGCCTCACGACCCCATCCCGTCACCGCAGGCAAGATGGTATCACAGAAGAAGGGGCCGACTCCAAAGCTTGCTACCTCGAGGAAGCCTCATCGCTTCGGCCGACGACTGTGGGTTTACGGGGGAGATCCGTAAGTACCAAAAGACCATGGAGCTGCTAATAAGGAAGCTGCCTTTCCAGAGGTTGGTTCGAGAGATAGCACAGGAATTCAAGACTGACCTTCGTTTCCAGACTTTTGCAATTTTGGCAATTCAGGAGGCTGCTGAAGCCTACCTGATAGCTCTCTTTAGTGACGCGAATCTTTGCGCTATCCACGCAAAGAGAGTCACCATAATGACCAAGGATCTAGCCCTTGCCCGGAGAATTCAGGGAGAGCATCCGTAGCTGCCTTCGGGCATTAGCATTGTAACAATTTTTGTACATCTTAATAGAAATCTTAGTTTTTTTTTTTTCTACTGTCTCATTGTTATAGCACAACTATCTATGACTAAATAAACAAATTTTAACATGTTTTTTTTTTTTTTAAAAGAAGAATTGTTAATGCTGACGTCAGCATAAAAGCAAAAAAGGGTACTTAAAAGGTTTTAGGGTTTCATTTTCACTCTTCCGCATTTGTTTATCCTCCTCCCTCCTGTCTTCCAGCGCCAATGGCTGCCACCAACCTGCTTGCATGGTATCAAGATGGAGAACACTGGGACCCTCAAGTTCCTTTTGATCTCCTACAACCCTTCCTACTCCAGCGCATCGACCTCATCGCCAACATGCAAAGTCACCCAGACTATGCAGGATTTCTGGAGTTCCTACACCGTGGAGATGCTCCCTCTTTGCATCCCTTTCAGAGAACCCCCTCAGCTTTACATTGAGCGAGCTGTGGTGAGGGAGATGCTTGGGGGCGACACTCATGCTTATGACATGCTTAAGAGCAAGCTGAGGTGGGGTAACCACCCACCCATAGTCATGCATGAGGACCGACAGTATCTTGAAGTCGCCTTTGCTTTAGCCATCCTCATGGATCAGTACGTTGAGGATGATACCTTGCCAGCAGAGAAAGGCAAGCTTCCGAAATCTTCCGATGAGGAAGAGGATGAGCACATAGGCATGGATGATTTTGTACGATGGAAGCAGCTGGCCGAGGAGATGCCACCACGTCGGGAGCAAGGAGCACGCCTGTCCGGGCTGGACGCCCTTCCAGTTGTTTATCACCAAGGTTAAGAGTTTCTTCTCTTGGATGACATCATCTGGACATATCACGTAGTGGCCGGGTTCAAGCGCCGATGCAAAGACCACGTGCTCTATGAGTTGGCTGAGTACTGTATGGATGACTTCATTGACTTCACTCCTATTGATCTTCCACCAGAGGTACATCAGCTACTCCAATTTCGTCAGGAGACCATAGAGCCGGCCGACACTCTTCTGCATCTTAGGGATTTGGTACTACAGGATCCACCAACTCAGCCTCCTCTGGACGCCTTTATGGATATGGGACCTCACGTCCCAAATATTAATATGGTTGAAGTCCCTTCCGATTCAGAAGAGGAAGGGGAAGATCTTTACCATAACCCTACTCATCTTAAAGAAAAGCAGGAGGAATTCAAGGAGGAAGAGGTTCCTATGGACCTAGATAAGGAGGTCGCCACCTCGGTGATCCCGCAAGGAAAAGTGTTGGGGAACCACCTCACCCGCTTCTTCCTATCAGCTTTCCGGCAAGGGCAGGTCCTTTTTGTGCCCCGAGACCTGGCCCCAGACGCCGAAGCATCATGGTGGAACCTCCGAGCTTTATCCACATTGGCAGGGCACAAGAAGCTCTCATATCGCACCCTTACTTATGTGCTGGTGCGGCGGGACTTCGCCCTCACCGCATTGGGTCAGGATATCGCACCCTGGATGAGCATGAAGATCCTCACAGCGGCCCCATTGGCTGCCGCCTATCCTCCAGAGGTTGCCTCCATTGCGGCCGCCATTGTAGATCCAGGGGTTACCCTGTTGCGTCATCGACTGCCACCACCTTTTCCCGCCCCAATGGATCAGGATGCGGGGCCTAGCTCTTAGCCATTTATATTATGTATTGTGGAGTATAGCCTTTGGCTACTCAAAAATATGTAATCTTGCATTGATTTTTCATGCACTTCGAATACAAGAAAATTGTTTTTTCCTACAATACTTGTCTTTCTCTTCTAGAGTTTGAAGTATAAGGAATAATGCATTTTTGTATATCCATTCTTGCCTTCTTACAGATGAAGAAGTGGAAGAAGACGAACAAGAGTTGCCGGAAGAACTGCAACAAGAGGACGAGCCACCGCTGGAACAAGTCTATGAGGAAGATGATGGAGAGTACGAAGATGACGATGTCGATTATGAAGAAGAGGAACTAGAGGATGAAGGAGAGCCATACGACCCCATCAAGGGTTTCGAGATTCTTAACATCCTTCGTGAACACGCTTTCGAGCACTTGCCGCAGACGCTCCGTCGCACTTGGAACTATTGGGATATGACTAAACAAGAAGCCTTTGCTGATGCGAATGATCACCTCTGGCAGATATTTTATGCACTTCGAGACCTCTTTAACTTGTTAATCATCAGCCCTACCTTAGATTACCAATATGTGATAATTCAGGCATGGGATAGCTATAAGGTAGTCCGGGCGATGTGGGAGAGTATTCGATACTCTATCCTGTACCCCTTCACGCAGCCCTAGGTCTGATCTTTAGAGTCTTTTCTTATCTATGTACACCTTTGTTTGTTTTGTCCTCTGTGTAGCCAAGCCTCAAGTCTCGTTGTAACAGTGGGTTTTATCTCGATAATAAAAAGTGTTTCTTTTTTTTTTGTATACTTATTGTTATCACAAATCGAATGAGTATGCTTATCTTTCATCTCTTTCTATCTAGACGGTGCACGGCCTCCCGCTTGAGCGACACCCGTGCAATGGGCCGTCTTACACCAGAACAAGAACTCACCGTTATGAAGCGCCAGCTTACTCAACTGCAAGCATACATTTTGCAGCTGAATCTGCCACAGGAATATGCATCAGAGATCTATGTTCCACAAAACATGCAGCCGCCACCTGCACCGGCACCTGCACCCGCTACGGCAAGTCGATCTAAGAGGACCCGTTCTAGTTCCTCCTCGGATGCTGCCTCAGAGTCTTCGGACTCTTCTGATTCCTCTGAGGATGACGCCGACCATGCCAAGGCCAGCAAAAAGGATTACCAGAAAACCGTAGATTCCGCCATCACTAGCATCTAGAAGAATCGGAGGCTCGCACAATTCTCAGGGAAAACCAGGAATGGGGTAGATGCCGAGTCATGGTTGGATGAAATGCAAGAGTTCAGGAAGTCATATGGGATGACTGACAAGGATATTGAGAAAGTTGCCACCACCAACCTTACAGGGTCGGCACGAATTTGGTGGAAGGGATCTGTCGCTCTCATGGGCTCACAAGGGGAAGGTGCCGTTACAAAATTTTTGCCAAAGCATTCAAATCCCATTATGTACCAAAGGCCCATCGTTACCAGCAGATCCAAACTTTCTATCGCCTGGAACAGAAGAACATGACTGTCCAGGCTTACATAGATGAGTTCATGCGGTTGCGCCTATACGTCCCAGGGATTAATGAGCGTCAGGCCGTTGAAGGCTATATAGAGGGCTTATCCCCTGCCATAAGGATGATGGCTCGAGCTATAGACCCTAAGACTATTGCAGAAGCAGGGGCTAAAGCAATTAGCCTAGAAGAAGACACCCCGAGGTACCAGCCACCAGGATCCTCTTCGTTCACTCATAACAAGGGGTTTACACCTTACAGAGGGCGCTCGCCTAGTCCAGGGCCTCCCGCCTCTACCGGATATCAGAAGTCCGATAAGAAGGTTTCCTTCAACATGCCGGAGAAGCCCACGGGTCCTACAGGAGCCTTCAAGGATATCCTCCAAGCTATTTCTAGGGAGCAGCGAGAACAGTTACGTAGGAAGAAGGCCTGTTATAGGTGCTTTCATCCAGGACATTGTATGCAAGAATGCCCCTACATCACTCAAACGGTGCAGGCTGCCCTTGCTGATATGGATTGGGAAGACCCGGATAACGCTGCTGAGGATGACGCGCCTGACTATATAACAGGTGAGTCTCACATCTATGCTGCAATTGAAACGGGTCAAGCCAACCACCAGCCCTCTGTCATTTCTACAGTTGGCCAAGTAGATTGTAAACCTTTTGTCATTCTTATGGACACGGGTAGTACTCATAACTTTGCATCTCCTAGAATGGCGGAAGCCTTACAGATTACCCCTTTGAAGTCTAAGCCGCGTCCAGTTACTCTGGCAAGTGGTGCCATGTGCCACACCCGTGGTCGTCGTATCAATTTGAATATTCAGCTGCTAGGAGCACCTGTTGCTCTAGGGGCCGAGATAATGGATATTGGACGCTATGATCTCATCATCGGAATGGAATTCTTGGCTGCTGCCAAGGCCAACATTGACTGTAAGAAATGGGAGGTCACCTTAAATGCAGCTAATGGAGCCCGATTTACTATAGCAGGTAAGCCAGTTACTCCTATCATGCAGTGTATTTCGTTGCGCCAATTGCATAGGGCTCTCAGGAAATCACAGATCATAGGCATGATCCGACTTGCTGCAGTGGAAGCTAAGTCCAAACAGGATGAGGCCCTTGATGCTTTGCCTCCAGCAATAGCCATGATTCTTCGGGAATATCATGATCTTTTCCCTGATGAAATCCATAAGCCTACCACCTTCGAGAGGGTAGAATGTGAAATTACCTTGGAACCGGGGCACCAAGCCTACGGTAAGGCCCCATATCGGATGAGTCTTCACGAGTTGACCGAGCTTAAGAAGCGATTCTGAGGGAACTCCTCAAGTTAGGCTTCATCAGGCCTAGTGTTTCACCCTTTGGAGCCCCAATACTCTTTGTTAAGAAGAAAGATGGCATCATGAGGATGTGCATTAATTACCGACAACTATAAATAAGCATACTATTAAGAATCGATATGCTTTACCGTGGGCCGATGATCTTATGGATCAGTTGCAAGGGGCTAGGTATTTCACGAAGATTGATCTTCGCTCCGAATATCACCAGATAAGAATCAAGGAGGATGACATCCATAAGTCCGCTTTCCGGACTCGTTATGGGCATTACGAGTTTACAGTCATGCCATTTGGCCTCACCAATGCTCCGACAACCTTTATGCGACTCATGAATGATGTCTTCTGCGAATACATTGACGATTTTGTCATAATATTCTTTGATGATATCCTCATATACATCATGAACGGCATCTTCGCTTGGCATTGCAGAAACTGCGGCGACACCAATTGTATGCCAAATTCTCGAAATGTCATTTTGCCACCACCAAGGTGGATTATCTGGGTCATATTGTATCTTCTGAAGGAATAGCTACAGACCCAGCTAAAATTGACGCAGTCAAAGAATGGCCCATTCCAACCAACGTGTCTGAGGTTCGCAGCTTTCTAGACTTGGCCGGGTATTACCGTAAATTTGTCAAGGACTTTGCCAAGCTTGCTGCACCTTTAACTGATCTCACCAGACATGTGACGTCCCCTACTCATATAGATTGCCCTCGCAGGTATACAAGCGAGGAGTTCTCCCCCCATACCAGCTCCACGTCTGGGGCCCTCCACACATCACTTTGCCGTGCGAGTCCCGGGGGAAGGTGAAGGTGTCATCCCTCTGTCTCCCTCGGGGCCCTACCTAGGCTGCGAGGCGTAAACATACATGTCAGTACACAACATAATCCTTCTCCCACCCAGAAGGGTGGTGCATCAACATCTGCATAGACAATGGTCAGCACATCACATAGGGAGTCCTACCCAAGGCTCAGACTCAAGGGGAGGGGCTGGCGGCTTCGGTCTCGAGTTCATTGCGGGCCGAATTCATGGCAATGGATTTGGCTGGCATAAGAACATGGCATAGGGTTGTCCACTCCATCCGCCCCTCACATTGCACACTTTGAGTAGGCTGAAAAGTGTCGGGACTGGTTGTGTAGCCCGGCGGGATGCATAGCCGGAAGGGCTATTCACGGGGTCATCATCGGTTCGATGGGGCAGGTAGGGATCACTCCCCTCGAGATCTACATCTTGCGACTCAAGGTGACTAGAGGCCCTTGCCGGTATGGCGATCCGGTGAACCCTTTGGAAAGTGTACACCACTTCCGCGGTGTCGAGCCCATGCCTTACCCACACTCGGTGGTAAGCCATTAGGCCTAGTCACAATGATCCACGGTAGGCTTTACACACCCGGAGGGATCGTTCAAGAGTCGGGACATGAACCTCCTTCTTAGCCCGGTCGGCCCCTTCACCCCAACCAGGTGTGGTTCTTGTACCTGAGGCGAATCTACGGTGTGCTAGAGAGGCTACTCTAGGAGCATCAACTACAAAGCCTTAGGGCCTCTACCCCCCTTCCCAATACAAGGAGTTCACAGAGATACATCATCCATATACATCACGGAAGAACTAAAGAACTAGATCTAATCTATATCATAGATTTAGGTTCTTTAGTTAGTTAATGCAGGATCTAGAGATCTAGATAGCTACTGCGGGCAATTTAATAGTCTAAACCTCTTTGATTCTATGACTAGAAGGCGGTTTAAGCTATTAAATTGACCAAAATCTGATCCTTGGGTGGCTCCTCGACTGAGTTCAACCATCTGGCTTGAGCTGATCGAATTGAGGCCCGGATGGTGCGATTCGCTTGCGGCGATGCGGGGGCGGTTTTGGCTCTGGGGCGGTCAAAGCAGAGCTCTAAAACCCTATGGACGAAAACTAGCAAGTTAGGGTTTTCCTACCCTAAATAGACATGGGGTTTAGGGCTAGGGTTTCCAATTACCCATTTTAGCATGTGGGATAATTGGAAAGGCTCCACTTGCCTTTAATGGCTAGGTGGCAAAATATGCCTACATGGAAAGGTGTGCCCACATTAATGTGCACATGTGCACATTAATAACATATGAACATACCTAGCAAGTTGCCCCTAGGGCTACTTACCTGGCTATCCGTCGGTATTACCGCGTCGGTTGAGGAGTGGCGTGTATCGCGTGTGAAGGCGATGCGGTATCGTCACGGGACCGTATCTTTGTCTTTGAAACACATTCTCCCCACCTTTGAAATGATCTTTGTCCGGCATGGTGGGTCTCCCCACCTTGGGATCTTCCTAATCTGCAATCTGCAATCAACGTGATGCATACAATATAATATTTACACATTTACCAAGATTACCCTAAGGTAATATTTTTAGGACATTATTATGTCACTAGTAATGGTGCCCAGCGTTGCTGGGCATAATTTGAAAATCAGTAAATGCTGAAAACTTGTACGTTTGCATAGAGAAACTTCTGGGCCCTTGAATCATCTTGGGAGCATGTAAATAATTGTTGAGGTTGTTTCCATATTTGAATTTATGTTGTTCATATCTACAAAAGTACACATTGCAGAGCTAAGGCATAGTGCAGTATAAGAGCTAGGGCTATGAATGATATGTTTGCTAATTAAAAGTGAAAAAAGCCTAAGACATTTTTTTGCATGACAACATTATCTTTTTGTTCTTGCCTTTGGTTGCTATTAATGTTTGGAAAAGTAAAGGAGCTTTTGCACCAAGTAATATTCTGGTCGATGGTAATGTTAAAATTGTAGAGAATGTTGTTGACAATAATGGTGCAAATCTCAAGTACATGGGATAGGTTGCAATACAATAAGTGGGCTATTTGTTAACTTCTACAATATTCCTAACAATAATGGTGCAAATCTCAAGTACATGAGATAGGTTGCAATACAATAAGTTGGTTATTGTTAACTTCTACAATATTCAAAAGTTGCCGGATACAATGATCTTGTAACACCATCCCATGTGGCGGATCTATAATATAATCCCAACACAACGAAAACATAGAGTGCAAATTCTTTCAAATGTAACAATGGGATCAAAAATGTTGTGAAAACTTTCTTATAAACTTGGGATGCTTAATGTTGTCTTCAACCTAGACAATGTTAAGCTTTTTCTACCTATTTCTGCTTTGATTTCAGTGAGAACTTGCTACTGATTCTAAAATCAATCCATAGATGGAGCCTCCACACTCTCTATGTTGTTAATCTGTGTCTATACATCATGGCTGCTATTTAGCCCATATAATCCCATAAGTGAACAACTCCCAATAAGTTAGATCATGGCGAGAATCATGAAAAATTTTTCCAATCCACTTTCAGTTGGATAGAAAACAGATTAAGTAGCATTATTGATTGCAAGATTGTTGTAATATTCAAAAGAAATGCAAAAAAGAATAAGCTAGATCTCTTGGCGAGAATCATGGGAAATTTATCGGTCCATTCACATTGGATATAAAATACTCTTCATTCACACCGCATAGTACATTTCGAATTCCCATTATCTCTTTTAAAAATAAAATAATATAGAACAATTGTAATGAGACATGCTAACCTCGACCTTTTTGTGCGACTTCTTCTCCAAACATTTGATGATCTCAAGCGCATCAAGGGCATAGCAAAGTAAAAGAAAAGAGAGCTGAAAACAACAATAAAATGCATTAATTTATGTTTTGTCTTGCATAATATTCAAGTTTTGGAGGGTGGCATTTGGGACCTCTTCATTCATTCGCATAATACATTTCAGAATCATTCATTCATTGTTTCTATTTTATTCATTCATAAATCATTAAGCAGGAAGTGAATATTACCATGTTAGAAGAAATAGAACAACTCAAACATTACTTTCTCATTTACATTACGATTCACCATTTTAAAGCTCAACAAACTTACCAAGATTTCTGGATCTTCAACCCGAAGAAGAAGAAAGTGGTCACGTAACCGTATCGGACCCAAAGCACATAACATAAATAGGAAAAATTACATTTTACCCTAAATTTTAGCTTGCATTAACGTCCCAGCCAAATCTATGACCCAAGAGAAATGGTGAATGCATCTATTTAAAGGACAACAAACAATTAGAAAGCATATTCTTAAGCGATAATGAATTAAAAGGATGCGGGAATAACACGATAAGTCATAAAACAATGAGCTCTTACCATTGAAAACAATCAGAATTCTAAGCACCAGCGATATGTAATTCTGCATGTGAGCGGAGAAATCGTTAAACCAAATGCAAGAAAAACAAAAGCGTGAATTTGTCTTAATCATCAATGTATGAACACTCTTTTCTTTGGAAATGTATTTGAAGGCAGGTGCATGTTGCATAGCCTAAGGTCCCTCCCGATTCGAGGCCCTAGCTGAGAAAAGCTCATCAAATGCTCCAACCCTAATTATTTGTTGGAGCAATCTTTCTTTTACGCAAATAAGAGCATATTTGGCTGCGTACCTTATTTTTGCATTAGGAGGTAGATGCAGTGCGTATGTCGAGAATCACGAATCCCCGAGGAAGATATTAGTTGAGAAATTTGCCTTGTGCTTTATTTGCCATGTGGCGTGGATAAATCGATGCCATATCCGGAAGATCTCTTTGCTTTGAAATGGCCCTTTTGGCGGTGTACTCGAGGAGGCGCCATAGCGGTCACGGGAAGAATTATGCGGTCAAGAAGCGGTTCTACGATAAGGAAGGGTCGGATTTTGCCAAGACCTTGCCCTTCTTTCCACCCCATTCTTGCCATCATCCTTTGTGCGTTTGTCATCGCCCCCCAGCTCAAACCCTTCCCCATTTGGTGGCGATCTTGCCCTAGCGACATGGCGATCTTTGCAGCAGCTTCTTTTGATGCACTAAGCATTCCTCTTCTTTTCCATGCCTCCTCTCCAGCGATATGCAATGTCGCGGCAGATTCCTTCTCCCTCTGGAGCTCCCTCCCTCCCTCTCGAGCAAATCTCTCTCCTTCCCTCCCTCTCGAGCAAATCTCTCTTTCGGCTTTAGTCTTCCACAAATCTTAGCGGAGTCCAATGTTAGGGTCCACCGCCTAACCTAACTTTCTAACTAAATCGAGCCGTCAATTTTAGGGTTTTCGTTGACGACATACTTACCCAATAACATTATAATATAGGATTATACTATGGAATACTTATCCATTCATAACATCATTAAACAAGTTATTCACTAGCTTAATTATTACGACATTAAGTTAGACAAAATTTCAACATTTCATATCTATAATTATTGTTCGAGGTACCCTTTCGTTCCTTGCAACACATTCCAACAAAATTTGTGTTGCAAGTCTTCGTGGCTTCGACCTCCCCCTCTCGGGCGCTCTATTGGCTGTGGTCGACACTCACGTTAGTACCATTTTAATTATTTAATAAATTTTGGTTATATGGTGACCACCCACCTATCTACATGAATGCATGGCTAATCTCCTCATTAGGAAGAGGATGAATCTTCCATAATGGCGTGGTGGAGACAGCCCTATATGCCTATATGCGCTCATGCCTACACCTCTAGTTGCCCGGCGTGGAGGATATCCTTCTCGGCGTGGGGGCGTGAAGGATAGATTCCTCCTATCAAAGCATATATGGGGCTAAAGGTGCTTTCCCTATCAATGCATTCCTTAATGACCTCCTTTTCTCGAGAAGTCGTCTACTTGGATTGGAAGAAGTAGACTTTCTAATCTACCTTCCACTTTCGCCCAAAGCGGAAGCAGCGGTCATGCCTATATTGACATTACACCACGCCCTAGAGATCACCGTGGTGGTCTCATCGCCAGTAACAACGCATGCGACCCATACCAAGCATAGGTTGCATGCGTAGAATTAATCCTAACTACGAAATTAACCTACACAAATCGACATGCAGGCTGATTTCTTGGAGATGACCTTGCCATCCCATTGCTCCATAAATTGTGGGTACTGCTTTACTAAATCTTTCTTAAGTACCCATGTCGCGTCTTCCACTGGCAAGTGCTTCCACTTGACCAAATATTGGAGGAACTCCGACCTCCTTGTTTTCTTGAAAGCTTTATCAAGAATCAATTCTGGAACTATTTCCAGCTGCTCCTCCGTCATTTCCAACAACGTTGGAGTGTCCAAGACTAAATGGATTTGGAGTATGCTTCTTCAGCAAACTTACGTGGAAGACCTTATGAATCTTTAGGTGTGCTGGCAAGTCTAGCTTGTAGGATTGATTACCTACTCTTTTGACTATTCTAAAAGGTCCAGCCCACCTTGGAGCAAGCTTCTTGCAATTCCCAATCCTGAGCTTCGCCTGCTTCACCTTGATCTTGAGCCATACATCATCTCCAACTTTGAACTCTCTGACTGTTCGATGCTTGTCGGCGATGCTCTTTTGTCGACTTCTTCTTTGCTGCGGCGGATATCCTCGAACCTCTTCCACGAGGCTGCTGCGCATATCGGCCAACATCTGCTTTGAAACTTCCACTTTTGACGGGGTTGTGCCAAGTGTATGCGGGTTAAACAGCGATAGCCGTAATTGATCATAAGCGGCGACATTTGGGATGATTCCTGCTTGGTGCTATTATAGGCAAACTCCACCAAGTGAATAAATTTTCCCACATACCTTGCTTATTCGGACATAGTTTAGTAGCATGTCTTCTAAGATCTGTTGGTCCGCTCCGTTTGGCCATCCGTCGAGGATGATATGCCGTGCTCATGGATAGCTTGGTCTGAATAAATCGCAAAGAGGTCTTGCCAAAATGCACTCATGAACCGGGTCCACATCGGATATAATCTCCCTTGGCATGCCATGAAGCCTGAAGATCTCTTTGGTGAAGAGCTTTGTTGTATCCATAGCTGTATCTGTGGTCCTGCATGGCACAAAATGTGCCATCTTCGACAACTTGTCGACCACTACCATCAAGGCATCCTTTCCTCTTACCGTCCTTGGGAGTCCTGTGATGAAGTCCATGCTGATTACCTCCCACTTAGCGTTTGGCACCGCTAATGGCTCTAATGCCCCTGGGATTCGAAGCTGCTCATATACGTCTTCGTCAAGTCTGTTAATGGGGCCGCTATCTTGGCAAAGTTCTTCACGAACTTCCTGTAGTACCGAGGCGGTAGAAAAACCGACTTCATGCACATTCTTGGTGCCCGACCCTTTGAATCCTTTGCTTCAATCTTGGCGGGGTCCGTCGAGATGCCTTCTGGCGAGATTACATGACCAAGGTATTCCACCTTCTCCGATTCGCGAAGTGGCACGCCGACAACTTGGCGCATAACCTGGCGGGTGCCTCTTCAACTTCTCCGGCCTCTTCTCAAGTGTTATGCGTGCTCTTCAAGGGATACGCTATACACCAAAATGTCATCAAAGAAAACAATCACAAAGGTGTCTAGGAACTCCACGAAGATATGGATTCATGAGCCTCATGAGCGTTAGGGGGCATTTGATAAGCGAAATGCATTCTTGTGAACTCGTAATGCCCATACCGCGTCCTGAAGGCGGTTTTATGGATATCTTCTTCCTTTATCCGAATTTGATGATAGCCTGACCTTAAGTCGATTTTGGAGAAGATCTTTGCTCCTTGAAGCTGGTCCATTAAGTCGTCGGATCTTGGAAGCGCATACTTGTTCTTAATGGTGTGCTTATTCAACTGTCTATAGTCTATGCACATCCTCAAACTACCATCCTTCTTCTTAACTTGAAGAGAATGGGCGCTCCAAATGGCGAAACACTAGGTCTAATGAAACCTAGGTTGAGCAGCTCCTGCAACTGCTTCTTTAGCTCCGACAACTCCTGCGTTGTCATTACGTATGGGGCCTTGCTTGTTGGCTTTGTTCTGGTTCGAAGTGCTATCTCGCTTTTCGACTCCCCTATAAGGAGGGAGCTGCTTGATCTCATGGGAAGAGATCATGGAACTCCGTGATCAGCTTAGCTATTTGCTTGGCAACTTCTTTGAGCACCTTGTCTTCTTTGCTTCCTTCCGATTCGGCTCACTAATCTCAAGCTTGAAGATGTATGCCACCTGCTCACTCTTGATGCACTTGAGCAGCCGTTTTAGAAGACATACACCGCATGATGGGGACAACTTCTTTACACCGTGATCTCAATGATCTTGCCGTCGGGTGTTGGGAAGGTCGCTTTCCACTTTCCACAATCAATGATGGCCCTTTTTGGTCCAAGGTACTCCATACCTATGATCAAGTCGTATTTGCCAATGCCCATTACTTACGCCCCCATCGGATATTAAACCACGGCAAGTCGATGTCGGTTGATTCTCTTGCCTTTGATGCGCTTCTTTGCTCCACTTGCTAAGACAACGGGCCTTGGCTTTGACTTTAGTGGTTTCAACTTCAACATTTGAACCATTCGGGGATGCAAAGTTATGGCTACTTCGAATCTATCGGGACTATAAATGACTTGGCCTTGGCCTTCCCCTTTTGTGGAAATTACCTTATCTTGGCTCTCTTGCTTGCTCTGTATCTATTGCGGCAAAGATATGACACTCACCACGAATGAAGTCAGCGGGCTTCCCGCCGTCGTCGTCGAGCGGGGGTATCCCAATCTCCCAATTACGCAAAGCACTCATGACATATGGGCAGTTCGCTATCCTATACTTTGGGTGCAGAGCACCTAAAACAAAATTTGCTTTTCTATGCACTCTGTCTCTTTTCCTTGGGCATGGCTTTTGTAAAAGGATCATACTTGCCTTGGAGTAGTTTGACCCTTCTTGTTTGTCTTTGAAGGACACCAGCTTTTCTCTGCTTGCTTCCCTTGATTGCTACTATATGGGGCTCTAGCTGGTCGGGTTGGCTGTCCTTGGGCTAAAAGCGCCTCACGCTTTGCCTTTATCCCGTAATATTGCATACGCTATTAGGGAGGTCCCTTGCAAGCTTATTGCCTTGGACTAAAACCGAAAATCTTGTTCTAGGGTTTATTGCCCTCACAAGCTTGCGGGATCTCCTCATTCAGACCTTCAATGTAGCTTTCTGCATGCTTCTCACCTAACTTTGGGCACATCTGACCTCGACCCTCATGAATTCCTCTGTATATTTAGACCTTGACTTGTTGCCTTCTTTGCAACTTTGTAGAAGCTATTTGCATCATCTTTGGACTTGTGCTCTCTTGGAACGTAATGGCGCTTGAAGGCTTTAGCAAACTTCTTGAACCTGCAAGCATCCCTACTTAAGCCATGAGCCTTCGCATAACCCTTCCACCAAATGCGTGCTGCTCCCTTCAGATTCGCTGTTGCCACCCTACCTTTATCCTTATCCTTCATACCATAGGCGTTGCCATATTCACTCATCTCGTCAAGCCAAGCCTCTGCCTCCATGCCTGACCTATTCTCACCTGAGAATTGCTCGAGCTTCCTGGCCTTCCAAACATTTCCCAATGCAGAGTCTACTTTCTTCTGGTAGTCAGAGGTTCTTGTGTCCCTTTGTCGTCCGTCCAGAGTGTTCCTCTGCCTTCCATCTGTTCGGTCTTGGTTCTGCTCTTCTTCTTCCTCGGAATCAGAGTCTGAATCTGAGCTTGAGTCGGAAGGTTCCGGGCTGGAGGACCTCCTTCTCTTGCTCCTCTTCTTGTCTCTTCCTGTTCTCCGAGCTGATGCTTGCGGCAGTTGAGCGTTACCCACCGAACCTCCTCCTGCTTGTGCGGCTAGTAAAGCCTTTATCTGCTCAAGGTCCATCCTCATCTGTGATATCTCCTCTTCTGGGGTCATGGGTCCAAATTCTTCAAGCAGGTTCCTTGCCGGGCGTGGCCTGGGCGGACTCTGTTCTTCTATAAGTTCTCGCAGTTGTCGTTCCCCTGCGCTTAGGCCTCTAGCTGCATACACAAGTGGTTCATAGCTATATGGTTAGTTTTTCTTGTTCTCTTGCATTATTTATGTTTGTTGGTATGGTTGGGGACACAAAATACATCAACAAAACATTTATAGAGTAAGAAGAAATTATATTCATATTTTATAATATGCTACTACAAAATTACAACTTCCGGGATCAAGACTGCTAATCATTCCTGATGCCGCCGGTAGGATGGATTATCCTCTAGGAACTTTTTCACTTGGGCTGTTCCCACTGAATGACCCAAGTTCCTAAGGACATTGGCTGAAGATCCGCCCTGCAAAGCTCTCGCCAAGTCTTCTATTCTGCGGTCGGAGGTATAAGCTGCGGTCACCGCCAGTCTTCCCTGCCGCCTATAAGGTATGGCAAAGTCGAAGACGTCGAGTGCTACCGCTCTCTTCACCAGGATTGCATACTTGGTGTTGAGGGGCAACCGTGCATGCCGGCCGAATCCTGAGAGTGCAATCAGCATCGATACTCCTTCCTGCTTAAAGGGGGAATTTCGCGGTGAATTACCGCTATTCTTCCATCCATCAGCGAGGGAAGGTAATACCGCAGCGACTTTGCGTTGTGAGCGGGGTCTCGGCCACTGGGTATCAGCTCGTATGCTGCTTGCGAAGTCATCAACCTCCACCGTGGTGAGCTCCACGTAGTCTCGGATTCTTTGAAGCCCTCCTAAAAGGTGGTGCCTCTTCTCCCGGGGGAGGTCTTTGCCCGGAAGAGCTTGCCGTTAGGATGTTTGAGGTCGTGGCAGATCCCCATCTGTTCTGTAGAGCAAGGAACTCTTCCTCCGTCGGTAGCTTGTTCTCGGCCTTGTTATGCCTCCATAATCTGCTGCTCTTTGCTGTAGGCTTGGATGTCGGTGTAGACTCTCCCCATATCGATGTCGGCTTCCCTTACTTGAAGGGGAAAGTCGGGATGCTCCTCGGACGATGAAGTCGATGCGGGTCCGTTCGCCGAGGGTTGGTGAAGCAACTCTTCGGTCAGTACTCCTTTCCCACGCACTGCAGGAGGTTTTGGATGTAAAGCAGGAGGCGGGAACTCCTGCGCCCGACAATAATGGGGGCTAGGCTTGTAATGCCTAACCAAGAGGGGCGCTGACTCTGAGAGTTTGCCGGCTTCTCAGTCTTACCCTCTGCTTTCTGCGTCGCCCGCTCCTCATTTGGGTCGAGCTTCGACATAGTCTTCCTCCTCCTCGATTCTGCTCGTGCGAATCCTCCTCTTCTTTTCCTTCCTGCTCCTGTTCATCTCTGCGTAAGGCCGTTGTTGTTCTTTGCTATGGCTAATGGGTCCACGTCCATGGGGAATGGAGGTTTCCCCACCGGTGTTCTCGGACACGGTGGGTAAGAAAAGATTGCCAAAGGCGGTGTTGAAGGAGAAGTACTTGGTCCTATTGGCGATTAGGACCATTGGCTCGGTGTCTTGCTGCGCCTTGTTTGTTAGGTATTTGGCGATGTTGAACATCGTCCAATCTTGATTGCGGGGCTGTCTAGGAACAAAGTAGCCTATGCAGGGGAGTTGCGTGGTATTTGGTTCTACCCTAGCTTGGAACTCGGACAAGAGACGATGATGTGGTGGGGTTGCGTGCAAGGTTGCTTGGACATCTACCTCCTTCACGAAGATATGGAAGGTTTGGTCGATGTCGGCCTCGGCAGCATGGGCGCTGGCGCTGTACCATCTGCGAAAATCAGAGGTTGCCATTGGTTAATTGCGAAGAGGGTATCAAGCGGTGCCAAGAGCCTCGGGGAGTTGAAAATAATACCAACAGGGGAGGAGCAGATTTGTAGGGTGCTATTTGAGGAATGAGGGGTCTATTTATAGAAAAGGGGGAAACCCTAATTTTTGGGTGACTTGGAAAATTCCTGGGGTTGGGTAATTCTAGTCTATCTGGGGTCAAAATAGAAATCTGAAGACTAGATGAGATGTCTGAACAAGGCTAGATTACCTAAAGGATGCTATACAACAGGTTGAAGATGATTTGGACAAGTTCTGGAGAAGAAATGGTAGGAGGTCTCACAGCTTGCGCCTCGCTCAAAAACTAAAGTTTAGTTCTTCGACCAGGCGCCGGAAGCCGTGAGACATCGATCTCATTCGATCACAAGGTGTCCAATTTGGGTAAACTAATCTGTAAGGATGATGGGCTCATCAAATCGGACCAATTGACCCCTTATCGGGTCGATTTGGAGCTTTTTTTGGTCAAGTTTGGACAAGGTCTCACGGCTTGCGCCGCCGCTCCAAAACTAAAGTTTAGTTTCTTGACCAAAGCGTAGTCGTGAGACATCCGTCTTTTCGGTACGCAAATGTCCTATTTTACTGAAATAAAAGCTAAAACTTACTAACTTGCTCTAATTAATCAAGTTCATGCAATTGAAGTACACAAAATTGCTCTATATTACAAAATTTTTAATTATTTACAAAAAAGTTCTAAGGCGTTCTCCTTTATGGGTCATAAGGCTCATGTCTTGTTGCATTGGGGTTACCCTTGGCGTGGACCGATTGCAAGCTGTTGAATCTTCAAAATGTTGCACTATCTTTGCCTCGGCCGCTTCTTGCATTGCCAGCGGCGCCTCGTCGACTGACAAAGTCGTCCCCAGGCTGCATCACTTCTCGCACTAACAGAGCAAAGGGGCACGGGGGATTAGGAGTAAAGTAGGCTGCTTATTTGGAAGTGCCTAATCTCCCTTCAGCTCTCCTCTCCACCTCCTTCTGTCGAGGCCTCTTCTTCTTGGGTGGTGGCTTGGGGCTTTGGGCTTTGGTGGGGCGGCTTCAGGTCTGCTCCTTGGTTGGCGTCCTCCTTCAACAAGCGGGACCCTGTTTTTCTTAAGTAGTACTTCTTTGTAGGCCTCCCATTTCTTCATGTAGGCCTCGTGCTCCCTCATCTTTCTTTAGGTATATCTTTACCACAGCCGATTGTGGCGCTCCTGCTAAACATCACGGGCCCATACACTTGGCGAGGAAATCCCCGTCGGCTCAACAACCGCGGGGCCGTCTACCCGCGCCCCGGGGTGATCCCTAGTGCGGGGAGGGGAACACGAAAGGTGTCTTGCGCCCTTCCCCTATGGGCTCCTATACTTGGAGGAGGCGATAACCGTCAGAACTAGCATCAAACATATACAATTACTACCTCGAAGGGTAGTGCATCACACATATACCAATACAAAAATGATAAGCACAAACCGTGAAACATGAGAGCTCCTACCCCGGCTCAGACTCGTAAGGGGTGTAAATTCTTTACTGGTGGTCAAAAAGCACTGTCCAGACAAGTGCTTTAACTGCTAAAAATCTCACATCCAACGTGAATTTGACATGCATATTGTGTTTGAAAATTGAGTATTACAAATAATAAACGTGTCTCTAAAACATTAAAGTAGGAAAAATGAGGTACCAACTAATATAATTATTTCGTAACATCAAATTTTGTATTAGCTAAGTGCTTTATGTGCTAAGTGCTGTCGCGTAAAGTTGTACACCACTAAAGAATTTACACCCTAAGGAGGATGACTGACCGGCTAGGCCACAAGATAGAGCAGACCGAGTCATGGCAATGGCGAGGGCTGGCATAGAACAATGGCTAGGGTTGACCACTCCATCCGCCCCTCCTGTGCATACTTTGCAGATGGGCTAAATCAGGCTCTGGCATGGCTCTAGCCTTCCGGATACGCAATCCCATGGCATCACCCATCGGGACTACTCCAGGTTGCATCTCCCTGGTCCGATGAGGCAGGAAGGGTTGCATCTCCCCTTCCTAGGGTCTAGAGGTTCAGTGGGCGGCTAGAGAATTGTGGCGATACACGATTCGTACCCGACACACTGACCCCAATTTTTGGTCCACAGTTGTTTTTTAGTTGTACAGAAGTGTTGTTTTATGCCAAAAACAACACCAAAATGGCCCCAAAAGTCCACGTGGCCTGTTTATCCGGATTTGCACAAAGAGATAGTGGTTTTTTGGCAGAAATTCCCACTGTGGTCTTTTGGCAGAAAAATCCACGCGTAGAAAAATTTGACATGGTTTTTGTAAATTTTTGTCACCGTGTACTTTTTTCCTTCACTGTTGTTTTTTGGCGGAACCATGCGTTGTTTATCTTTAAAATAGCACGTGTAGGTTTTAATTTTACTACACCTGAAAAACTAAATTACAACACTAGAAATAAAACACTACAAAGAAAAGAACACGTAGGAAAAAGAAAATTGATGTTTTCAAGTGTTCTTTTTTGCAATATGGACATGTTGTTTCAAGTGTTGTTTTTGTAAAATAAAAAAAAATCACGTATGGCCTTTTTTTAATTTACGAAACCCTATATGTGTTATTGAAATCTAGCTATAGTTTTCCTAAAATAAGGACATGTAGAAAATAATATTATAACACGTAGAAAAAAATCTGTGTTTCTAATGTGGTTGTTTAACTAATGAGATATTGACACGTGGCATACTTTTTAAATAAAAAAATATTATTCTAGCTAATCAAATATGAACACGTGGCATACTTTTAAAATAAAAAAGCATTATTATTACACATAGAAAAAACAAGGTATTGTTTCTAATATTTCTTCCAACAAATCAAATGTTGACACGTGCACACATTAAAATAAAATTACTATAGGCCACAATTTAAAAAATATATTATGAATTCCGTATCAATCTTTTTTTATTGTGAAAAATGAAAGGCTTTTTGGGAATCGAACCCAAACAAGTCCATAAAGCATTCAATGGTTAAGGTTCAAAACAATTGAATTAAAACATTCAATGGTTAAGGTTCAAAACAATTGAATTATAGTTTAAGGTTAAAAATAGTGTAGCACAATTGATCTCATTTATTTTATTCCATTGCTAGAAGGATTCAACTCTGCTGTACTCTGCTTGCACTGTCAATGTGGGATTTGAACCCAAAGGAGAGGCCTATTCTGCTCCAAATGCCATTGATAGGCCTATTTGCTTCAGGTTTTTGAGCTTTTACAAAAAGTTAAATTTCAAGAAGAATAACAGATACAAAAGGAAAGCTCAAAAATTAAATCCAAGATGAATTACAGATACAAAAGGTTCAGAAATCAGCCCAGCTCAGGACAGAAAGATGGATTTCGGATCAAGAAGATTGGAGCAGATTGGAGCAGAAAAGGCACAACTAGAAGCATTTATTGGGCATTCCTCATTCCATGCTGCTCTGTCACCGCCCACCTGCCATATTTGCTGCTATCTTCTTCCTTCGACCTGCAATGTACCTAAAAGGCCACAAATGTTCTGTAACTTAACATGCAAAAACTTATTTGCGAAAACATAAACAATAAACAATAAAACGAACCTCAGGATCTTTCTGCTGCTAAATTAGAGCTCTGATTCGGCGTGGCTCTGAAAACCAAATCGACAAATTTTTGCACAAGCAAGAGCAAAGACGACCCTTTTTTATTCGATTCTTTCCAAATCCGACCATCTGGGCTTCCAGGTCAAAAACTCCTTTCTTGCTTTCTCAAGATCCCTAATGCGGCTTCTACTTCTGGAACGCCGGCTATGGCATCTCCAAGCCCCTGCTCTGGTTCCTCTTAGCTTTGATGTCTGGCGGGATAAGAGTAGAGCTGATTGCATAATATTTCTGCTAAGAAAACACGGAAAGAAGAGCCTTCAAGTTTTGAGAAGAGGACCCTTCCATAGATATGAAGAAACGATATGAAGATATGAAGAACTTATAAACTTGATACGATATGCATATATGAAGAACGATATGCAGATATGAAGAAAAATGCAGATATGAACTTGATACGATATGAAGATATGCAGATATGAAGAAAAATGCAGATATGAACGATATGCAGATATGAAGAACGATATGCAGATATGAAGAATCGTGAGAAAGAAGGTGAGGAAGGTGAGAAAGAAGGTGCAGATATGAAGAACGTGAAGGTGAGGAAGGTGAGAAAGAAGAAAGAATGGAAGAGAACGTGAGAAAGAATGGAAGGCAGAGAGCCGGATTTCAAGGAAGAAGGAAAGCAGATGGCATTACAGAGCTGCAGATCCGGCTCCGGCCATGAAGAAACTTGAAATGCAGTCGCTCCGGATCCACCATGGCGCCATAGCTCGAATGATATGCACCATAGCTCGAACCCACCATAGCATCCGACATGCACAAGCAGAGCCATAGCTGGAGAAAAAAAGCAATGGCGGCGAAGAAAGCAAATGGCGGCAAAAAAATCTCAGCCCTTCATTTTTTACCCACTAAGATCATAGGGCCGAGGATCATCATCTTCACCGGCCCATCTCTACTTTTGTCAAGAATCGGGCGTTAATAAATAGAGCCAATAAAATCATACTACTAAGATCACCATCTGGGCCATTTATCTTGGTCAAATCTAGACCGTTATTCTCACCATTAAATTAAATATTTGATGGGGCAATTTTTTACACATGTTTTAATTCTCAAATTTTCAACTTATAATAATCTACTAAATCAACTACTTAATGGGATGTTTTTTATATTGTTTGTGGAACATTGATCTGACGAATATGCCCTCTATTGTGCTAGATCAACGACCCTCGATTTTTTCACTGGAGTTCCATGTGCAACTTTCAATGGTGCAAAAGTGCACAGTGGTCTATGCACAGTTGAAAAAAAATTGAGGGCAAAAAAATATGGAACCCAATGGTAGCAAAGCTCGACATCAAGCACCGCTGACTGGTGGAAATAATTTCATCCAGACCAATAAGAATCTCCAATTAAGACGTGCATATGTAAATATGATGTTAGCTCTTGCCGGAAAGACGAATTTGAGCGCAGCTGCAATGTTTTACCCAAGTTTTACTTATCAAAATAAATGCCCAACTCACATTTTGGGTCCTAAAGATAATTACATTATAGCTTATTTGGAGCATTTCAAGAGGCAAGAACTTTTGAATCAAACAAACAACTAAAAACTTTTTCCTTGCCATATGTTTTGCATCTCCGCAATCAATAATGGTCAAAAAGAAATGAATCTCCAACTGCATTTGACATTCTGCACCAGATTCACATTGCCTCCAATCCAACCTTTGTGAAAGAAACAAGATAAGAGAAACAAAGAAACAAAGACACAAAGGAAATAAATTCTCCTTGTTGGGCTGGAGGATTTGAACCTCCAGGCCGCAATGGCCTCAGCAGAGCCACAAACACCAAGGCAATGCAACTTTGGTTTTAACACTATCCAGTTGGCACACCATCAGAAATCATGGCCGCTTTTAAAGCGCCGCTTAAGCGAAGTTCGAAAGATGGAGCGGGGTTGGATTTTCGGCATGCAAACGTAGCTACATGCACTTATCCAGTCCCTACAAATGGCAAGCCATCTTTCTTTTTTATAACCATTGCCAAGAATGCCATCCAGAAACCCCAGTGATGACCCCAGTGGCATGTTTGAGCCACCTTGGCATGCTTGAGCCACCTTGGCATGTTTGGCATATTTGTGCCTAGGTGGCTCAAACATGCCAAGGTGGCTCAAGCATGCCAAGGTGGCTCAAACATGTCAAGGTGGCTCAAACGTGCCACGCAGGGTCCAACATGCCACCTAGGCTCCAACATGCCAAGGTGGCTCAAACGTGCCACGCAAGTCCAACATGCCACCTAGGCTCCAACATGCCAAGGTGGCTCAAACATGCCACTAGGCTCAAACATGCCAAGGTGGCTCAAAACATGCCACGGGGGCTCCAACATGCCACCTAGGCTCCAGCATGCCAAGGTGGCTCAAACATACCACCTAGGCCCTAACATGCCAAGGTGGCTCAAACATGCCATGTGGGCTCCAACATGCCACCTAGGCTCCAACATGCCAAGGTTGCTCAAGCATGCCACCTAGGCACCAACAAGCCACCTAGGCTCCAATATGCCAAGGTGGCTCAAACGTGCCACGCAGGGTCCAACATGCCACCTAGGCTCCAAGATGCCAAGGTGGCTCAAACATGCCACGTGGGCTCCCAACATGCCACCTAGGTTCCAACATGCCAAGGTGACTCAAACATGCCACTAGGCTCAAACATGCCAAGGTGGCTCAAACATGCCACGGGGGCTCCAACATGCCACCTAGGCTTCAACATGCCAAGGTGGCTCAAACATACCACCTAGGCCCTAACATGCCAAGGTGGCTCAAACATGCCATGTGGGCTCCAACATGCCACCTAGGCTCCAACATGCCAAGGTTGCTCAAGCATGCCACCTAGGCACCAACATGCCACCTAGGCTCAAACATGCCAAGGTGGCTCAAACATGTCAAGGTAGCTCAAACGTGTCATGTGGGCACCAACATGCCACCTAGGGTCCAACATGCCAAGGTGGCTCAAACATGCCACGTGGGCTCCCAACATGCCACCTAGGCTCCAACATGCCAAGGTGGCTCAAACATGCCACGCGGGCTCCAACATGCCACCTAGGCTCCAGCATGCCAAGGTGATGCCACCTAGGCTCAAACATGCCAAGGTGGCTGTAACATGCCACCTAGGCTCCAACATGCCAAGGTGGCTCAAACATGCCATGTGGGCTCCAACATGCCACCTAGCCTCCAACATGCCAAGCTGGCTCAGCCATGCCAAGGTGGCTCAGACATGCCACCTAGGCTCCAACATGCAAGCTAGGCTCCAAAGATGCCCCTAGGCTCCAACATGCCAAGGTGGCTCAAACATGCCACGTGGACTGCAACATGCCACGTGGGCTCCAACATGCCAAGGTGGCACTACAAGAGAAAGGGGGTATTAGAGTCAGTTTTAGCGTCAGACCTTAGTTATAAACTTAGACAGGAAAAAAAAAAAAAACCCTTGAATCGACATTATGGTCGACCTACTGGCCCGACTCACGTTAATGCCGTTTAAACGCCAATTAGCGTCAGACTTTAGAGTCAGTTTTGCAGCAGACATAGAGTCACAATTAGAGTCAATTATAGTGTTAGAACTAGAGGCAACTCTACCATCAGCATTAGAGTCAGCATTAGAGTCACAATAAAAGTCAATCATAGTGTTAGAATTAGAGACAGCTCTATCATCAACGTTAGAGTCAGCATTAGAGTCAATTGTAGTGTTAGAGTAGAGACAACTTTACCATCACAATTAGAGTCAGCATTAGAGTCACAATTAGAGTCATTCATAGCGTTAGAATTAGAGTCAACTATTTAGACAGCCTTAGCGTCGACTTTAGGATCAGAAATAGAGTCAGAATAGAGTTTTTGTAGCGTTAGAATTAAAGTCAGCCAATATGACACAATTAGAGTCAATTCTAACGTCAGGATAGAAGTCGATCTTTGAGTTAGTTATAACGTCATTCCATGCATCAGTCCATAAGACAACCCATACATCAATTTTTGAATCAATTGCCCTATTACCTTTTTTAGTCACCCCAATTTTATTTAAAGGGAGGGACATTTAAGTTGCAAATTTGTACCTTATGAACATTACATACATATTCTACAACTACTTTAATTATATTCTAGTACAGCTACAAAAATACCACAAAATATAAGTAGCAAAATCCATAGTACTGCATAAAGTTCTCCAAAAATCATAGAACATAAGTAGCCACAATAACCTTAGAACATAAGTAGCAAATTTCATAGTACGGTCTGAAAAAGAGACATCAAATACTAAAGATCAACGATGTGATCTAGCAATCTTCTTGTACTTTTCAATGTTCAGCCTAGCAATAAGTTTTGCAATCTTCCTCGATGAGGCGCAATATCATCCTCATGCTGTAATAATTTTCAGCATATGCATCAGTCCTCATCAACAAAGTCCTCTTCTCTTTGTCATGATCATTCTTATCCAAATGGCATTCCTTTTCTATTGAAACCTGGAATGAAGCAATTATGAAATTTATAACACTAATAATGAATTAAAAATGTACACCAAGTAAGGGTTGATGAATACCTCAACAGGACGATCTTCCAACACTTGCTCTTCTTCATGCGCGCCTTCATCCTTGTCCTCATTCCCACCTTGATCCAGATCCTCACCTTTATCCAGATCATTATCTTGATCTCCATTGTGATCCTCGCCCTTGCCCTCACCCTCACCCTCGCCGTCCTCGTCCTCGTCCTCGTCCTCGTCCTCCTCCTCCTCCTCCTCCTCCTCCTCCTCCTCCTCGTAATTTGGATCTTCATCTTCCCCTTCATCTCCATCCTCCTCCACCTCTTCCATTACATCTTTCTAATATGAGAGTAAAGTGTAAAGTTAGAAAGACACATAATATAATCAAATAAAAGAGAAATATTTAGATACTACAATATCATACCTTAGTCTTCTTTTTGTGTTCGACTCCTTGCTTTTGTTTCACAAAAGTCTTGAGGCTTAAAACTACAAAAACCAAATAAAGTAAAGATAAGTTAAATGACTTACAAGTAAAAAAACAACTTACTCGATAACTTTTAGATCCGGGCTTTTGTCCATCCTCAATCATCATTTTCTTGTATGCTTTGTACCCGTCGGTTTAATTTTGTCCAAGATTTGATCTCCAGGGTACAAACCCCAATCTTTGAACTTAAAGATTGCATTGCATAAAAATAAAGTAGACTTCATTAATCTAATCCAACCCGGCATCATACAATATCATTGAGCATGAAAAAAAAAAAAAAAAAAAAAGTATATTATACATATGCGTACGTATTCCATCGCATCCTCCTCTTCCAGTCTTTGGAACATATTTCCTAGCAGATCTGACTCTCTTTTGTTGCTCATGTGGTTTGAATGTGGAGGCTTTGAATATTTTCCATTCCTCTTCCGAGACGTTAATGGGCCTGCATTTTAATCCTTTGTGTATCTTCTTGCGCAAATTGTCCCTATTTTTAATTGCAAATTAGTATGCATATATATAATGATAAGTTCGAAAGAACAAAGAATTAAAGAAAGAAGCATACTTCCAACGATTCCATCTCTTCGCCTTATAATTCCAAGGATGTATTCCACAAAACACCCTTTCCATAAGTCCTCCAGATCTTTGCTTCAACGGCTTCATATTTTCGGCTTTGCTTAACTTGTGGCCAACTTTTGTTAATTTGAGTACCACAATAATGCCGCATGGCAATTGCACAAGTATTTGTAAAGCCTCGTCCCTGCTCATCCATATGAAGGCTACCTCCTTTTGAATAGAAACCTATAACGTAAAAATAACACCTAATTTTTCGTTTAATAGAAGATCTATAACATGAAGTAAGACCTAAAATTCCTTTGAATAGAAAACCTATAGAAGACTTATAACATGAAATAACACCTAAAAGAGCAACCTACATACAACTACAACATGAAATACACCTAATTGAACATTATTTACATCTACATACAACAAAATTAATCTTACCTCCCCTTTTGGAAGCTTTGTGAACTCGATCTCCATTGCCTCTTCTTCCTCGCGACCAATTTCGAGTATGCATCCTCGTCTATAGTGAGTGGATGTGGATCAATGTTCAATGAGTCTAGACTCTACCGGTGCAATGAACACTAGAGGAAGAAATGCTAGCCCTTCGCTTTGAGGACATGGGTAAGGATGGGGTCGATTTAGTCTACTAGCAATTAGTTCTTGCATTGCCTTTAGATTTTCAACATCCATATTGGCAAGCACTTAGCCATGTCCTCGGAGTTAGTGGTAGAGGTGGGCGCCATTGGCCCTTTGCCCTTCTTGCCTTTGCTTGTACTCACTAGAAAAATCATAGAATATTAGAATTTTAGAAACAATATAATTGAAATAGCATCAATGAAGACCTAGCTACTCAAAACATTACTCAAAACATTAGGTTTCTATATGTTTACAATGATGATATCTTAGTAGATTTAACACATGAAATAAACTTCTTAGACATCTTAATCATAGTATAATAAATAGGAAATTAGAGTTTTGTTTATAGGAGCATAATCAATAGTTTAGATTTTCCTCCCTTATAAAAGTCTTTGCCCTAATCTATACTACGGGCATCTATATTTTCTACCAAAGAGTAGATCCACTTCTACGATCTTATGAAATGGCATCACATGGGTCCACCTTCCATTTTAAGAATCTATAGAACGTTTAATTTCTTGAGAAACTTATGAAGCAATCGTATCCATGGTTAACATAAACCGTGAATTTAAATTACGTCATTATATCATAGTAATCGTTTGTTCTAAAACACGTTAGAGGAAGGTGTTTTGGATCCTGAAACAACTGTTGTTGTTGCAATTTTCCCTTCACCCATGCATTATGCGGGTCCAACAGAGGTGCGCGGCACGCAAAAGCAATAATAAATCGTGAGCTGATTTTTATATTGTGGGTTGTGATCCGGTGGTATGGGGCACCCTCTGTAAAAAGCGTGATTTATATGACCTGATCATGGGAAAATGGTTCTAAGCATTTTCAGGAACAAAGATCGCAACTTTGCAAAGACTGGAGAAAATCCTCCCTTTGGTTTATGTGCCCAGGAGGGTGGAAGGTGTTGGTAGATTACTATCAAAGCCTTGCCACAAAGGACAACATAGGTGAAAACGGATTTGTCTCCGTTAAAAAGGAGATGCTAGCAAAAAGAGCTCCCTAAAATTTTTCTCATTTTCCTTTTAATTTCACACAATTTCGAACTATTAGGCACATTAGCAATATCAAGAGGTGAGCCCCTGTCTACCTGTCACAGAAAAAAAATTTGGAAAGTGTCGATGTCTGAACTGGCAAGCTGATCTTCTACTAGTATAAAGATTATGTCTTCTCTCTGATCTATCGGGGATGCGGATTAAAACGTATGGTCAGTTGTAATTGAACAACATTAAATTTCCAACTTCCAATTCAAGTTGGTGACCTTTTTGTGCTAATTTGCTAAGTTTTGTCAAATTTGGTGTTGCCGACCAGTTTGAGGTGCAAGAAAATTTGGTAGAGATTGGTGACATAGAACAGAAGAGAGAAAACAGAGAATGAGAACAATGCGCTTGTTTTTATCTGGCGGCCAGCAGATATTTTAACAAAGCTTCTTCTAAAGGACTAGTTTGAAAGTGTCAGAGATGGATCCCCTTAATGATGTGTGAATTTTCCAAATTTGTCTCTTTTTGGGAAATGTCCTTTGAATATCTGGCAGCTGCTCTTTATCCCAAGATAAAACAAGATTAACTGCTCCATTGAGCACTTCTCTCCAATCGTGTAATATTGATGTCAATCTATTATTATCTCGACATCCTCGTTGTTACTTGTTTTGAAATTATATTTTCAAACATGATCACTTCATAAAAATATTAGGTGGTCGCCATTACCCGTAACCGCCCGCCACAACAATCTTTCTAACATTATGTGTTTTGGTACTCCAAATTTGAGCATGGATTCCTTTTTATAAACCTTAATTTGGGAATGATGAGGTATGTCATATTTGATTTGAAAATGTAGATAGCCTACAATATGCTACCATGGATTATTTATGATAGATGGATGCCTGATTTTGAATGGTCGGTGAGGCTCATATTGAATGTGACAAAGACATTTAAGATCCGTCTTTGCATGCAAACAAGCACCATTTCGAGTCGTCTCCGGTTGCACAACTAGCAAAAAAGGATGATCATTATGAAGGTATCCAGAACGTGCCATTACCTTTCAATTCTCTTGAGCAGGTTGAACTGCTCCCCTTGCCTCTCCAACTTAGCATATGCCGCAAATAATGCATTCCATGAAATTAAATTGTGCTCGGGCATACCATCAGCCAGGTCACACAAATGTGACAAAGGCTTTTACAAATGAGGAGCGACAGAGAATGCCGGTAATGCTACCCTATGGCTGCGCCTCGAAGCCTCACGAAGAGATCCTTATGAAATTTGGCCTCCAAGCCTCACTAAGTACCAATCTATGGTGACTTTGATCAAATCCATGATCCGCCCCTAATGTGACGATTCCCAGCTCAAAATCGCACCAAAGTTGTTGATGCAAGAATCAAAGAGAACATCATTCACTACCAAAGATTAATGTCACACTTACAAGCCTTTATTAGCAGAAATATATTGTTATAAACCTGCCTTAAATATATTGTTATGATAGCACCATGTTGTTGGCCGATCTTGATCCATCTTGCGAGAACTTGGAGAAGCATGCGAGAACTTGGAGAAGCAATGCAAAGTCTATCTATCATTATCTAGAAGTCTATCATTATCTTTAGAAGTCTTTCGATATGCAAAATACTTTGGACAATTAATTGTCATAAATGTCTGAGTATATATATGTTTTGCACCATGATGTTGGCGGATCTTGATCCACACAATATAACGGACCTACGGCACTGGTCATCGACAATTTTTCATGCAATTGTGTCCTTGTAAAATGTTGTTAAATGATGTAAAGCATAAAGGTGGATAAGCTCACTCCCTTGAGAGGTTTATTTGAAATTTGATGTAGCTGCTCATTTCCTTTTCGTGAGGTGCTTATCGCCAATACATGCATCCAAGGCTTTGATCACGTTTTTCCGATACCTTTAACCTAATCTGCTTTGCTGTCTGGCTTTGCTTCAATGCAGGAATCAGGCATCCGGGGTCATGGTCATGGTTTTGCTTAGCTTTTTGGTTTCTTCAAGCTATTGGGTTCTTGAATTTGGGATTAGATCTTGAGGAAAAAATGTAAGATCGGAAGGTAATTAAACTTGAATGAGCATTTTCCCATGGCATCATTAAGCTAGAGGTTGTATACCGGTGGTCACATATGACGGAGCTAGCATTAACTAGGGCGGATTTGAAGACTGTTGGATCGGACTAGCAACAACTAGGGCGGAATTGAGCCCAGAGAACGATTCCGGCCAAATAAATCCAAAGAAAACCGGAGAAAATTTCTAAATTTTCAAAAACGTGTTTCTTGCGGAACCGAAAACAAACTTACTAATTGAGCGATAATTTCGGTTAGATAATGTGCATAATGGCGTTTGTAGTCTAATGTGACCTTTTGTGCGCTGAAGAGCCACCAAAGCACCACTCTAAACGAAGGTAAGCAAAAATACCTCTCTCTTCTGTGATTTTTGGACCTAAGATTTTTTTGGCAAAGGAAAAAATAGAATTTACTTTGTCGCTAATGTGACGTTGGGTGCGTCAAAAAAAAAAGCACATTGCGTCAGATGCATAATATAGATGCAACAATATAATAGCATGCAATGGGCATTTTGAAAAATCCCTTCGCGTCAGATGCATAATATAGATGCAACAATGCATTTTGATAAATCCCTTCAAATATAAGGGTGGTTCTAAAAAATTTTCCTTTATGTACTTTAAGGCATGATGTATTTTAATGTAGTTGTGTTTTTCATGGTTTATTTTCCAGTTTGGTTGTGTATTCCACTGCTCATGGCTTCATCTAATACTGAGAGTTCCAATGTTGATTCACATGATTCTAGTAGTGAGCCTATGCCACCTATAGACTTGCTATGAGGTAAGAACACTGACTTATGATTTAGTATTAATTTCATGTTAAATGCATCATTTTTTTTCTTTTTGTGTCTAGGAGCTTAGTTCCTCATCACGCTCTTCAAAAGCAAAGCGCATGGCTTTTATGACGATCCCATTCAAAGGCAATACATGGACAAGTTGGGACTTGTTGGTGTAAAAGCTTAAAGGCAAAGGGACAAAGGCAAAGATATATTCTATTAGAGAGCAACATAGATTAAAGCATGGTTGGATGAGGAATGCACCACCGGTTTAATTTACGGCTGTGGTTCGACGTGGAAGCCGAGGAGGTACTATCTATTCATATTGAATGAAAATAATTGTGTTTAGGATCATTTTAGCTTATTTCGAAGTAACATAATTTGCGTACATTGAGTTAATCCGTAAACATCCAAATCTTGAAAAGAAAGTTGATATTCAACCATCTTTAGGATCATCTTGAATGTCACAAAACATATGTTCTTGGCATAATGGATGATAGCTCATCGAGTAAGGACAACACAAGTGGAGGAGATGATGTTGAACCACTTTGTGTTAGTAGGACGCACTAGAGGAAAAAATCAATTGCTTTAACTTTAAGAGCTCATTTCGAGAAGGGAACATATACACTTACTCATGTGATGAGACCGGCGGAGATTTTACTAATGAAATCCCCGATTCCCTCAAAGCCGTCATTATTCCATTTGACCTGCAGACCTTTGGATGTTGGGATGGACAACTACCTTCTATGTTAGAGGTTTAGCAATACGGATTCTATGAGGTAGACACTTCACACGTCTTAAGAGATCTAGACGAGCCTTTTGTATTTCCTAGTCAGGTGAAGCAAGTTTTTTTCCATGATAATCCTAGGGATAAGAAATGGCGAATAGTGGTTCATTCACAACCAACTTCTCGAAGAGTTATTACAATGCCTATCCTCAATGATCCTAATTGTGACACCCAAGGATCCTCATCTGATATTCCACTTCCTTGTGAGTTGGAGTTGGTTGACCCAGTTGAAGAAACCATTGACCCACGAGCATGATTCACAATTAGAGGACCATCAAGGCCTTGAGTTAAGGTCTCAATGCATAGCCCGAACATTGTATACTTGATGACTACTTTGATGAGGAGAACGACCACGAGAAAATGGGACACAGAGACATGTATCGCGGCTCCTTTTGCAATTGGATGATGATGAAATAGAAGAAGTTGAGCAGGATTTGCTATATGACATTACTAAAGACTAGTTCAATGATTTTTTTAAGTATATGTCATTGTCGTTGAGGAATATTGTGTTCGGATCCTCTTGATAAAATTGCTAATATTATGTATTGGTGAACTTTTAAATCATATGAGACAAGTATGATAATGCACACTTTATTGTATATTCGTAGCCTTGGCAATCTTATTCTAGCCACATAGGTATGTATGAAATGAGGACTTTTGAGCAAGTGAAAAATCTAGAGAATAAGTAGTTATATTAAGAGTGTATAGACAAATGGTTATTTGAATAGATGGCAAGTGTCTCTTTTGGTATCTTTGCATATGGGAAGTGCATGACTATAAGTAGAGTGCATACTATATGAGTCAATGGTATAAAGTTAGACATAGAGTCAAAAATAGCATCAACTCTAGACGTAATGTACAAACATGAGTTAGATCACATCTTAGCATGAGTAGTAGAGTTCGTACTACTAAATGAGTCAATAGTAGCATCAGACATAGGGTTAGAAATAGAGTCAATAGTAGCATCTAATATAGAGTCACTGGTCGAGTCAGAATTGGAACTAATGATAGTGTCAGACATAGCGTCAGAAGTAGATGTCAACATAAAGTCAGGTATAGCGTCAATTGTAAGGTCAGAACTAGAGTCAGATGACGTGTATGCTTGGACCTAATGCCAACATCTTTGACTCATAGTGCATCAGCTGTTACGTCAGTTATAACGTCAGTTATAGCATTAGGTTGGTTAAAATGATATAGCATCAGCTTTAGAGTCAGACATAGCGTCAAAATTAGAGTCAGATGACATGTATGCCTGAATCTAATGTTAACACCTCTGACTCATATTGCATCACCTTCTACATCAGCTATAACGTCAGCTATAGCGTTAGTTTGGTTAAAATGATATAGCGTCATCCATAGAGTCAGATATAGCGTCAGAATTAGCAACAAAGAAATATCTAACTATAAGTGTTGCTAATAACTACAGAACATTGTTTTCACCTCAAAAAACACCAAAAATATCCTTCTGACGCTAAAACTGACTCTAATACCCCCTTCCTCTTGTAGTGTGGCTCAAACATGCCACCTAGTCTCTAACATGCCAAGGTGGCTCCAACATGCCATCTAGGCTCCAACATGCCAAGGTGGCTCAGGCATGCCAGCTAGGCTCAAGCATGCCACCTAGGCACTCCAAGTGGTGACATGACATGCCAAGTAAGCAAGGCCTAGTTTTGACTAGGCTAAAAATGAAAAGATGTCCATCTTTGGTCTTTTCATTGGGCGATGTTGGCAAATTTTGGGTGACATGGCTAGATGGTGGTGACGTGGACATGATGACTAGGACTTTATGCAAGAAATATGATAACCTTTGGAATTTTTGGTAGAGGAGTTTGGCAAGGGATATAATAGAGGGATCTTGAAGAACTTAAAGCGCTGACACCCTTCCCCAAATCGAATCAGGCCAGGACTTTCGCTGACTTTTCTCACGAAGGGAGAGGCGGACCCGGGGAGATGGACCTCGAGAGAAGGTTGTCAAGGCGGCCTTTCCTATCGGCTCCTCACGGGAGGGCAAATGCCAATCCCTCCCCCTCAGGGAGCTCAATTTTCCTATCCAGCCCGTTGAATCAGTCATTCAAGTAACCTGCCGGCAGGCTCAAAAAATAGAAGATCCGTCCATGAGAACTTATCAAACCCACTGGCGTCCTGGGCGGGTTGGCCAGTAGAAAACCAAGTGTTTTGTCGTTGGGCAGTACAAAGGCTCTGGAATGGAGATTCTAATTAGCCATGTAAAATTAGGAATGGGCGAAATTACCCTAGGGACCAAGTTACATGGTCATTTTTGCAACGAAAAGAAACCACGAAGAACCCTCTACATAGCGGTATTAGCGGCCACCTCCTAGGCCAATTGACTCTGGCGTGTTGGACATGAGCTACATTGGTGCTTCCTTGAGAAGGGGTGGTCTTCTGCCCACAAAACTTGGTCCCCAGGGTAATGTCGACATTTTGAGTCCATTGGCGGTCGGTTCCCCGGTTTTGGAGTGGGAAAGTTGCTGTCAGGTGGCGGGGGGTTCTTTGGGAGAGGCCTTTGGGGTGCGCCTCGGGAAGGTTTAAAGGTCCATCTTCGGCATCAATTCCCTCCCTCTCACGTGATGACATTGTGCAAGATTTTGGTCGAATCGACTAGGATATAGCCTCCAAAGCGTAAACCACGTATTGTTGCTAGGTTATTGAAGGGTTTACGTTATGGGGGTGAGTTTTTAATCGGTTGCACTTGGGACATGGTTGAGAAGCTGCAATTGAAAACATGAAGCAATAGGAACTGATGGAATGGGGTTTGGAGTTATCCTCCTCCCAGTGTGGCAATTAGAGGTCAAGAGCGCCTTTTGCAGTAGCAAAATTGTTTGGGATCATTTGGGATGGCCAATAGATCTAAACTCTGTTATTTCGAGTTGCCATGGCTCGCATGAGTATTTAGCAAAGGCACACATAGCTATCAAAGCGACTACGTTTTGGCCTCAGAAACATAAACACGTGTGTTGCTAGGTTATTGTAGGGTTTACGCTGAGGCCAAACGGACGCTTTTCTTGGATAGCTAGGTGCACCCTTGCTAAACACACATGCGGAGCCATAGCAACTGAAATAACACAGTTTGGATCTATTGGCCATCCCGAATGATCCCAAACAATTTTGCTAACAAGTAAAAAGGCGCCTTTTTACTTCTAATTGCCACACCGAGAGGAGGATAACCTGTACCCCATTCCATCAGCCCTATTGCTTCATGTTTTCAATTGCGCCAACCATGTCCCAAGTGCAACCGACTAAAACTCTAACCCCCATAACGTAAACCTTTCAATAACCTAGCAACAATAATGTGGTTTACGCTTCGCAGGCTATATCCTAGTCGATTCGACCAAAATCTTGCATAATGTCATCACGTAGAGGGAGGGAATTGACTTTAAGATGGACCTTTAAAACCTTCTCGAGGCAAGCTTCCGCCCCCAAAGGCCTTCTCCCAAAGAACCCCGGGCTACGGACAAAAGCAACTTTCCCACTCCAAAATCAATATGGAACCGACTATGCCAATGGACTCAAAATGTCGACATTACCCCCGGGGACCAAGTTTTGTGGGCGTAAGACCACCCCTTCTCCAAGAAGCACCAAAGTAGCTCGCGTCCAACACGCTCAGTAGTCAATTGGCCTAGGAGGTGGCCGCTGAATACCGCTATGTAGAGGGTTCGTGTTTTTTCGCTGCCAAAAAATGACCATGTAACTTGGTCCTCGGTAATTTCGCCATTCCGGACGATATGGCGGTAAGTCGAATCTCCATTCCGTAGCCTTTGTACTGCCCGAACGACAAAACACTTGGTTTTCTACGCTGTCAACACGCAGGACGCTTCGTGGTTTGATAAGTTCTCGCGGACGGATCTTCTATTTTTTTGAGCCTCGGGCAAAAGTTACTTGAATGACGGATTCAAACTGCTGATAGGAAAATTGAGCTCGAAGGGGGGGAAATTGGCATTTGCCTCCTGCAGGAGCTGCCGGATAGGAAAGGGCCTCACAACCTTTCCAGGTCCATCTCCCGGGTCGGCCTCTCCCCTCTGGTGAGAAAGCTGCGCAAAGTCCTGGCCTGGTTCGATTTGGGGAAGGGTGTCAGCGCTTTAAGTTGTCCAAGATCATATTTCTTGCATAAAGTCCTAGTCATCATCTCCGCCACCTTGGCATGTTGGAGCCCACGTGGCATGTTGGAGCCTAGGTGGCATGTTGGAGCCCATGTGGCATGTTTGAGCCACCTTGGCATGTTGGAGCCTAGGTGGCATGTTGAAGCCCATGTGGCATGTTTGAGCCACCTTGTCATGTTGGAGCCTAGGTGGCATGTTTGAGCCACTTTGGCATGTTGGAGCCCGTGGCATCGTTTGAGCCTAGGTGGCATGTTAGAGCCACGGTGGCATGTTGGAGCCTAGGTGGCATGTTTGAGCCAACTTGGCATATTTAAGCCTAGGTGGCATGTTGTGAGCCACCTTGGCATGTTGGACCCTAGGTGGCATGGTGGAGCCCACGGTGGCATGTTTGAGCCACCTTGGCATGTTGGAGCCTAGGTGGCATGTTGGAGCCCTGGGTGGCATGTTTTGAGCCCACCTTGGCATGTTTGAAAACCACTGGCATGTTTGAGCCTAGGTGGCATGTTGGAGCCACCTTGGCATGTGGGAGCCTAAGTGAGCCTGCATGGCATGTTTGAGCCTAGGTGGCATGTTTGAGCCACCTAGGAATGTTGGAGCCTAGGTGGCATGTTGGAGCCCCGTGGCATATTTGAGCCACCTTGGCAAGTTGGAGCATAGGTGGCATGTTGGAGCCCCAGCGTGGCATGTTTGAGCACGTTGGGGCCTAGATGGCATGTTTGAGCCATTTTGGCATGTTGGAGTCTAGGTTGCATGTTGGAGCCACCTTGGCATGTTTGAGCCTAGGTGGCATGTTAGAGCCACCTTGGCATGTTGGAGCCAACGTGGCATGTTGGAGCCTAGGTGGTATGTTGGAGCCCATGTGGCATGTTTGAGCCACCTTGGCATGTTGGAGCCTAGGTGGCATGTTGAAGCCCATATGGCATGTTTGAGCCACCTTGTCATGTTGGAGCCTAGGTGGCATGTTTGAGCCACCTTGGCATGTTGGAGCCTAGGTGGCATGTTGGAGCCCACGTGGCATGTTTGAGCCACCTTTGCATGTTTGAGCCTAGGTGGCATGTTAGAGCCATGGTGGCATGTTGGAGCCTAGGTGGCATGTTGGAGCCCACGTGGCATATTTGAGCCACCTTGGCAAGTTGGAGCATAGGTGGCATGTTGGAGCCCGCATGGTATGTTTGAGCACATTGGAGCCTAGGTGGCATGTTTGAGCTATTTTGTCATGTTGGAGCCTAGGTGGCATGTTGGAGCCACCTTGGCATGTTTGAGCCTAGGTGGCATGTTAGAATGGGACCTGAGCAGGGTTGTTTTCGTACGCGTACGAAACAATTCTGGGCGTATAGTACCTTATATTCTTTATAGTACGTCTCGTACGTTACATAATGAGGTCAAATTTTTTTTTTTTTTTTTCTTTGGGTTTTACCTTAGCCCTAATGGTATTTTCGAGTCTCACATGTTTCCTAACCCTAGCCGCCCTCCAAGCCGCTTCATGATTTAGGGTTCGCAGAATCGAGAGGAGTGCTTGCACAGGTTAAGGGCAACGAAGGAGCTTCTAATGCAAGATTGGCAGTGTTCTGATGGCAGTTAGATGGATTGTTTGATGTGAAGAGACTTTGAACAGAGGTCTTAAAAGGTTTAAACGGTTTTTAGACTTCTCTTTTCATTTCCATCATCCTCTGATTCCATAAATCGGCATCTTTCAGGTTATTTGCAGTTGGGTTTAGTGGATTCGGCCAGATGGTATCAGTATTTGTGGCAGCAGCAACTGTGCTTCATTGCTTACATTCGAGGCTGGATCTGTTGCAAATTTTGAGTGCTTAACAGGTAAGGTATTGTTATATAGATATTTCTTTCCTTGAAAACGAGATAGCCAAGTTTCTTTTAATGTTTGAAACAAATAGTCAAGTGCCATTCATTCTCATTCTCATCACTATTTTTTTTGCAGTGCACTTAGAGATGTCAGCATTCCTCCTGATATTTCAGATCATATATGAGGTGATATTTTGATGCTTTACTTGTTTTTTATAGTTTTCCATCATGGACATCTCGGCCTTTTCTGTTTGTTTTCTAAATATTATCTTTCTAGAATGGCTTTGTCACTGGAATTGATTGCATTTTTATCCTGTAAAAATGTAATTGTAATATTAACCATAACATTATGTTGATATGGCAGCTTGTCACATCTCATCCTAGTGGCTATAGTTGATCTATTATTCCATCCATACTGTTATTGCACTGATCTGTTATAGCTCTGAGATGCTTCAAAAGGAGGATAAACCAGTAGTTTAATGGCATGGCCTTTTTTTAGGCTTATTTCTTTTGCTCTACTATTTTTGGGCTGCGTGCTGCTGATTGATGATGGCATGTACTATTATACCTCTGTTCTGAAACTAATACATTGGTAGTTATGTCTGTGCAGGCCCTATAGATTTTGTCTTTGTGGATTGATTTTTGAAATAAGAAGCCTGTTCAATCTTCCCACGTCACTGGGGTAAGTTTTCTATCAAACATATGAATAAGTAGGAAAATAATTATTCCTAGAACTTAGTAAAATTTTGTTTCTGCAAAAGAAAACTCTTTCTAATTCAATTATTTTGTCATATGAGTTTATTTGTCTATATGATTGGAGTAGCCTAAATGCATATTCCATTTTGTTCAGGTGGCAGAAGCAGATCAGCTAGATAATTAGTTGATATCATTGCCGAAGAGTATCCCATATCAATATGGGAATTGATGCCAGTAAGCATCTAAAATAAACTTGTACCATAGAACAATCGTGGAAAACATTTTGATTTGTATTAAATTCTAGAATGCTTGTTCTGAGTGGATCAACCTGAACAATCTTATCTACGGGTTGTTACTCAGATAATTAAACAATTGATATTAAACTGTGGTCTTTTCTTTTCTACTAGATGCTTATTTGAGCTTGAACACTTGTATAATGTTTGTTTTCTTACTATTAACTGTCTATTGAATAAGTAACTATATAAATGATGTTCAAAATGTATTAAAGTACTATATGTAGTGTACGTCCGTAACGTACACTACGTACTGTACCTCAAATAAAACAACACAGAAATTACGTACGTAAAGTACGAAAAAGCCCAAGGTCCGAAAAACGTACAGTACGTTAGAAGACGTACGGTACGCGAACCGTACATTACGTACGTGACTACACTGGACCTGAGAGTTAGAATGAGCCTAGGTAGCATGTCCTGCAAGTCTGAATGGGACCTGAGATCATGTGCATATGCTCAAAAAATGGATTTGAGGCATAAAAAAGCAAAACTCTCTCTCTCTCCCTCCCTCCCTCCCTCCCCCTCTCTCTCTCTATGGATCTGATAGACTTGTTGGTCCCCATGGATGTTAAAGTTAAATTCACTTTTGGGATCTTCATAATGCCTTTGTATTCTAGTTTTCTATAAGCATGAGGGGTAAAGGGACAATAGATGAGATATTGCATTTTTACACATGGCATGTAATGACAACATATATGAATACTTTATGGGGTGTCATATGTATGGGAGCAGTGCAATGATTGTATAATGATGCTTACAAAATTGGCTATAAAGAACCTTAAAATACCACACCCCTTTAGAGAACCATACATCCTTTAGAAAAAACCTCCTTAAAAACTAAACTTACTTATAAACCGCACCTCCAAATACTACACCTCCTTAGAAACATCACCACCTCAAAAGAAAAACTACAGTTCCTCTAACAAAAACATACCTCCTTAAAAACCACACGTCCTAAAAACAAAGACCTGAGCTCCTTAAAAAAAAAAAACTACACTTACTTATAAACCACACCTCCAAAAACTACACCTCCTTAAAAACACCACTACCTCAAAAGAAAAAACCACAGTTCTTTTAACAAAAAACATACCTCCTTAAAAAACCACACGTCCTAAAAAAACAAAAACCACAGCTCCTTAAAAATAGCGATTGGGCGTTCCTTGTCCACTTAAAAACAATACCGTTAGTTAGTAAAACCACACCTCCACAGATCTACATGTAGGTTTTTTTGAATAAAGAACATGTGGACCTAAGAAAACTATACTTTTCAACAGTGGACCAAAATGCGGGGTGAGTGTGCGACTTAACCCCCCAAAACGAGAGCCAAGCCAACACTTGCAGCTCTCGAGAGGCAGGGCGACACCATTGCCCCAGGAGGTGTCGGACCCATGCTCGGCCCACACGAAGTGACCGACCATAAGCCTAGCCCACTATGGGATCCCCCGAAGCCCCCACTTGGCAGGGATCCTCCCTCCACATTCCCTCTAGCCCCGTTGTATGGTGCTGAGTCATATCATAGCCACGATAGCCAATGGCTCCTATGCACAGGCCGCAACTAAATAGGAACTAAGGGATCTACTCTAGGAGCATACTACATATGGCCCTAGGTCTCTACCCCCCTTCCCAATACAAGAGGAGCAACATGATCAACCAACATCACATAATCATCACATCATGAGAATAATCATAAGAAGAACATCTTAACCTAATCATACAACTAACTAATGGTTAGGGTTCATTGATTAGGGTTCAAGATGTTGAATACGGGTTCTAGGATGGCTCTACTCTAGATACAAGATACTAGCATATACGGAATGCTAATTCGGATAAGCTATCACAACTACTATCCTACATACACTGCTCTCCGAAGCTCTCCCTCCAGATCCGTGTGCCTCCATGGTCTTGACTCACGAGATCTGCCCCTACTCCAAGAGCGAGTCTACCTGGCTGGGCTCTTTGCACCAGCCTATGCCACAACAAGCGATGTTCAAAAGCGGGGTTTCGAGCAGTAGGTGAGTCTCACGGGTCTTTGGGGGCTGGAAAGAGGCCTAGGGTTAGGGTTTTCACCTATATAAGTTAGGTCCACCTAGGATGCCACGTGGCACCAATCGGGTGAGTCCTGTGTGGCGGGTGCCCCCAATGGGTTAAGGCCACGTGGATAATGGTCTAACCCATGGTTGGCTAAGTTATGAGAATAACTTGGCCATGCCCCCTAGTGCCACAATCTATGGTATACAAGGCTTTGAAGATAGACTTGTATAGTGACGGATCCAGGAATATACGTATTTATGGCGTATATTCCCCTGGACCGTCACATTCTCCCCCCCTTAGAACAATGCTGTCCTCAGCATTGCGCTAAGGTGACGAACCTACCTTATGCCTGCAAAACAACAACATGTCATAACCTTTAGTTTACTTTAGCAATCCAGTTTTATTAGTTAAAATCAAAATTTAGGCTATATTTGTACTTATACAAAATTATATAGCCTTACACTGTTATTTCTTATAATAATTCAAAATACTATTATAAGAGTTATTAGGGTTCATAATCTAGATTATGGCTCCCCCTATCTTCTCGTAACACACTCCTTGTTGAAGTCCTCCTTCTACTTGCCTGCAAAAGGAGCACATTACGTTAGTTTAGTTAATAATTTGTGGTTTTAGGGGACCACCCCCTTACCTCCTTGAGCGAACTCTTTGGCTCAAGGTTGTCCTACTAGCTTGCCCAAGATCATGGCCCTTTCGGATTTGAGCTTAGGGATCATTTAAGATGCTCCCATCATCGCCCATGATCGAGTGCTACCTTGTACACGATCCCCCCCGGATCGAGTACACCCCAGTGCATCATGCCCCGAGGGTTTCAGCTAGGGAACGTCTCACGATCCCATCATCGCGCATGATCACTTTAACCTTCACCATGACCCTCCTACGGCCAGGTGTGCGTACCCCGCATCGTGGCATAGAGATCATCCGTCGATGTCCCATCATCGCCCACCATGCCTCATTCCCGGCTCACATGACCCTAGTGGTCATGCGCACCTCTTTTAGTGCGTGTGGCCTAGAGAATGCCCTAAAGGCGTATCCCATCGCCGCCCACCACGATCCAAGGTTACGGCACATGCACCCTACTAACTAGAATGCATCGCCCGGGCTTAAGGCTAACTAACAACATACTAGCTAACCCACGGCAAGTCGGGTTCGACCACGTCGGGCGACTTCGCCCATCAAACTCCTTCATAAACTACGGGTATTGCTTCTCCAAATCTTGCTTCAATACCCATGTCGCATCTTCCACGGGTAAATGCTTCCACTTAACCAAATATTGGAGGAATTGAGACCTCCTAGTCTTCTTGAATGACTTATCAAGAAGTAACTCAGGCACTATTTCTACTTGCTCCTCCGTCATTTCCAACAAAGTTGGAGTATCCAAAACCTCCTCGGGGTTAGGATTGTGCCTCTTTAATAAACTTACGTGGAAGACCTTGTGAACCTTGAGATGGGCGGAAGATCCAACTTGTAGGCTTGAGAGCCCACTCTCTCCAAAATCTTGAGCGGACCAGCCCACCTAGGGGCAAGCTTCTTGCAACTCCCAATCCGCGGTTTGGCTTGCTTCACCTTGATCTTCAACCGGGCCTTATCGCCTACCTTGAACTCCCTTACGGTCCCGTAGCTTGCCGGCTACACTCTTACGCCCGACTTCTTTGCTGCCAATAAGTAACCCCTTACTTCTTCCACTAGCTGCGCATATCCCCTAACATCTGTGGGATACTTCCACCTTTGACCACGAGATTGTGCGGTATCGGGGTTAAAACGGTGGTACCGTAATTTACCATGAAAGGAGACATCCGAGATGACTCCGCTTTGGCACTATTGTAGGCGAATTCCACCAAGTGGATGTACTCATCCCACTTGGACCTGCGTGTTCACACATAACCCGAAGCATGTCTTCAATGATCCGATTCGTCCTTTCCGTCTGGCCATCTGTTTGGGGATGATATGCCGTGCTCATGGAGAGCTTTGTCTGAATGGTGCTAAAGAGATCCTTCCAAAAGGCACTCATAAACTTAGAATCTCTATCAGATATTATCTCCCTGAGGCATGCCATGGAGTCTAAAAATCTTCCTTACAAATAACTTGGCGATTATCTAATGCGGTGTCGTTAGTCTTGCAAGGCACAAAATGTGCCATCTTAGATAACTTGTCTCGACAACCATCAATGCATCCTTGCCTCGAAGAGTTCTAGGGAGACCTGTGATGAAATCCATGCTTATGACCTCCCACATCGCATTTGGCACCCCCAATGGCTCTAAAGCACCTGGAATCCGAAGTTGCTCCGCCTTGAGTCTGGCGACATAAGCGGCAATCCCGAATGTATGCAGCTATCGCCTCTTCATTCACGGCGAAGTAGCTACCGAATCTTGAAATAGGTCTTCATGAAGCCAGCATGCCACCGCTATTGGGCTGTTATGTGTGTCATGAAGAATTAACTTCCTTACCCACGATGATTCGGGCACACACAACTTATGCTTGTGATACAGCAGGTTGCCTTCCTTCTTATAATGCTTGAAGGCTTTCGGCTCCTTATACGATTACGGCTTCCTTGGAAAGGCTTTCCCATACCTCCTTGAAGTCCACATCCGTTGGCAAGGACTCCTCAATCTTCTTGCCAAACTCACTCGAAAGAGTGGAAATCGCATTACAATGCGTCCTTGTCTGAAATGGTCTCCTGGAGAGGGCATCTGCTACAACATTAAGCTTGCCGGGTTTATATATAATGTCAAAATCATACTCCTCAAGGAATTCCATCCACCTCCTTTGCCTTAAGTTGAGGAGTGGCTGGGTGAAGAGATACTGAAGACTCTGGTGATCAGTATCCAACTGAAACTTCCTTCCCAGCAAATAATGCCTCCATATTCTTAATGCCCTGACAATGGCTAGCAGCTCCTGATCATGGGTTGGGTAGCGTTGCTCGGCGTCGTTCATCTTCTTCGAGTCGTAGGCGACTACCCTTCCTTCTTGCATCAAGACTGCTCCTGTTGCTATCTTGCTCGCATCTGTTGCTACCAACTTATCTTTACTCGGATCCGGGAGAACAAGCACTGGTGCTGTTGTTAAGGCCTCCTTAAGCTTCTCGAAGGAAGCTTGGACTTTCTCTAACCAATGACTAGTCCAATCCTTAATCTTCTTGGCCTTGGTGAGGTCAGGCGAGGAGGGGCGCCCACTTAGCAAAGTCCTTGACAAACTTTCTGTAATATACCTCCAATCCGAGAAAGATTCTTACCTCTGCCACATTCCTTGGAGCTGGCCAATCAACTATTTCCTCAATCTTAGATGGATCTGTGGAGATTCCCTCGTATGTTACTACATGTCCCAAATACTCCCACTCGACTGTTGCAAAGTGGCACTTAGAGAGCTTCCCATACAACCGATGGCGTCTCAACTTTTCCAAGACTTTCACGAGATCTTGTGAAAGGTGCTCCTCAAGGGACTTGCTGTAGATTAGAATGTCGTCGAAGAAGACAATAACAAACTCATCCAAGAAGTCTCTGAAGATGTCGTTCATGAGGCGCATAAACGTTGCTGGAGCGTTCGATAATCCAAAGGGCATTACTGTAAACTCAAAATGACCATACCGGCGTTAAAGCGGTCTTATGGATATCCTCTTCTTTTATTCTTATCTGATGGTATCGACCTCAAATCAATTTTAGAGAATACCTTTGCTCCTTATGCTGGTCCATTAGGTCATACGCCCTTGGTAATGCATACTTGTTCTTTATAAATGCGTCTGCTTATTGAGCTGGCGATAGTCTATGCACATTCTTAAGCTCCCATCTTTCTTCTTCACAAAGAGTATAGGTGCCCCAAAAGGAGACACACTTGCTCTTATAAATCCAAGCTCGAGCAATTCCTGAAGCTGCTTCTTGAGCTCCATCAATTCTGGGGTGCTCATTCTATATGGCGCCTTACTGGTAGGCTTCGCATCCGGAGCCAATGTGATCTCACATTCCACACCCCTATAAGGTGGCAGCTGTCGGATTTCATCCGGAAATACATCCTTGAACTCTGAAATAAGCCTTGCTATCTGCCTGGGCAACTGATTCCCCTTTGGTTCACTTCCCTCACCTTTGCACGGCTGGTGATTCCATCCTCAAGATGTAGTCCACCTTATTCCTTTCTATACTCTTCCTTAACTATTTCAAAGAGATACACTGCATGGGAGAATCTAGCTTCTTACCTTTGACTATCAATTTGCTGCCATCTGGTGCCGTCATGGTGACTTCATTCCGATCGCAATCAATCATGGCCTTGGCTGGCTTCAAAAATTCCATCCCCACTATCAGATCATATCTTCCGATATCCATGACTTCCGCTCCCATCGGCCACTTAGCCCCACTAAGGTCTATGTCAAAGATGATCCTCCTCCCCTTAGTGTCTTAGAATGGGCTGTTTTGCCATAGCCAGCGGCCTTGGCTTAGACTTCAATATCTTGTTCTTCATTAGAGCACCCGACCTAGGAGATGCAAAATTATGAGAGCTACCTGTATCTATGAGGACTATATATGGATTACTATCTATGATCCCATCAGCCGCGATGACGGTCGGTGATTCTCAATATCCTGTCTCAATGTTTGCACATATGTGGCACTCACCATCTATGAAGTCCTGGGCCTCTGGCGGTGGTCGTCGTCCTCGTAAAAGCCTACGTTTGGGAGTCCCAATCCATAAGTTACGCCAAAGGCATTTGCATGACAAATGGACAATCATGTGTTGATTGCCACGGCTGGAAGCACTGAAGCATAACTTTTTCTCAATGCACTCTGTCTCTTCTCCTTGGCCGGTATCTAGGAGGCGGCTTAAAGCAACGCTTACGATGCATTACGTGGCTTACGGTCCCCAAAAGCTTTTTCGACTCTTACCTTCTTTGCTGACCTCGATGGTGTAGTTGCTGATTGCTTACCACGATATTGCCCCGATCGCCACGAACTCTTACCCACGAAAGTTGGTTGCTTCTCTGCTTTGGAGTTCTTTGGTGCCTCCTCAAACTTATAGCTTTATCTTGGCCTCTGCCAAGCCTGACCTTGGGTTGATTGCTCTAACAAGCCTCTTGATATTGCTATTCAACCCCTCAATATAGGTATCCACTTGCTTGCCTTTACGAGACTCGGGAACATGCGGCCTGAGCCTCATGAATTCTTGGTATACTTAGCCAGCGATAAGCTACCACGATTCAACCTATAAAGCTACTTTGGATCTGTCTACTAGTATGAGACCTTGCACGTAGTGCTTGCGGAAAAGCCTTCTTTGAAGGTCTTAAATCCGCAATTGTTCCTCTTGACTTGTTAGACTTAGCATATCCCTTCCACGGATCCTTGCCGGTCCAATAAGGTTAGGCTATGCATAACTTTCCCTATGTCCTTGTCTTTCATACAGTAGGAGTTGCCAAATTCTTCCATTTCATCAAGCCATGCTTGACCTCCATGCACGATCTGTCTTTCCACGAGGCGGCCCAGCTTCCTTGTCTTCCCATCGTTGCTCATAGCACTATTCACCTTTTTCGATGGTCATCTGTCTTTCTTGCTCTTTTACTTGCTTTAGGGTGTGCGGTATTTTGCCGGAGCTAGAGCTGTCCTCCACCGGAAGAAGCATCGATGGCTGGAGCTAGATGATGATGATGGGCTCCTAGTTCTTCTCTTCCTTCTCCTATCCCTGACGTTCCCCTGGTTGCCCTCCACTTCCTGCTGAGGGCCTTCGTCGCCACCTGGAGGACAAGGTGGAGGTGGAGGACCATCTTCCTGTGCATTCATGAGAGGTGCTGGCACCTTGGCGCAGTAGTACTACCAGGTAGTTTTCCCTTCTAATCCTTATTCTCAACAATAGATTTGGAAGGCAGAAGCAAAGATAGATAGTGGCTATGGCTTTTGTGCCGTTGGGCCTTTCAGAGTAGGAGGCCTTATAAGGCTACGGTTCTAGGTAATTTAATCTACATCTAATTTGAGGTGGATTCTGCTGGAGATTAAACAGAGTATGAATATGTTTTTGCAAATGGTATTGATTTTGTTTATGACAGGAACAACTTCAACAGGTTATGATTGGATCATTGGCTGCTACATGAAAAATTGGGGCGGGCAGATCAACCCTTATATGCACTATAGAACTTTAATGGATCCAGGGTAAGCAACGCTGACCATTCAATTTTTAAATTTTAATTCGTCTGCCTTTGATGGAATGGCTGATGATGGATTTCACCTATCAATTATGCTTTATGCGGAATTTGATGTGGATAATCTTTGCATTTTTGGGGGTAATCGGACTAATGTTATGATTCGAATGTTTTTGGCATTATTAGAGGGTCGAAGAGCCGCATGTGTTTTTCATTTACACCTTTTACTTTTATCCATTGGTAAAGTAGAAAGAACAGAGTAGCAATTTGGTTTCAGCACTTAAATCATGGTTTACATGTTGGTTTAGGTATGTGTTGTTTGGCAATCACCGAGATGCTTGGACATTTGGAGCAGTTGATCCAAACAGTGGAACAGGCTCTCTCTTGGAGGTAAGAAAAATCTGTTATATTATTTTGTACCAAAACCTGCTTAAAAATTAGGCTTGACTGTGGCAGTTTAAACATAGCATTTATTATTGGACACCACGAAATGGAGGGTGTTACGAATTATTCAAGGACCCGGTATGTGGAATGATTTTGTGCACCTCCTCTGAGAGATGGTAAAAGATCCATGCCTATGATTACCTTAACTCGTGTGTGTTTTGCGGTTCGGCTTTGAAGCATTATACAAGATCTCTTGAAGCAATGCATAGATAAAAGGAACAACGGAAGGATTGAGATTCAGCGATTGCCATAATGCAAAGGAGGCTCAACATCTTTCGAGAATCGAATGGCGATCTTGGAATTTTACGGGCCATTTACATGTCAACTAAAAATGCAAGTTAGAAGTTATGTTCTAGAATGCGATTCGAGAACAATCATATCGGAATCGTAATGATGCTATTCGAGAATGCATGTTGGAAGGCCTTGCTTCAATTATCAGGGGCTCTAGACAATGGCGTGGGATGTTGGAGCTCTATTGGTGAACCTAAGAAGCATATAGTCCCTAGAGAGAATTCCCGGATGCATGATATATCACAAAAGCTGGGAGATTATATGTGGTGAAGAAAGTAGTAAAAGACCTCCTGCACGGGGATCGTTAGTTAATATTGCTTATGATGTTCATTTAGTTGGAGAAGGCATGGATGAAGCAGATTGAAGCGAATGAAGATTTTGACTTTGAAATTGGCGAAGTGGGGCGATTGGGGACGATAATAGTAATTTGTTGGTCAAACCTGCACAATCCAAATGAGTTCTTGTATGCCTCTGTCGAGGGAGATCATAAATAAAATTCGTAACCTCAACAGGGTATTGGAATTTTTCTTAATAATGTAATCTATCGTTGTGCTCACAATGTTTCTTTCTTACAGTTCTAGAGGACTTGAATTTGGATTTTCTTGTAATTTTAAAAGCTTCCTTGAAGCAAGGAGGGAGAGAATGGAGATGCATTTTTCTCACCTCCTTTGTCTAGACAACGCGATAGATTTTTCTTTGTGAATCGATAAGAGAGTCACAAGCCACCTCTTTAGTAAGGGTTAAACATCATGGCAAGGTTATGATGTTTGGTAGGGGCTAACATCATAGCAAGGTTAGCCATGGAAAATCTTCTGGAATGAACACATTCCTATATAACTTTATATTATTCGGCTATTTATTGAACTCGAAGTCTAACTTTAGAAGTATGCATTTATTCTTTATAGCAAAAGATGCATATATTCTTTATTTAAAAAAGTGGACGTTAACTCAGTTTACAACCCCACATAGAACGAACGTCTTAAATTAGAGATATTTGCCATGTATACAACCATTTCTGGGGAACTTTGATGTTAACCACCATGTTGCTTTTTCATTATTATCAATTTTGCATGTTGACCTTGGTTGTGGATGTGGAACTTTTTTGGATGCGATATTTGAGTGTCAGACGAACCTTGCTGTGCAGAAAAGAAAAGAATTTAGCATATGCCGCTTTGATCTATGATTCTTGAGCAACATATGAGAATTTACATGCATTTGGTTGACAATTGTTAAAGATCCGTTGGAATTTTTTAATGCCCCACTTAGATGGTGGTTCAAACAATGGAATGCACAATTTTTTCCATGTCACATGGTATCAATATAGGTAACACATGCACAATTTTCTCAAGATTCTATCATTAACATTCACCATTCAATACAAACCTAATAGTAGACGTCTCAATTTAAATCCCTTTTCTTTCCCTTCCCCTCTTCTAAATCAAAACATCAACCTATAGCCATGAATTGATTCGAGGAGAACACCATCTAACAACGTGAGTTAATGCGAGAGTTAAGCGGAAAAAAGAAAAGGAAATGAAGGGAAAGGGTTTTAGGAGGAAAAAAGGGGAAATCCATTAAAGCCATTAGACTCAATCCAACGACACCTCCAATGCATTATGCATTTATGCGAGCTCTAATGCAACTTTAATGCTTCGACTCTAACAAACATGGAAGACATTATGAAACTTTCCCAATGCATCAAGCTATTCTAGGTCCAAGATCATGAATGCGGAAGCTTCTAAGAGGGAAGAATTGGAAAAGCGAGCTAGACACTTAATGAAAGGATAATGCATTGAATGGTGAACAACACCTCGGTATCATTCTTTGCCTTATCATTTACTGGATCCCCAACTTATGCCCGACGCCGGCATCGTTACTAGTATATTCTGAAGGGAAAATGAAAGGAAGCAAATTTCAAAAACTGCGACATACAAAAGGATAGGTTAGCTTTTGTTGTAACCATCGGGGTGGACAAGTTTCTAAGCATATATCCGGCGAGGTTGACTAAAGGATACCCTATAATTTGTCGATACCGTGGTGAAAAATGGATCAAAGAAGCAAATAGAAGAAATATTAGTATTGACGTAGGCAACAAGGATGGCAAAAATGTTATGAGAAGTGCTAGCACCAAGTATCATCAACAAGTAGGCACTATGGACCATTTCAAAAAGGCCAATCCTACCATCAATAAGTACACTAACATGGATAAATTCAATGGGGCTAAGCATACTGGTAACACCACAACTGTCATCAAAACTCTATGACACCAAAACCATCGGAGAAAACTTCTCTTCAACTCAGGAGAATCATTATCACCATCTGAGGCAATTCAGAAATCAGAACATATCTAAACCAAAATATCTGTCAACAGCATGAAGCTCATAATTAGTATTTGAAAACCCACTAAGAACATGAGTAAACTAGTAACATTGGATAGAGGCAATATGGTCCAAGGGGTACAAGATATTCAGCATGAGGGGTTAGAGAGAGACTTGTCATATCCAAGGTGGTAGTCTGAAAACTAAAACCCTACAATATTCACAAAACTTTCACAAAGCCAACATCACAACATATATTTAGCCTAGCAACTCATACTCATATATTACCATAATATGAAACTTCTTAAAAAAATGTTGCAAATGCATAGAAGAAATAGTGACAATAGCGGACATTCTACCCATAGTTTCTATATTCTAGTTTGAAACAATGTGAAAAGTTAATTGAGAACCCATGAAAAAGATGGGAGAACAATAGATAGAGGCAAAATGGTCCACGGTAGCAAAGCGCGGGGACATGCTATTTAATATAAAAGGGTAACGTATTTGCTACCAATTAGGGCATATCATTGTCTAGGCATAGACTTAGAAAATTAAAAGAAAATAAATATTGCCAAGGTACCTACAATTTCACTAGGACAAATGGACAAAATGAGGTGTGCTAATGTGGACTAATTGTTCTAGATGGATCAAGCTATACCCATTCATCATGAGGTTTTGCAATTAGCCAAAGATCTGGATAATCCACTACTCGTTCTCATCAAAATCACCATTCCCACAATGTAAGATATTTGTTCCAAAACTTGATGAAATGCCATCTCCACATAATGATCAAAAAAGTGGATAAACAAGCATTGAAGGGCAAGGAAACCTGACCATATAGATCTTAACAAAACTCCTTGAAACAAAAGGAAATCATCTTGAAAGCACAAGAAACCAACAACAAATATATTAAAAGTTAGAGAATAACACACACTAACAAAGGTTCCTAATTGAGCAACTCCTCTTACCACCCTTAGAAATATAGATCTAAGTAACATATGTCAAATTGAGTTCGAGAATATGGAAGAATACTAAGATAAATCGTTCATTCAAGGGGAATAGAAAATCCGAGAGAACGAGAAAGGGGAAAGGACATTAAACCAAGATAACTGGCCAAAAAATTGGGCAAAGCGGACACAGATTATCAAGGCAAGGCAAGGTCGATACCAATGTGAGGAGAACTAAAATGGCTTGGTTTAATCTAAGCCATTACACCCAACCTGATCATCCTTAGAGCTTTGTCGCACCATTCAAAGCCACTATTATTGAGCCACATACCAGTATCAAATAAGACTCAAGTTCAAGCCTTGATATAAGTATCCAGAGAAAAGAGTTAAAAGCTAGGGTAAATTTAAACAATGTTATAGTAGAAGAAGAAGAGAGCTTATCTGGAATGGCACGCTAGAAAGGTTCAAATCGATATGATCCGATCTCCTCTGCCTCAATTGCACAAAAGAACAAAATGCATTGCCAAACACACAAAGTAAGCCCTGGAATGTGCTCCGCTCAACATGATCCGACACCAAAACAGCAATGGAACTTGTCTGCGCAAGGAGCCCGAAACTGGTCTGCACAAAAATCTTACTTATGGCAAAATATCAAATCTTATCGCTTCCCCGTTCCATTCAGATAGCGAAGCCGGAAAAGGAATTTTACACAGCCGTAGATAAGTATGGAGTTAAACATGTGCTTGAAGACAAAGGGAGTTACGCTGATGCAAAGAATCACTTGAAAGCGTGAAAGCAAGGCAGCCGCATTGCAACCACCAGCCTCATACCCTGAAGAACTGAGATAATGCTGAGAACAAGACGGCACCCAAAACAAAAAGCTCTGGATAGCATGGATCAACCGAGCCTTCTTGTGGACGAAGGCTTTCCTGTAACAACACAAAATGCTCGGGGAAACTCCTGAAAATAGCACGATCAGAGCGTCTGTAATGGAACCCCTTTTTCAGCAACGGTCAGACCCAGAATAGGGGTAAGATCAACGCTCCCAAAAAAACCCGTCCGAATCCAGATTAGGCAACCGAACAAATTAAAGAGACAAAATTAGCCCGAGCAGCCAAGAGCCAACACAACAGTCGAGGGAACACCGGGCTGCATAAACCAGAGGAAGCCGACAGCAAATAATCAACACTGATTGAGCCCGGCAGACACAGGCATGGCAGGATCAGAGTTGCATGGCAGAGGAAAGAAAACCAGCCTTGCACCAACAGGAGGAAAGAAAACCAGCCTAGCTAGCCGGAGGGAAAGCAGGTGAGGCATGCCGAAAAAGGATTTGGGTGGGCACGAGAGACCCACGTGGAGAGGAGAATAAGTAGGCAGTCATGCACGGAAAGGATTTGGGTGGGAAGCAAGGGATCAAAAACCAAAGCGTGGAAATGAAGATGTGCTGATGAGAAAATGAGAGGCAAGAGGGGTGTATGAAAACAAAAAAACCTACTACTACCTAAATGGCACTGGTTTTCGACAATTACATTTGTGCATTTCATACCATACAAAGTGGATTATCATATTTAGGTTTCTACATTGTTGGATATACATTTGAAACAAATATTTATACGATACGAGAGGGATGGATGGGTGCAAAATTTTTGACAATATGAGGCACATGCAGAAGCTTGCTTCAAATAACATTCTTTGGACATGAATTAAGGTTATGGTCTAAATATCAATAGTTTGTTGTTTGTACAATATTCAATTCTCAAAATTCTAGCTTTTCGTGTGTGCCGCCTGACGGCCCGGGATGCTTAACATTTATTAATTTGGAGGCATTCCTAATGACAAAATACATGTGATATTGGTGTTCAAGAATAAGATTCAGGGATGTGGGACCTGAATGACTTGACGAAAAATGTTATTCTAGAAGGAAGGAAGGAAGGTTCTAGAAAGGCAGCGTGTTTAGAGGGGAGTACTATTTAAACCCAACTTCTTGTGCGCTCTTCATCTTCATCACCATGTCGATTGGGTCTTTGCTATTTGCTGCCTTTGGCGATAAAAAAGATATTGGTCAAATTGTGAAGTTATTTGACTTCTCCAAGGTAAAAAAATGTTTGCTTGAATGCTTGTAGACCTTCTTAATATTGATCATGATTTATATTTTATAGATCGATGTCAAGGATAAGGAGAAGAAAGACTATCTCACAATTGGCCTTGCGCCCTCCTTTGGCAAGCTCGATAGTGAAAGCATCAAAAAAATGGATGACAGTCTCAAGATCATGATAGCTGGAACCACAAAGATCATTGCTCGCATTCCGCCTGACCAAAGGAATTGGGAGAAAATAATAAGCGCTTTAGTGCAGAACCCACTGATCGAGCCTATGGATGATGGAATCCATAGATCAGATAAGTTGATTAAGAAGGAAAAAAACTACTTCAAGTTCGACGGATCACCTGATGAGAAAGTTGTGCGCGAGGTAAGCACCCTAAATGTCTAATAAAGAGCTTGCGCTATATAGGTGTCGATGCTTTCTTTCTCAATGTATATATGCACTGAGTTTTAGTTGATATTGTTTATTGTACTTATGTATTAGGACCATTTAGCTATCAAAGAAACTACTTGCTTCACTCCACCCCCTCTAGCTAGTCAGGGCTTAAAAGGATAATAAAAGTCAATTCAATTCTCACCTTATAGCTTTCTTTCTATCTAGGTTCACTCCTGGTTTGTCAAGTTGATCGGGGACCAGGATGTTCTAGATGCAACACAAATTGATATCAACGTCCTTGGCTCTATTGTTGGCCAGTCTGGTGCACAAATTGAGAGCTTTGAAACATTTTTCGTCAAGCATTCACGCCATGAGAAGACCATGCTTGAAATTGGTGTATTGAGATACCCAGACATCGATCATCCATACTTCAAGGTACATTATGTTTGCTCATTGAGGAGCAATCAGATATGATATACTTCAAGTTTTGTCGTTGATACCAGGTTTATCGCATTAAACTGGATGCTTGGTCGGACTGTAGCCGCATTTTATACATACAAAACGACTGCAATGGCATAACTGGAGGTGGGTTATTGTTTTTCGAGGCTCCTCTTCTAAAAACTGTATTCTTGATGAAATTTTAAAATGCAACGAGTTCAATGTTCGTCGTTACAAGCCTCGCGATAGTGTTATTTCTGGAATGAAGGAAGAGACTCGCATGCAAGCTATTAAAGAAGCTGATGAGCTCTTTGGTTAGGGTGATCAAAGTTTCTGAAGCTATAGACTCATAACCTACATAATGTAGGACTTGATAGTAAGTAAATAAGGAAGAAAGCGTCTTTGCGACGGTCTATGGTGTGTTTGTTTTCTTGTATAAATATACTTAAGGATTGTGAACTATAAGCAATTCCTCCTCTTTTCCCCTTTGCCACGGTTTTCCCTCGAAAACCCTTGAGGCGAGGGTTTTTAACCGGACGATAATAAGTTTGCTGCTCTCATACGGGTCCCATAGGCGATTGGTCTATGTGGGACGATAAAAAACTATTCTTATTCTTATTCTTATTCTTGATCATTTTTTCAAGCATGCTTCTTCTTGATTTGGTCTAATATGTCGTTATTTTATCGTGCATTTGCAAAAATTACAGTCTAGATGACTTCACAAATTTATACTCTTCATATAATATATAGTGTCCCTTGTATAATAACTTTTTGTAATTGAGATACTTCATGGTCATTTCTATTATGAATTATTCAATTCTCAAGTGCCAACCATCTATAGATGAATTAAGCTTAATGGTCATTATTATCATTAGTCAACATTGATTCATAGATCAAAATTCTTGTGCGAGTAGTCACCACTTCAGATATCATAAATTCACGTCTTTGGCCATAAATCTACCAAACATTGTTTGACTCCAAGCTTGTTAATGTTGAGCCTATTATTCCCCTTTGAAACACAACGAGACACCAAATGACTATGAGACATCCCACCCACCTTTTTCCCATGAAGCCAAAAGATAGTTGATACTAGTTAATATAACATCTTCTGTTTTGCTACTTTTCTAAGCAGTAACAAGATAGATTGAGACATCAAAGCTAGAAGAGGTAATGAGGTGTCTCACCCAATTTCTCATCCGTTTCTAAGAATTAATAAGACATGTTGACGTGGACCATAATGGTATGGTCTACTTAGATCAAAGTTCACAACTTGCACAATTGTTTTTGCAGTTGAGTGCTATCAGAGAGAAATCTCTTTGAATTTATACGATGACAAATCATCAAAATATTTCAATGATATTTGTAGCAATTTTTGACCAAGGGGGGTTCATAATATACTAGCCATACAACACTACTGAGTAACCTTTAGGGGGTTTATTTTTAATGAATTCAAATATATACGCCATATACAATTATGGGTTTTTGTGCATTTCATACCATACAAAGTTGTGAGGGAAGGAAGGAAGGAAGGAAGGCATTTTTATCGTCCACGGAGACCAATCGGTCTATGGGACCCAATACAAAAGCGCAGCAAGCGGATTACTACCCGGATTAAAAAACCCCCGCCCCGAAGGGTTTTCGAGGGAAAAACCGTGGCAGCAATCAGCCTGCTGACAAACTTTTCTAATATACAAAATGCAAAAACACACAAATATATACACTCATGCACCGCACCCGTAGTGCCTAATCAGCGGGCAGCCAGGCGGGGGCAAAGGTGAGCTCGCAGATCTAGTATCTCCTGAATGTACGACCCCAGAGCACGTACTGACGGTGTGTTCATCAGCAAATGTAGGGGCAAGTCGGCGGTGTGTTCACTAAATGTAGGGAGTGTATCGGCCCGGATCGGTGAATCTTTGGGCAACTCGGAAAGTGTGAGACTCATCCTCAATGGGAAGTTGGCGGGGAGGACAATAAACTATACATGTATAGGAGGGCTCTTTTGATATATGGGTACAAAGAGGGATTATCATACATATTGCCCAATACATTTGAAACAAATATCTATATGAGAGGGATATGGGTGCAAAAATTTTGACAATATGAGGCACATGAATAAGCTTGCTTCAAATAACATTCTTTGGACATGAATTAAGGTTATGGTCTAAATATCAATAGTTTGTTGTTTGTACAATATTCAATTCTCAAAATTCTAACTTTTCGTGTGTCTTGCCCGACGGACGGGATGCTTAACATTTATTAATTTGGAGGCATTCCTACGAGACAAAATACATGTCTCGACTTCTCCAAGATAAAAAATGTTTGCTTGAATGCTTTAGACCTTCTTAATATTGATCATGATTTATATTTTATAGATCGATGTCAAGGATAAGGAGAAGAAAGACTATCTCACAATTGGCCCTGCGCCCTCCTTTGGCAAGCTCAATAGTGAAAGCATCAAAAAAATGGATGACAATCTCAAGGTCATGATATTTGGAACCACAAAGATCATTGCTCGCATTAGCGACCAAAGGAATTGGGAGAAAATAATAAAGCGCTTTATCACGAGAACCCATCGATCGAGCCTATGGATGATGGAATCCATAGATCGAGATAAGTTGATTAAAAACGAAAAAAACTACTTCAAGTTCGACGGATCACACCGATGAGAAAGTTGTGCGAGGTAAGCACCCTAAATGTCTAATAAAAGAGCTTTGCTATATAGGTGTCGATGTTTTCTTGCTCAATGTATATATGCACTGAGTTTTAGTTGATATTGCTTATTGTACTTATGTATTAGGACCATTTAGCTATCAAAGAAACTACTTGCTTCACTCCACCCCCTCTAGCTAGTCAGGGCTTAAAAGGATAATAAAAGTCAATTCAATTCTCACCTTATAGCTTTCTTTCTATCTAGGTTCACTCCTGGTTTGTCAAGTTGATCGGGGACCAAGATGTTCTAGATGCAACACAAATTGATATCAACGTCCTTGGCTCTATTGTTGGCCAGTCTGGTGCACAAATTTTTTTTTTTGAAGGACGACAAGCTTTATTCACCAACTCAAAACCAGAACAACATAAAATGCAAAGACAGGATTATAACCCCAGTGGACAAACCGATCCAATTGAGCACAACCACCTGCCTATGCAAAAGAATGAATCTGAAGGTAAGTATGCCAGATCAGTACTTTCTTCTCTTGATCAAGAGAGGAACAATTGTAAGCCATAACAATTTTATTTTTTTTGCCCAGCGAAGAACAATCTCATCTCGCAATATATCGCCCTTAAAGATAAACAACCTCCTTCTCTTCAGATTGACCATAAAAGCCGACCACATGCGAGATGAAAAGCTTCGTTTAGTAGTTTGGGCCAAGCATCGGGATAGATAGCAAGCAAAAATTTTGGCTAGATCGCGACGATGCCAAAAGGGTCAACAACCAAGACCAAACTGCGAAGCCGCTCACACAAGAAAAACAATGCTCAATACTCTCAACCCTTTCTTTGGCATAAAGGACGAGCTACGAAATTCGATTATCCATTCTATGGACTAACTTGTTGACTCGAGGCATCTATGGACTACTTGCCACCACAAAACTACTACTTTGGGATGAAGCGACTTATCCCATACCCATATCAAACACTTTTCCATTGTGGGTGAGGGACTGAAGATGCCACCTATTAGATGGAGGCGAGGATTTCCAGAATGCAAAAGCAATTTATACACGAAGACACAAACCGCCTCGGCTGGATATCGATGGCAACCCCATACGACTACCTCAATCGTGGACCCAGAATCATGTGGCAACAATGCAGCAATATGATTCAGTTACTCTTTCCCATCGTACAACAAGAACTTTGTTCTAAATGCTTCCCATGATGAGGAGATGACCCGGACTCATACCAAGCTGCAATAGTCGCGATACCATTTGCTACCCCACCGTCGTTGTGTCTTTGGATGAACAACCACACTTAGAGGCACATTCTGCGGGGTGTCACGCAAAGGAATCCACCAACATGGAGAGGACAACTGAAGACATGCCTCAGGATTAATATGGAAAAGAGACCTGACAGTGTCCCAAGCAGCAAGCAACCCCTTTAGAAAGGGAGAAGCATTAGGATATGGATGCATATGATAAAGCAAAGCCCAAGGAAGGAGGGGCTTAATGGTGGCCTTATGAAATGGGAGACAATGCTGAATCGACTGCACCAACAACCTCAGGCCAGGAGAATCATCCTTACCAATGAAAATCCTCCAAATGAACTTTGATATCATCACCTTGCTTTGGAGGTGAAAATCCAACATACCAAGACCACCAGTGTGACGTTCCACGTATTTATACGGTCTACGTCACGTATTCATACGGGACATGTACAAATACAAGCACGTCACCCCCCTAAAGGTACGTCACCATGGGGGTATGGGAACTTAATGGTAACCTAGGGGGTTACTCTTAAGTGGATTAAGTTAGCTATGCTAATTTAATACATTAAAGTTAATAACTTAATTAGGCTAATTGCTGTTTGGGGAAGGCGCCACCTGCCCCAATCGATTGGGCAGCATGGGGGTTGCCAAGTTTGGATGCCAACTTGACCCCTATCCCTGGGATTGACTCCTAAAGATCGACCAAGGAAGGCCAGGAGCTGAGCGCCATCATACACCTGCAGAGAACCACCATACCAGTCGCCCCTGTGAAGCAACAGCGGAATTCTCAACTCCCCGGAGATGGAGGCGCCCCATGGAAACGAGTCCAGCCAGAATTCAGGTAGGTGACTATGTGAATTCTAGATAACACTTGGTTGTGTTCGTCTCTCTGTTCTCTTTGTGATTCAATCATAGGAACTAACCCTTGATTGTACAAGCAAGTTCTCTTTATATTCAATTCTGGTTCTTACTCTGAAAGGATGGATTGTTAGTTCTTTGTTTAATCTGACTCTGAAACGAGGGGATTACGGGGGGTAGAGACCTCTGAACCGTGTATTGTAGTATGCTCCTAGATAGCGCCCTGTAGAGTCCCATTAATTGCGGCCTGTGCACAAGAGCCCACCGGGTCCTAGATGCTATGGTCTGGCTTAGCACCAGACAAGGAACACAGTGGTGACATGAGGGGTGGGGTCTTGCATGAGCATACAAGGCTCCTGAGACTCCTATAGTGGGCTAGGCCTGATAGCCGGTCACGGAGAGGGCCGGGTATGGGTCTGACACTCCCTGGGTGTAGAGGTGTGATCCGTATGGAGCACCTTGCACTTTGAGTAGATTTAGGGTGAGTAAGTCGGGTACGGATGCGGGGGTCGCTGATGCGGCACGTATTCTCTAGCTCACCCATGGAACCACTGTGATTCTGGAAGGGGACGCTTCCCCGACCTGCCTCATCGGACCAGGCGTCATGAACCTGGAGTAGGCTCAAAGGGTGATCCCTTGAACCTGCGTCTCCGGAAGGCTATAGCAAAGCCATAGCATGAATTGACCCATCTGCAAAGTGTGCACAGGAGGGGCGGATGGAGTGGACAACCCTAGCCGATGTTCTATGCCAGCCAACGCCATGCCAAGACTCGGTCTGCTGATCTCTTGAGGCCCAGCCGTCAGTCGATCCTCACTGGAGTCCGAGCCGGGGTAGAACTTGGGTTTTGGGTGCTTTCTTAGGATTAGATGCATATTCTATGCCGTTGGTATTTTGGATGGACGCGCCACCCTTCGTGGTGGTTATTTATGTATATTCATGCTGTGTGCTAACCCTTGTATTCATGCTTCCGCGACGTAGGAGTCCCATTGAAGGCGTGGGCCGAATGACCCCTTCGTGTCCTTCTTTCGGGCCTCATTTTATGGATGGCCTGAAATAGACGGAGGGCCCTGCTCATGGTGAGAAGATTGCCATGGGAGGGGAAAGTCCCCGTATGTATACGTCCGAGGGTCGTATATATTCTGGGAGCGTCACAACCAGCTGCCTTAGGTCTAATGCATTTCGCCCAAGCTACCTTGACCACCGCTCCTAACTCATTTCCACCCCAAATAAAATTTCTGACAAATTGAGAGCTTTGAAACATTTTTCATCAAGCATTCACACCATGAGAAGACCATGCTTGAAATTGGTGTATTGAGATACCCAGACATCGATCATCCATACTTCAAGGTACATTATGTTTGCTCATTGAGGAGCAATCAGATATGATATACTTCAAGTTTTGTCATTGATACGGGGTTTATCGCATTAAATTTGGATGCTTGGTCGGATTTGTAGCGCATTTTATACATACAAAACGTTTGCAATGGCATAGCGGAGGTGGGTTATTGTTTTTGGGCTCCTCTTCTTAAAATGTATTCTTTGATGAAATTTTAGAAATGCAAGAGAGTTCAACGTTCGTCGTTACAAGCCTACATAATAGTGTTATTTACGGAATGAAGGAAGACACTTTCTTGAGGCAAGCTATTAAAAAGAAGGCGATGAGCTCTTTGGTTAGGGTGATCAAAGTTTCTGAAGCTATAGACTCATAACCTACATAATGTAGGACTTGATAGTAAGTAAATAAGGAAGAAATTGTCTTTGCTGACGGTCTATGGTGTGTTTGTTTTTTATATAAATATACTTAAGGATTATGAACTATAAGCAATTCCTCCTCTTTTCCCCTTGCCACGGGTTTTTCCCTCGAAAACCCTTGAGGTGAGGGTTTTTAACCCGGAAGTAATAAGTTTGATCGCTCATACGGGTCCCATAGGCGATTGGTCTATGTGGGACGATAAAAACTATTCTTATTCTTATTCTTATTCTTGATCATTTTTTTCAAGCATGCTTCTTCTTGATTTGGTCTAATATGTCGTTATTTTATCGTGCATTTGCAAAAATCTGAGTCTAGATGACTTCACAAATTTATACTCTTCATATAATATATAGTGTCCCTTGTATAATAACTTTTTGTAATTGAGATACTTCATGGTCATTTCTATTATGAAGTATTCAATTCTCAAGTGCCAACCATCTATAGATGAATTAAGCTTAATGGTCATTATTATCATTAGTCAACATTGATTCATAGATCAAAATTCTTGTGCGAGTAGTCACCACTTCAGATATCATAAATTCACGTGCTGGCCATAAATCTACCAAACATTGTTTGACTCCAAGCTTGTTAATGTTGAGCCTATTATTCCCCTTCGAAACACAACGAGACACCAAATGACTATGAGACATCCCACCCACCTTTTTCCCATGAAGCCAAAAGATAGTTGATACTAGTTAATATAACATCTTCTGTTTTGCTACTTTTCTAAGCAGTAACAAGATAGATTGAGACATCAAAGCTAGAAGAGGTAATGAGGTGTCTCACCCAATTTCTCATCCGTTTCTAAGAATTAATAAGACATCTTTGGCGTGGACCATAATGGTATAATAGAATAGAATAGAATAGATTGGTATGGTCTACTTAGATCAAAGTTCACAACTTGCACAATTGTTTTTGCAGTTGAGTGCTATCAGAGAGAAATCTCTTTGAATTTATAATGTGAAATCATTTTATACGATGACAAATCATCAAAATATTTCAATGATATTTGTAGCAATTTTTGACCAAGGGGGGTTCATAATATACTAGCCATACAACACTACTGAGTAACCTTTAGGGGCTTTATTTTTAATGAATTCAAATATATCGCCATATACAATTATGGGTTTTGTACATTTCATACCATACAAAGTTGTGAGGGAAGGAAGGAAGGAAGGAAGGAAGGAAGGAAGGAAGGAAGGCATTTTTATCGTCCACGGAGACCAATCGGTCTATGGGACCCAATACAAAAGCGCAGCAAGCGGATTACTACCCGGATTAAAAAACCCCCGCCCCGAAGGGTTTTCGAGGGAAAAACCGTGGCGACAATCGGCCTGCCCGACAAAAGCATTCTAATATACAAAATGCAAAAACACACAAATATATACCCTCATGCACCGCACCCGTAGTGCCTAAAGTATGGGCGACCCCGGTGCGGGGGCAAAGGTGAGCTTCTTGAGATCTAGTATCTTAAGATATGCGACCCATCCTCAATGGAGTTGGCGGGAGGACGTAAACTACGATGTGTTCATCGGCAAATGTAGGGGGGCAAGTCCGGCCGTACTAAGGGACATGTATCTGCCCGGATCGGTGAATCTTTGGGCAACTCAAAGGGAAAGTGTGAGACTCATCCTCAATGGGAAGTTGGCGGGGAGGACAATAAACTATACATGTATAGGAGGGCTCTTTTTGATATATGGGTACAAAGAGGGATTATCATATTTAGGTTTCTACATTGTTGGATATATTGCCCAATACATTTGAAACAAATATCTATATGAGAGGGATATATTTACCACTTAATATGGGACGGGTGCAAAAATTTTGACAATATGAGGCACATGAATAAGCTTGCTTCAAATAACATTCTTTGGACATGAATTAAGGTTATGGTCTAAATATCAATAGTTTGTTGTTTGTACAATATTCAATTCTCAAAATTCTAACTTTTCCGTGTGTCTTGCCTTGACGACGGGATGCTTAACATTTATTAATTTGGAGGCATTCCTCTGAGACAAAATACATGTCCTGACTTCTCCAAGATAAAAAAATGTTTTCTTGAATGCTTTAGACCTTCTTAATATTGATCATGATTTATATTTTATAGATCGATGTCAAGGATAAGGAGAAGAAAGACTATCTCACAATTGGCCTTGCGCCCTCCTTTGGCAAGCTCAATCTTTTGAAAGCATCAAAAATGGATGACAATCTCAAGGTCATGATATTTGGAACCACAAAGATCATTGCTCACATTCCGCTGACCAAAGGAATTGGGAGAAAATAATAAAAGCGCTTTAATCACGAGAACCCAGCGGTCGAGCCTATGGATGATGGAATCCATAGATCGGATAAGTTGATTAAAAACGAAACAAACTACTTCAAGTTCGACCGGATCACTGATGAGAAAGTTGTGCTGAGGTAAGCACCTTAAATGTCTAATAAAGAGCTTGTGCTATTTAGGTGTCGATGTTTTCTTTCTCAATGTATATATGCACTTTGAGTTTTAGTTGATATTGTTTATTGTACTTATGTATTAGGACCATTTAGCTATCAAAGAAACTACTTGCTTCCTCCACCCCCTCTAGCTAGTCGAGGGGCTTAAAAGGATAATAAAAGTCAATTCAATTCTCATCTTATAGCTTTCTTTCTATCTAGGTTCCTCCTGGTTTGTCAAGTTGATGGGGACGGGATGTTCTAGATGTAACACAAATTGATATCAACGTCCTTGGCTGTATTGTTGGCGGTCACGGTGCACAAATTGAGAGCTTTGAAACATTTTTTCATCAAGCATTCACACCATGAGAAGACCATGCTTGAAATTGGTGTATTGAGATACCCGGACATCGATCATCCATACTTCAAGTTACATTATGTTTGCTCATTGAGGAGCAATCAGATATGATATACTTCAAGTTTTGTCATTGATACCAGGTTTATCGCATTAAACTGGATGCTTGGTCAGACTGTAGCCGCATTTTATACATACAAAACGACTGCAATGGCATAGCGGAGGTGGGTTATTGTTTTCAGGGCTCCTCTTCTTAAAGCTGTATTCTTTGATGAAATTTTAGAAATGCAACTTGAGAGTTCAACGTTCGTCGTTACAAGCCTCATGATAGTGTTATTTACGGAATGAAGGAAGACACTTTCATGAGCAAGCTATTAAAGAAGGCGATGAGCTCTTTGGTTAGGGTGATCAAAGTTTACGAAGCTATAGACTCATAACCTACATAATGTAGGACTTGATAGTAAGTAAATAAGGAAGAAAATGTGCTGCGACAGTCTATGGTGTGTTTGTTTTCTTGTATAAATATACTTAAGGATTGTGAACTATAAGCAATTCCTCCTCTTTTCCTACTGCCACGGTTTTCCCTCGAAAACCCTTGGCGAGGTTTTTAACCGGGGACGGTAATAAGTTTAATGCGCTCCTTCTGGGTCCCATAGGCCGATTGGTCTATGTGGACGATAAAAAACTATTCTTATTCTTATTCTTATTCTTGATCATTTTTTCAAGCATGCTTCTTCTTGATTTGGTCTAATATGTCGTTATTTTATCGTGTGCATTTGCAAAAATATAGATCTAGATGACTTCACAAATTTATACTCTTCATATAATAGATAGTGTCCCTTGTATAATAACTTTTTATAATTGAGATACTTCATGGTCATTTCTATTATGAATTATTCAATTCTCAAGTGCCAACCATCTATAGATGAATTAAGCTTAATGGTCATCTTCTGTTTTGCTACTTTTCTAAGCAGTAACAAGATAGATTGAGACATCAAAGCTAGAAGAGGTAATGAGGTGTCTCACCCAATTTCTCATCCGTTTCTAAATTAATAAGACATCTTTGGCGTGGACCATAATAGAATATGATTTTATCGTCCCACGGAGACCAAGCGGCCTATGGGACCCAAGTACAAAGAGAAGCGGCGTATTACTACCGAGGATTAAAACCCCCGCCAAGAAGGTTTTGAGGAAAAAAACCTTAGTAGCAATAAGGATCTTTGACATCTTTGCGATTATATACATAATCACAAATGCGGTGAGGTTAATGTGGGACGGGGGCATAAGCGAGTTGGCGTATCCATTACCTCACGGAGGTGCGATCCCAACAAGCCCTACGGAGGCCGTGCTCATTAGCTCATGCAAGGCTGATGGGGCACAACTAACCGAGATTGGTATGGTCTACTTAGATCAAAGTTCACAACTTGCACAATTGTTTTTTGCGGTTGAGTGCTATCGAGAGAGAAATCTCTTTGAATTTATAATGTGAAATCATTTTATCACGATGACAAATCATCAAAATATTTCAATGATATTTGTAGCAATTTTTGACCAAGGGGGCTCATAATATACTAGCCATACAACACTCTTTGAGTAACCTTTAGGGGCTTTATTTTTAATGAATTCAAAATATATCGCCATATACAATTATGGGTTTTGTGCATTTCATACCATACAAAGTTGTGAGGGAAGGAAGGAAGGAAGGAAGGAAGGAAGGAAGGAAGGAATTTTTTTATAGTCCACGGAGACCAATGGGTCTATGGGACCCAATACAAAAAGCGACAAGCGGATTACTATCCGGATTAAAAACCCCGCCGAAGAAGGTTTTGAGGAAAAACCGTGGCGACAATCAGCCTGTGACAAAGCATTCTAATATACAAAATGCAAAAACACACAAATATATACACTCATGCACCACACCCGTAGTGCCCTAATCGTGGCAGCCGGGCGGGGGCAAAGGTGAGCTTCATGAGATCTAGTATCTCTGAATATACGACCCCGAGCCGCGTCTTGGCGGTGTGTTCATCGGCAAATGTAGGGGCAAGTCCGGCCGTACTAAAGGGGGTGTCTCGGCCCGGATCGGTGAATCTTTGGGCAACTCTGGAAGGTGTGAGACTCATCCTCAATGGGAAGTTGGCAGGAGGACAATAAACTATACATGTATAGGAGGGCTCTTTTGATATATGGGTACAAAGAGGGATTATCATATTTAGGTTTCTACATTGTTGGATATATTGCCCAATACATTTTGAAACAAATATCTATATGAGAGGGATATATTTACCGCTTAATATGGGATGGGTGCAAAAATTTTGACAATATGAGGCACATGAATAAGCTTGCTTCAAATAACATTCTTTGGACATGAATTAAGGTTATGGTCTAAATATCAATAGTTTGTTGTTTGTACAATATTCAATTCTCAAAATTCTAACTTTTTAGGTGTGTATTGCTTAAATGCCGGGATGCTTAACATTTATTAATTTGGAGGCATTCCTACGAGACAAAATACATGTGCTATTGGTGTTCAAGAATAAGATTGAGGGGATGTGGGTCTGAATGACAGCGAAAGGAAGAAAATGTTATTCTAGAAGGAAGGACGGAAGGAAGGTTCTAGAAAGGCTGACATGTTTAGAGGGGAGTACTATTTAAACCCAACTTCTTGTGCGCTCTTCATCTTCATCACCATGATTGGGTCTTTGCGATTTCTTTGCCTTTGGCGATCAAAAGACATTGGTCAAATTGTGAAGTTATTTGACTTCTCCAAGAAAAAATGTTTGCTTGAATGCTTTAGACCTTCTTAATATTGATCATGATTTATATTTTATAGATCGATGTCAAGGATAAGTACGATTTATCTGCGTTTTGAGATAAGCGGATAAATCCGCTTCTTGAGGCTAGTTGGCGTGTCCTCTTTAGAGTGTTAGCATGGTTGTTGGTTTGTGTTGGAGTTCAACTAGGCTCTAGAAGGAGAAGAAAGACTATCTCACAATTGGCCTTGCGCCCTCCTTTGGCAAGCTCAATAGTGAAAGCATCAAAAAAAATGGATGACATTCTCAAGGTCATGATAGCTGGAACCACAAAGATCATTGCTCGCATTCAGCGACCAAAGGAATTGGGAGAAAATAATAAAGCGCTTTAATCTGAGAACCCAGCGTCGAGCCAATGGATGATGGAATCCATAGATCGGATAAGTTGATTAAAACGAAACAAACTACTTCAAGTTAAACGGATCACGATGAGAAAGTTGTCTTGTGAGGTAAGCACCCTAAATGTCTAATAAAGAGCTTGTGCTATTTAGGTGTCGATGTTTTCTTTCTCAATGTATATATGCTTTGAGTTTTAGTTGATATTGTTTATTGTACTTATGTATTAGGACCATTTAGCTATCAAAGAAACTACTTGCTTCCTCCACCCCTCTAGCTAGTCGGGGCTTAAAAGGATAATAAAAGTCAATTCAATTCTCATCTTATAGCTTTCTTTCTATCTAGGTTCACTCTTGGTTTGTCAAGTTGATTGGGGACCGGGATGTTCTAGATGCAACACAAATTGATATCAACATCCTTGGCTGTATTGTTGGCGGTCGGTGCACAAATTGAGAGCTTTGAACCATTTTTTAGTCAAGCATTCACACCATGAGAAGACCATGCTTGAAATTGGTGTATTGAGATACCCAGACATCGATCATCCATACTTCAAGGTACATTATGTTTGCTCATTGAGGAGCAATCAGATATGATATACTTCAAGTTTTGTCATTGATACGGGTTTATTGCATTAAACTAGATGCTTGGTGGGGATTTGTAGGCGCATTTTATAAATACAAAAGCGGCGACAATGGCATCTTGGAGGTGGGTTATTGTTTTTTAGGCTCCTCTTCTTAAAGTGTATTGCTGATGAAATTTTAGAAATGCAACATAGTTCAATGTTCGTCGTTACAAGCCTCGCGATAGTGTTATTTCTGGAATGAAGGAAGAGACTCGCATGCAAGCTATTAAAGAAGCTGATGAGCTCTTTGGTTAGGGTGATCAAAGTTTCTGAAGCTATAGACTCATAACCTACATAATGTAGGACTTGATAGTAAGTAAATAAGGAAGAATCTTTGTCTTTGTGGCGGTCTATGGTGTGTTTGTTTTCTTGTATAAATATACTTAAGGATTGTGAACTATAAGCAATTCCTCCTCTTTTCCCTCTTGCCCACGGTTTTCCCTCGAAAACCCTTGAGGCGAGGGTTTTTAACTTGGGACAATAATAAGTTTGTTCGCTCATACGGGTCCCATAGGCTGATTGGTCTCAGTGGACGATAAAAAAACTATTCTTATTCTTATTCTTATTCTTATTCTTATTCTTATTCTTATTCTTGATTATTTTTTCAAGCATGCTTCTTGATTTGGTCTAATATGTCGTTATTTTATCGTGCATTTGCAAAAATTACAGTCTAGATGACTTTACAAATTTATACTCTTCATATAATATATAGTGTCCCTTGTATAATAACTTTTTGTAATTGAGATAGTTCATGGTCATTTCTATTATGAATTATTCAATTCTCAAAATGCTTGTGCCAACCATTTGTAGATGAATTAAGCTTAATGGTCATTATTATCATTAGTCAACATTGATTCATAGGTCAAAATTCTTGTGCGAGTAGTCACCACTTCAGATATCATAAATTGATGTGCTGGCCATAAATCTACCAAACATTGTTTGACTCCAAGCTTGTTAATGTTGAGCCTACTATTCCCCTTCGAAACACAATGAGACACCAAATGACTATGAGACATCCCACCCACCTTTTTCCCATGAAGCCAAAAGATAGTTGATACTAGTTAATATAACATCTTCTGTTTTGCTACTTTTCTAAGCAGTAACAAGATAGATTGAGACATCAAAGCTAGAAGAGGTAATGAGGTGTCTCACCCAATTTCTCATCCATTTCTAAGAATTAATAAGACATGCTGGCGTGGACCATAATGGTATGGTCTACTTAGATCAAAGTTCACAACTTGCACAATTGTTTTTTGCGGTTGAGTGCTATCGAGAGAGAAATCTCTTTGAATTTATAATGTGAAATCATTTTATACAATGACAAATCATCAAAATATTTGAATGATATTTGTAGCAATTTTTGACCAAGGGGGGTTCATACTATACTAGCCATATAACACTACTGAGTAACCTTTAGGGGGTTTATTTTTAATGAATTCAAATATATACGCCATATACAATTATGGGTTTTTGTGCATTTCATACCATACAAAGTTGTGAGGGGGAAGTTGGCAGGAGGACAATAAACTATACATGTATAGGAGGGCTCTTTTGATATGTGGGTACAAAGAGGGATTATCATATTTAGGTTTTTACATTGTTGGATATATTGCCTAATACATTTGAAACAAATATTTATACGAGAGGGATATATTTACCGCTTAATATGGGATGGGTGCAAAAATTTTGACAATATGAGGCACATGAAGAAGCTTGCTTCAAATAACATTCTTTGGACATGAATTAAGGTTATGGTCGAAATATCAATAGTTTGTTGTTTGTACAATATTCAATTCTCAAAATTCTAACTTTTCGTGTGTGCCGCCCGACGGCCCGGGATGCTTAACATTTATTAATTTGGAGGCATTCCTACGAGCAAAATACATGTGATATTGGTGTTCAAGAATAAGATTAGGGGATGTGGGACTGAATGACTTGACGAAAGGAAGAAAATGTTATTCTAGAAGGAAGGAAGGAAGGAAGGAAGGAAGGCTCTAGAAATGCAGCATGTTTAGAGGGGAGTACTTGTGACGTTCCGGCCGCGATTATCACGGTCCCGGGGCGTATCTTGTACTACCTAAATCCGCAGCGTACCGCCACCCCCGGCGGCGATGTCGCCCGGCGTGTAGCCAGGTAGGTAGCCCCTAGGGGACAACTTGCAAGGTATGTGCATTTAATTAATGTGCACATCTACCAATGTGCACATTTATCTAGGTGCACATTTTCCCATGTGGACACCTTTATGCCACCTAGTCATTAAAGGCAAGTGGGCCACACCCAATTATCCCACATGCTTAAAGGGATAATTGGAAACCCTAGCCCTAAACCCGTGTCTATTTAGGTAGGAGAAACCCTAACTTGCCATTTTCGTCCATAGGGTTTTAGAGCTCTGTTTTGCTTGCTCAAGGGGTCAAAACCGCCTCCCAGACTCTGTCTGAGCGATTGGAGTCATTAGTTTGCCTTCCTAGCTTCATCTTCTAGCAGTTCAGCAGGATGGCCGAGTTCAGAGCAGGAGGAGCGAGCCAAGGATCAGGTATTTGGTCGATTTAATAGCTTAAACCGTCTTCCAGTCATTGTAGCGAGTGGGTTTAGCCTATTAAATCGCCCATAGCAGCCATTTAGGTTCCCGGACTCTAACTAAAGAACTTAACTCTATGATGTAGATTAGATCTAGTTCCTTAGTTCTTCTCTGATGTATATGGATGATGTATCTCTGTGACCTCATTGTATTGGGAAGGGGGGTAGAGACCCTAAAGCTTAGTAGTTGATGCTCCTAGAGTAGCCTCTCTAGCACACTGTAGATTCGGCATGTGTACAAGAACCACACCTGGTTGTGGGTGAAGGGGCCAGACTGGCATATAAGAAGGTTCATGTTCTGACCCTTGAACGATCCCTCTGGCATGTAAGGCCTACCGGGGATCACTGTGGACTAGGTCTAATGGCTTGCCGAGGTGTGGGTAAGGCATGGGCTCGACACCCATGGAGTGATCGTCACTCTCCATTGGGTTCAAGTCGAATAAGGCGGTGGCCCTCTAGTCACCTTGGATCAGCATGTAGATCTCTCGGAGGAAGTGATCCCTACCTGCCCTAATGGGCCCGAAGAGATGCAACCCGGGGAATAGCCCCTTTGGCTATGCATCCAGGTGGGCTCTGGTCAGGTCCCAACACTCTTCAACCTACTACGCAAAGTGTGCACGGGGAGGGGCGGATGGAGTGGACAACCCTATGCCATGTTCTCATGCCGACCAAATCCATTGTCATGATTAAATGCGCAATGAACTCACGGAGACCCAAGCCTTGATCATCCCACAGAGTCGAGCTTTGGGTAGGAATCCATATGTATTGTCTTGATCTTTGTCGTCACGGATGTTGATGAACCACCCGCCGAGGTGGATATGTGATGATGTTATGTACTGACATGTATGTTTACGCTTCCGCAGCTAGGTAGGCCTTGAGGGAGATGGGGTAAAATGACCCCTTCACTCTTCCCACTGGGATTCGTTACGGGTGCAGTGATATGTGGAGGGCCCTGTATCAGCATGGAGCTGGTATGGGGGATGAACTCCTGTTTGTATACGGTGCGTGCACCGTATACGAGTAGGGGACGTCACAGTGGTATCAGAGCAATGTTCTTGGAGACCAAGAGCAAAGCGACCATGCTCGAGGCGCCCGGGAGCAAAAATGAGACTTTCATTATTGGTCTGGGCGCAATGTGTGAGACCAGCCATGTAGTAAGATAATAAATGTTTTAGGTGACCCAAAAGGGGAGTTTGAAATTTGACCTAAAATTGCCCATCTATAAATAGACCTAGGACCCCCCCATTTCCACGTTCTTCCTTAGAAAAATCGCTCTCCCCTGCTAAGGCGATTTTTCGGCGCCGACCTCGGATTGACGAGCCGTCAAACATGGCCAGGACGAAACAGACTGCTAGATTTCCTCTTGGAGACACAACCCCCAGTGCCCATGATCTAGCCTGATACAGAGAATGCTTCAGGAGCGCCTTCTTAGGCATGGCCAGTCTTCATCGAGCGAGGGAGCGGCTTCAGACGAGCACCAAAGCGAAGGATCCCAACAGGTCGATCAAGACGAGGTGCACTCCGATGCGGGGACATAAGTCCTCGACAATGAGGAACCGGACATCATCACGAAAAATTCTTGAAGAAGCGGAGGAGGAGGAAAGGAAGAAGAAGCGAGGAACCAGATTGGGTGGCCGAGGCGTGAAGAAGCAGAGGCAACAGGCTCTAAGCTGACCATGGAGGAGGAGCTCGAAGCTTGGATTCGAGTAAAGGAGGCGGAATAGCGAGAAGAACAGGGAGAGCCGACCCTCGATCCAGCTGAACAAGAAGAATTAGCGGCGTGGATAAAGAAGCCGCGGCAAAAAGAAGCGCCCGTCTCGGGAGAAGAAGGCGAGAAAAGGAAAGAACGAGGGGCTAAGAGGAGGAGGCCAAAGCGGCCGAGGAGTGAAGAAGAAGAAGGGAAGTTCGTAATGGTGGGAAAAAGAAAACTTCGTGAAGGTTAAGCGAATAAAGACCCCCAACCCCAAGGTCGTCATCACCGAACGATCAGCTGACCAGCCCCCGCCCTCCTCCGACGACTCTGAAGATGAAGACTTCATCTCCAACACCGAAGGTGGAAGCTCTAGTTCTAAACCCCCAGCTGATGAGCAGGTAATACCGACCGAGCAGCCCGAAGCGGTATGAGAAGCCCCACCATACCCGGCGTGGGACGAAACAAAGCAAGTGGCTAGCTCGAGAGGCGTATGTGATAGACCCCGTCAAGGTCTATCAGAAGAAACTAAGGGAGCACAACGCCTTCATGGCGAAGTGGGAGGCGTACAACACGTACTACCAGGAGAACATGGTAAGAACGATCGAAGGTGGACATCCGACGAAGAGCCAGACTCTGAAGCCGCCACCACAGAAGCCTAAGCCTCCTAGACCACCAGGCAAGAAGAGAACCGGCAGAAAGGAGAGTGAGAGGAAAGCCCTGAGAGAGATCAGGCATTTTCAGAGAAGCTTCGGCTTTTTGATTCCCCGTGCACCGTTCGCCCGCCTAGTTCGAGAGGTGATCCAAGAGTACAACACGGAGATGAGGGTGACGGATGAAATGTTCTGGCTTTGCAAAGAGGCAAGAGAGCAAAAAGCGGTGCGGCATTTTGAAGACTTCGACACTGCCGCGAGTTCATCGAAAAGGGTGACACTCATGAGGCAAGACATGCATCTTGCTAGCTACATCAAGGGAGAGCGCCCTTAAACCTTTGTAAATAATAGAAAAATTTTGTTAATGTAAAGAGTTTTGGAGGAAGTAATATGTGTAATCTTGTTTAGTTAAGTTGAGTTAGTAAGTTTTAGCTTTTGTTTTAGTTAAAATGGACACTTTAAGCAAAATTGAGAGGATGTCTCACACGTCGCGCCAGGACAGAAAATGAAAAGTTCATTATCGGTCTGGGCGCAACGTGTGAGACCATGCCTCAAAAGTGCCCCAAACAGCTCCAAATCGACCAAATAAGGGTCAATTCTGCCTAACTCGATGAGTTCAGCAGAATTAGACCCTTATTTTACCAAATTGGACAAGTTTAACCCATTTAGAGCCAGTGTCTCACACATCGTGCCAGGACCGAAAATGAAAAGTTCATTATTGGTTTGGGCGCAACGTGTGAGAACTCTCAGCAAATTCTCCACCATGCCATATCCAAATGACCTCCAGTTTGTGCAATAGGTTCATTAGCAAATCTTAGCATGCTCAAACCCCAAAAGTAGTCCTCAAATCCTCATTTGGACCCCTTAATAGGTCAGAATTGCCCAACCCCAGTAAAATTCTAAGTCATCCAAAAATTAGGGTTTTCCCCTTCTCTATAAATAGGTCCTCATTTCTCACTTAGCACCCTACAAGTTTGCTCTTGACCTTTTAGGTGATCTTTCAGCTCCACTGGCGCTTTTGCATCCGTTTGATAGTCTCATCTTCCCTCGATCCATGGCAAGCTGGCGACTTGAGGCGATGGTGCAGCGCGCCGGTGCTCATCTTTGCGGCCCGATGTCAATGACATTTTTGAGTCTTCAGGAAAGAGATTGATGTCAAGCAACCTTACGCGCCAGCGCCAACATATAGGCGAGTTTTGGCTGAGTTCAAGCTAGGGTAGGTCAGTCCCTAGTGCGGCTTCCCCTTGCACATGCTATTTTGTTCCCCGCCCATCCCTACAAGCAGCCTTGGGTGATGTCGAACATCGCCAAGTATTTGACCAACAAGGCACGAGAGGTTGCGGATTACATGGTCACGACGGTTAGCGGGACCAAGTACTTTTCCTACACCGCCGCCTTGGCCATATTCCTTTCCCCTTGTCTTTGAAAACCCAATGGGGGAACCTCTATCCCTCCCATGGAGGTGGACCCCATAGCAGCCTCGGCGTGAGCGGATGCTTTTGCGATTACCGGCAAGACCGGGAAGGAAGAAGCGAGAAGAAGAGGAATGGGACGAGGAAGAGTATATAGAGCTCGACCTAGAAGAAGAGCGGCGGCAAGCGAGAGAGGAGCTACACAACCGGCGGCGCCGCCCGGACCAGTCGCTCCCCACTAGGGCTATGCATCACAAGCCTAGCCCCCATCATGACGGTGAGGAGTTCCTACTCCACCGGCGACATCGAATCTCCCGAATGCGGGGAGAGGGAGTTACGGCGAGGCTCTTTGCACCAAGCTGCGGCGGCAACTGGGCGACTTCATCGTCGGGGAGTCTCGAACTTCCGCTTCAAGTGAAAGCCGACATCTACCGGGTGAGTCGACTTGGGACATTCAAGCCTACACCAACATAAGGCAAGCAATGGAAGCTCGAGAACTGCCATCTGAGGAGGAGTTCTATGCCATTCAGGAACAGATGGGGATCAGAGGCAAGACCACGAGCATCTTGATGCCGAACTCCTCGACACCACCTCGCTCAAGAGGAGCAGGAATCGACATCAGGTGAGTCGACTTCGACAATTAGAGACTACCAAGAGATGGCCGAGGTAGAGGTCGGCGAATACACGGAAGGCATAGGCGGGAGGACAAGCGGTGGAGAGTCATCGGCAACACACAATGACGGATCGTTGAGGTACTACTTCCCCCTGGCTTTGGATGGGAGAATAGCGGTAATACCATAAAATTCAGTCCAGGGCGAAGAAGGAGTGTTTATGCTCATTGCACTCTCGGCTTTGGCAAGCATGCGAATAGGCTGCAAATGTCGACTATCTTTGTCCTAGTCAAAGAGCAATGGCACTTGACATCTTCGACTTAGCGTGCCCTACTGGCGGGGAAGATTAGCGATAGCAGCGGCCTACACCTCGAACCCATGAGGGTGGAAGAGTTGGTGGCTTGACCTTGCGGGCGGGTCATCAACAAACGTCCTCAGGAACTTGGGACGCTTGGTAGGAACGGCCCAAGTTAAGAAGTTCCTTGAAGATAACCCATCCTACTGGCGATTTCAAGAATAGTTAAACTCTTGATCCGGAGGCCTTGTATTAAGATATTATATAATATAAGTATAATTTCTTTTGCACTTTAAATGCTTGTTGATGTATCTTATCCCGCAACTATACCAACAACACATATAATGCAAGAGAACAAATAAAACTAACCGTGCAGCCATGACCTACTTGTGTATGCAGCTAGAGGCCCGGGCTCAGGGGAACGACAATGCAGAGAACATAGGGAAGAACAGACTCGCCCGAGGCCACCCCGGCAAGGAGCACTGTATGAAGCATTGGTGCCATGACCGGGAGGAGGAAATGTCGCTTGAGATGATGAAGCGGACCTCGGCGGATAAAAAGCTCTCTTAGCGGCACAAAGGAGCGTTGGCGAGATGGCGGTGTCCGATTACGGCACCGCCTCGGAAAGGCGAAGAAGGACAAGAGGAGGAGCAAGAGAAGGAGGTCCCCCAGCACGGAATCCTTCAACTCAAGCTCGGACTCAGACTCTGATTCGAGGAAGGCGAAAGCAGTGCAGAAGCAGAAGGGATAGCGGGACACAAGGAGGCGAGGACCTCGGACTATCGAGAAAAAGGTAGACTTGGCATTTGGGAAGCGTATGGAAGGCGGGAAGCTCGAGCAATTCTCGAGGCGAAACAGGTCGAGGCATGGAGGTAGAGGCTTGGCACCGATGAGATGGCCAGTATAGTACGCCCTATGGCATGAAGGACAAGGACAAAGGCAGGGTGGCAACAGCGGTGCAGCACGCATTTGGTGGAAGGGGTATGCCAAGGCCCACGGCTTAAGCAGGGATGGGTGCAGGTTCAAAAATTTTGCTAAAGCTTTCAAGCGCCATTACGTCCCAAGGGAACATAAGTCCAATATGATCACGGCGGTTTTACCGGTGCGGCAAGGCAACAAATCAGTCGAGAAATATCTGAGAGGAATTTATGCGGCTAAGGCTTTATGTGCCAAAGTTGAAGCGAAAAAAGCAGCGGTGGAAGCTATATTGAAGGATTGAATGAGGAGATACGCAAGCTTGTAAGGGCAATAAACCCCAAAGGCGATGCTCGAAGCGAGTCAAGGCAATAAGTTTGCAAGGCGGGGCCTGAGCAGCGACCAGAGGCGGCGGTATCACCGGGGATAAAGGCAAGGCAGGAGGAGTTATAGCCCTAGAGCAGCTAGGCGAGGTCGGCTAAAGCCCCATATAGTGGCAACTATGGGAAGCGGCGAGGAGAAAAGCGAGGTGTCCTTCAAGGACAAGCAGGAGGGGTCAAATTACTCCAAAGCGGTGCGGTCCTTCTTGCAAGCCATGCCCAAGGAGAAGAGACAGGAGTGCATAGAGAAGCAGCTTTGCTTCAGATGCTTCAAGCGGAGCCCTGGGGACGTGAAGCGCCCCGCCGTCATGGCCTTGGCCTTAGCCCGGAGTTGGGTGGATGGGACACTCCATCGGCGGCGGCGGCGAGGCAGCCAGCGACTATATTGGGGTGAGTGTCATAGTTTTGCCGCCATAGATACAGAACAAGCAGAGAATCAATATAAAGTAATCTCCACAGTAGGGAAGGCCAAAGCCAAGTCTTTCATAGTCTTGATAGAGGGAAGTAGCCACAACTTTGCATCCCCAAGAATGGTTGAAATGTTGAAGTTGAAACCATTAAAGTCCAAGCCGAGGCCTGTAATCTTAGCAAAGTGGGGCGATAAGGCAAACGGCGAGGCAAGAGGATCAACCGACATCGACTTGCGGGGATTAATATCGGATGGGGGCAGAAATCATGGGCATTGACAAATGCGACTTGATCATAGTCAATGGAGTATCTTGGACCAGCGAGGGGCCATCATTGATTGTGGAAGCGGAAGGTGGCCCTCACAATGCCCGGCGGCAAGATCATTGAGATCCGCGGGTAAAAAGTTGTCCCCATCATGCGGTGCATGTCTTCTAAGTGGCTGCTCAAGTGCATCAAGAAGCGGCGGTAGCATACATCTTCAAGCTTGAGATCGAAGAGCCGCGAGGAAGGAAGGCAAGGAAGATAAGGTGCTCGACAAGTTGCCCAAGCCAATAGCTAAGTTGATCCGCGGAGTTTCACGATCTCTTCAGGATGAGATCAAGCACCTCCCTCTTCGGGGGAGTTGAGTGTGAGATAGCATTCGGGCGGGAATGGCCGACAAGCAAGGCTCCATATAGAATGGCGGCCTTGAGGAGTTGGCGGCGCTAAAAAACAATTGTAGGAGTTGCTCGACTTAGGCTTCATTAGACCTAGTGTCTCACCATTCGGGGCACCCATTCTTTTTGTCAAGAAGAAGGGTGGCGGTTTGAGATATACACATAGACTATAGGCGGTTGAACAAGCACACCATCAAGAACAAGTATGGGCTCCCGGATCGGATGACTTCGATGGATCAGCTCAAGGGGCCAAAGTCTTCTCCAAAATTGACTTGAGGTCGGGCTATCATCAGATCTGAATAAAGGAAGAAGACATCCACAAAACCGCCTTGAGCGTGATGCGGGCACTATGAGTTCGCGGTAATGCCTTTCGGCTTATCGAATGCCCCAACAATATTCATGAGGCTCATGAGCGACATCTTGAGGGGAGTTCTTGGACACCTTTGTCATAGTATTCTTTGATGACATTTTGGTGTATAGCAGATCCCTTGAAGAACCGCATTACAACACCTAAGGAGAGTGCTTGAGAAGTTAAGGAGGCACCGGTTATCGCCAAGTTGTCGAAGTGCCGCCCGCCATAGGGAGAAGGTGGAATACCTAGGTTCATGTGATCTCGGCAGGAAGGAATCTCGGCGGATCCGCCAAGATTGAAGCGATGATTGATGGCGGCACGAAGAATGTCCATGAGGTCGAGGAAGTTTTCTCGGCCTAGCGGTACTACATGAAGTTTGTGAAGAACTTTGCAAAGATAAGCGGCCCCGCTACTTGGACTTGACGAGGGTGGAAAAGGTGAAAGATTGGGCAGACCATTGGCACAAGAAAGCCCAAGCAGGGTTTGAATTGTTGAAGGAAGCTTTAACAACCGCCCTCGTCTTGACCACCGCGGACCAGGAGAAAAGACAAGTTGGTGGCAGCGGGGCGCCAAGTAAAGATAGCCACGGTGCGGCGCTCATGCGGGGAAGAGCGAGTAGTAGCATATGATTCGAGGGAAGATGAGCGGCCTTGCGCTACCCGATGCGATCAAGAATTGCTTGCGGTTGTCGGGGCATTAAGAATTTGGAGGCACTACCTCTTGGGAAGGAAGTTCCAATTGGACACAGATCATCAGAGCCTCCAGTATGTATTCACGCAACCACACCTTAACCTGAGGCAGCGAAGGTGGATGGAGTTCCTCGAAGAGTATGACTTTGATAGAGTCTACAAGCCGGGGAAGCTCAGCGTGGTAGCGGATCGCTTTCAAGGCATCCCCTAACAACTAGAGTGCATTGCAATGCAATTTCGGCGCTCTCGATTTGGGAAGGCGATTGAAGAAACCTTGCCAACGGATGTGGACTTCAAGGAAGTATGGGCAAGCTTATGCGGGGAGGCAAAACGGATAAGGAGAGAGAAACCTTCAAAAATTTTAAGAAGGAAGGTAATCTCTTGTACCATAAGAACAAGTTGTGCGTCTTAGGAATCATCGGGGGTAAGGAAGTTGATTCTCCACGACACCCACAACACCCAATAGCTGGCCATGGAGGATTTATGAAGACATATTTCAAAGTCTTGGCTTGGCTATTATTGGCCGAGGAATGAAGAAGCAAGTAGCTTCGCTCATCAAGGAATGTCAGCTATGTCGGTGAGATGAAGGCGGAACAGCTCACAATTCGGGGCATTGGAACCATTAGCGGTGCGAGCGCTAAGTGGGAGGGCCATCAGCATGGACTTCGTAAGGGGGCTTCCAAGGACGGTAAGAGGAAGGATGCCTTGATGGTCGTGGTCGACAAGTTGTCGAAGATGGCACATTTTGTGCCTTGCGGGGACCAAACCACGGCTATGGATCTGTGAAGCTCTTCACCAAAGAAATCTTCAGGCTCCATGGAATGCCAAGGAAGATTATCTTCGACAGGGATCCGAAGTTCATGAGTGCCTTTTGGCAGGACCTCTTTGCGACAATTCAGACGAAGCTATCCATGAGCACCGCCTATCATCCTCAGACGGACGGGCAAACGGAGCGGACCAACAGAATTTTGGAGGATATGCTACAAAACTATGTCTGGAACAAGCAAGGTATGTGGGAAGAATTTATTCACTTGGTGGAGTTTGCGTATAATAGCACCAAGCAGGAATCATCCCAAATGTCGCCGTTCATGATCAATTACGACTACCAATGCCTAACTCCAGACACTTGGCACAACCCCGTGTCAAAAGTGGAAGTTTCGCAGCAAATGTTGGGCGACATGCAGCCGCTCGTGGAAGAAGTTTGAGGGTATCTTCTGGCAGCAAGGAGTCGACAAAAGAGCATCGCCGACAAGCACCGGACAGTCAGAGAGTTCCAAGTTAGAGATGATGTATGGCTCAAGATCAAAGTGAAGCAGGCGAAGCTCCGCATCGGAAATTGTAAGAAGCTTGCTCCAAGGTGGGCTGGACCTTTCAGAATAGTCAAGAGAATAGGTAATCAATCCCTGATTGGATCTCCCGACACACCTAAAGATTCATAAAGTCTTCCCCGTGAGTTTGTTGAAGAAGCATACTCCAAATCCAGACGAAGTCTTGGACACTCCAACGTTGTTGGAAATGATGGAGGAAGCATTTGGAGATAGTTCGAAATTGATTCTTGATAAAGCCTTCAAGAAAGCAAGGAGATCAGAATTTCTCAATACTTGGTCAAGTGGAAACACTTGCCGGTGGAAAGCAGCGACATGGGTACTTAAGAAAGATCTATTAAAAGCAGTACCCACGGTTTATGGAGCAATGGGGCGGCAAGGTCATCTCGAAGAAATCGGCTCAGGCATGTCGATTTGTGTAGATTAATGTCTTGTATAGTTAAGATTAATCTCGCATGCAACCTATGCTTGGTATGGGTTGCATGCGTTATTACAAATGATGAGACCACTACGGTGATCTCTGGGGCGTGGTGTAATGTCAATGTAGGCATGACCCGCGGTTCGCTTGGATGAGTGGAAGGTAGATTAGAAAGTCTACTTACATTCCCACGGAGTAGGCGACCTCGAAAGAAAGGAGGTCATTCGGGGAATGCATTGATAGGAAAAGCACCTCTAGTCAATGCCTACGGGGGAGGACCCTATCCTTCACGCCCCATATCGGAAAGGACCCTATCCTCCATGTTGGGCAACTAAAGGTGTAGGCATGCGCCATATAGGCATGATAGGCATTTGTCTCCATGGCCATGATGGAAGAAACATCCTCTTCCCTGTAGGGAGATTAGCCATGCATTCATGTAGATAGATGGGGTGGTTCCCTTATAACCAAATTTATTAATTAATTAAAATGGTACTAGCGTAGTGTCGACAGGCCTCAGAGGCCAATAGAAGCTCAGGAGGGCAAGGAGGTCGAACTATGAAGACTTGCAACACAAATTTTGTTGGAATGTGTTGCAAGGAATGAAAATTACCTCGAAGCATAAGCGTATAGGGAACCTTGTACTGCATCCTGTGATAAGTGAATTAATAAGTACCTTGTTTTTAATGGAAGTAAGAAGGGATAAGTTATTTGATAATGTAATGATGTAATAGTGTTTTAGAAATATTACCTTAAGGTAATCCTAGTAATTATGTAAGTATAATAGTAATACATTGGATGCATCAAGTTGATTGCAGGTTAGGAAGATCCCAAGGTGGGGAGACCCACGATGCTGCGGACAGCATCATTTCAAGGTGGGGAGAATGTGACGTTCGGCCACGATTATACGGTCCCGGGGCGTATCTTTATCTTTGCCTAAATCCGCAGCGTACCGCCACCCCGTGGCGTATGCTGCGGCGTGTAGCAGGCGAGGTAGCCCCTAGGGGGCAACTTGCAAGGTATGTGCATTTAATTAATGTGCACATCTACCAATGTGCACATTTATCTAGGTGCACATTTTCCCATGTGGACACCTTTATGCCACCTAGTCATTAAAGGCAAGTGGGCCACACCCAATTATCCCACATGCTTAAAGGGATAATTGGAAACCCTAGCCCTAAACCCTTGTCTATTTAGGTAGGAGAAACCCTAACTTGCCATTTTTGTCCATAGGGTTTTAGAGCTCTATTTTGCTTGCTCAAGGGGTCAAAACCGCCTCCCAGACTCTGTCTGAGCGATTGGAGTCATTAGTTTGCCTTCCTAGCTTCATCTTCTAGCAGTTCAGCAGGATGGCCGAGTTCAGAGCAGGCGGAGCGAGCCAAGGATCAGGTATTTGGTCGATTTAATAGCTTAAACCGTCTTCCAGTCATTGTAGCAGTAGGTTTAGCCTATTAAATCGCCCATACTAACCATTAGGTTCCCAGACTCTAACTAAAGAACCTAACTCTATGATGTAGATTAGATCTAGTTCTTTAGTTCTTCTCTGATGTATATGGATGATTTATCTCTGTGACCTCATTGTATTGGGAAGGGGGGTAGAGACCCTAAAGCTTAGTAGTTGATGCTCCTAGAGTAGCCTCTCTAGCACGCTGTAGATTCGGCATGTGTACAAGAACCACACCTGGTTGTGGGTGAAGGGGCCAGACTGGCATATAAGGAGGTTCATGTTACGACCCTTGAGCGATCCCTACGGTGTGTAAAGGCCTACCGGGGATCCTTTGTGGACTAGGTCTAATGGCTTGCCCCTTTGAGTGTGGGTAAGGCATGGGCTCGACACACCCGTGGGTGATGCGTCACTCACAAGGCCCCCAAAATTGAATCAATATGACTTTTTTTGTAATGATTTATTAGTGAAAAGGAAAACTTAAAATCAGTACGTGTTTGTGGGCCAAAAAGTTTACAAACCATATCTAGTTATACAATAAGGTTCATCAATATAGTTCCATGATGTGATAAACAAGCATCATTTTTTGGCATGGTGCTAAAACATGATAGTTGTAATTGGTCTTTATCACAGCTTCAAGTATATGATGCGTACTAATGGTTAATGTGTCAAGTTTAGTGGAATGATCTTTGATCACATTTATCTTCCTTGGTATGTGGATATGGTAATTTTAAGTGCCTATATTAGCAACTTAAAATATAGAACATATCATAATGCTTAATATGTCAATTTTAGAGGATGATATTTGATAGCATTTATCTCCCTCGTATGTGCGTGGTAATTTTGTGATGATTGTTAGTGGTGATTGATAATGGTTAAGTTTCACGATGATTGATCGTGATTAATTATTGTAACAATACAATACTAGTAATGGAAGCGGCGTTTGGAACATTATCTAATTTTGTTGTAGACAACCATTAAGTAAAAACATATGTACATTATTTTACAAATTTGAAAGAGGTGCATGGATAGATAGAAAATTTTGAAAGGGGTGGATGCATGGACGGTGTCTGAAATGGGTGAATAAGAGAGAGAGAAAGATATGTTAGATTTCTTCAATAGGAGATCCAAATTAGAAGCAAATTTGATGTGGACTCTTTTGAATGACATTAATCTATAAATGCTATATAGAGTTATGTTTATGTCAAGCATGAGGTGTCATTGTCTAAAATTCTCTCTGAATTTGACAAATAAGCCGATTGCATATTAAATGTTAGCATAAATAGATATGGCCTATTTTGTATATGTGGATTATCATCAAAGTTTTTCATTCATGGATGTAAAATAGCCCCCCAAATTTGAGGTCTCAAAAGGTGTTATGGGAAAAACATAAAGCTAGATGAAGTATCGACCAATGGATATTTTCACAATACTATTTTTTAAATAGATGTTTCATCGAGTTTTGAACAACGGATGTAACAAATATGTCGTAGTAGAGTCATGTTCACATTCATAGTGCTCAAAACCAAATCATGGATTTAGAAATTTTATAAGAACTTGCCTTCTACCCGGCATCATCTTGAAAGGCTTCAAAGAGATGTCCATAAGTAGCTTTAAGTTTATGCAATTACTTGTCATATTGATATCACGTTGAACAAATTTGAACATGAAATATATAAATCTTAGTATTTTCTGCTTGAACATTAATGCTACTCCAATCAATTTATATAAAGCCAGAATACAAAAATATCTACACATGTATATATGGACATTTAGTTGTAGTAGCTACTTAAGTATTTCAAATTTATAACGAAGAATGTGGTGGATATAACAGGACGATCTCGAAGATCTAACAAACAAAAATGTTGGATCAGATTTTTTCGGTGCCAAATTGACCGCAGTAACAAACTGCTAACCAGATGTTTTGCCTTTGTGGTGCGCCTTGACCATGCATCTAATGAAATGAAAGGATTGAACATAATACCCCATGAATTACATCTTTGTAGCTTACAAAATTCTAGTCTAACAAAATGCAATCTCTAACATAAAGACTAACATATAAAGTGCCAACTTCTCTTCTCGAACTTTTGATACGTTCATGAATTGGCAGGGAGCTCACTCCCAAAATGTTTAAAGCTATAAATATGCTCTGAAACTCTTGGAAGCATATACACCACAGCAGGGAGCTCACTCCCAAAATGTTTAAAGCTATAAATATGCTCACGAAACTCTTGGAAGCATATACACCTGACCCAGAAGCGAATCTACAATATAATGCTAAACCATACCGATTTTGCAACATAATGCTACCATTTTTTCCATTAAGAATGCAAATCTATCTAACACTACAATCATTGAAGGAAGGAAAAAGAAGATGAGAACACATTATTGTAAGCAGAAGCTTGTACATATTCTTGCATCATCTTCAACACTTGAACTTCTCCTGTCCCAAAATATGAATGTGTTAAAGAAGAAAATTGTTTCACAAAACCAAAGCAAGTGTACTCCTTGTCCATATCACAATAGAAGAATAGAAATACAGCTAGATTTCAATGGAAATTATAAAATTTACTACTAATGGAAATAAAAAGCTGACAATTTCGGATGCATATCTCCTACATCAAAACATTTTGGAATCTTAAAGCGTGGGCTTTGGATACAACATTAATGTCAAAGAAATTTGAAGCGGTTTAGATGGTACTTATGCGTTAGCATACTATACGGATAAGACTTATTCAAATTCCATTGTCAATTGCTTTAATGTCATTGCCAAAATGCCCTTTGCTCTTTGGCAGCGTTCTATCGGGGCTTCCATTTTGATAATGGTATTAGGTGCTCTGACACAAAATATGCACTTAACACACGCCAAATGCATAGAACAATGATTGGTGATTGCCACTTAAACATATCAAAAGACATTCATGTATCAATAGATTGCGTGCATATGAGAGGTTTGAAAATTGCATCTTGTTGAAGTTATAAGAATATATCAAAGCCTAGAGAAGATACAATCTTTGAAAAACAATGATGCCCAAAAACACTATGATGAATCGACACCACCGCTTGCAATAAAGCAAACCTAGTGACCAATCATATAAGGAAGGCTTGGAAAATACTCTTATTTGCTCGATATCAAATGCTGTGGCGACATCTACATTGTGGCGGTCGGTGATCAAATAATGAGATTCTTCTGGCCCATTTACATTCAATCCAACGCTTCTGTGACCACAATTTAGGCGGGAGAAGAGCAGTTAACATTGGACTATCCATCGATGGAAAAAAAAGGGCCTCCATCTGAATTATTTGGCATGTCTAAAACCTATTCACAAAGAGATCATAAGATACAAAATCTCATGCTTCTAAGGAAATATAGAAGACTAATAAGCGGTAAAGAGAATTTTATCAATCTCTTTGGAAACAACGGATAAATTGATAGCAAATTCATATATTTTAGTAAACTTGAAAGGTTATTCATGCATCTTGCGGCGATTGGAAACATCCCAATGGCTGCTGCAATTCCTCCGACTACATCGGCTTCAACAAAAATAGGCGTAAACCCGGCAAGCACACGAGGTCTGTGGTAGATTCGAGCTGCTATTGCCATACGCCTTCTCTAGTACCCTAGAATGATAATCGAATAATCCATTGCATATGTATAAATTTGCAAAGCTTAATGAGAACAATGTTGCATTGCATGCGGGGAGCATAAAGGATCACGGGTGTACATGCCCGCCTGCACCTATTGTTCATGTGCATAGACTTGTGGTTACTAATATGTGTACACCGCAAGGAAGCGTTTGGGATGAAAAGGAATCTAGATCGAGTCTTTCGATAGAAAGCCTTATACAAAACGAGAGAAGAGAAATAATTATCGAGAAAAAAACAATCATCGGTGAAGAGAAACAATTATCGATGCGGATGGGCATCGAAAGTTATAAATAGCATTTCAGCTTATACCTTAAAGGCGTTGATTTTTCGATGCATTTTGCATCAAATATGAATGGTCTATATCCATTTGCGGATGTTGAAGGTTGTCAAATACATCTTGATTAAGTTAACAATGGAGGATTGTCAAAAACTTCGGTTGTAGCATGGACTCGCATGCATGTCAACAAAGCGTTGTAATGACTCTTCAATAAACCTTTGGTAAAAGGGAATATAATGCGATGCGTGATGGATAATAGATGTTAGAATTTGGCTTGCTTTTAAGATTAGAATAAAAGGAATATACTTGAGTGGCATGGCATCCTTTCTAAATAGGATCACACAATCGACCAATGTACAGAAGAGGCATCTTAATTGTTAACAGCATATTAAATAGTGAATACAAATCTTGATGAGAATGGCGGCACATGCATACTTACCCTCTAAAAGATCCTATACACAAAAGGAAGTTGAGCTAATGCTATGGCATGGAGATAATAGATTCTATTCTTGATGGAATTGCATCTGCAAAGGCAAACATCAAAGAATCATTTCTGTAAAACATTTCAAGAAGTTACAATAGAATTTCAAATCCTAGGTATTTGCAAAGGCTGCAAAAAAACTTTGCAAAGGCTGGTCCTTATAACGCTCGTCATTATCGTGCACTTTGTAGTTCAAAGGAAGGTGGCGATCAATGTAGTGCAAAGGAAGGTGGCGATCATGCTCCTATGGCATCATGAGATGATATTCTTTGCTATGGACTTCTTGATGGCGGAGAATAATAGTCGGCAAAACCTTGTCCTTTGGTAAAGTATTGTACTTTCAATTACCACCAATGAGAGACATTTAAAGTTTGAAGTTACATATCTTGATCTCATCAAGTTCTTACAATGTTGACCTCACATGGTATACCATTCTAAATCTGTCAATGGTAAACAACCTACTAAATTCCAAAAAGCGAGAAAGTGTTGCATATGAAATAGATTAGAACCTTTGAAGAATTACGGATACTAATGAAGATAAGGTAACAAACAATGAGATTCAATACATAGTCAAAATGCATAAATAGCTAAAAGGAAATTTTGAGCTTGCATTTGCCTACCTATGTAGTCTTTTCCTTCAAACCTTTGGATAGAAGCGGGGCTTAAGTCTTGATGGATTCTTGAAAGCCTGGAGACAAAAGCAATAGGTGATGCTCGTATTGCCTGGATTCGTTTAAGAAATTAGAACCAAACATATATTCAAACCCAACCAAGCATGCTTTCAGACCAAGCACTTCGAAGATGGATTCAGAGAAATACAAAATCTACATACAAACAAATAACTTGAGGAGATTTATAGCCGGTCTAGGAATTTCTTCCAAGCTCTGACATACACTGCTGCAAAGCCCTTTGGTTGCTTAAGTCCTTTTTGTGAAGAATAGAATAAGCCCATGTTGTGAACAATATCTCTTTGTGATTGGGTTGATAGAAGTAAGAGCCCATGCCAAGCATAAAAATGCATCGGTGCATCACTTTCGTCTTTGCATGCGCTCATTCAAAATCTGCGATTTTGGAATCATATAACAAAGCCACTAAAATGTACAAAAGAAGTGGAAAGCATGCAACCCAGCCATGTGAGAAAGACCCGACCTTTGCATGCAACCAAGAAGCATCTAGATTCTCTGACTAGTACACACGGATTAGCATCGGTTGTAGGCTTGCTTAAAAGCGGGATAAAGCGTGGCTCCCATCTTTGACGGATAACACGAAAATCCCATACTTCATACTTGAATTCCAAAATCATGGTAAAACTCACAACCCGATTTTTGGAACATCGGAAACTTTTAGATCTCTGAAGCCCCCATAACCTTAGAAAGCCGACACGAAGAAAAAATCCAAAAAGTTTTTCACTTGTCGGAAAAACCAAATTTAAACAATAGATGGTAATGATTTAGATTTCTGATATGAATTGCTTTTGCATGATACCAAATAGTTAAGCGAATACATTATAACAACTGCAATGGAAATGTGAACATGTGGGATTTGAACCCACAATTTACCATATGTTTTACAATGATCGGATCAAACACAATTAAATGGAGCAATTCAAAAGCCAAATTGCCTTACGGTGCACTTTCAAAATGGAAAGGAAAGAGGTTGTCTTAAGAAAGAAGCATATATGATGCAATTTCAAAATGGATAGGAAAGGGCTTACCTAATATAATATGTAAAAAAATCATGCTAAGCACGGACCGATAAAGATAGTTTTAACCGTAGAAAAAGCAGTTAGAAGATGAACAATAAGCGGTGAAGATGACAATTGCTATCTCGGTTCGAGAATGGAATTTGACCTTGAACATTACGCAAAACAAATAGAAAACAGACAAGTAATAAAATTGCCATGTAATCGTGCAACAAACCAGCTCAAAGTAAATAATTAAAGAAACAAACATTGCAAGAAACATGGCAGCTTGGGGTTACCTGGTAGAGATGCATCAGACAATGTGCTTTATCCTGAATGTCTTCGGGCTTTCGAAGCAAAAGATTGCAAAGATCAGATATCAGTTGGACACATATTATCTGAGTTGCCTAAGCTTGAGCATGTCATGCATGAAATATTGCCACGATACAATTTTCTGCGGAAATAAATCTCATTCTAAGATTGCCAAAGTATTTGTAAGATAGCCAAGCTCTATTCTTTGGCATCTGCAATAAAAAACTATGCTGCAGTACCACACAAAGTTTCAAGAAAAAGGATCAATAGAAGTTAAAAAAAAATCGCATACAAGAAGAAACACTCAAAACCAGACCACCTTTGTTGTTTTCGTTGAGACAAGCCACATATCTAATAAGAAAGATTCATAAGGAAAAATGCAAGATCTTTATCGAATATTGATATAATAGATCTATAGACTGCCAAGATCTCATAGAATAAGAAACATAGAAGAGCAAATGCATACGTACACGCAACCAAAAAGCGACTGCATGCACTCAAAAGGTGTGGCAAAGGCATCGGCATTAGAAATGGCGTTATCGAGAATGCCATAGCATCCGGCCGGCCATTTCCCCCGTGTTAGAAAGCACGAAATAATAGGGTTAGGGTTATGTTTTTAGATTGGTGAACCAATCAAAAAATAAAATATGTATGCCCTTAAATTTCGTATCCTTCAAAAATCGATAGACATATAAATTGATTGCCCCAACAATCTAGAAATGAGCCTAGTTCCTTTTGTCTATTTTTGGAGGGGCTTCGGGTGGGTTTGCCGATAAAGAAATTGCAAATAACACAATCGTGCCTTACGTATGCCCAATTTTTTTGTTTCATGCTATAAAATTGGAAAGTCAAATATAAAACGTGTATCTACTCACTCAAACTATAGAAGTCACTCTCCTTTTTTTACCTTTCTATTGGATCTTATGTATTGCATTTTTACAAATGACATGTGCCAAGGTTGCCTAAACATTGCTTCCACCCTTTATTTCTTCCCCTAAGGTTATACAAGCATACTAAGCATTGCATTTTCACAAATTTATAGCAAGGTTGCCCAAACATTGATTCCACAAGTTCCAATCAATTAATGCACATCTACAACACCTTTGCTCACACCCACACACATGTACCGCACACTAAAAATAACACTAGACGACCGACCTATTATGTATAGAAGAGAACCACAACATTTAGCATACAAACTTATAATTTGAACATGCAACAACTTCTACATGTCTATTCCTACCATGCATTATCAAATGCCACTATGTATATTAAGATTTCCTTGCCTTTTACTTCTTCATGCATTGTCCATGTGCTCCACATGCACAAGACATATAAGCAAACAGATCTTTGCTCCCTTTGCTACTACCAACATCACTATGAATCACTGCGTGCCTATAGATGCCTCACATGGCGGGCACACTTCTCTAGTGGAAAATGAATAAGAATAGAATAGAATAGAATAGGTTTTAAGCGTCCACGGAGACCAATTGGCCTATGGGACCCAAACAACAAAGAGAAGCGACAAGCATATTCTTGCGGGTTAAAAACCCCCCCGCAGAGAAGGGTTTTCGAAATCAAAGCCCTCTTCCACAGGCTTTATTTTAGCAATAAGAAGTCGTATTTAATTAAAGTGGGACTCATTCCATTCCCATTTTTTTCGGAACCCGGTTAATTTACATAAAAAGTAGCACCAGGCCGAAAACTATCCTTAATTCCAATTTTTGAATAAAACTACGAATCAGAGCTTTCTTTGCGGTTTTTCACAGTTGTGAGTCTAGAACAAAAACAATGCAAGCTGAAACAAAGGAAATTCATTAAAGTTTAAAACCAAAGATCTAGTTGAAAAAGAATTTTTATTAATAAATTGAGCCGGATACAATGTATTTTACATCGGACCTTGAGACCATGGTGGTCTTCTTTGTCACCTCTGATTACATCATCTTGGTAGGTGGTCCACCTTAGGGGATTAACTTGCGGGGCTTCTTCATGCCGTCTGTAAGCCTTGGGGGCAACTTTGAAGAGTGTGGAATGCCTCACGTGGAGGTGCCTCTGGAGCTCTACCGGCCGACCTGTCCACCCGACTTCTCCACTTTCGCCTCCCATGACCTTTCATCGAATATGCTCCTTCCCCAACCCGTGGATGCTATGCAATGCTTGCAAGATGCTTTGAGCTTTCTGGACTTTCTGTTTGTTCTTCGCTGTTCTTTATCCCGAGGGTGTAGCGAGCAACCTCGAATTCGCGAGCAACCTTGTCCCAAAGTAGGGCAAGAGTGTAAGCGTGGCCAGGGATACGTGCGAGCGGTATTTCTTCGCCTTGGCTGGATGCATTATGTCGCTGGGGCGGTCTACGTGATGCTGGGCGGGATGCGTCTTTGGTGTGGGATCGTGCCTAAACCACACGGAGCAAGGAGAGTATGATTAACAATTACGGTGCTATTAGTCAAAGCGAAGAAAAGAATGTTGAAATCAAATTACAGCGGAGAACATTCATTCCATACAAGCGCATCCAATGGCGTGGGAAGTAGTGTCTTTCTCGACTTCGCGAGTCGAGAAAGGCCCATAAAAAATCAAAGTACAACCATTCTCATTAGAATATGGTTGCATCCAATCACCTGCGGAAGCATACAAATGCTTTTGTCAGCGAGACAACCGGCATGCCTTTCTCGACTCGCGTCGAGAAAGGCCGAAAAACAATGTACAAGCATTATCATAATAGATTGTGGCTGCATCGGTCACACAATCAAACATACAAATGGTTTCATCAACACGACAAGCATGCCTTTCTCGACTCGTGAGTCGAGAAAGACATCAACTCAATATACAAGTATATTCATTACAAAATGGTCAATACATGTGTTCACGTTCGATTACAATATTCACACAATTTGACTATCGGCGAGGGGTCACTCTTCTTGTTCACCAAAGTATTTGTCGTCCATAGCTTTCATGATGAAACTTGCTCTCTGGATCGGGTTCGTGAGGCTCGGATAGTTAAGTAAGCACATCGGCGACAAGAATGGCAAAGAGGATTCCGCCAAGGCGGGGACCCGAGTCGAAGGACAACCACCTATCCGTCTCATATTCTTGGTCGATATGGCTTAGCAATGATTGTATTTTTGCGGCGTTATGATAGCACTTGTAGGCGGAGTCGTCTATGATCAGCGTGTTGTGTTTGCCATAGTCTGGAATTGCTCATAAGCTGTGTCGACCTTTTCACCATTATAGGCTTCCCCTTTGTGATGGCTGGATCGAGGTCCTTCACATGCTTTCGACCCTTTTCGTTTCCCCAAGCGAACTTGAACTTCAAAACTGAAATGCGAGAACACCAAGAACATTGACAATATTTTTCTTTGCCATACAAGACCATATGCCCGCCGAATCCCGTTCGGGCACCATTCAATAATTTCCTTAGCTCTAGGCCTCGGATACACTATTTTATGCTCTGTTTTGATTGGGATGCGAGGTGTTAATCTGGGGGCGTCTTTGTCGTGGTATCTTGCGGCTAATACTCCATTGGCGTCAAATATTACAAGCTTGGTGGGACCATTTGGATCCAGTTGGAGTTTGGCTCGACCATATTTCGGTTCATCGGGATCCAAATGCGGGATCATTATCTTCTCCGGTCCTTTAAACATTAGCGGTGTCAAGCTCTGGATTGTCTTTGGGAAGTGCATTCTCCTCCTCGTGAAGTGAACCCGATGCTTTCCAATGACAATGATCGAGTCGTTGACCGCGAATTCCACTGAAATGATGACATGTCGAAAAAGGAAAGCGAGTTTTTCGACTCATGAGTCGAGAATGAAAAAAAAGGTATTGAAAGGAAGCGTTTTTTCGACTTCGCTTGAGTCGAGAAACAAATAAACACAAAAGTAAACTCACCTCAATCTCGGGTTTTCAATAATGTTTTCGGTAGCATTCGGTCCAAACCCGACATTCTCGTCTCCGTCGGCTTTGTCTCCCTCGTCCTCGTCGTCTTTCTTTGCTTCCATTTGTCTTCCTCCTTGAAATGCTCATGAAGCGAGATCGGGTATGACTGAATGGTTTCAACCATGTCCTTATTTCCAACCACGGATATAGGTTTCATTCCAAACGGCATAGCCCCCGAGAAACAGGCCATTCATGTACCACTTTCGCATACAATTTGATCTTCCTCGACCAAGCTGGTTATGAAGTACTTGATAACTCTTGGCGGATAGAATTCTATGTATAGGACGGTCGCACCATCTTTGCTGACCTTGTCCATCGATGGAACATCCTCCATAAACCTGCCCCCTTCGGGGTTCCATACGCTCTTGAGAGATCATGAACTTGTCGAGATAATGATGCTCGCTAGACCACCACTTATCGAATTCGGCCGCCCGATCTTGAAATCAAAACCAAAACTATGTTGGCAAAGCTTGGTGCCTTGACAAGCCAAGTCTGCACTCATGATCAAGTTAGGTATATGGAGTGCATGATCTTGTTGGTGAAGTTAATATCGGTTTGCCCATTGGGAGGCGGCGGTTTATGCGATTGCGGCATGCAAAGACAAAGGCGAAAGTATCGGTCGGTCATGTCGAACCGTCTTGTACCCTTTGCTCTATGTCGGCTTTGTTATAAAAAAGGGTGGGGTCTTGATCATATTGATGGCAAATAGTGCCGCGGGTCAGTGCGGTTCGGACCACCAAATCCCTTGTGTCCCAAAGTAACCAGAAATGGGGGAGCTATCGTGCGCCTTAAATGGGACCACCCGAATCAAGCTTCCTCTTGAGAATTGCCATAGCACGTTCGGGGAAAGGAAGGGTTTTGGCGATGCAGCTTCAGCTTGGTGTTGATGTAGGGTTGACATAGGCGGTTCAATTCCTTCATGTCTTCCTCATCAAGGGCAGCCTTTTCCTTGTAATAATCAAAATCATGGTATTCATTAGATGCAGCGTTGCGAGAACTCCGTGATGCCTTCTTCTAACGCATATTTATTTGTCGCTTTAGGGGCGTGGCATAATCCTTGCGTCTGCATTTTAGAACTCTGGTCTTCCTTAGCGAGGGATTGTTCCATCAAGATTTTTGCCTTGTAGTTCAAGCGTTTCTTTGTCCAGGTGAGGCCCTGTATCCTCTTCATGAACTGCTTGTCAAACAACTTGGGGTCGGCTTGCTTGGAAATTGTCCATTGCTGTCCTTGACTTGCCTCTTGTCCATTTAGCCCATATCTCAGTCCATTTCTCCCGGGCCAGCCTCGGTGCTAAGAATGAGGTCATATTGGTGCAGAGAGAGACTCCCCCTTTCCTTGGTGTTCTCTTCTTCTTCTCCTCTTCTTCCTCTCCCTCATCATCTTCTGTCCCTCAGTGAGAACATATGCATAGTTTCTCAAAAGGTCTTCCACTTATCAGGGGAGCCCTGTTTCCTTTAGGGCCGAGGACAACCCAATGCTTTCCCTTTGTTGCCCTGGCGTGTATGATCTGGTCGGGATAAGGGCTGCATTGGTCAATGTACCAATGTCGAGCATGAAAGTATCTACAAACACGGAATAAGCGGTAAATAGTAGCCGGGTTTTCTCGACTTCGCAAGTCGAGAAAGTCCTGAATGTCTAATTTTCTTTTTTACTTATCTGCGTTTTCTCGACTCGCGAGTCGAGAAAGCTCTGCATCCTTTGATTTTTACGTGTTACCACGGCTTTCGCCTCGGCGGTCGAAACCCGGTGAGAATCGGCAAATGTTAGGATGGTAGGGCTTTCTCGACTCGCATGAGTCCAGAAAAGTCCCATGAATGTCTAATTTTTTTTTTACTTCTGCGGGTTTTCGACTTCGCGAAGTCGAAAGCTCTACATCCTCAAATTTTACGTGTTACCACGGCTTTCTCGATTTCGCGGTCGCAAAGAAACCCGATGATAATTGGCAAATGTTAGGATGGTAGGGCTTTCTCGAGTCGCGAGTCGAGAATGGAAAGATTTAGCTAAAAGGTATGACATCCGCAGGCATTGGATGCCGCGCGGGCGGGATGTCGCACCATCGCTAAAGGGTTGAGAATCTCTCGGCATGTGTCTTTGGATTAAATTCCACAATGGTTGAACAAGGCGGCATCTCCGGTGCAAACCTTGCCCGTCTAATGTCGGCGGCGGCTTGTGTGATATTCCCAGCGGATATCTTGAGCTAGCCGCTCCATTTTTCTGTGCCCCTCTCTGTGAAATCACGATCGATCATACGGATCCATTATTGGAGAGTCGACCATATCTTCGTCTCCTTCGTCATCGATTCCTCCCGTGTGGTGTCATCTTCCCCATTTTTGTTTTTGGTGGACTTTTTTTGTGTATGAACCACAACTTCATTCCCCACTTGTAGAGTGTTGTAGAGCCTTGACCTGGTAGAAGTGAAGCTCCCGTATTGAGCAGTTTTTCACGACTCACGGAAATCTCCATACCAAGCTCCACGGATGTTAGGGTTAGGCCTCCTTCATCCCTTCGGATCCTTCCACCCAAGGTTACGACAATTTAAAAGCGCCCGGCCTTTTTTTTGGTGCCCTTAGCCTTGCTCATGGAAGAGTGAGAATAATTTGAAGCTGCTAATTTTTTGGTGCGATAGAACTTACTCTTACGGCAATCCTCGACATGTAGTGTTAAATGCTTGAATGGCGCGAGGCGGCGGAGCACAACACCGATTTTCTTGTACTTGTCTCGGAGCTCTTCTTGTCCCTTTGGTGTAGAAGCAGATCTTTCTCCTTCCCACTTGTCGATACCTCGACATACCACCAGAATGCACTCTTTGTTTCAAGAAGCTCGTCTCCGATCCCTCGATGGCGAAGAATGGAGTTGACCCGGTGATCACCCGGTGAGTCAGGGTGAATCTTTGCAAGAAGAAAGGATGGATCGAGTTAAGGTATTCCGACAAAGAAAAACCTCGAGCTCACACGGGGGCGTTTGTCTTCTTCTTCTTCTTTGCGCATTTGGTAGAAGCATCCCCTCCCGCCTAAGCTTCTTGGGCCGGAGTCGCCATGTCTGTATGCCCTCTCATCCTCTTGGACCCCCACAGTAAATTAAGTTTCCTCCGTAGCGTTGTGAGTTTTAGGACTGCATGTAAAAAGATCGAGGCGTGTTCTTTAGTTTGAACTTAAGGACATGCAATCATTTATGAAAAAGCGGGCTAAAAGTGCAGCCGCGATTCGGCTTTAGCCCGCCCAAACACTATTTCAAAATTTAATCACATCAAGGGACTAAGTGAGCGGGCGTAGTTTATCTTCCCTGCGGCATTGGGGACCTCGAGTTAGGAGGGGAGCATCATTTATAGCGACTTAGGAATGGCGCCCATGACAGCGGTAAGCTGCTATGGCGCCTTGCATATGTGTGTTTTTTCGACCCGTAGCGTCCTATTGCAAGCAGTTGATTTGATCGATGAGCACGGAGCTAAGGTAGGAAGCGGAGAGGAGCTGCGGAACCACGGGAACTCTGCTACTTGGCGCCATGGAATGGGGGATGCGAGAATCTTGATGATACAAGTATTAGATCGCGAATACACTCTTGAAGAAGGCCGATAGAAGAAGCAAACACTCTAGGTGAGGCTGCGGGATCCGTTATCTGATGGCCCAAGGAATTCTGCGTGAAGAGGTGAGTTTCAGAGATGCCTATGTTATTTAAACGCTTGTAGAACATGCCGTGCGTGTTTAAATAATGGAAGCTGGCGATAAGCTCGACGGATTCACTGTTTCCTTGTCCAGCATTTTTCAGCTTCGAGAGATGATTTATCTCTGGGTCGAGAGATGCTCGGCAAGGAAACAATGGATCGGGGGTTAATGAACAGTTCCGTTTTAGGTGTCTTTTTTCATGGTGTTTTCTTGGAATGTTGTGCATAGATCAGGCTAGGTCTAAGGCCCAGGAGATGCGGTTCAAATGCATCCTCTTGTAGTTAGTCGGAGGGGCCTCCACCCAGTCCGAACCACTCCTCTTCGCAATATTCGAGGAAGATGGTTCGAAGGAGAGTGGCTCAGACAGGCTAGAGGCACTTGGGACTAAAAACAGGAGAATACAAAGTGCAGTAGTTGTAGAGAATGCAAGCCTTGGCTTCCTCTCTGTGGTTTCCCTGTGGTTAGTTGTAGAGGCCCCCACCCAGTTAGTTGTAGAGGCCCCCACCCTGTGGTTAATGTTGACTGGGTCGAGGCCACTGCTACCATACACAGGAGAATTGGCTGGCTAAGGGATTCTCGACTTGCGAGTCGAGAATGCGACTGTTGGCTGCCTGTCTACATTCTCGACTCGCAAGTCGAGAATGCCTTGGCCATCCAGAACTCCGGTTAGTACACGGAGTCTTGGGTTGGCTAAAGGCATTCCGACTTCAGCGGGCGAGAATCTGCAACGGGGAGAATTGGCTGGCTAGAGGATTCTCGACTAGCGAGTCGAGAATGCGACTGTTGGCTTCATGTATACATTCTCGACTCGCAAGTCGAGAATGCCTTAGCCATCGAGAACTCCGGATGGTACACATGGAGTGCCGGTTGGGTAAGGCATTCCCGACTCGCGAGCCGAGAATGCATACAGCAAGCTCTGTGGTTTCCCTGTGGGTTGCTAAGAGTTGGCCTGCAGACAGTCAAAACAACTTCCCTTCGCAATGTCCGAGGAAGATAGAAGGAGAGTTGTTAAGACCGTTTGCAGGCCAGCTCTAGAGTGCACTAGAGCTGGCCGTTTTCTCGACTCACGAGTCGAGAAAGCGGCCAGCATCTCTGTGGTTAGTCGCCGAGGCCTCCACCCAATCAGAGCCCATCCCCTTCGCAATATTCGACGAAGATGGTTCGAAGGAGACGGTCTTTGATTGGGTAGAGGCCCTTTGCGACCACCATAATGTGAGAATTGGGTTGCTAAGAGTTGGCTGCGAGGCGGTGAAAACCACTTTCCGCCGCAATGTCCCAGGAAGATAGAAGGAGAGTGGTTAAGGCTGTCTGTTGTGCCAGCTCTAGAGTGCACTAGAGCTGCGTTTTCTCGACTCACGAAGTCGGCGGCGCCAGCACCTCAGTGGTTAGTCGCCGAGGCCTCCACCCAGTCGGAGCCAGTCCTCTTCGCAATATTCGATGAGCATGGTTCGAAGGAGAGTGGCTCAGACTGGGTGGAGGCACCTGCGACTGCACAAAGGGCCATTGGCAGGTATCACATTCTCGACTCACGAGTCGAGAAGGCTGCAAGCAGGTTCTAAAGAATGTGAAGACATTGGGTAGTCTGTGCAATCGAATCGCGAGTCGAGAATCCCTCAGCACCATAGCGATCCGAGTGTACACTCCCTCTTCTCGCCTTCATGAGTCGAGAAGTTCTCGACTTCGAGTCGAGAAGAAGGCCCTATTTACTTCTGGTGACATTTGGCAAGCTGAAGTATTCTCAACTTCGCCACTCCCCCTCTGCATGTCTCTGCAGTTGAATTTCTTTGTGAGTTAGAAATGGAGATTACAGCAAAAGCAATTCCTATTCTTAGTTCTTGCTGGGAGAAAGACATTCCTAGTTATGTTCTGTTAATGCTCTGCAATATCTTACTTCCTAACACCAGTCTCTGATGATTTCTATCTCGGTTGCTTGCTACTACTCTAACCACTATTCTCACTTGTGCCTGTACAATGTATTCAACTCAACCACAAGCAAGAAAAAAGATAACAAAAACAGAAAACAATACAAAGATTAATGAGATTAATGAGAAAAGCAGAGAGTGGAAGCGGAGAACAATGCAGAGAGAAATGAGATTAAAAAGGGTATGATATTACAAAAACATACACGGAAGATTTCTTTGGATGAGGAGGAGGCTTCCGAGTTCGCTTCCATGTTGGCAAAGCGTGAATAAGGATTTGTCGGGCTGTAAATTGTATCAGGGATTAATAAGAGCCTCTAACAACAGAATATAAGTAAAAATGCACTAAAGGACTTACAGAAAACTAAAAAGCAGCACTAAAAAGGGCCTCACTTTCTTCTCAGGCGGTAACGCCCGCTCGAACAATGAATCTGCTTGGCGAGAACGGTATTTGGGCGTCTGATCCGTCGACCAAGCTGCTGTCATAAGATGGCCTTGGAATTGCTCGGTTCGATCGATCGCCTGATCGGAAGGCGGGCGCTTAAGGAAAACAGGGAGCTCGAAGAGTGAACAGAGAAAACGGTCGGGGGGGAGAGGAAGAGGGTGCAGTTAATTCTGGCTGCACCCTCGAACCTCGTAAAAGTGCAATAATAAACTTCTGTCACGTGTGGGCCATGCCCTCCATGACGTGGCGGTCTGATTCTTGGCGTGGCCACGGTTTTGACCTCTAAAGAGCGCCACGTGGCCATGACAAGATATGAAAGGGTAGGTTATATGTTTATATATGTTATCTTATGTATTTAATAAGGTTTCAATGGTTGAATAGTTTCAATGGTTATATATGGTTACAATGTTTACATATGGTTTAGAATGAGTGTGGTTGTATGCTTTAATATGGTTATATGATTTTAGTTAATATGGTTGTATGATTTAATATGGTTATATTTAATATGTTTGTATGGTTTTATATGGTTCATATGGTCATATTTGTGGTGTTTGGGGCTATATGGTTTTAATGTGAGCTTTTTCATTCAGGGAGCATGTGAGATGAGTAAAATGGAGCTAGGGAAGTCCAAAGGAGGCCATTGCCCTAGGCTCCAATGGAGGAAGATGGGTTGCCTTTTGTTGCACCCTTGCAACCAGACGGTATTGCAGAGGGCATAATAACTGCAGTTGATCCATTTGATAGTGTGAATGATGAGAGGCTGGGAGATGAACATCTTGGAGTTGGCATTGTGAAGCTTCTTATCGAAGTTGATACAATCATGTCGAGGGAAGCTCTAGTGATTGCATTGTGTGCTCGGGGGTCTTTGGAGTCCCAAGCTCAATTGAGATGGCCAATTAGATATATTACACACAAGAATGGTGATATTCTAGAATGCCCTCTTGAACTACACACCCAAAGGCCCACCCAAGGCCATGTGGAAGATTTGGTGGTCGATGAGCATCCTTTGATCACAAGGAAGAGGCGCTATGTCTTTCATAAAAGGCAGACCAAAGGTGCCCAAGAGGCCTAGAAGTGACAAATATTTAGAAAGGATGGAAAGTATGGCACCAACCAAAGAAAACCTGGAGGCAATTAGGGGACAAGAGTGTTGCAACCTAGATTTGCAGTGCGATTACAATGTGGATGACCTCGTGAGATAAGGTTCAAATACATTGGACTGACTTCAAAAAGATAGGATTAATTTCATTTACTCCTTGTGTAGGAATTCCAGCTATGATGAAAACACGGGGGCGGCTACTATATCAATTGAGGGGCATGAAGGTATGTATGAGAGCATTGAGATGGATTCTTGGGGTGAGCAAGTCTTCATTTTACGGATCTTTGGGGGCGAGGTTAGAAAAGGGCACACTCTGTTCCAACATGGTAATGCACTCACTTTGAAACCTAGAGCAAATACTCTAAAGGCCATTGCGGTCTTGAGAGCTTTGTGAGATACATGTCTCAATCTATGCCCCACAAGTCGAAGGTGAGCGAGCACGGTGTGCGAGTGGTGCAAAGTGTTGCCACAACACTATATCCAAAAGGAGTGCCTTAAGGAGGTCAACTCCATCCTAGAAACTACTTGGAGGTAGGCCTCTTTCTCAATCACATTTCAGCAAGTTATGGAGCACTCACTTCTCGGACGTGAGTGTCCTACAACACATGCCATTCTCAAAGTGCAACACACGCATTCAACTCAAGGATACACTTGCATCAACTGCAATAGAGAAAGAAAAGAATGGCAATTAGGGAGCAATTTGCAGATCACCAAAGGGACCAAATATCATGTAGGCGGTTGTATTGGCGGTGGAGAACATTTTACGAGATGCGGTGGGACAAATTTTTGTGTATAATTCATGATAAGATGGACCAACACAAGACTTTCTTGCCAAAGCTAGATCCTTTACCCAAGCATTGTCAAAAAACGCTTTTCGGATGAAAGTAAGTGCGGCGGGTGTATTAACACATGGTCATGGAACTGGAACATATGGTCATTTTGTGCTTGATCTATGGAGAGATGATCCAAACTTCCATGTGAGCTCTATTTTCAAGTGCACGAGAACACTAGAGAAAGGATCGATAGAAGGGAGGAGGTATTCCCCTTCAGCACCCATTTTGAGGCTTTGATGGATGATCAACGCTTTGTTACCAAAGGCGAGATAAAAAAGCTCACATCCAAGGTGTCTTGTGAATCAAGGAGGACTTGGGATGATTTCCCCTTACTTGAGAAATCTTTGCACCGAGGAGCTATGTGTTGAGTTGGACAACTGTTGGAAAGAAAACAAGAATAGATGGATGTTTGGGGCAATGTCATACTTGGACAAGTGATTGGGAGTATTCAAAGTTGTGAAAGTGGGATTCATGATGGTTGGGCATACGCATGATGATATAGATGGATTCTTTGGAACTTTCTCCACCAAGCTCAAGAGAGAAAACGTGACCACTCCCTGAACTAATGGATGTGTTTGAGAGCTGCATTGACCCCAACCCAATGGCTTTCTTGATGGATGAGGTTGCAGATTGGAAATCATTTGTAGAAGGATACTTGCTAGATGGCAAGGACCAGTTGACAGGACACACAAAGCCACTTCAGTTCAAGTTTTGGGTTAGGGATGGAATACCAATCATGCAATATAAGTGGAGACCAGGTGAATATGTAGCATAATAACAGGGGGTTACTTTTAGATTTTTATACGCTTTTTCACATGGTTTTTCTATGATTTCGTTGTTGTATTCGTTGAGGTGTACTAAATAGTATTTCTAGAGTGCACCTTTTCTGGGCCGTTGATTTTCGTTGGTTGGAACAATCCGAGGGTTGTTGTCTTTCTCTGCATGTGTTTGTGCATGAACACTACACATGTGTATGCATGTGCATGTGCACATGCATGTGCATGTGTGTGCATGTGTATTGTGCATGTGCAAGTGCAAGTGTATGTGCATGTGTGCATGTGTGTGCATGTGTGCATATGCATGTGTACTTGCCCTCTTGGATTCTTATTGCCGGAGTGGATTTTACTACCACGAGATGGATTTTTTGCTCACACTTACAAAGGTATTTATTTTTTAATGTTTCTTCAGTTAGCATAATGTTTTTTTTTATGAGGTATTGGTTTCCTGATTCTATAATGTAGTGTGCAAAACCCCCTTTTGTTTCCTTCTTAAGATTTGCTGCAGATTCAAGTTTAGGCCCTCTGTTTGCTTCCAACTCTTGGATATTCTGGCTGCCGGATTGTTCATAGTAGAAGCCAGCCTTTAGCTTCAATCAACAAGCGGATTCTTATGCACACAACAAAGCGGATTATTCCCGCCCTTTTCCATGTCACCTTGGTCAGTCAAATAGTGGCCACAAGAATGCATTTATATTGTAGGTTTGGAACTTTAATCGAACCATAAGGTGAATCATGCATTACCTTTAAGCTAGAGATGGAGCATTCAAAATCATATGGATTGATAAACAATGGTGTCATTGTGAAAGAGAAATAGTTGTAGCGGAAGTAACAATATGTAGCATAACAACAGGGGTTTTTTTTTGTGTTGCAAATTTTATGACTTTCAGAATAATGGGATCAATCTCCTCTATCTTTATGGTAACTTTTACTTATGTTCTATTTGTTTTATTGTCATCAAATTCAAAAGCTACAGGTGATGAAAGCCTCAAATGAATTCTAGTTTTTTTCTGGTTTGAATTCTAAAATTTTTGTCACACGGGGGGCGTTTCTAAGGCCCCGAAGGGGCAAAAAAAAATTTTTTGCAACACAAACCATTAACATCCAACATGTAAAAATTAAATCCTCCAACACATAACAACCAACACATAACAACCATTGACATTAACAACCAACACATAACTATCATTGACATTAATTAACACAACCATTGGGTCCAACACATTTAAATTAAAATCCCCCTTAAACCCCCTTTGGTTTGGGTGCATATTCACACGGGGGGTGACGTAGGGCAGCGAGAGCCCTCATAATTGTATTTTGCACGTACGAAAACAACATCATATAGTATTCCGCTTGAAATCTTATAGTATTTTGCGAATCTTGTTATACAGTATAGCAAATTTTGTACTTGCATACCTCACAAACGAGGAACTTTACGTACGGTATAGATTAAGGAATAAGGGGTGAATATGCCTATCCAACAGCTCTCGTTGCCCGGAGTCACCCCCCGTGTGAATATGCACCCAAACCAAAGGGGGTTTAAGGGGGATTTTAATTTAAATGTATTGGACCCAATGGTTGTGTTAATTAATGTCAATGGTAGTTATGTGTTGGTTGTTAATGTCAATGGTTGTGGATGCCTGTACAAGGTATCGAGTTGTGGCAAAGGGGTGCTGCTGGTGAAGTTCTCATTCCTAAAGGGCAGCCAAAACCACTATCTCCCTTCAAGACAGTCAAAGACTCTAGCCAACTGGTGAAGGGCATCAAGGATTACATAAGCCTTTGGGATGATGTTGAAATGGAAAGCACACCTCCACTCTTAAGAAAAATCAAATGGACTCCCTAATCAAGTCTTGGGAGAAAGTTGTGACATGCTTAGAAACCGAAAAGCGACCATGTGGGAGGGAGCTAAGAGAGCCGAGGTTCTTGCGAGTCAAGATGGGAGGGTTCTCAAGGTGCAAGCACGTCTAAGAATGCTCACTTGGGTCCCAACAAGGGTTCCAAGTGGTTTGTGGGAAGTAAGGCCTCAAAGCCGAAGTGGTTTGATCTTCCTGAGTGGGATCCCTTTGAGGACATCAAGGAAGGATACTTTGTGCTAGTAAGGCGATGATGAGGACTGGCCCAATATGGTTAGGGGTGGCACTCTCTGATGTGACCACCACTATGCCTGATGGAGAGGAGTTGCGTCCTGGATTCCAAATTCAATATTGGGAGCCCATTGGGAGACACAAGAAGGGCAACTTGAAGGAGCAATACACCATTTCTTTGGGAGAAGAAGTGGAGGGCAAATTATGCTGACCCTCAAAGGAGGGAATTGGTGGAGTGTGTGGTATGGTCATATCCAAGTTCTCACATTGCAAAAGACAACACACACAAGATCCCAAGAAAGGAGATGGACAAGGCCATGAGCAACCTCCATGCTATATCATTGTATGAGGGTACATAATATTGAGAAGTTTGAAAACTTTCTCAACTAGTGGTTTGTAAAATTTATGAGGAAAACAAGTAACCCAATTCTATGTGTGTCATGTGTAATTCTATTCAAGCAATCAATTCAGAAATTTCTTTTATGGTGTGTGAGTCCCATTTTCAGTCCGAGTCCCAAAATTCAAGATTTGTCCCACTTTAATTAAATACGACTTTAAGGCTACTAATGCACTCAAATGTATTTGGAAGAGTTATAATCATCAAGTCTCTCTTCCCATATCCACCAGTCATAAATTAAAGCATTTGAGTGTTAAAGCATTGAACCAAAATTTCCTACTTTTATTACTCCAAACACCACTCAACTTAATATTAGATATGTCTTTGTGAATCCATAATCAATTTAAGATATATCACAATCTTGCTAGTGCTCACTAACTATAATTATGGCTAAGTGGGTGCTTTCCATTAGAATAGACTTATTATTATTTTGGCATATCAAAATACACTCTAAGGGCTACAACTTAGGCCCCACTTCAAGGTCTAATTCCCTTGTGCCACCCTCGAACCATCGATTCAAGTACCATGCTACTTGTTTTAGTATTTGACCAATCTCGCAATTCTAGAAGGACGATTGGCTCTGCTAGGTTGGAAAATAAGAAGTTACACCTAGGACGGTATTGCAAAAGAAGAGAAGATTGAATCGAGATTAAACAACATTAATCAAGCCTTTATCAAGAGATTAAATCTCATCTATATGATCAATATTTGATTTCTAGATTGCGTGATGATGTTAAGGATGAGGTCTGGGGGTATTTATTTCCCTCTTCCTTAGCTTCCCTTTTGTAATCGTACTTTCTTTTTGATATAGTTGCTCGTTCTTCAAAAAAAATTTAATGTCAGTTATTCTAAATGTCCTGCAAGTTGAACTTTTCTTTTTCCAAGTGCGGTGTTTTTTGTAGCTCGTAGAACCTGATCCTTCAACTGATCTCATAATTCCAGACCTATTAGCAGAGTTAGGTTCAAGTTTCAGAGTCATTTGGATTGCCTTTCCAGACTTCCCTTTTCCCACCTCCTCATCTCTACTTTGTGTGTCCATATGTACATGTGTGAGAAGATGTAGATCTTGCTCGGCCGTGAATATATAATCCACCATGTTGGATCCCCCACCCTAGTTCTCCTGATGACAAGTGTACGAGAAGGAGGATGGTCATTGTGCGAGGCCATTGCAAATGATCAGTCAAAGATGTTGCACATCTGAAACAGTTGCCTTTCGAAGTTATAGTATCCATGAAAGTATTGATTTCACAAAATCATTTTGGTGATATTATGAAAGTGCATATATGGTCGAAATGGGGAACATGCCATTTCCCGTTGTGTTCCCTACGTCGAGAAAGGGGAAAATTTGGGGGTTAGCACATCCGTGTGGTGGATGTCCATTTTTCCTTTTCGGAGGGATTTCTTGGGACAATGAGCTACCCTTTGAACAATGGGATTAACAGACGGAGTTGTTTTGATATCCCGATACTTAAACCCTAATAAATTTGTAGGGTTTCTATTTTTGAACTTCTCTGCCTCAAAGGCCGAGAGCTTGCGTGATGGGTTCCCTCAAGGGTTCGAAGAGAGACCCCAAGAGGGAGAATAAAAAAACCCTCCGCATGCACCCGTTCCAAAACCAGCCCCGTTGTGATGGCTCGAACAAGCTGGACAATGATGGCTCCAAGGGGTTCAATTGCTTGCGGATGTTCCTGGAGGTGAAGTTTCAGAATACAAGTCAATCCTTGTAAGGGGTTCTATATTTAGGGCCGAAGCCACAATTGTCGTAAAAAGAAACTAGGGTACAGATGGTGGTCAATGATATGGAAAAATCAGATACATTTTTTTGCATAGACAAGATGTTAAACAAGGCGTTTGACTTGTTTTTGCATTTTCCCTTTGCTCTGATGAAGTCTTGCTTATTGAATTTAAGTGAGGCATGTTGTTCTAAGTTGTTGCCTACCCGAAGTTACTTATTTGAACATCTAAAATTTTAATGCTAGATGATACAATGCATATGAATATTGTTTGAGTCTAAAATTTTCATCGTTTAAGATCAATGTACTTTCTTGAGATTTTAAAATTTTGGTTTGGCTAAGTAGTATGTACTTCAAAAATAAGCTTGAGAATGAGGATGGAGAAGGTATCATGGATTCACCACCATATTTTCCTATCCATACATCTAGGTAAGTTGCTATTCATTCTGGTTTATTATCCAATGGGAGGTCGCCATGTGCCGACCATTCCATTCAAGAATGAAAAATGAGTACAACATTCTTGAATGACCTCTCACAACATGTTACCTGAGTGAAAACCTGCATTCTTGAATGATCTGTTACCTGCCTTAAAAAACCCCGTTGTGGCTATGATTGCTGGAGCTGGATTTTCGAACCCCTGTTGTGGCTATGGTGGATATGGTAGGCATAAGAAGCTGGAGATGCCATAGTGAGCTCCAAAACCTCGCCCCAAATGCACCATTGTTGAAGCACAAAACCTGGCTAAAGCACCATCAATGAAGCACAAAACTTGAATCAAAGCCTAAATTCGAGTTGCTTGGCAAAATCGAAGTCTAAATCCGTCAAAATTTCATTGCTTATCTTGTGTTGTTGATGGTGGTGGTAGCCAGCAAGCCCTGCCACAAACGGAATGGCCTCCCTCTTGCCATTCCACATCACATCTCAAAGTTTAACAGTGCAAAGGAATATCAAAGTCTTATGCTCAACATTATTTAGAGTTTTACATTGGGCATTACAAGCCCCTTATCATAATGAAATGATACATATTGGTTATGAAAGAATTTGACATATTTGCTCAAGGAGACTGCTTGACACTGATATAAAGCTGCTTAAGGCTGCTACACTACATATAATGGTAGGAAACAAGAATAACGCATAGACTCCATGCAACCAGTAAAAAAAAGTCGATGAAAATAATATAAGTTTATAATTACAATTAAGGATCACGCTCTAAAAGCATGACAAAATTAGATACAATAGTCGGAATTACTAGTTAACGTAAAAAAGTATGCTCAAAGTCAGTAGCGACATTAAGGATTGAGACAAGTATATTAAAGAAAACAACCATATAAACCAACATAATAGATTGCTTACAAGTATAGTAAATAAGCATGTGACAAAAACCATAACACAGTTGCAAAATCAAACATGGTTTTTCAAAAACTTGGGCGGATTAAAACTAGTCAAAAAACTATATATGATGGTGATAACTAATATGTAAAATCATCTTAAATTATAATATTGACATTGCATGCTTAAGAACCACCTCTTAAACTAGTAATAATTTTAAGAAACTACTGTTAGATATAAAATTAGTATAAGAACTATGATCATACTAGTAGTGATTTTGAAAGCCATATAGTTTTCCTTGACATTCTGAATTACATGTAGTAAAAACTACTCTTATACCAGTTTCCGTCATGATTATGAATGCGAGTTAATTTTTGGGGGCCGTGTGACTCTCTATTGGGTTCAAGTCGAATAAGTGCAGTGGCCCTCTAGTCACCTTGGGTCAGCATGTAGATCTCTGGAGGGAGTGATCCCTACCTGCCCCAACGGAACTGGGGAGATGCAACCTGGGAATAGCCCCTTTGGCAATGCATCCGGCGGGCTACAGTCAGATCCCAACACTCTTCAACCTACTCTGCAAAGTGTGCACAGGAGGGGCGGATTGAGACATCAAAGCTAGAAGAGGTAATGAGGTGTCTCACCCAATTTCTAAGAATTAATAAGACATGCTGACGTGGACCATAATGGTATAGTCGACTTAGATCAAAGTTCACAACTTGTACAATTGTTTTTGCAGTTGCGTGCTATCAGAAGAAATCTCTTTGAATTTATAATGTGAAATCATTTTATACAATGACAAATCATCAAAATATTTGAATGATATTTGTAGCAATTTTTGACCAAGGGGGATTCATACTATACTAGCCATACAACACTACTGAGTAACCTTTAGGGGGTTTATTTTTAATGAATTGAAATATATATGCCATATACAATTATGGGTTTTTATCTTCTTATCATTATACGAAGATAAATTCAATTGTCAAAAACCAGATAAGGGAGAGAGTGAAGAGACAAACTGAAAGAAAAGCCACATCTGGGCATCTCCACTAAAAGCAATAACCAGAATACAATGCTGAAGAACAGAGGCAGCAGTCTATGGACTAGGAACAAATGAGAATGAAGCCAAGAGGTAAGGGCAAAAGTGGCCAAAAAGGATCCAAAAACACAGTCGGTGGAAAACTGAAAAGAAGAAAATTGCAACATACAAAAGTATCTTATATTATAATGTTATTGCGTAAGTGTTGGACCCAGCCCTAAATTCAAAGGCTGAGATTTGATCATTTTATTTAATGGTTGAGATAATGTTATTGCGTAAGTGTTGGACCCAGCCCTAAATTCAAAGGCTGAGATTTGATCATTTTATTTAATGGTTGAGATTTGATGTGGCTGACGGGCTATCTCGATTAGGGTTCGATTAGGGTCCCGACGGCTCTTACAGACCATCTGTTACAGCAGGCAGGCACACCAGCGACACATTATCCGTTTGAAATTTGATGGATGTGATGTTTAGGTATTCCGGATCCACAGCGGCAGCCTTGCACCATATTTTTCCTTTCTACCAGATCCATTCTGGCTTTCGATGATTCCTTCTACTGGGATTTGTTCTGCTAATTGAGCCCGTTTTTTCTGGCTTCTTGCTCTGTTGTGCAGATCACTCTTTGAGTAGTAGAGCAGATTAAATCATACATTCCACTAATAGCCTTTGGAGAGTAGCTTGAAGGGACACATGATCCATATTTTTCCTTTCTACCGATTCTGGCTTTCGGTGATTCCTTCTACTGGGATTTGTTTTGCTGATTGAGCCCATTTTTTCTGGCTTCTTGCTCTGTCCAGATCGCTCTTTGAGTAGTAGAGCAGAGTAAATCATACGTTCCACTAATAGCCTTTGAAGAGCAGCTTGAAAGGGACACATGTCAGTCTTGAGCAGAAACTGCATATTAACAGGTCGCACCTTAACGGCTTTGTCATCTAAGGTTTGCTTATAGCTAGCAAAGTCTTTAGAATCTGCATTTGGACAACAATCCTTCTATTTGTACTCACAATACATGGAGAATGCGCACTTATCAACCGGTTTACAAGAGTTACAGGGGAATCATTTTGAATGCTGATTGCAGTGTTGTTTATGCAAGAAGCTCTAAAGGTATGTTCAGATTTTTCTGCATCTTTGCTGTACTGGGGCTGCTTCTTTCATTTGGATTTTTAATAACTGCATTGAAAAGTAGAAGAGCAAAATCTTGAATATTCAGAAATGGTAGGTATGTTGTAATGTATGTGTTTAGTCAGTAAGATGATTGTATTTTGAAAAACGCAGGATGGCTATGTGGATTCACAGCTGACTATGGAGTTCCTTTATTAGTAATTGTTTTTTTAATGTTTTCGGTTGTTTTGGTGGCAACCATAGCAGGGGGGCTTCTTGGTGCCGAAACGTAGCAGATAAAACCGAACAACTTAAGAATTGTAGTGCATATCATGATTTTGCGGTTGGGGCTTCGTTCATCAACGGTTTTTACTGTGCTCAAGGTTTCAAATTCTGAAGCCAGCATTTCGATTTTGGTTCTTTTTAAATTTGGTGGTTCTATAATTTGCTCAGATAGAAATTAATGTCAAGTTTGATGCCTATGGGCTCGAACCATTTCGATTTACAGTGTTGCATTTCGATTTTGCAGTAGCCAGTGGTGCCCCATGCCCAAAGACAAGATCTAACAATTATGGTGAGTATAATAATATTTTTTTTTTTGAAGAAAAGAGGAAAGTGATCTGAGGTTGCTTTATTATGGCATAATTACATAATATGCAGGTTGACTTCATTCGGACATTGAATGATTTTCCGAAGTCCAAATGCTACAATATGGTAATTGAAGGCGAAGTTTATCATTTCGATTTTCTTTGCTCATTCTTGCAGGCAACATATGATAGGTCATGTGCCATACTTTTTTGCTGTGCCATTAGGATACATTGGCCTCTCAAGTGCTCGAGAACATTATTTCTCTTCTAGAGCAGCAAAGGAACAACAAGAAGGAAAATGTTACATTGTTATTAGGGAAGTTGAGAACTGCATGGTGCTGCATGCTACGAAATGCTTATTTTATTGTATCTAGATCTTTTGAGTTTGTTGTCTTCGGTGACTTGCTTCCTGGTGTTTGCAAACTTTTAGAAGTATGTATCTTCAAGGGCTTACCCGATGCCTTTGTGAGATGACTCCAATATTCCTTGATTGGTTTTATACCATATATTGTGTTCCTTTCAACTCATCGCAATTGAAACCAACTCCAATACTTCAGCAGTACTTAAAAATTGCTCACTTAAAAAAAAAAAAAAAAAAAAAATCACCTTTAATTTCTCATAAGAATTAGGCATAGTTCATATACTATATACTATATGCTTACCTTGAATTACGCAGTCCCACACATATAGGACAACGAGACAACGATTTTCAATTGAATTCGACTTTAGGATGACTAAAAAAAAACAGGCGCAAACAAAGACAATCGGGGATATTCAATTGAATTCGACTTTAGGATGACTAAAAAGACAATAGGGGCAAACAAAGACAATCAGGGACAAACAAACGAGGGCAAACTCTAACGCATTATAAGTTCTCAACCCCCGACAAATAGCCTTTTAAATATTTCTTTAAAACGTTATTAAACCTTTGGAAAGTTTGGTTAGAGTAAAATTACAAAAGTTGGATTGTTATTGCATCCCAAAATATTTACCAACTGTCAACTTATGCCCAGCAACGCTGGGCACCATTACTAGTCCTTTATTATAAAGTTTTAGTGTATGTCGTGCATAAAACCCTAAAACTTTCGACGGCCCAGATTTCACTTAAAATTTTGGACGGTCCTTGATTTTGTTAGGGTTGCTCATATCGGCCTTTCTTCATGGAGCACTGCATGTTGCACATCCCGTGATGGCGGATCCGACCCTTTACTGAAGGCGCTGGCCACAGTTAAAGTAAAGCTTAGTGCCACAGTTAAAGTAAAGCTTAGTTTTCTTTTTTTTTTTTTGTCCCTTATGTTTTTTGTTTTACGATAATTTCTTTCCTTTCTTCTATTCTACAGTGGAACACAGGGGCGTGGAAGATCCGGCTGCCAGAAAAACCGGGCCGGCTGGGCTTCAGGCTGGTGAAGAAATTCTTGAACCTTATGCATAACGTGCTTTTCCTTATATATTCTTTGGATGGCCGCCTCCATGAATGATTGTGGTTGCATGCTATAGCCTTAAATGATCAAAAGCAAATTTCATGCAGGTATGTTTTTACTTCGAGTACTACCAGGTAGTTTTCCCTTCTAATCCTTATTCTCAACAATAGATTTGGAAGGCAGAAGCAAAGATAGATAGTGGCTATGGCTTTTGTGCCGTTGGGCCTTTCAGAGTAGGAGGCCTTATAAGGCTACGGTTCTAGGTAATTTAATCTACATCTAATTTGAGGTGGATTCTGCTGGAGATTAAACAGAGTATGAATATGTTTTTGCAAATGGTATTGGTTTTGTTTATGACAAGAACAGCTTCAACAGGTTATAATTGGATCATTGGCTGCTACATGAAAAATCCGGGTGGGCAGATCAACCCTTATATGCACTATAGAACTTCAAACAAGATGGACCCAGGGTAAGCAGCGCTGACCATTCAATTTTTAAATTTTAATTCATCTGCCTTTGATGCAATGGCTGATGATGGATTTGACCTATCTATTATGCTTTATGCGGAATTTGATGTGGATAATGCTGCATTTTGCAGGGTAATCAGACTAATGTTACGATTCAGAATGTTTTTGGCATTATTAGAGGGTCTGAAGAGCCAGACAGGTTTTTTCATTTACACCTTTTACTTTTATCCATTGGTAAAGTAGAAAGAACAGAGTAGCAATTTGCTTTCAGCACTTAAATCATGGTTTACATGTTGGTTTAGGTATGTGTTGTTTGGCAATCATCGAGATGCTTGGACATTTGGAGCAGTTGATCCAAACAGTAGAACAGCTTCCCTCTTGGAGGTAAGAAAAATCTGTTATATTATTTTGTACCAAAACCTGCTTAAAAATTAGGCTTGACTGTGGCAGCTTAAACATAGCCTTTATTATTGGACACCCTGAGCTGGAGGGTGTTACGAATTATTCAAGGACCCAGGTATGTAGAATGATTTTGTGCACCTCCTACAGAGATGGTAAAAAGATCCATGCCTATGATTACCTTAACTCTGTGTGTTTTGCCAGGTTCCAGCTTTGAAGCATTATACAAGATCTCTTGAAGCAATCTGCATAGATAAAAAGGAACAACGGAAGGATTGAGATTCACTGATTGCCATAATGCAAAGGAGGCTCAACATCTTTCCGAGAATCAGAATGACGATCTTGGAATTTCTGGGCCATTTACATGTCAACTAAAAATGCAAGTTAGAAGTTATGTTCTAGAATGCAGTTCAGAACAATCATATCGGAATCGTAATGATGCTATTCAGAATGCATGTTGGAAGGCCTTGCTTCAATTATCGCAGGCTCTAGACAATGGCGTGGGATGTTGGAGCTCTATTGGTGAACCTAAGAAGCATATAGTCCCTAGAGAGAATTCCCAGATGCATGATATATCACAAAACTGGGAGATTATATGTGGTGAAGAAAGTAGTAAAAGACCTCCTGCAGGATCAGTAGTTAATATTGCTTATGATGTTCATTTAGTTGGAGAAGGCATGGATGAGCAGATTGAAACGAATGAAGATTTTGACTTTGAAATTGGCAAAGGGGCGATTGGGGACAATAATAGTAATTTGTTGGTCAAACCGCACAATCCAAATGAGTTCTTGTATGCCTCTGTCAGGAGATCATAAATAAAATTAAGTAACCTCAACCCGGGTATTGGAATTTTTTTCTTAATAATGTAATCTATCGTTGTGCTCACAATGTTACTTTCTTACGATTCTAGAGGACTTCAGATTTGGATTTTCTTTGTAATTTTAAAAGCTTCCTTGAAGCAGGAGGAGAGAATGGAGTGCATTTTTCTCACCTCCTTTGTCTAGACAACGCATAGATTTTTCTTTGTGAATCGATAAGAGAGTCACAAGCCACCTCTTTGGTAAGGGTTAAACATCATGGCAAGGTTATGATGTTTGGTAGGGAAACTAACATCATAGCAAGGTTAGCCATGGAAAATCTTCGGAATGAACACATTCCTAGATAACTTTATATTATTTGGCTATTTATTGAACTCGAAGTCTAACTTTAGAAGTATGCATTTATTCTTTATAGCAAAAGATGCATATATTCTTTATTTTAAAAAGTGGACGTTAACTTCGGTTTACAACCCCACATAGAACGAACGTCTTAAATTAGAGATATTTGCCATGTATACAACCATTTCTGGGGAACTTTGATGTTAACCACCATGTTGCTTTTTCATTATTATCAATTTTGCATGTTGACCTTGGTTGTGGATGTGGAACTTTTTTGGATGCGATATTTGAGTGTCAGACGATTTAACCTTCTTTGTCTTGAGAAAAGAAAAGAATTTAGCATATGCCGCTTTGATCTATGATTCTTGAGCAACATATGAGAATTTACATGCATTTGGTTGACAATTGTTAAAGATCCGTTGGAATTTTTTAATGCCCCACTTAGATGGTGGTTCAAACAATGGAATGCACAATTTTTTCCATGTCACATGGTATCAATATAGGTAACACATGCACAATTTTCTCAAGATTCTATCATTAACATTCACCATTCAATACAAACCTAATAGTAGACGTCTCAATTTAAATCCCTTTTCTTTCCCTTCCCCTCTTCTAAATCAAAACATCAACCTATAGCCATGAATTGATTCGAGGAGAACACCATCTAACAACGTGAGTTAATGGGAGAGTTAAGCGGAAAAAAGAAAAGGAAATGAAGGGAAAGGGTTTTTAGGAGGAAAAAAAGGGGAAATCCATTAAAGCCATTAGACTCAATCCAACGACACCTCCAATGCATTATGCATTTATGCAGAGCTCTAATGCAACTTTAATGCTTCGACTCTAACAAACATGGAAGACATTATGAAACTTTCCCAATGCATCAAGCTATTCTAGGTCCAAGATCATGAATGCGGAAGCTTCTAAGAGGGAAGAATTGGAAAGCGAGCTAGACACTTAATGAAAGGATAATGCATTGAATGGTGAACAACACCTCAAATTATCATTCTTTGCCTTATCATTTACAGATCCCCAACTTATGCCCGAAAGAACGCTGGGCATCGATTCTAGTATGTTCTGAAGGGAAAATGAAAGGAAGCAAATTTCAAAAAGCGCGACATACAAAAGGATAGGTTAGCTTTTGTTGTAACCATCGGGGGTGGACAAGTTTCTAAGCATATATCCGGCGAGGTTGACTAAAGGATACCCTATAATTTGTCGATACCGTGGTGAAAAATGGATCAAAGAAGCAAATAGAAGAAATATTAGTATTGACGTAGGCAACAAGGATGGCAAAAATGTTATGAGAAGTGCTAGCACCAAGTATCATCAACAAGTAGGCACTATGGACCATTTCAAAAAGGCCAATCCTACCATCAATAAGTACACTAACATGGATAAATTCAATGGGGCTAAGCATACTGGTAACACCACAACTGTCATCAAAACTCTATGACACCAAAACCATCGGAGAAAACTTCTCTTCAACTCAGGAGAATCATTATCACCATCTGAGGCAATTCAGAAATCAGAACATATCTAAACCAAAATATCTGTCAACAGCATGAAGCTCATAATTAGTATTTGAAAACCCACTAAGAACATGAGTAAACTAGTAACATTGGATAGAGGCAATATGGTCCAAGGGGTACAAGATATTCAGCATGAGGGGTTAGAGAGAGACTTGTCATATCCAAGGTGGTAGTCTGAAAACTAAAACCCTACAATATTCACAAAACTTTCACAAAGCCAACATCACAACATATATTTAGCCTAGCAACTCATACTCATATATTACCATAATATGAAACTTCTAAAAAAATGTTGCAAATGCATAGAAGAAATAGTGACAATAGCGGACATTCTACCCATAGTTTCTATATTCTAGTTTGAAACAATGTGAAAAGTTAATTCAGAACCCGCGAAAAAGATGAGAGAACAAGCCGATAGAGGCAAAATGGTCCACGGTAGCAAGCAGGGACATGCTATTTAATATAAGGGTAACGTATTTGCTACCAATTAGGGCATATCATTGTCTAGGCATAGACTTAGAAAATTAAAAGAAAATAAATATTGCCAAGGTACCTACAATTTCACTAGGACAAATGGACAAAATGAGGTGTGCTAATGTGGACTAATTGTTCTAGATCGATCAAGCTATACCCATTCATCATGAGGTTTTGCAATTAGCCAAAGATCCTGGATAATCCACTACTCGTTCTCATCAAAATCACCATTCCCACAATGTAAGATATTTGTTCCAAAACTTCGATGAAATGCCATCTCCACATAATGATCAAAAAAGTGGATAAACAAGCATTGAAGGGCAAGGAAACCTGACCATATAGATCCGATGGTTCTAAGTACTCCCTATTTGGGTTGGGCTCCCATGGAAACCCTTCCTATTTTCCATGGAAACCCTTCCAATTTTCCATGGAAAATAGGAAGGGTTTCCATGGAAACCCTTCCGGCTTTCATTAAAACCAGGAAGGGTTTCCTTGGAAGGGTTTCCAATTTGAAAATCGAAAGGGTTTCCCCGGAAAATGGGTAGGGTTTCCTTTTTTTTTTTTTTTTTTTTTTTTGGCGCACGCACGACGCCCAACACGGACGCCGCCATTAATGGTGCACGCTTATGCACGCTCATAAATATGCACGACAATCAAGAATTTAAATTTTAATTCAAATGGAAACCCTTCCTATTTTCCATACCCATGGGAAAATAGGAAGGGTTTCCACAAATGGGGGAAAATAGGAAGGGTTTCCATGTTTCTTCAAAAAATTTTAAGGGCTCTTCTTGCACTTTGCTCTCCGCCATTGCATCTCAAAATTTTAAGGGCTTCTTAGCTCTGTTCTCCTCCATTGCATCTCCTTATGGATCCGGAGCTTGACGATTTGAAGAATGCGAGAGGAGGATACTTCTAGATTCATCACTATATGATTGGACTAAAAGCGTAAGTGATTTTGCTTTTGAAAATATTGACAATGCTGCAAGTTTTGAGGATTTACAAGATGAAGACAATGCAAGACCAAATGTGGAGTATGATCCCTTGGAAGAGGAACGTTACATTCAACGGTTTCCTCCTATTCCTGTTATCGCCTCTGCTGAGGGCTACATTTTTAACGAAGCTTCATATTATTTGATGGTGCATTGTGTCGAAAATTCCCTCCATCCCTCTGTTCAAGATGTCCTTCAAGCAGATCCTAATTTTCCTGCGGGGTATGTTCGCCAAACACAAAAGCCACGAGATACACAAATCATAACGAGGTGGTCGAGCTTCCAGGAGAAGTTGCAAGTCCATACAGAATCTCGTCTTCTCCTGCGCTTGACCTTTGGCAAATGGCTCTACATCCCACCATCATGGATGTGGAAGCAAATCATTTTCAGAGCTCATGTCGAAGGTGGTCTACGCCACTTGCCTATATGTCCTACCCTAGATAACATCAAGAAGGTATGGCAGATTGGAGCCAAGTTTCATGGCATTCCAGAAGATTATGTGAGGCAATGCATAGAAGTATGTGGGTGCAGTTCCCGTCCGACGAAGCCTACGAGGAGACAAGAGTTATTCAATTATGAGGAGATAGTGCCATATCACTCCTTGGAAAGTCGAGTGGAGCAGTTACAAATAGATCACAGGGTCAGGTTGATTCGACGCCATACTAGGGATTGGATGAATGATATGATATGTGTTGATTACATTTGTCATCGAGGGGGAAGTGCACGGCGGCGTGGTCTGTGTCAGGGAAGACAGACAAGAAGGAGTTTCAAGATAAGATGCGGGTTTTAGATCTTCGCACGCGGTGATACCGAAAGCAATCCGAAAGTACGGATAGTTCTGCCACAATACACATTCGTGTTGGGCATGATGGACACAACCCGTGGTCTGAGGATGACGAGTGGTCCCGGCCCTTGCATCCCTCTGTTGCAGAGGTGACTACCAACATGCTGCTGGACACGAGAGATTTCCAAGCTGTGTGGAGTAATATGTTGGAGAGAGGAAAGGAGTTGTGTCGCACCACCACACCAGTGGAGAGAGCCACTTATCGCTTCAAGGTGGCCCACGAGGACATATGGCACATTGGTTACCACTTACGTATAAAAGGTATGTACACTTATCGAATATGGAAAGAATGAAATAAGTTTTTTATGTTTTTTGGGTTACCACGCCTATTGTGTTGCAGGAGCATTACTCGGGCCAGATTGGGATGCCGTAGAGAGTGGGATGGATGCTTGGGTTAGATCAGGAAAGGTCATATACCACCAACCCTATGCACCCGACCATGATGACCCGACTAGGCGGCCTTGGATTGTTGTCATCCAGGACAAATGGATGCTGGAACAAGCTATAAAGTACAGTCCAAATGGTGGTTGGACCATGGATTCCACGTTCAGAACTAACATGTATGGTTGTCCACTATATGCTGCACATGTCCCTAATCTCAATGGTATCGGCGTGCCTGTTTTCTACATGATGTGCACCATTGTCCCCGGGGAGCACCATGAGAGATTGGCATTGGGAGTGGCCCTGCGTGCAGTCTTTGCCCGCATGGGCAGCGTTCGACCTAGGGCTATTACGATAGATCTCGATAATGCAGAGCGAGCAGCGTTAGATGATGTCATTCTCGAGGACCCGCATTGCTGGCTCCATCAATGTAATCCTTGACGAAGAAACTATTTGCCAACAAGCGCATGGTCAAAGCCACGTGGACGCCGCAACTGGTTGCATCAACCTGGCTGGGCACGTCCATGTCCTGGATAACGAGAGGTGTAAGCTCATCCCGTACCTCCTCAGATGCACCTCTAATCTGTAGGTAAATCCTAAACATCCTGTACATGGATCTAGCATTAGCAAACATTCTACAAGCAATTCTACAAGCAATTTATATACCTGTTCAGCTGGACAATGGTACAACGCTCGCCACATTTATCCACGCCCTGAGAATCAAAACACAACCAGGATGTTTGCACATCCTCGATGTCCCCAAGGGTGGAGTAATCGCCAAGGTCTCGAGCGAGGACGTACAACCACCAATGGGAACTAGCATGATACAAAGAGATGTTACCCTAAACATATAAACATGCATAGAATAAGGCATAGCATTCCACTAACACTCACCCATGCACGACGGGCCAAAACACTACTCGTAGTCTGCTCCAATCTACTGCTGGACCATATGTATCACGGAATAAAGGATCCAAGGATGGCACACCCCCGTCATGGGTGGCGGATCCACCACGAAAGGGGTATGCCCGCGTGTAGAACGTGGGGTCCACAAACAACACACGCCCACGATCCTCGTCAGACAACAAGTGTCTAATAGTCCTGCATGTATGCAAAGCATGTGTCAGAGAAGAATCAAGCATTGCATACCACACAAAGACATGATGCTGCACTTACATGATGTAGAACCTCAGGTGCGGGTCTCCCAACCAACCATCGTATGCTGCGTCTAGGAACTCACTCGTCAGCTCAATAGAACCCTGTGGACAAAGGCTCGACAAGATCTGAACACCTGACCCCTCCTGCTGGCCTCTCTGCACAACATGGTACAAAAAACCATGTGCACGCCACTGTATCTTTGTGGCAATCTCCCTCATAATCCGCCGAGAACCAAGGTGAGGCCTAAAGCGTGTCTAGCCTCAACCCGGATGGGGGCCCTCTACCTCGCCCCTCGCCAAGCCCATCCTCTCAAAGGGACAAAGACACGTGCTAGATAGAAAGTCCCAGACGTTACGGTACATAATGCCATGACCGCTGCTGGTCCTATCAAATGTCCATGCCTCATGATCATTTTGCCCAATCCAGGGCCGATGGGGCATAAAGCGTGACAAACCCATGTCTCCCCATGTGATCCTCCACACTAATGGGGTCCCGCGCCCTTGTCTCTGGACACCTCGACCTCTGCCTCTACATCTGACCAGGCCTACCTGCCCCTGCCTCTACCTACCGCCGGGTGGCTTTGCCTCTACCTCTACCTCTGCCTCTACACGGTGGCTGCCTCTACCTTTGCCTCTCCCTCTGCCTCTACCTCTGCCCCACCATGCATTAAGCCCTCGTGTCCATCTGTACATCTCTCTGAAATGGGCTGTGAGCTCAATCGGTGTCTCTGCTGGCTATCAGGCCTACGTGCCTCGTGAAAGCTCGTCCAAGTAGACCTATAAATGGCTCAAGAGTGTCGAGCATGGTGGAGCCTTGTCTGATAGAAGGACCTGGTGCATGGTCCAATGAAGTGGAGCTCGTCGAAGGTGATGGCTCATGGAAAGAAAGCCCACGCGGATTAAGCTAGGTCGTATGCACTTCCTTCAACAATGGAGCCAGCGTAAGCCCAAGGAAAGCGATGTCCGAAGTCTGGAACAAGGTAGTGCATCGAGGCGTGTGACGGGCATGGGAAAAGGAAGTGGGAGGAAGTGGAGGTGCGTGGGGGAAAGGGGAGTAAGTGTCGAAAAGGAGGTGAGGCGGCACACGGATGGGCAAGGTGCTAGCAGATGGTGGTGGCAGCGGTGGGGGAGGGGGTGGTCCACATGGTAGGAAGGGGATGGTCCACATGGCAGCGTGAAGGGGGTGGTGGCACGGATGCTACACTAGAAGAGTAGGGGCTGGAAAACAAGCGAGGAAAGAATGGTCGAGACTTCGGAGATGGGAATGATGGTGACACATATGGGAGTGATGTGACAAGACCACACCGCATGGGGAGAGAACTAGGAGTATGGGAAAAAGAACGGGTGGTGGGAGAAAGAGGTGTAGCAGGCTGAGTGGTCGATGCTAGTGCATCATGGATGGGCACCCTCCCCAGGCTGAGGTCCACATCGCAAGATGTGGATGGCATGAGTGACGTGCTAGAGGCAAAACAGCTGCTAGATGAACCAGGCAACCCTAACTGGGCTGTCAAGTCTGCAGTAAACCCTAATCCATGCGCCTCGGCTACCTCTACGACATCCTCCTTCCCTACCAACCCTGTGTCAGCTGCCTCATCCTCAATAGGGCGGTCTCTCTCCTCCTCAACAATACCTCTGCCTCCACCCAACCTAACCTGTGTCTGTCGAAACCGGACCTCTCGGCCCTCATCACGCAACCTAGTGAGCGCCTGCACTCTATCTGCCATCCAACGTGGTCCTCCCTGTGGGTATCTCGTAGCTAACTCCTCCTGTGAGAAGGACCTCTCAATGAGCTCCCACTCTGCCACAACCCGTCTGTGGAGTCGGGCCGTAAAGTGTGTCTCCTGCTGGGACACTAGAAACTCTGCCCTGGCACATCTATCCTGACCACGAAGGCGGCTCCTCTCCCTCTCTCTCTCGCGTGCTGCGTCATCCTCCTCGTCCCTCGGACGCACTCTGCGTGCACCACGAGGCCGAGGCACCCATGGTACCTCCCCATGCCAGCTCATGTGGTGCTTCTTCGCGCCATCCATGCCTAAACCCCAACCACCCTGGTCCGGAGGAAGCGTGTGTGTGCACCCCTCGTGCTCACAAAACCATCTATCCTGGGACCTCGTAGGAGCCCCAGAGATGGTGATCAGTAAACGACGTATTCTCCAATGCCCCTGGAGCTCGTCCCTAAAGAATTCTAAATTCTAAGATCACACAACTCTAAATCGATGAAAATAATAATAAACTCGACTTACGGGAATAACACTACGTTCCATCTACATCTAAAAGAACAAGATCTAAAATTAAAAGACAACCTATATTTGTGTCCATGACTAGATACTGAACAATAGAAATCTATGCTTATACTAGAGACTAACCCGTCGGAACAAACATCCTAAAGCGAGGCATTACCTTGAAAGGCCAAGGCGCTAGCGGCCGGCCCGCGCCTATACCCACCATATCTATTTTAAAACATTACAACAGAAGCGTAAGCATGTAATCTACTAGAAACATGTAAAAAAATTACTAACAAAAAACACATAGCGATTATTGAGCAATCAATGACATGCAACAAAGAAGAGCAAATTCAGAACAAATTCTAAATTCCAGGAGAATTTGAATTCGCTAGTTCACGTTTGACTTATAACTATACACTACAATATGTCAAGACAGAATCCATTTGGGTGGATATAGAGAACCCTTTTTTAGAACAGCCTTAGCCTTTTCTTATTGCCACGACCATTTACATAAGCAAAAAGAAGAACTAGAGATGCAATGAGAGGAAAAAAATTGCACTTTGAGTGCTTTTATTTATAACATTTGGACACAATACATTTGGAGTTCTTGATTGGGTTAAAACCCAAGCGTTTCTAATATTCATCAAAAGAAATAAGAATGTCGTAGAGGATTCATGATCTGCCCAATTGGTAAATGCGCTCCACCTTCAAGCATTAAAGATGAAAAGGATTCAAAAAATTTTCACTAGAATGAAGCTATTCTTCAAGGAAATAGATGCAATTATTTACATGCATGCGCTAATTATTATTTGTATGCTGTAATGAACAAGATGGAGAAATTTTTCTAACCTTATATTGTGCTCCAAAGTCACTTGAGAAAAACACGGGCTCTCAAGAAGTTAAAAGCGCCTTTACCTGCTCCAAGCTCAGTAAATTTAGAATCTATATGCCATATAAAATGCAAACAAAATAATTACCAATTGAAAGCAATTCTGTGCAAAACCATGTGCATAACCAAAGCAAAAGAATATAACATACTGTCTCTCTTTATAACAGTAGAATAATTAAAGGAAGCAGCCAAAAGGAAGTAGGATTGAAATGTCCTCTTTGTATAGCATTAATTTGCAGGCCCCAAAACTCTTTGAGGGCTCCGAAGTCCAATTTCGGGCTTTGCATTTCAGGGTTTTCAGGCTGCAGACACATCGCTGAAAGATTTCTTGTATATACTTACCATTAAACAGCAAATTGTTAACAAAGGGCAAACACTACAGAAGGAAAAGGAACAAATTAGACAAGAAAAACCAATGAACGACCCAGTAGGCTATTTTTCAACTAGATCTTGCTTTTTCAGAGCTGCTCTATTATCCAAATTGGCACTTTCCAAGCAAACTCGGCCTATTTCTACATGAATTTACCTTATTCTTTATATAAAGCAGATATAGAATCGGAGCAGTAGGGATATATAAAGCCAGATATTTACCTTAAAGCTGCAGGGATAGAATCGGAGCAGTAAATCAGTGCGAATGGTTTCGGAGCAGAGAATCGGAGCAGTAAATCAGTGCGAAAACAGAGAAACCCAAGTCCGATAACACAGAAACCATGTTGTTTTCTGCCATTAAAACACAGTTCTGACTGCAGACAGAAAAGGGCACAATTTAGATTCATAAGAAAACGATCAGCAAAAGAAAAAGAAACCCACCAGCAAACTGAAGCATCAAAGGATCCGAACCCAAGAAAGCGACTGCCTTATCAGCTCATGTTCTACTTGCATTAGACATGATCCTCGATCAAACAAGAACTCGGAAGATAAGAAATCAAAAGAACCGACTTTGGGGGTCCAAATCTGGTTTCGGAGCAGAGAATCGGAGCAGTAAATCGGTGCGAATGGTTTCGGAGCAGTGTGAAATAATCGGAGCACTGTGAATAAATCAGAATAACTCCGGAAGGGTTTCCATAGCCGAGAATTTTTCCTGGTTAACAATTTGCTGTTTAATGTGTAGAATAAATGCTAGAATAAATCAGTAGAAAAAATCAGTGTATTAACTTACCAAGAGCTTGAATCGGAGCCGAAAATCTCAAAGCATGAAATGCAACCTGTAGGCAGAGCAGAAAAATTAGCTTAATTTCGGCAATAGGACACTAGCAATAGAGTAAATCAGAGAGTAGAATCGGCCTCACCACTTATTTCCTAGCCCCAACTCCGGAAGGGTTTCCATGGCAGCCTGAACTTTTCCTACAGAGAGCTCAATCTTTCTATAAAACACGTGAACTCCTGCTCAATCTTTTATAAAACTGAATCTTGAAGCGCTCCTCAATCCGATCAAGCAACTCAATCGCATGCAAGGAAGCAAAACCGATCTGCCGGAGGAAGAGGAAGAAAAAAAAATTTACTTTTCTTGAATAGGCTCTTATCAGAGCCGTAGAAAATTAATTACAAGCATTAATTAACGGTGGTTGCGTTGGATAACTAAAAATATAATTTTTTTGCAGAAACCCGACCGTGCTTCAGTGGAAACCCTTCCGGTTTTCACGGAAATTTGGAAGGGTTTCCACAAATGAAATTTAGAAGGGTTTCCCTTTTTTTTTTAATAACCCCAATCGGGGGGAGATAGTGTGAGCGATATAGATCTTAACAAAACTCCTTGAAACAAAAGGAAATCATCTTGAAAGCACAAGAAACCAACAACAAATATATTAAAAGTTAGAGAATAACACACTAACAAAGGTTCCTAATTGAGCAACTCCTCTTACCACCCTTAGAAATATAGATCTAAGTAACATATGTCAAATTGAGTTCGAGAATATGGAAGAATACTAAGATAAATCGTTCATTCAAGGGGAATAGAAAATCAGGAACAGAAAGGGGAAAGGACATTAAACCAAGATAACTGGCCAAAAAATTGGGCAAAGCGGACCACGATGTGGCCGGGCCTGGCGATTAACCTCTCGATGCTTGGGGATCCCATCGATCTCTATCGTTGGATCTACTTAACCTTAGGAACTCAAGAGTGGATATATGCATATTTAGGTAAAGAATTTAATCTTTTTACATGCTCTAATATAAGGTCCCAATATTTTTATTCTTGCCATTACTCAGCAAAACTTCACACAACTCCCAAGGCTTTAAAAATAATATCACTTCAATCCCATATATAATATCAATAATAGTCAGGTTAATTGAACAACAATCCACACGCATCTACCCTCGCTTTTCCGAAGCTTGGCTACTCGGGGGGCGTCTTGCACCTCTGCTTACACCATTAACCACGGGGGTTAGTCACACACGGACTAAGTGGGGATGGGGATCTAGGTCACATCTAGCATTAATAATCACAAAGCATTAACTTAGAACAATAACATAGTCTTACCATAACCTGCGCCCTGCAATCAGGTAATTAATCCAACAAGCATAACCACAATGCATAATTTTACCAAACATAGCCATTACAACTTGATTCCACATACGCCAAACCACATATACAATAGCCAAGCAACCAAAGCATCAACATTGCAACCAATATTCCTGCTGGGTCTGAGCAAGGTCAACTTCGGCTGATCCGGGCGGTGACATAGGCGGGGTAACCACATGTGTACACACCCATCCACAGCTGCGTCCGGCATTGGAGGACCATAGCGTGCATGGCGTTGTACCTCACGGTACCAGCGCCCGATGTTCAAATGACAACATTACATAGCTTTGTGCAATAACAGCGAGTCTAGACCATCGCACCTAGACTCGGCCCCTTTAGGTCTATATCAAAGAATTATATTCATGCATAATCACATTATTCTAAATTCCACATAGCATCAACTAGGCGCGTTTCCATAGCAAGCTTACATGAAAAATATTAAGAGAATTCCATAGTTAACACTTCATGCAATGCGGAAAATCCAATTATGAGCTCATATAAACATTATTATGACTATAATGCAACATGCCCCTATAAGTACTAGACTTAAGGTTGGATACAAGCAACCATGTTTATTTCCCTAAATTAAATCCCTTATTATAATTTATCACCTATGGCTAAATGGCGTTTCCTTCCACGATCAGCCCGATGGTAACTTACGCAATTTATAGCCCTATAACTCATTTCCCTTCCTTATTCTTGTTAATTTAAGTGTTAACCCTTTAGTATCTTAGTTTTAAAGCGAACCTTACTAAGTATTCCTCTACCAACTAAAACTATCATTAACATTTTTACACCTTTTTAACCTAGCGTGCGAGCGACCCCCGACTGCAATTTGCGGATTTGGCCTCGAGGCCATCAAATCATCATCGCGAGCTTCGCAAGGCTTCGATCCTATTTGGTAAAGGAGGTTTACGGCCATTCAGGCCGGTTTATGAATTCAAATCGGTGGTTCTGGGCGGTTCGAGAGACCCACCGGGAAATCATGTTTTTCCACAGCCAAATCTTACTCTAATCCTCCCAATTACGTATCCTTTCTCCATTTCGGCCTCCCTAAGGCCCAAATCGCCCATTTGAGGCGATTCCCATGCTTTCGAGAAATTTCCATTCAACGGATCATCACAGGCTTCTGCTTGCTTTGCATGCGAAAAATTCCTTGTCTTTTGCTAGTTCTATCTTCATCTCTTTATTTTAACTCATTCTTCAGACATCCTAACCATTCTAACCCATCCCAGCTTTCTCTATCACGGATTACAGTCACACCTCTTACTATTATCATGATGGAAATTTCAGAAACATATTCAAGTTATTACCAGCCATGCAAACCCAATTATCTCAAAATTAAAGAATCACTATCCATGCCGTGCGTTCATATTAACAACCATGCTTATACAATCCAATTCTATTCTCAGGCTAGATACATAACCAGCAAATTTAAGCAAGCACATAAATGCTACACTAGAAAAACCCCAGGTGTAAGTCTTGATCCCCACCTGGAATCTCGCTTGCTCCCTCTGCACTCCAACACGCTCCCAAGTATTGCTCACACCCTGCTCCTTCAGCAATTCGACTGCAATCTATCGCCTTCCCAATACTTCATGATGTACTTGTATTTATTATTAATCACTAGTATATTTATCCGTATAATCTCTACATATACGATATATATACTCTGCATGCATAATATTCCAATTATTATTCCTTTGCATCCTTAAATAAAATAATTCCACAATGTACCTCAAAATCCTAGGTCCGTTACAACAGATTATCAAGGCAAGGCAAGGTCGATACCAATGTGAGGAGAACTAAAATGGCTTGGTTTAATCTAAGCCATTACACCCAACCTGATCATCCTTAGAGCTTTGTCGCACCATTCAAAGCCACTATTATTGAGCCACATACCAGTATCAAATAAGACTCAAGTTCAAGCCTTGATATAAGTATCCAGAGAAAAGAGTTAAAAGCTAGGGTAAATTTAAACAATGTTATAGTAGAAGAAGAAGAGAGCTTATCTGGAATGGCCTGCTAGAAAGGTTCAAATCGATCTTGATCCAGATCTCCTCTGCCTCAATTGCACAAAAGAACAAAATGCATTGCCAAACACACAAAGTAAGCCACGGAATGCTCTCAGCTCAACATGATCCGACACCAAAACAGCAATGGAACTTGTCTGCGCAAGGAGCACAGAACCGGTCTGCACAAAAATCTTACTTATGGCAAAATATCAAATCTTATCGCTTCCCCGTTCCTTCAGATAGCGAGCGGAAAAGAATTTTTACGGTAGTAGATAAGTATGGAGTTAAACATGTGCTTGAAGACAAAGGGAGTTCTGCTGATGCAAAGAATCACTTGAAAGCGTGAAAGCAAGGCAGCCGCATTGCAACCACCAGCCTCATACCCTGAAGAACTGAGATAATGCTGAGAACAAGACGGCACCCAAAACAAAAAGCTCTGGATAGCATGGATCAACCGAGCCTTCTTGTGGACGAAGGCTTTCCTGTAACAACACAAAATGCTCGGGGAAACTCACGAAAATATACGATCGGGCGTACGTAATGGAACCCCTTTTTAAAACAGCGGTCGGACCCGAATAGGGGGTAAGATCAACGCTCCCAAAAACCCGTCCGAATCCAGTTAGGCAGCAAGAACAAATTAAAGAGACAAAATTAGCCCGAAGCGACCAAGAGCCAACACAAGCGGTCGAGGAACACCGGGCTGCATAAACCGTAGAGGAAGCCGGCGACAAATAATCAACACGATTGAGCCCGGAACCACGGGCATGGCGAGGATCGAGTTGCATGGCGGAAGGAAAGAAAACCAGCCTTGCACCAGCAGGGAGAAAAAAAACCAGCCTAGCTACTTTGGAGGAAAAAAGTGGGGCATGCCACGAAAAGGATTTGGGTGGGCACGAGAGACCCACGTGGAGAGGAGAATAAGTAAGGCGATCATGCACGGAAAGGATTTGGGTGGGAAGCAAAGGGATCAAAACCAAAGCGTGGAAATGAAGATGTCTTGATGAGAAAATGAGAGGCAAGAGGGGTGTATGAAAACAAAAAAAACCTACTACTACCTAAATGGCATTGGTTTTCGACAATTACATTTGTGCATTTCATACCATACAAAGTGGATTATCATATTTAGGTTTCTACATTGTTGGATATACATTTGAAACAAATATTTATCACGATCTGAGAGGGATGGATGGGTGCAAAATTTTTGACAATATGAGGCACATGCGAAGCTTGCTTCAAATAACATTCTTTGGACATGAATTAAGGTTATGGTCTAAATATCAATAGTTTGTTGTTTGTACAATATTCAATTCTCAAAATTCTAGCTTTTTAAATTATTGTCTTGCTGTGCCCCGGGATGCTTAACATTTATTAATTTGGAGGCATTCCTAATGACAAAATACATGTGATATTGGTGTTCAAGAATAAGATTGAGGGGATGTGGGACTGAATGACTTGACGAAAAATGTTATTCTAGAAGGAAGGAAGGAAGGTTCTAGAAAGGCAGCATGTTTAGAGGGGAGTACTATTTAAACCCAACTTCTTGTGCGCTCTTCATCTTCATCACCATGTCGATTGGGTCTTTGCTATTTCTTTGCCTTTGGCGATAAAAAGATATTGGTCAAATTGTGAAGTTATTTGACTTCTCCAAAGGTAAAAAAATGTTTGCTTGAATGCTTGTAGACCTTCTTAATATTGATCATGATTTATATTTTATAGATCGATGTCAAGGATAAGGAGAAGAAAGACTATCTCACAATTGGCCTTGCGCCCTCCTTTGGCAAGCTCGATAGTGAAAGCATCAAAAAAATGGATGGCGATCTCAAGATCATGATAAATTTGGAACCACAAAGATCATTGCTTTCGCATTCGCCTGACCAAAGGGGTGGGAGAAAATAATAAAGCGCTTTAGTGCGAGAACCCCTTGTCGAGCCTATGGATGATGGAATCCATAGATCGGATAAGTTGATTAAGAAGGAAAAAAAACTACTTCAAGTTCGACGGATCACGATGAGAAAGTTGTCTTGAGAGGTAAGCACCCTAAATGTCTAATAAAGAGCTTTGCGCTATATAGGTGTCGATGCTTTCTTTCTCAATGTATATATGCTTTGAGTTTTAGTTGATATTGTTTATTGTACTTATGTATTAGGACCATTTAGCTATCAAAGAAACTACTTGCTTCCTCCACCCCTCTAGCTAGTCGGGGCTTAAAAGGATAATAAAAGTCAATTCAATTCTCACCTTATAGCTTTCTTTCTATCTAGGTTCACTCCTGGTTTGTCAAGTTGATCGGGGACCGGGATGTTCTAGATGCAACACAAATTGATATCAACGTCCTTGGCTCTATTGTTGGCGGTCTGGTGCACAAATTGAGAGCTTTGAAACATTTTTCGTCAAGCATTCACGCCATGAGAAGACCATGCTTGAAATTGGTGTATTGAGATACCGGACATCGATCATCCATACTTCAAAGGTACATTATGTTTTGCTCATTAAGGAGCAATCAGATATGATATACTTCAAGTTTTTGCCGTTGATACCGGGTTTATCGCATTAAATTTGGATGCTTGGTGATTTGTAGCCGCATTTTATACATACAAAGCGGCGCAATGGCATAAGCTGGAGGTGGGTTATTGTTTTTCGAGGCTCCTCTTCTTAAAGCTGTATTCTTGATGAAATTTTAGAAATGCAACGAGTTCAATGTTTAAGTTCGTTACAAGCCTCGCGATAGTGTTATTTCTGGAATGAAGGAAGAGACTACGCATGCAAGCTATTAAAGAAGGCGATGAGCTCTTTGGTTAGGGGTGATCAAAGTTTATGAAGCTATAGACTCATAACCTACATAATGTAGGACTTGATAGTAAGTAAATAAGGAAGAAACTTCTAACTGACGCCGATCTATGGTGTGTTTGTTTTCTTGTATAAATATACTTAAGGATTGTGAACTATAAGCAATTCCTCCTCTTTTCCCTCTTGCCCACGGTTTTCCCTCAAAAACCCTTGGGCGAGGGTTTTTAACCCGGACGATAATAAGTTCTTTGCTCTCATACGGGTCCCATAGGCGATTGGTCTATGTGGACGATAAAAACTATTCTTATTCTTATTCTTATTCTTGATCATTTTTTCAAGCATGCTTCTTCTTGATTTGGTCTAATATGTCGTTATTTTATCGTGCATTTGCAAAATTACAGTCTAGATGACTTCACAAATTTATACTCTTCATATAATATATAGTGTCCCTTGTATAATAACTTTTTGTAATTGAGATACTTCATGGTCATTTCTATTATGAATTATTCAATTCTCAAGTGCCAACCATCTATAGATGAATTAAGCTTAATGGTCATTATTATCATTAGTCAACATTGATTCATAGATCAAAATTCTTGTGCGAGTAGTCACCGCCGAGATATCATAAATTCACGTCTGGCCATAAATCTACCAAACATTGTTTGACTCCAAGCTTGTTAATGTTGAGCCTATTATTCCCCTTTGAAACACAACGAGACACCAAATGACTATGAGACATCCCACCCACCTTTTTCCCATGAAGCCAAAAGATAGTTGATACTAGTTAATATAACATCTTCTCGTTTTGCTACTTTTCTAAGCGGTAACAAGATAGATTGAGACATCAAAGCTAGAAGATGTAATGAGGTGTCTCACCCAATTTCTCATCCGTTTCTAAGAATTAATAAGACATGTTGGCGTGGACCATAATGGTATGGTCTACTTAGATCAAAGTTCACAACTTGCACAATTGTTTTTGCGGGTTGAGTGCTATCGAGAGAGAAATCTCTTTGAATTTGCTCGATGACAAATCATCAAAATATTTCAATGATATTTGTAGCAATTTTTGACCAAGGGGGTTCATAATATACTAGCCATACAACACTCTTTGAGTAACCTTTAGGGGTTTATTTTTAATGAATTCAAATATATCGCATACATACAATTATGGGTTTTTGTGCATTTCATACCATACAAAGTTGTGAGGGAAGGAAGGAAGGAAGGCATTTTTATCGTCCACGGAGACCAATGGGTCTATGGGACCCAATACAAAAGCGACAAGTGGATTACTACCGGGATTAAAACCCCGCCGAAGGGTTTTAGAGGAAAAACAAGCAATCGACTGCTGACAAACTTTTCTAATATACAAAATGCAAAAACACACAAATATATACACTCATGCACCGCACCCGTAGTGCCTAATCGGCGAGACGCGGTGAGGGGGCAAAGGTGAGCTCGCAGATCTAGTATCTCTGAATGTACGACCCCGAGCACGCGTCTTGGCCGGTGTGTTCATCGGCAAATGTAGGGGCAAGAATCCGGCCCATTACTAAGGGAGTGTATCAGGCCCGGATCGTCCGAATCTTTGGGCAACTACGGAAAGTGTGAGACTCATTCTCAATGGGAAGTTGGCAGGAGGACAATAAACTATACATGTATAGGAGGGCTCTTTTTGATATATGGGTACAAAGAGGGATTATCATACATATTGCCCAATACATTTTGAAACAAATATCTATATGAGAGGGATATATTTCTTGCTTAATATGGGATGGGTGCAAAAATTTTGACAATATGAGGCACATGAATAAGCTTGCTTCAAATAACATTCTTTGGACATGAATTAAGGTTATGGTCTAAATATCAATAGTTTGTTGTTTGTACAATATTCAATTCTCAAAATTCTAACTTTTAGGTAGGTGTAGCCCGACGGCCGGGATGCTTAACATTTATTAATTTGGAGGCATTCCTACGAGACAAAATACATGTCGACTTCTCCAAGATAAAAAATGTTTGCTTGAATGCTTTAGACCTTCTTAATATTGATCATGATTTATATTTTATAGATCGATGTCAAGGATAAGGAGAAGAAAGACTATCTCACAATTGGCCCCGCCCTCCTTTGGCAAGCTCAATAGTGAAAGCATCAAAAATGGATGACAATCTCAAGGTCATGATAATTTGGAACCACAAAGATCATTGCTTTCGCATTCACCGACCAAAGGAATTGGGAGAAAATAATAAGCGCTTTAATGCGAGAACCCATCGAGCCTATGGATGATGGAATCCATAGATCAGGATAAGTTGATTAAAACGAAAAAACTACTTCAAGTTCGACGGATCACGATGAGAAAGTTGTCTTGCGAGGTAAGCACCCTAAATGTCTAATAAAGAGCTTTGCGCTATATAGGTGTCGATGTTTTCTTTCTCAATGTATATATGCTGCTTGAGTTTTAGTTGATATTGCTTATTGTACTTATGTATTAGGACCATTTAGCTATCAAAGAAACTACTTGCTTCACTCCATCCCCCTCTAGCTAGTCAGGGCTTAAAAGGATAATAAAAGTCAATTCAATTCTCACCTTATAGCTTTCTTTCTATCTAGGTTCACTCCTGGTTTGTCAAGTTGATCGGGGACCAAGATGTTCTAGATGCAACACAAATTGATATCAACGTCCTTGGCTCTATTGTTGGCCAGTCTGGTGCACAAATTTTTTTTTTTTTTTTGAAGGGCGACAAGCTTTATTCATTAACTCAAAACCAGAACAACATAAAATGCAAAGACAGGATTATAACCCCAGTGGACAAACCGATCCAACTGAGCACAACCACCTGCCTATGCAAAAGAATGAATCTGAAGGTAAGTATGCCAGATCAGTACTTTCTTCTCTTGATCAAGAGAGGAACAATTGTAAGCCATAACAATTTTATTTTGCGCCCACTGAAGAACAATCTCATCTGCAATATCTACGCCCTTAAAGATAAACAACCTCCTTCTCTTCGGATTGACCATAAAAGCGACCACATGCGAGATGAAAAGCTCGTTTCGTAGTTTTGGGCCAAGCATCGGGATAGATAGCAAGCAAAATTTGTTTGGCTAGATCGCGGCGTGCCAAAAGGGTCAACAACCAAGACCAAGCTTTTGCGAAGCGGCTCACACAAGAAAAACAATGCTCAATACTCTCAACCCTTTTTTGGCATAAAGGAATGAGCTCACGAAATTCGATTATCCATTCTATGGACTAACATTTGACTCACGAGGCATCTATGGACTACTTGCCACCACAAAACTACTACTTTGGGATGAAGCGACTTATCCCATACCCATATCAAACACTTTTCCATTGTGGGTGAGGGACACGAAGATGCCACCTATTAGATGGAGGCGAGGATTTCAGAATGCAAAAGCAATTTATACCGTAAGACACAAACCGCATACGGTTGGATGGATATCGACGATGGCAACCCCATACGACTACCTCAATCGTGGACCAGAATCCACGTGGTAACAATGCAGCAATATGATTCCGTTACTCTTTCCCATCGTACAACAAGAACTTTGTTCTAAATGCTTCCCATGGCGGGGGGAGATGACCCGGACTCATACCAAGCTGCAATAATAGTCCGATACCGGCTACCCACCGTCGTTGTGTCTTTGGATGAACAACCACACTTAGAGGCACATTCTCTGGAGTGTCCTGCAAAGGAATCCACCAACATGGAGAGGACAACTGAAGACATGCCTCAGGATTAATATGGAAAAGAGACCTGACAGTGTCCCAAGCAGCAAGCAACCCCTTTAGAAAGGGAGAAGCATTAGGATATGGATGCATATGATAAAGCAAAGCCCAAGGAAGGAGGGGCTTAATGGTGGCCTTATGAAATGGGAGACAATCTTTGAATCGGCGCACCAACAACCTCGAGGCCGGAGAATCATCCTTACCAATGAAAATCCTCCAAATGAACTTTGATATCATCACCTTGCTTTGGAGGTGAAAATCCAACATACCAAGACCACCAGTGTGACGTTCCACGTATTTATACGGTCTACGTCACGTATTCATACGGGACATGTACAAATACAAGCACGTCACCCCCCTAAAGGTACGTCACCATGGGGGTATGGGAACTTAATGGTAACCTAGGGGGTTACTCTTAAGTGGATTAAGTTAGCTATGCTAATTTAATACATTAAAGTTAATAACTTAATTAGGCTAATTGCTGTTTGGGGAAGGCGCCACCTGCCCCAATCGATTGGGCAGCATGGGGGTTGCCAAGTTTGGATGCCAACTTGACCCCTATCCCTGGGATTGACTCCTAAAGATCGACCAAGGAAGGCGGGAGCCGGGCCATCATACACTGCAGAGAACCACCATACCAGTCGCCCCAGTCTGAAGCAACAGCGGAATTCTCAACTCCCCGGAGATGGAGGCGCCCCATGGAAACGAGTCCAGCCAGAATTCAGGTAGGTGACTATGTGAATTCTAGATAACACTTGGTTGTGTTCGTCTCTCTGTTCTCTTTGTGATTCAATCATAGGAACTAACCCTTGATTGTACAAGCAAGTTCTCTTTATATTCAATTCTGGTTCTTATTCTGAAAGGATGGATTGTTAGTTCTTTGTTTAATCTGACTCTGAAACGAGGGGATTATGGGGGGTAGAGACCTCTGAACAGGTGTATTGTAGTATGCTCCTAGATAGCATACTGTAGAGTCCCATTAATTGCGCACATTGCACAAGAGCCCACGGGGTCCTAGATGCTATGGTGCGGCTTAGCACCAGACAAGGAACACAAGTGGTGACATGGGGGTGGGGTCTTGCATGAGCATACAAGGCTCCCGAGACTCCTATAGTGGGCTAGGCGATGGCAGATCAGGCCACGGAGAGGGGGCGGGTATGGGTCGACACTCCACGGGTGTAGAGGTGTGATCCGTATGGAGCACCTTGCACTTTGAGTAGATTTAGGGTGAGTAAGCTCCGCACGGATGGGGGGTCGCTGATGCACGCGTATTCTCTAGCTCACCCATGGAACCATTTGTGATTACGGAAGGGGCGGCTTCCCGACCACGCCTCATCGGACCAGCGTCATGAACACAGAGTAGGCTCAAAGGGTGATCCCTTGAACCTGCGTCTCGGGAAGGCTATAGCAAAGCCATAGCATGAATTGACCCATCTGCAAAGTGTGCGGGGAGAGGGGGATGGAGTGGACAACCCTAGCCGATGTTCTATGCCGCCTAGCGCCATGCCAAGACTCGGTCCGCTGATCTCTTGAGGCCCGGTAGATGGGTCGATCCTCAGAGTCCGAGCCGGGTAGAACTTGGGGTTTGGGTGCTTTCTTAGGATTAGATGCATATTCTATGCCGTTGGTATTTTGGATGGACGCGCCACCCTTCGTGGTGTGGTTATTTATGTATATTCATGCTGTGTGCTAACCCTTGTATTCATGCTTCCGCGACGTAGGAGTCCCATTGAAGGCGTGGGCGAATGACCCCTTCGTGTCCTTCTTTGGGGCCTCATTTTATGGATGGCTTTGAAATAGACGGAGGGCCCTGCTCATGGTGAGAGCTTTGAAACATTTTTCATCAAGCATTCACACCATGAGAAGACCATGCTTGAAATTGGTGTATTGAGATACCCAGACATCGATCATCCATACTTCAAGGTACATTATGTTTGCTCATTGAGGAGCAATCAGATATGATATACTTCAAGTTTTGTCATTGATACCAGGTTTATCGCATTAATTTGGATGCTTGGTCCGGTTGTAATGCATTTTATACATACAAAACATTCGCAATGGCATAACGGAGGTGGGTTATTGTTTTTCGGGCTCCTCTTCTTAAAATGTATTGTCGATGAAATTTTAGAAATGCAACGAGTTCAACGTTAGTCGTTACAAGCCTCGCCAATAATAGTTATTTCGGAATGAAGGAAGACACTCATGAGCAAGCTATTAAAAGAAGCCGATGAGCTCTTTGCTTAGGGTGATCAAAGTTTACGAAGCTATAGACTCATAACCTACATAATGTAGGACTTGATAGTAAGTAAATAAGGAAGAAATTGGGCCGCTGACGGTCTATGGTGTGTTTGTTTTCTTGTATAAATATACTTAAGGATTGTGAACTATAAGCAATTCCTCCTCTTTTCCTACTGCCACGGTTTTTCCCTCGAAAACCCTTCGGGGTGAGGGTTTTTTAACCCGGACAGTAATAAGTTTGATGCGCTCCTTCTGGGTCCCATAGGCCGATTGGTCTATGTGGACGATAAAAAACTATTCTTATTCTTATTCTTATTCTTGATCATTTTTTCAAGCATGCTTCTTCTTGATTTGGTCTAATATGTCGTTATTTTATCGTGCATTTGCAAAAATTACAGTCTAGATGACTTCACAAATTTATACTCTTCATATAATATATAGTGTCCCTTGTATAATAACTTTTTGTAATTGAGATACTTCATGGTCATTTCTATTATGAAGTATTCAATTCTCAAGTGCCAACCATCTATAGATGAATTAAGCTTAATGGTCATTATTATCATTAGTCAACATTGATTCATAGATCAAAATTCTTGTGCGAGTAGTCACCACTTCAGATATCATAAATTCAACGTCTTTGGCCATAAATCTACCAAACATTGTTTGACTCCAAGCTTGTTAATGTTGAGCCTATTATTCCCCTTCGAAACACAACGAGACACCAAATGACTATGAGACATCCCACCCACCTTTTTCCCATGAAGCCAAAAAGATAGTTGATACTAGTTAATATAACATCTTACTGTTTTGCTACTTTTCTACAAAGTAACAAGATAGATTGAGACATCAAAGCTAGAAGAGGTAATGAGGTGTCTCACCCAATTTCTCATCCGTTTCTAAGAATTAATAACACATCGACGTGGACCATAATGGTATAATAGAATAGAATAGAATAGATTGGTATGGTCTACTTAGATCAAAGTTCACAACTTGCACAATTGTTTTTGTAGTTGAGTGCTATCAGAGAGAAATCTCTTTGAATTTATAATGTGAAATCATTTTATACGATGACAAATCATCAAAATATTTCAATGATATTTGTAGCAATTTTGACCAAGGGGGTTCATAATATACTAGCCATACAACACTCTTGAGTAACCTTTAGGGGCTTTATTTTTAATGAATTCAAATATATCGCCATATACAATTATGGGTTTTGTACATTTCATACCATACAAAGTTGTGAGGGAGGGAGGGAGGGAGGGAGGGGAGGGAGGGAGGGAGGAGGGAGGGAGGGAGGGAGGGAAGGAAGGAAGGAAGGGAAGGCATTTTTATCGATCCCACGGAGACCAATCGGGTCTATGGGACCCAATACAAAAGCTAAAGAAGCGGATTACTACCCGGATTAAAAAAACCCCACTCGAAGGGTTTTCGAGGGAAAAAACGTGGCAACAATCAGCCTGGCCCGACAAACCGTTTCTAATATACAAAATGCAAAACACACAAATATATACCCTCATGCACCGCACACCCGGTAGTGCCTAATCGATTAGGCGGCCAAAGGGGCAAAGGTGAGCTTCGCAGATCTAGTATCTTCCGAATATGCGACCCTAGAGCACGCATTACTACGATGTGTTCATCAGCAAATGTAGGGGCAAGTCCGCCGTACTAAGGGAGTGTATCCGCCGGATCGGTGAATCTTTGGGCAACTGGCGGAAAGTGTGAGACTCATCCTCAATGGGAAGTTGGCGGGGAGGACAATAAACTATACATGTATAGGAGGGCTCTTTTGATATATGGGTACAAAGAGGGATTATCATATTTAGGTTTCTACAAATATCTATATGAGAGGGATATATTTACCACTTAATATGGGATGGGTGCAAAAATTTTGACAATATGAGGCACATGAATAAGCTTGCTTCAAATAACATTCTTTGGACATGAATTAAGGTTATGGTCTAAATATCAATAGTTTGTTGTTTGTACAATATTCAATTCTCAAAATTTAACTTTTTCGCGGTGTGTCGCCCGAACGACCAGGATGCTTAACATTTATTAATTTGGAGGCATTCCTACGAGACAAAATACATGTCCTGACTTCTCCAAGATAAAAAAATGTTTTCTTGAATGCTTTAGACCTTCTTAATATTGATCATGATTTATATTTTATAGATCGATGTCAAGGATAAGGAGAAGAAAGACTATCTCACAATTGGCCTTGCGCCCTCCTTTGGCAAGCTCAATCTTGAAAGCATCAAAAAATGGATGACAATCTCAAGGTCATGATATTTGGAACCACAAAGATCATTGCTCGCGATTCACCGACCAAAGGAATTGGGAGAAAATAATAAGCGCTTTTAATGCGAACCCATCGACGAGCCTATGGATGATGGAATCCATAGATCAGATAAGTTGATTAAGAACGAAACAAACTACTTCAAGTTCGACGGATCACCTGATGAGAAAGTTGTGCGCGAGGTAAGCACCTTAAATGTCTAATAAAGAGCTTGTGCTATTTAGGTGTCGATGTTTTCTTTCTCAATGTATATATGCACTGAGTTTTAGTTGATATTGTTTATTGTACTTATGTATTAGGACCATTTAGCTATCAAAGAAACTACTTGCTTCACTCCACCCCCTCTAGCTAGTCAGGGCTTAAAAGGATAATAAAAGTCAATTCAATTCTCATCTTATAGCTTTCTTTCTATCTAGGTTCACTCCTGGTTTGTCAAGTTGATCGGGGACCAGGATGTTCTAGATGTAACACAAATTGATATCAACGTCCTTGGCTGTATTGTTGGCCAGTCTGGTGCACAAATTGAGAGCTTTGAAACATTTTTCGTCAAGCATTCACACCATGAGAAGACCATGCTTGAAATTGGTGTATTGAGATACCCAGACATCGATCATCCATACTTCAAGTTACATTATGTTTGCTCATTGAGGAGCAATCAGATATGATATACTTCAAGTTTTGTCATTGATACCAGGTTTATCGCATTAAACTGGATGCTTGGTCGATCAGAGCCGATTTTATACATACAAAACGACTGCAATGGCATAACTGGAGGTGGGTTATTGTTTTTCAGGCTCCTCTTCTTAAACTGTATTGCTGATGAAATTTTAGAAATGCAACAGAGTTCAACGTTCGTCGTTACAAGCCTCGCGATAGTGTTATTTCTGGAATGAAGGAAGACACTCGCAGGCAAGCTATTAAAGAAGCTGATGAGCTCTTTGGTTAGGGTGATCAAAGTTTCTTGGTTATAGACTCATAACCTACATAATGTAGGACTTGATAGTAAGTAAATAAGGAAGAAAAATGTCCTGACGGTCTATGGTGTGTTTGTTTTCTTGTATAAATATACTTAAGGATTGTGAACTATAAGCAATTCCTCCTCTTTTCCCATCGCCACGGTTTTTCCTCGAAAACCCTTGGAGTGAGGGTTTTTTGGGGACAAGAATAAGTTTAATGCGCTCCTTCTGGGTCCCATAGGCCGATTGGTCTATGTGGACGATAAAAAACTATTCTTATTCTTATTCTTATTCTTATTCTTGATCATTTTTTCAAGCATGCTTCTTCTTGATTTGGTCTAATATGTCGTTATTTTATCGTGCATTTGCAAAAATTACAGTCTAGATGACTTCACAAATTTATACTCTTCATATAATAGATAGTGTCCCTTGTATAATAACTTTTTATAATTGAGATACTTCATGGTCATTTCTATTATGAATTATTCAATTCTCAAGTGCCAACCATCTATAGATGAATTAAGCTTAATGGTCATCTTCTGTTTTGCTACTTTTCTAAGCAGTAACAAGATAGATTGAGACATCAAAGCTAGAAGAGGTAATGAGGTGTCTCACCCAATTTCTCATCCGTTTCTAAGAATTAATAAGACATGCTGACGTGGACCATAATAGAATATGATTTTATCGTCCACGGAGACCAACTGGCCTATGGGACCCAAGTACAAAGAGAGAGCAGCAGGCGTATTACTACCAGGATTAAAAAACCCCCGCCCCGAAGGGTTTTCAGGGGAAAAACCTTAGTAGCAATAAGGATGCTGACATACTGCACAGTTATATACATAATCACAAGTACAGCTGAGGTTAATGTCGGACAGGGGGGCATAACTGAGTTCGCGTATCCATTACCTCCTGGAGGTACGATCCCAACAAGCCTACAGAGGCCGTGCTCAGTAGCTCATGCAAGGCCTGATGGGGCACAACTAACCGAGATTGGTATGGTCTACTTAGATCAAAGTTCACAACTTGCACAATTGTTTTTGCAGTTGAGTGCTATCAGAGAGAAATCTCTTTGAATTTATAATGTGAAATCATTTTATACGATGACAAATCATCAAAATATTTCAATGATATTTGTAGCAATTTTTGACCAAGGGGGGCTCATAATATACTAGCCATACAACACTACTGAGTAACCTTTAGGGGCTTTATTTTTAATGAATTCAAATATATACGCCATATACAATTATGGGTTTTTGTGCATTTCATACCATACAAAGTTGTGAGGGAAGGAAGGAAGGAATTTTATCGTCCACGGAGACCAATCGGTCTATGGGACCCAATACAAAAGCGCAGCAAGCGGATTACTATCCGGATTAAAAACCCCCATACCGAAGGGTTTTTGAGGAAAAACTGGCGGGCGACAATCGGCCTCTTGCGACAAACCATTCTAATATACAAAATGCAAAAACACACAAATATATACACTCATGCACCACACCCGTAGTGCCTAATCAGCGGGCAGCCAGGCGGGGGCAAAGGTGAGCTCGCAGATCTAGTATCTCCTGAATGTACGACCCCAGAGCACGTACTGACGGTGTGTTCATCAGCAAATGTAGGGGCAAGTCCGGCCGTACTAAGGGAGCGATATCGCCCGGATCCGATCGAATCTTTGGGCAACTCGGAAGGTGTGAGACTCATCCTCAATGGGAAGTTGGCAGGAGGACAATAAACTATACATGTATAGGAGGGCTCTTTTGATATATGGGTACAAAGAGGGATTATCATATTTAGGTTTCTACATTGTTGGATATATTGCCCAATACATTTGAAACAAATATCTATATGAGAGGGATATATTTACCGCTTAATATGGGATGGGTGCAAAAATTTTGACAATATGAGGCACATGAATAAGCTTGCTTCAAATAACATTCTTTGGACATGAATTAAGGTTATGGTCTAAATATCAATAGTTTGTTGTTTGTACAATATTCAATTCTCAAAATTCTAACTTTTCGTGGTATGTCTCTTGGCAAATGATGCTTAACATTTATTAATTTGGAGGCATTCCTCACGAGACAAAATACATGTGCTATTGGTGTTCAAGAATAAGATTAGGGGATGTGGGTCTGAATGACTTGACGAAGGAAGAAAATGTTATTCTAGAAGGAAGGACGGAAGGAAGGTTCTAGAAAGGCGGCATGTTTAGAGGGGGAGTACTATTTAAACCCAACTTCTTGTCGCTCTTCATCTTCATCACCATGATTGGGTCTTTGCGATTTCTTTGCCTTTGGCGATCAAAAGACATTGGTCAAATTGTGAAGTTATTTGACTTCTCCAAGATAAAAAAATGTTTGCTTGAATGCTTTAGACCTTCTTAATATTGATCATGATTTATATTTTATAGATCGATGTCAAGGATAAGTCTGATTTATCTGCGTTTGAGATAAGCGAGATAAATCCACTTCTTGAGGCTAGTTGGCGTGTCCTCTTTAGAGTGTTAGCATGGTTGTTGGTTTGTGTTGGAGTTCAACTAGGCTCTAGAAGGAGAAGAAAGACTATCTCACAATTGGCCTTGCGCCCTCCTTTGGCAAGCTCAATAGTGAAAGCATCAAAAAAATGGATGACATTCTCAAGGTCATGATTTGGAACCACAAAGATCATTGCTGCGATTCCGCGACCAAAGGAATTGGGAGAAAAATAATAAGCGCTTTAATCACGAGAACCCATCGTCGAGCCAATGGATGATGGAATCCATAGATCGGATAAGTTGATTAAGAAACGAAACAAACTACTTCAAGTTCGGGCGGATCACGATCACCCGATGAGAAAGTTGTCTTGTGAGGTAAGCACCTAAATGTCTAATAAAGAGCTTGTGCTATTTAGGTGTCGATGTTTTCTTTCTCAATGTATATATGCACCGAGTTTTAGTTGATATTGTTTATTGTACTTATGTATTAGGACCATTTAGCTATCAAAGAAACTACTTGCTTCCTCCACCCCTCTAGCTAGTCGGGGCTTAAAAGGATAATAAAAGTCAATTCAATTCTCATCTTATAGCTTTCTTTCTATCTAGGTTCACTCTTGGTTTGTCAAGTTGATTGGGGACGGGATGTTCTAGATGCAACACAAATTGATATCAACATCCTTGGCTGTATTGTTGGCGGTCACGGTGCACAAATTGAGAGCTTTGAAACATTTTTCGTCAAGCATTCACACCATGAGAAGACCATGCTTGAAATTGGTGTATTGAGATACCCAGACATCGATCATCCATACTTCAAGGTACACTATGTTTGCTCATTGAGGAGCAATCAGATATGATATACTTCAAGTTTTGTCATTGATACCAGGTTTATTGCATTAAACTAGATGCTTGGTCAGACTGTAGACGCATTTTATAAATACAAAACGACAGCAATGGCATAACTGGAGGTGGGTTATTGTTTTTTAGGCTCCTCTTCTTAAAGTGTATTGCTGATGAAATTTTAGAAATGCAACATAGTTCAATGTTCGTCGTTACAAGCCTCGCGATAGTGTTATTTCTGGAATGAAGGAAGAGACTCGCATGCAAGCTATTAAAGAAGCTGATGAGCTCTTTGGTTAGGGTGATCAAAGTTTCTGAAGCTATAGACTCATAACCTACATAATGTAGGACTTGATAGTAAGTAAATAAGGAAGAAACTGTGCTGTGACAGTCTATGGTGTGTTTGTTTTCTTGTATAAATATACTTAAGGATTGTGAACTATAAGCAATTCCTCCTCTTTTCCTACTGCCACGGTTTTTCCCTCGAAAACCCTTCGGGGCGAGGGTTTTTTAACCCGGACAATAATAAGTTTGTTGCGCTCCTTCTGGGTCCCATAGGCCGATTGGTCTCAGTGGACGATAAAAAACTATTCTTATTCTTATTCTTATTCTTATTCTTATTCTTATTCTTATTCTTATTCTTATTCTTATTCTTATTCTTATTCTTGATTATTTTTTCAAGCATGCTTCTTGATTTGGTCTAATATGTCGTTATTTTATCGTGCATTTGCAAAAATTACAGTCTAGATGACTTTACAAATTTATACTCTTCATATAATATATAGTGTCCCTTGTATAATAACTTTTTGTAATTGAGATAGTTCATGGTCATTTCTATTATGAATTATTCAATTCTCAAAATGCTTGTGCCAACCATTTGTAGATGAATTAAGCTTAATGGTCATTATTATCATTAGTCAACATTGATTCATAGGTCAAAATTCTTGTGCGAGTAGTCACCACTTGGATATCATAAATTGATGTCTTTGGCCATAAATCTACCAAATATTGTTTGACTCCAAGCTTGTTAATGTTGAGCCTACTATTCCCTTCGAAACACAATGAGACACCAAATGACTATGAGACATCCCACCCACCTTTTTTCCCATGAAGCCAAAAAGATAGTTGATACTAGTTAATATAACATCTTGTTTTGCTACTTTTCTAGCAAAGAACAAGATAGATTGAGACATCAAAGCTAGAAGAGGTAATGAGGTGTCTCACCCAATTTCTCATCCATTTCTAAGAATTAATAAGACATGCTGGCGTGGACCATAATGGTATGGTCTACTTAGATCAAAGTTCACAACTTGCACAATTGTTTTTGCAGTTGAGTGCTATCAGAGAGAAATCTCTTTGAATTTATAATGTGAAATCATTTTATACAATGACAAATCATCAAAATATTTGAATGATATTTGTAGCAATTTTTGACCAAGGGGGGTTCATACTATACTAGCCATATAACACTACTGAGTAACCTTTAGGGGGTTTATTTTTAATGAATTCAAATATATACGCCATATACAATTATGGGTTTTTGTGCATTTCATACCATACAAAGTTGTGAGGGGGAAGTTGGCAGGAGGACAATAAACTATACATGTATAGGAGGGCTCTTTTGATATGTGGGTACAAAGAGGGATTATCATATTTAGGTTTTTACATTGTTGGATATATTGCCTAATACATTTGAAACAAATATTTATACGAGAGGGATATATTTACCGCTTAATATGGGATGGGTGCAAAAATTTTGACAATATGAGGCACATGAAGAAGCTTGCTTCAAATAACATTCTTTGGACATGAATTAAGGTTATGGTCGAAATATCAATAGTTTGTTGTTTGTACAATATTCAATTCTCAAAATTCTAACTTTTCGTGTGTGCCGCCCGACGGCCCGGGATGCTTAACATTTATTAATTTGGAGGCATTCCTACGAGCAAAATACATGTGATATTGGTGTTCAAGAATAAGATTCAGGGATGTGGGACCTGAATGACTTGACGAAAGGAAGAAAATGTTATTCTAGAAGGAAGGAAGGAAGGAAGGAAGGCTCTAGAAATGCAGCATGTTTAGAGGGGAGTACTTGTGACGTTCCAGCACAGTATACGGTCCCAGGACGTATACTGTACTGCCTCGTCACGCGTACACGCCACCCCGACTGACGTGTACGCCGACGTGTAGCCAGGTAGGTAGCCCCTAGGGGACAACTTGCAAGGTATGTGCATTTAATTAATGTGCACATCTACCAATGTGCACATTTATCTAGGTGCACATTTTCCCATGTGGACACCTTTATGCCACCTAGTCATTAAAGGCAAGTGGGCCACACCCAATTATCCCACATGCTTAAAGGGATAATTGGAAACCCTAGCCCTAAACCCGTGTCTATTTAGGTAGGAGAAACCCTAACTTGCCATTTTCGTCCATAGGGTTTTAGAGCTCTGTTTTGCTTGCTCAAGGGGTCAAAACCGCCTAGGACTCTCTTTTCTGTCGGCGATTGGAGTCATTGGTTTGCCTTCCTAGCTTCATCTTCTAGCAGTTCAAAGGGGATGGCGAGTTCGAGGAGGAGGAGCGAGCCAAGGATCCGGGTATTTGGTCGATTTAATAGCTTAAACCGTCTTCAGGTCATTCTTAGCGTGGGTTTAGCCTATTAAATCAATAGCCCATAGCGACCATTTAGGTTCAGGACTCTAACTAAAGAACTTAACTCTATGATGTAGATTAGATCTAGTTCCTTAGTTCTTCTCGATGTATATGGATGATGTATCTCGTGACCTCATTGTATTGGGAAGGGGGTAGAGACCTAAAGCTTAGTAGTTGATGCTCCTAGAGTAGCCTCTCTAGCACAATTGTGGATTCGGCATGTGTACAAGAACCACACACCTGGTTGTGGGTGAAGGGGCCAGACTTGGCATATAAGAAGGTTCATGTTCGACCCTTGAGCGCATCCCTCCGGCATGTAAGGCCTCTGGGGGGATCACTTGTGGACTAGGTCTAATGGCTTGCCACCGAAAGTGTGGGTAAGGCATGGGCTCGACACCCGTGGAGTGATCGTCACTCTCCATTGGGTTCAAGTCGGGATAAGGGCAAAGTGGCCCTCTAGTCACCTTGGGGTCGACATGTAGATCTCGGAGGAAGTGATCCCTACACGCCTAACGGGCCAAGAGATGCAACCCGGGAATAGCCCTTTGGCTATGCATCCGGTGGGCTACTGATCAGTCCCAACACTCTTCAACCTACTCGCAAAGTGTGCAATGGGAGGGCGGATGGAGTGGACAACCCTATGCCATGTTCTCATGCCGCCCAAATCCATTGTCATGATTCTGGCATGCGCAATGAACTTTAGCGAGACCCAAGCCGCCAGTCATCCCCTGGAGTCTGAGCTTTGGGTAGGAATCCATATGTATTGTGCTGATCTTTGTCGATGCAGATGTTGATGAACCACCCTTCGAGGTGGATATGTGATGATGTTATGTACTGACATGTATGTTTACGCTTCCGCAGCTAGGTAGGCCTTGAGGGAGATGGGGTAAAATGACCCCTTCACTCTTCCCACTGGGATTCGTTACGGGTGCAGTGATATGTGGAGGGCCCTCAGACGCGATGGAGCTGGTATGGGGGATGAACTCCTGTTTGTATACGGTGCGTGCACCGTATACGAGTAGGGGACGTCACAGTGGTATCAGAGCAATGTTCTTGGAGACCAAGAGCAAAGCGCTGACCATGCTCCCAGGGGCGCCAGGAGCAAAAATGAGACTTTCATTATTGGTCTGGGCGCAATGTGTGAGACCAGCCATGTAGTAAGATAATAAATGTTTTAGGTGACCCAAAAGGGGAGTTTGAAATTTGACCTAAAATTGCCCATCTATAAATAGACCTAGGACCCCCCCATTTCCACGTTCTTCCTTAGAAAAATCGCTCTCCCCTGCTAAGGCGATTTTTTCGGCCGCTCTCGGATTGACGAGTCAAACATGGCGGACTAAAACAATTTGCTAGATTTCCTCTTGGAGACACAACCCCCAGTGCCCATGATCTAGCCTGATACAGAGAATGCTTCAGGAGCGCCTTCTTAGGCATGGCCAGTCTTCATCGAGCGAGGGAGCGGCTTCAGACGAGCACCAAAGCGAAGGATCCCAACAGGTCGATCAAGACGAGGTGCACTCCGATGCGGGGACATAAGTCCTCGACAATGAGGAACCAGACATCATGCAGAAAATTCTTGAAGAAGCGGAGGAGGAGGAAAGGAAGAAGAAGCAGGAACCAGATTGGGTGGCCGAGGAACGTGAAGAGCAGAGGCAACCGACTCCTAAGCTGACCATGGAGGAGGAGCTCGAAGCTTGGATTCGAGTAAAGGAGGCGGAATAGCGAGAAGAACAGGGAGAGCCGACCCTCGATCCAGCTGAACAAGAAGAATTAGCGGCGTGGATAAAGAAGCACGAAGCAAAAGAACGCCGTCGGGAGAAGAAGGCAGAAAAGGAAAGAACGAGGGACGAAGAGGAGGAGGCCAAAGCAGCTGAGGAGCTGAAGAAGAAGGGGAAGTTCGTAATGGTGGGAAAAAGAAAACTCGTGAAGGTTAAACGAATAAAGACCCCCAACCCCAAGGTCGTCATCACCGAACGATCAGCTGACCAGCCCCCGCCCTCCTCCGACGACTCTGAAGATGAAGACTTCATCTCCAACACCGAAGGTGGAAGCTCTCACAAGGCACCCAAAATTAAAACACTAGATGGTTTTTTCTATGGTTATGACTAGAAAACCATTCTACAAAACCAATGGGTGTTTGGGGGTTAATTTCATTAAAAACCATATGTGGCTAAACTATTTGGTTTTTCTTGTAAGGTCTGTTAAGGTGGTTTTACGACATGGTGATTGTGAATGGCTTCGTTCTAGTGTTTGTGAAAGTTGTATTATATGTTGGTAAGTTGTGGTATATTATATTGTTTTAAGGGTACGGTTTGTCCATGTGGTATAATGTGATGGTTGTGGATGTGGTTTCAATGTAGTGCTCTATTCATGTGATTTCATAATGTGGTAGTTGTTGTGGTTTGTTATTGTGGAAAACTAGCGGGTAAAAGCATGTTAGGGTGTCCCTTAAAAAGTATTATTTAGTGACCAAAAAAGTACCTAAAAAGGTACCCAGGACTGGGTACTGGGTACCTGTGTAATATCTCAATAAAAGGTACATTCTAGAACTTTTATATATATTTTGGTCTCCGGTAGCATTATCTTTATCTTAACTTTGAATATTAATGCGTCCTTGACTTTTATTTTGGATATTTGTACTAGTTTTAATGAAAATAAAAATGAGAAAGTACCCAGTTCTGAAGTACCTAGTGTATGTACTTTTGCAGGTTCCAAAAGTGGTACACCCTAACATGCTTTTACCCTAGCACGGCTAGTTTTCATGGTAAATACACATGGTTCGAATTGTGTTATAGCAACAAATCACCATTATTTAATTGGTCAAAGTGTTTATTGTATTAAAGCACTACAGTGTTTATCAAAATTAGATGTAAGTATTTTGTTCTAAATGTGCATGGTTTTGTAATGCATTAGGCCTATGGTTATCATTGATAAACCAGTAATGTTATCTAGTCTGAAGCATTTCAAGTTACTAAGCTAAAAGTATTAAGAATTGTAGATGGTTTCTTATGTAATGTAGTACTTATTAAGATTGGTAATCCACTAACGGCTTCTAGTCTAAAATGTCTCAGTTAATGCATAAAAAGCATGGCGACCTTTCCACTGTACTTGTTAAGAATGATAAACCACTAAACGGTTTCTAGTCTTAATCTTCTTAAGTTACTGCATAGAAAGAATGACGATCTTTCCACTTAAGACCTAATAGTTTCTTCAATCATACAAGCAATGGTGATAATGAGAAACCAATACGTTTCCATGATCTAAAGCACTTCTGGTTAATGGATGAAAACAAGAGCCATCTTATTGATTATACATATATGCATTTTTTCATTATACAATACAATATATGCATTTGTTCTATGATAGTTTCTTACATGTACGCCTAGTGGTCGAGACTATTAACCATAAATTTTTTCACGTCCATATGCCTAGTGGTTAACCATATATGTTTTTCACGTCCAAGCAATTAGGATTAGACTAAAACAAGGAGTTAAAATGTAGTGGTCTCCTAATGGTTAAGACTATTAACCATAAACATTTCTCACGTCCATATGCCTCGTGGTTAAGACTATAAACCACATAAATGTTTTTCATGTCTATTTGCCTCGTGGTTAAGACTATCAACCATAAATTGTTTTCACGTCGGGGCATTTAAGATTAGATTACAAGCAGCAGTTAAAACATTGCTTACAAGTAGTAACCATAGCTACTTTACCAAGTAAAGATCGAGTGATTTCAAAAACCAATGTATAAAAGGCTACAATAAATATTACATTGACAACTGATCAACATAATAAAAACAAAAACACGGTTACAACAAGTTCCACAAAACAATATCATAATACATAAGAACAGATGCATCTGTCTTAAGTTCATCCAAGTCTCAATGCAATCAGCCTGCAGTAAAATGATTGATAAGAGCCATAAGAGCAATCAAGTGCAATCATGCATATAAGAGCCAACACTTTTAGCTACCATATATTTTCTAAGGGCTGAATTAGCCAACACTAAGCAGAATTGCGGACTGTGAATCTTCGTGAGTCCAATGCTATGACTGCTACTGTTGTCACAGATGCTGCTAAACTACATAGAGTGAAAGAAGAACTTACAATTATATAGCCAACAAGGAGGGACTTAAGGAGTCTTTATCAGCTCTGAATGCCACGCTTGAACCGGTCAATGCCGAATGTATTGAGACCAAAGTGGTGGCGGATGCGGCTAATCCAGAAATTGCCAATGCGCATGTGGATATAGACAAAACTAATGCTGCTACAGACATAGCAAAGGAGAATCTTATTGCTGCCTTAGAAGAAGCCTTAGCAAGCAATCCTGTGCAGAATGGAACAGTGGTACCTACGACGTAGAAATACAACGTATAAAAAAGTTGCAGCATAAGGAAAAGTCACGACATACGAAAAGTCAGAATATACAGAATCTCTTGCTCAAGTAAGGTTTCCGCCACCCATTGAGAGACAACAATTTTTGAAAGAAAGGAGGAAGAACAAAATAAGCTTTTTTCCCAAATTGTAACCAATCTACCCCTGCATGTACCAATTGCATGCTAGCAATAACATCCTGACCGACGTGCTTGGAAGAACTGCAGCAAGACTAGCAAGTTAAATCAACCAAGCTACTGCCTATATCTGTAGCGGACAGACTAGCAAGCCAACCTAAACAGCAATATCCAGAGTCTATTAACACTACAAGTAACCTAAGTAGCAAGCCTAGCCATGTCTGTAGCATAGCGAAGCCTATTAGACAAGCCATGCAGCTGTCCCCATTTGTTTTAGACAGATTAACAAGCTGACATAAGCATCCGGCGAAATATCTAGACCGGCGTCTAGCACATGCATGCGACTTAACGCAGGGCTAGCTTGCATCTAGATTTAGCGTGCTCACAAAAGCAACCTGACCAATCTGCAGCATATTAGCATGTAGCAATTGCACGCTAGCACTAAGCACTGCTAAGCCTATTAGACAAGCACATAGCTCTGCTAAGCCTATTAGACAAGCCATGCAGCTCCTCCTATCTGTTTCAGACAGAGTAACAAGCTGACCTGAGCATTTGGAAATACATTTGGATGGAATACCTATTAGCTCAGCACAACTAACTACCATGTCTAGACCAGCATCTAGCATATGCATGCAACTTAGCGCAGGACTAGCTAACCTATCTAAAACATGCAGCTAGCTTTAGCAAGCTAATAAAAGCAACCTGACCAACCCATCTGCACAATCTGAAGCATATTGTACTACTCTGCATAAGGGTAGCTGGCAAGCTGCAGTATATAGAATTACGAAAAAGGAAGTTATATGATGCAGCATTATGAGGAGAGTGATAATACATACCAAATTGACACTACCATGAGTTCATCGCTTCTTTGCAGCATATGTTACCACCGTGTCAGCATTTCCAAGGTCTTCAAAGTCATCATCGTCGTTGTCTAAAGTTTCAAATTGCTTGTCCATTGCTCAAATTTTCAATGATTCTGGCCACAAAATAGCACCACTTGTAGAGTTGTTCATCAGTAGCATAAGGCCAGAAATTCATAAGCATTCGTCTAGTAGTTGATTCTAGTACATAATATGAATCAAAGACCTCTACTAAATCTGTTACTATGTGCATGGAAAATGTAGATACAGCAGCATACAAGAATTTGAAAATAATTAGTTATGAGCAAAGCTTTTGCTTTGAAAAACAATCATCTCAAAATGCATAATCTATTATTAACAAGATTAAGAAAAAGATTCACTGTCACAACCATTTTCACAATGACTATTCCTGATGATGAATCCTTGTAAGAGTTTACAAATAAACAATCATACCGTAATCCCAAAGGAACAAAGGAATTTCGCGAAGACCATACCGTAATCACGAAGACCATATTGTTGTACATATTCAATTAATATTTCATCCTCCTCTGGCATCCATGGGCCTTTTCTCAACACCTCTGGCAGCTTGGAAGCAAACTAATCCGTCGCTTACCAAATCTCAGAGCTCTTTACGGTCCAAGCTCTGCATCTGCTTCTGTGCTGCAGTGACAGACCAATGCTTCGCTTTCATTCTACCAAGCTCAAGGAATACAGAAGTATCAATACCAAATCTGCTGCCTCAGCGAAATCTCAACGGCAGAGGCTGACGAAACCCTAGGAAGCTGTAGTTGTGGCATTGGAAGCTGTAGTTGTGGCATCTGCTAGTTGCGGCAGAGATCCAAACATAAAGGCTCTGAATGCAAATTCTTAGGCCAAATCGGTGCTCCAAATTTGGTTGCAAAGAAGCTCCAAATTTGATTGCAACCTGTTATCAAGCGGACAAAAAGACTCAAACTTCCTGGTCTGTGCAAAACACCATCGGAAGCTTGGTATACCTCCAGAACTGGCAGAGGCAAAGCTTAGGCGCTAAAAACAGAGGATGCAGCTTGGCCGAATCCAGACGCGTCGCAAGAACAGTGCGCCCGCCAAATCTGATTCGGCTTTTTTATTATTATTTTTTTGCCGCCCTTATTTTTTCCTCAGAAACCAGCATCAAGAATATTCGAAAAGCATTTTTTAGCACGATTATCATTCCATATATGAAGCAGTATCATTTTTTGTTCTTAAAAAAATAGAAGATAATTTTTCTGGGCCGAGCGCAGCCCTGGCTCTGACACGTACGCACCCATTGCATTTGCAAATTGAAGAAAAAAGAAAAAAAACTAGGGATGCCACGTTTTTGTTATCTGCTTTGAATCAATCTCCTACGTCGAATCTCCTTCTCTCGCTCTCCACTTCCGCCGCCCCATTCCCGGGTGAGATCGCCTCTCACACCGGCCAAATGCTCTCCACTTCCGGGCCCCCATTCTCGGGCGAACTCCGCGGTGGGCAAAAATTTGCAAGATTCAGTAGGCTTCAAGGGATTTACTTTGAACTCAGTAGGCCTTAAGAGATTTGGTGGCTTGAAGCCTTGAAGGATTTCTGTGCATTGCAAACGGATCCGCAACATATTTTTTGAGGGGTGAGGTAGGCCACGCCTTGCCGCCTTCACGTACCAAGTTTCCTTCCAAGGAACATGGTCCGCCCCGCTTTTTTACTCGCCATGCCCTAACTCTCGCAGAGGTACCGTCTCAGAAGGAGGGAAGGTGGGAATTTTGATGAAGGGGATTCCGTGAGCCCCGCCGGGTTTGTTTTTGGCCCCGATAGCTTGTGGCTAGGATTTCTTGCAAAAAACTGTCAAAAAACTGGAGACAAGAGGCAAGGAAAAGAGCGTAAGGCGTTGAAGTGGCTTGACTCGAGTGTGGGTTCGTTGGTCCTATGATTGTGGATTTGGGTGTTGATTCGTAAGAAGACAAAGATGCGTGTGAATAAGGGAGCCGAACCGATTAGATAGGAGACGGCAAATGCCAATATTGAAAGATTGATATGGGAACAGAGCTCTTTTGGAGAAACATACTGATTCGTTCTCTTTGTTAGTATTGATCTTTTATTGATGCATTGCTATGCCCAGTGCTGACAAATTTTCTTCCACGCAAATGGCGACATTTTCGCAAGGCTCATCTTGGGATGGCCATGCACCGAATGTATTTGAGCGAATAATTCCGTCTCCAATGCATTTGCTTTTAAATTGGAAGGCAGGAAGGGACGTATTCCGTAGGTTTCAATGTGGTGAGTTATCACAAAGATTTATCCACACAAGTTGTGTAAATTTCATAAATTTCTTTTTAAACTGTTGTGTGTTCAAAGCCTTTCTGAGCTTATATCTATCATAAGCAAGGTGTTCAAAGCATATCTAAGCTTATATCTATTATTAAGCAACGTTTGGAAGATATTGATTCATATCGGATCCCTCAATTGATGGTAAGTATCAGTTCACTTCCTGTTGTCATTATTGGTAAATGCAAATCCTAGGTCATTATTAATGGGTCCTTTCTTTGAAGTACGAGGATGATGAAGGTGATCGGGTTCTGCTTGCAAGTGATAGTGATCTAATAGATGCTGTAAATTTTGCTAGAGTTTCCGGTTAAAAGGTAAAAGAACATGCCATGTTGTCTTTGTTAAAGTTTGATAGTGTACTGGTTCCGACATTCAAGAATTTGTGTTAAAACTGACTATCTTCTTCTTTTAGAATCTTTGACGTGGAATGTTAAAAAGCTATGTTAGAGATAATGTTCGCCCGCAGACCCTTACGCGGGGTAAGGACCTGGCGAGCCCCGGCAACATTGCGGGTTCAAGTCCCACCTGTACTTGAGTTGTCATGTTAACCAAATATAGAAAGGTGACCCATCCCAAGCGCTAATGATTGCGTAGGTGGAGGACATGGGGTCGAGGAAGAGAAAGTCACGGGCGGCCGATAGGCCGCGATAAGTTTCTTGTATATGTTTATTATATAACAAAAAAAAGGGCTAGCCATGAGTTGCATAAATATAATACAAGCTCAAATTTTGATGTATTGAAAATTTGATTATAGGTCAAAATCGCGTGGATAAGTATTGAATAAGATCTTCTTATTATAGGTTCTTTTGTAAATATTTAATATAAATAGAATCCGTTAGATCATGGTGGTGCATTACATAGAACAACTTCATGATTACAAGAAGAAATTTATAGGTAAACTTTATCGCCACAAGGACTATACAAAGAAATTTATGGGTAAACCTTATCGCCGCAAGATGGGGATATCTTATCGCCTTAAGAAATTTCTTTGATCTTAGATTATTTGCTAGAGTAGCTACGTCCTTGATATCAGTATGTAGGGAATCAATGGTGTAGTTAATATCTCAAAGTTATGCTCATCAAGATTGACCAACAAATAAAAAAACCATGAAAAACTCGACTATAAAGCAAAGTTTCATTAAATATGGAATATATAGGGTAAGTTGGAATAATTTTAATGTAGGGTGTTTGGAGGGTTATGTATACCTCTATACTTATAGTAGGGTTACATGTATTATAAAGGGTTATATATACATGTTGCAGGAGAAGGTTATGTATATCGTATATGTCACTACATACATATGTATGCATATATGTGTACATGATACTCAAATATATAACCAATCCTTCCAATGTATGGCTGCTGCAAGGTTATCCTAAATTGGAAGGGTTCCAATGAAAGGGTTATATATACCCTATATAATGCTATGCCTATACCATTTTATACATCTATCTATCTTTAATATATAATACATATACATAAGTATCAACCATGCATAAGACATTTGCTTACCATATGCCATTATAGCCTCCGCTATGTCATTCGTTCCAACACCTGCAACAAGAAGAAGAGGATGGAAATATATTATGAGTTATATATAACCAGACTTTCTGGACCACAAGCATACCATGGATGATGTATCTTAAGAGGATGGAAATATATTATGAGTTATATATAACCAGACTTTCTGGACCACAAGCATACCATGGATGATGTATCTTTTCAATGGTATATCATGAACCACAATTTGTTTATTCACATAATGGTCATTTGTGGATTCATGTCATCAAATATTCTAAATGGCATTTAATATGGATCTAATGCCAATTACATTCTGTCATATAATAGAGTGTCAGCTATATTTGAAGCTAAATGGAATGATCAGGTATCTTTGTTGGAGTTATATAGCCTAAATACAGATGAAGGTTGCATTAATAGAGCTTAAATGGCGCAACGGCCCTATTTCATGCTAAATAAATCTAGGGAACTAGTTAAATGGCGCACATGCTCCATTTAGCTCAATGGAGAAAAAGTGATTCCATTGAATTTTGGCTCCATTTAAGCTAAATGGAGCTTATGCCCATTCTGATGGTAATTTCAGCTTGAAATGGGGTCATTTGCACCATTTAAAAGCTCCATTTGAACTCAACTTTCGACTTTATTTAAGCTACATTGTAACTCAAAAAATGTGGATCGAGATGGGCGGATCTTTTATTATATTATTATATCTAATCGAGTATCGGTTCAATTGTATACTACCAATGCACATTGAAAATTATAGCATTCTATCATTCAATCAAATATTAAAATCTACACCACTAACCTGAGATGTAGTAGCATAACGAAGTTGCCAATATATCCGCGAGCGATTCAACAAATACAACAATTTCAACAAGATCTGCAGGCGCCTAAGATAAACTCAATGTAAGCACAAATGCAAACTCAACGAGATCAATTGCCATCTAATTTACCAAGATCAACACAATGTGGAGGCGGAAGAGGCTTACGAGAAGAGGCGGGCTCAAGAATAAAAGCCAAATAGCATCCTTCCCAAAAAGAATTGTACAATCCACATCGAAGGGTTTTGAATTTTGAGCGGGGAATATTGGGGAATTCATATTTTGAATTTTAAATTTCAGTAGGGATTTTGGGGGAAATTTTAAATATGGAGGAGATTTAAAATTCAAATTTCAAAGTGCAAAAAGCGGGGTCTGGATTCTATCCGTTTCTTCTCCTCCTCCACCATTCCCTCCCCACTCCTCGCCCCTCCTCCGCTATTACATTTGCATCTACCTCATCCCCTCCATCGCCTTGAGCTCCTATAGCGCTTCCTCCTCTGGCGCCTCCTCTAAGATTGGATTTTATGCATTTCTTCTCCAACACCATCCATCCCCGGGCCTCCCTGCTCCTCCCCACCTTCACTGTTATACTTGCATGTATCTCATCCTCTCCGTCGCCTTCCGACTCCTCTAATGTTTTCTCCTCTAGCGCCACCTCTGCCGCCTTCTTTTTTTACAACATTTGATCCTTGGCCAGTACCTTATACAATTGGAGTGCATATTGCATGGTCGATTCTGCAGATGAAGCAAGCTAGCAACTTGACTACATGCAATGTGAACTGTATGTATTTATTTTAATGCATTGATTTCATCTTCTGTCTTATTCTGTCTTATCTTCTGCTGTTAGGGTAAATTACATCTCTAATACTCAAATATACAAATCTTATTTTCTTAGACTCTTCAAGATATAGTGGTTTAAGTAAATGTTTACAAAAAAGAAAAAGGCTTGTGCTATCAAATGGCAAAAGAAATGACGATATATATACTTTTTGTGTGGCTGGTGAAGGAAATGTGTGTTGTGGGGCTGATCTTGCCAAATGGCGCAATGGCGCCATTTGAAGGAAATGGCGCCAATGGCCATTTGGCGAGACCAAAAAAAAAAAGTTTTTTTTTTTTTTTTTTGTGTGTGTGTGATTGTCCGCCAAATGGCGATGGCCATTTGAAGGAAATGGCATCATCGCGCCATTTGGCAGAACTAGTCACAAAAAAAAAAAAGTTTTTTTTTTTTTTTTTTTTGAGAGGCTGATCTTGCCAAATGGCGCGATGGCGCCATTTCCTTCAAATGCGCCATCGCGCCATTTGGCAAGATCAACCCCACACACACATTTCTTCCTTCGCCATTTGGCGAAAGACAAGACTTTTCCCAGTTTGTAATTGCCTAATGGTGCCATCGCGCAATTTCATTCAAATAACATTGCGACGCGCCATTTCTTTATCCCAACTGACTATGTTAAAGCTGTCGATGAGGTTTTTGACGAGACTTATTAAAATAGATTGTGCAACATATGCCTATCTCATGTAAAACTGTTGATATATTTAAAGCAAATGGTGCAGCTGCGCAATTTGCTAGGTGATTACACATAAGTAAAATGGCGCAGCTGCGCTATTTGCAAGGCCACTTCAACATTTTAATGTGTTTAAATACAACTTTACAGGAATAAATAGAGTATATTTGGACCATGTTTCAGACTAAATGCCAGTTTGTACAGGTACTTTTGCTTCATTTCATTTCAAATGCAGCAATTTTCATGCTATTTCTTATAGTTTTTTTTAGTATATGGCGCCATAGTGTTCTTTTTTTAGTGCATTTTTGCGCCATTTCATCCCAAATGCAGCAATTTTTGTGCCATTTCCTTTAGTTTTTCCACTAAATAGTGCAGATTTGATCAATAAATGTGCCAAAACACAAGGAACAAAACAATTTCAGTGAAAGTTGGAATCACGAAATTTCCATTTTTAATGAAACTGTGCTTTATATACCATGTTAGCTACCACATTACAAAGATTAACCAACGAAACCATGTTAAAAATTAGAAAATTAGATGTAAAACCATGTATTGACCATGTGTTCCTTAACAGTAGACCACTAGCAGTCTTTCTTAACAAAAAAATTGCAAAACTCAACCACCAAACCATGTTAAAAACCACTAACAATTCGCCAAGTCATGTTAGGTTAGAAAATTATGATGAAAAACCTCAAATGAAAAGGCTTTGTTAAATAAAGAAAGAAAGAAAGCCTTTTTAACGTCGCACCATTCTGATGAAAAATCACAACTAAAAAGACCTTGTCAAACTATATATAGAAAGATTGAAGCATTTTCAGTTAAAACCCGTCCCAAAACCATTAAGCATGTCTTTCTTACTCTCAATGTTGCAAACTGCATAATTAACCACCATGCCATGTCAAACCGGTACCAAAAACCTGGATAAAAACCTTCATCAGTTTCAATTAACCACATGAGAGTATAAACTAGCATGCAAAACCACAGTCCCATTCAAAAAACCACTGTAATACGTGGTTTCTATTAAGGAAAAAATGTTTTGCATAGAAAACCACTATCCTAGTGGTTTTATAGTGGCTATTTATGATAGTTAAATTTTTGGGTGCCTTGTGTCTTCTAAACCCCCAGCTGATGAGCAGGTAATACCCGACCCGGAGCGTTCTCGAAAGCAAAGCGCTTGAAGGCCCCCACCATACCCGACGTGGGACCGAAACAAAGCACCGTGGCTAGCTCGAGAGGCGTATGTGATAGACCCCGTCAAGGTCTATCAGAAGAAACTATGGAGCACAACGCCTTCATGGCGGTGGGAGGCGCATAAACACGCACTACCGAGGAGAACATGGTAAGAACGATCGAAGGTGGACATCCGACGAAGAGCCAGACTCTGAAGCCGCCACCACAGAAGCCTAAGCCTCCTAGACCACCAGGCAAGAAGAGAACCGGCAGAAAGGAAAGTGAGAGGAAAGCCCTGAGAGAGATCAGGCATTTTTAGAGAAGCTTCGCTTTTGATTCCCAGGTGCACCGTTCGGCCCCGCCCTAGTTCGAGAGGTGATCCAAGAGTACAACACGGAGATGAGGGTGTGCCGGATGAAATGTTCCGGGCAACCGCAAGAGGCAAGAGAGCAAAAAACCAGTGCAGCATTTTGAAGATTTCGGGACCTACCGCGATTCATGAAGAGGGTGACACTCATGAGGCAAGACATGCATCTTGCTAGCTACATCAAGGGAGAGCCCTTAAACCTTTGTAAATAATAGAAAAAATTTTGTTAATGTAAAGAGTTTTGGAGGAAGTAATATGTGTAATCTTGTTTAGTTAAGTTGAGTTAGTAAGTTTTAGCTTTTGTTTTAGTTAAAATGGACACTTTAAGCAAAATTGAGAGGATGTCTCACACGTCGCGCCAGGACAGAAAATGAAAAGTTCATTATCGGTCTGGGCGCAACGTGTGAGACCATGCCTCAAAAGTGCCCCAAACAGCTCCAAATCGACCAAATAAGGGTCAATTCTGCCTAACTCGATGAGTTCGGGAATTAGACCCTTTATTTTACCAAATTGGACAAGTTTAACCCATTTAGAGCGGTGTCTCACACATCATGCGGGGCCAAAAATGAAAAGTTCATTATTGGTTTGGGAAACGCGGTGAGAACTCTCCGCATAAATTCTCCACCATGCCATATCCAAATGACCTCCGGTTTGTGCAATAGGTTCATTAGCAAATCTTAGCATGCTCAAACCCCAAAAGTAGTCCTCAAATCCTCATTTGGACCCCTTAATAGGTCAGAATTGCCCAACCCCAGTAAAATTCTAAGTCATCCAAAAATTAGGGTTTTCCCCTTCTCTATAAATAGGTCCTCATTTCTCACTTAGCACCCTACAAGTTTGCTCTTGACCTTTTAGGTGATCTTTCAGCTGCCTGAGGCGCTTTTGCATCCGTTTGATAGTCTCATCTTCCCTCGATCCATGGCAACTGCTGACTTCAGGCGATGGTACAGCGCCAGTGCTCATGCTGCCGAAGCCGATGTCAATGACATTTTTCGAGTCTTCCGGAAAGAGATTGATGTCCAAGCAACCTTGCACGCAACGCCAACATATAGGCGAGTTTTGGCTGAGTTCCAAGCTAGGGTAGGTCAGTCCCTAGTGCAGCTTCCCCCTTGCACATGCTATTTTGTTCCCCGCCCATCCCTACAAGCAGCCTTGGGTGATGTCCCGAACATCGCCAAGTATTTGACCAACAAGGCACAGAGGTTGCCAGATTACATGGTCCTGACAGTTGACAGGACCAAGTACTTTTCCTACACCGCCGCCTTGGCCATATTCCTTTCCCACTGTGCTGAAAACCCAATGGGGGGAACCTCTATCCCTCCCATGGAGGTGGATCCCATAGCAGCCTCAGCAGCAGAACAGATGCTTTTGCAGTACCAGCAAGACCAGGAAGGAAGAACAGAAGAAGAGGAATCGGACGAGGAAGAGTATATAGAGCTCGACCTAGAAGAAGAACGGCGGCAAGCAGAGAGGAGCTACACAACTTCGAGCGACGCCGCCAGACCTTCAGAGTCGCTCCCCCACTAGGGCTATGCATCACAAGCCTAGCCCCCATCATGACGGTGAGGAGTTCCTACTCCCGGCCGACATCCGAATCTCAGAATGGGAGAGGGAGTTCGGCTTGAGAGCCGCCGCACCAAGCTGCGGCAAAGAACGGACTGGATGACTTCATCGTCAGGGAGTCTCAGACTTCTCGCTTCAAGTGAGAGAAGCCGACATCTACTCAGGTGAGTCGACTCCGGACATTCAAGCCTACACCAACATAAGGCAAGCAATGGAAGCTCGAGAACGCCCATCCGAGGAGGAGTTCTATGCCATTCGGGGAGCAGGATGGGGATCGAGGAGGCAAGACCCGAGCATCTTGATGCCGAACTCCCTCGACACCACCTCGCTCAAGAGGAGCGAGGGAATCGACATCGTGAGTCGACTCGACAATTAGAGACTACCAAGAGATGACCGAGGTAGAGGTCTCCATCGAATACACGAGAAGGCATAGAGCGGGAGGACAAGCGGTGGAGAGTCATCCGGCAACACACAATGAGCCATGGTCGTTGAGGTACTACTTCCTAACCTTTGGATGGGAGAATAGCGGTAATACATAAATTTAATCCGGGAGAAGAAGGAGTGTTTATGCTCATTGCACTCTACGGCTTTGGCAAGCATGCGAATAGCCGCAAATGTCGACTATCTTTGTCTAGTCAAGAGAGCAATGGCACTTGACATCTTCGACTTAGCCGTGCCCAACGGCGGGGAAGATTGGCGTGAAACGCTGGCCTACACCTCAAGCCGCAGGGTGGAAGAGTTGGTGACTTGACCTTGCAGGGCGGGTCATCAACAAGCGTCCTCGGGAACTTGGGGCGCTTTGGTAGGAAACGACCCAAGTTAAGAAGTTCCTTGAAGATAACCCATCCTACCCTGGCGATTTCAAGAATAGTTAAACTCTTGATCCCGGAGGCCTTGTATTAAGATATTATATAATATAAGTATAATTTCTTTTGCACTTTAAATGCTTGTTGATGTATCTTATCCATAACTATACCAACAACACATATAATGCAAGAGAACAAATAAAACTAACCGTGCAGCCATGACCTACTTGTGTATGCAGCTAGAGGCCGGGCTCGGGGAACGACAATATCCGAGAACATAGGGAAGAACTTGGGACTACCAGGCCACGGTAAGGAACTGTATGAAGCATTTGGTGCCATGACCTGGGAGGAGGAAATGTCGCAGATAAGAACGGACCTCGAGCAGATAAAAGCTCTCTTTAGCGACAAGGAAGCGGTTATCCGGATGGCGGTGTCCACATTAGCACCGCCGTAAGACGGCGAAGAAAAAGGACAAGAGGAGGAGCAAGAGAAGGAGGTCCCCGTAAACGGAATCCTTCAACTCAAGCTCGGTTGAGATTGAATTCCAGGAAGACGAACGAAAAAGTGCGAACGGAAGGGATATGCAGACACAAGGAGGCGAGGACCCCGGACCTCGAGAAAAAGGTAGACTTGGCATTGGGAAACGTATGGAAGGCCAGGAAGCTCGAGCAATTCTCGGCGCAGAAACGGTGTCGCATGGAGGCAAAGAGGCTTTACTCGATGAGATGGCCAGTATGGTAACGCCTATGGCATGAAGGACAAGGACAAAGGCGGGGTGGCAACAATCTGCAAAAGACGCATTTGGTGGAAGGGTATGCCAAAGGCCCCCGCGGCGAGGGGATGGGTGCAGGTTCAAAAATTTTGCTAAAGCTTTCAAAGCGCCATTACGTCCCAAAGGGAACATAAGTCCAATATGATCACGGCCGGTTTTCTGGGTGCGGCAAGGCAACAAATCAGTCGAAATATCTGAGAGGAATTTATGCGGCTAAGGCTTTATGTGTGCAAAGTTGAGCGAAAAACACGCGGTGGAGAGCTATATTGAAGGATTGAATGAGGAGATCGCTTAAGCTTGTAAGGGCAATAAACCCCAAGGCGATGATCGAAAGCGAGAGTCCAAGGCAATAAGTTTGCAAGGAGCGGGGCCTCTGAGCAAATGACCCGAGGCGGCATTATCACCGGGGATAAAGGCAAGGCAGCGAGGGAGTTATAGCCCTAGGAGCAGCTAGGCGAGGTCGGCTAAAGCCCCATATAGTGGCAACTATGGGAAGCGGCGAGGAAAAAAGCGGTGTCCTTCAAGGACAAGGGGAGAGGTCAAATTACTCCAGCGGTGCGGTCCTTCTTGCAAGCCATGCCCAGGAGAAGAGCAGTGCATAGAAGCGGCTTTGCCGGATGCTTCCAGCCTGGGCCCACGGGGACAGCTGCCCCGCCGTCATGGCCTTGGCCTTCGCTAAAGGTGGTTAGGTGGATGGGACACTCCATGTCAGCGGCGGCCGTGCGAGGCAGCCCCGACTATATTGGGGTGAGTGTCATAGTTTTGCCGCCATAGATCTGAGAACAAAAGAGAATCAATATAAAAGTAATCTCCACGGTAGGGAAGGCCAAAGCCAAGTCTTTCATAAGTCTTGATAGGGGAAGTAGCCACAACTTTGCATCCCCAAGAATGGTTGAAATATTTGAAGTTGAAACCATTAAAGTCCAAAGCCGAGGGCACTGTAATCTTAGCAAGTGGGGCGATAAGGCAAACGGCGAGGCAAGAGGATCAACCGACGCATCGACTTGCGGGGATTAATATCGGATGGGGCAGAAATCATGGCATGGGTATTGACAAGTCGACTTGATCATAGTCAATGGAGTATCTTGGACCAGCGGGGGCCATCATTGATTGTGGAAAGCGGAAGGTGGCCCTCACAATGCCCGGCGGCAAGATCATTGAGATCTGAGGTAAAAAGTTGTCCCCATCATGCGGTGCATGTCTTCTAAGTGGCTGCTCAAGTGCATCAAGCGGCGGGGTAGCATACATCTTCAAGCTTGGATCGAAGAGAGGAAGCGGAGGAAGGCAAGGAAGATAAGGTGCTTTCGGCAAGTTGCCCAAGCCAATAGCTAAGTTGATCACGGAGTTTCCACGATCTCTTCGGATGAGATCAAGCACCTCCCTCTTCTGGGGGAGTTGAGTGTGAGATGCTTTTCGAGCTGGGAATGAAACGACAAAGCAAGGCTCCATATAGAATGGCTGCGGCAGCGAGGTGTTAGCAGTAGCTAAAGAAGCAATTGTAGGAGTTGCTCGACTTAGGCTTCATTAGACCTAGTGTCTCACCATTGAGGCACCCATTCTTTTGTCAAGAAGAAGAATTGGCGGTTTGAGGATGTACATAGACTATAGGCGGTTGAACAAGCACACCATCAAGAACAAGTATGGGCTCCCGGATCGGATGACTTCGATGGATCAGCTCCAAGGGGCCAAAGTCTTCTCAAAATTGACTTGAGGTCAGGCTATCATCAGATCTGAATAAAGGAAGAAGACATCCACAAAAGCCGCATTGAGCAGTGCGGGCACTATGAGTTCCGCGGTAATGCCTTCGGCTTATCGAATGCCCGGCAATATTCATGAGGCTCATGAGCGACATCTTCAGGGAGTTCTTGGACACCTTTGTCATAGTATTCTTTGATGACATTTTGGTGTATAGCAGATCCCTTGAAGAACATTACAACACCTAAGGAGAGTGCTTGAAGTTAAGGGAGGCACCGGTTATCGCCAAGTTGTGAAGTGCCACTGCATAGCGGAGAAGGTGGAATACCTAGGTCATGTGATCTCGAGAAGGAATCTCAGCCGGATCGCCAAGATTGAAGCGGTGATTGAGTGGCGGCACGAAGAATGTCCATGAGGTCAGAAGTTTTTCGGCCTAGCGGTACTCTGAGGAAGTTTGTGAAGAACTTTGCAAGATAAGCGGCCCGCTAGCGGGACTTGAGGGTGGAAAAGGTGAAAGATTGGGCAGACCATTGGCACAGAAAGCCGGGGGGTTTTGAATTGTTGAAGGAAGCTTTAACGTGGCCCTCGTCTTGACCACGCCGGAGACCAGAGAAAGACAAGTTGGTGGCAATGACGCATAAAGCAAAATATACAGGTGCGGCGCTCATGCGAGGAAGAAGCGAGTAGTAGCATATGATTCGGGAGGAAGATGAACGGCGAAAGCGCTACCGATCTACGATCAAAATTGCTACGGTTAGCCGGGGCATCAAGAATTTGGAGGCACTACCTCTTGGGAAGGAAGTTCCAATTGGACCGCAGAGATCGTGAGCCTCCGTATGTATTCGCATAACCACACCTTAACACGAAGGGCGAAGGTGGATGGAGTTCCTCGAGAAGAGTATGACTTTGATAGAGTCTACAAGCGGGGAAGCTCAGCGTGGTAGCGGATGCGCTTTCAAGGCATCCCCTAACAACTAGAGTGCATTGCAATGCAATTTCGGCGCTCTCCGGCCGATTCGGAAGGCGATTGAAGAAACCTTGCCAACAGATGTGGACTTCAAGGAAGTATGAGCAAGCTTATGCGGGGAGGCAAGACAGATAAGGGAGAGAAACCTTCAAAAATTTTAAGAAGGAAGGTAATCTCTTGTACCATAAGAACAAGTTGTGCGTCTGCGGAATCATCGGGGGTAAGGAAGTTGATTCTCCACGACACCCAACACCCAATAGCTGGCCATGGAGGATTTATGAAGACATATTTCAAAGTCTTGAAAGCAGCTATTATTGGCCAGGAATGAAGAAGCAAGTAGCTTCGCTCATCAAGGAATGTCGGCTATGTCCGTGAGATGAAGGCGGAACAGCCTACGAATTCGGGGGCATTGGAACCATTAGCGGTGCTTGGCAGCTAAGTGGGAGGTCATCGGCATGGACTTCAATAGAGGGCTTCCAAGGGCGGTAAGAGGGAAGGATGCCTTGATGGTAGTGGTCGACAAGTTGTCGAAGATGGCACATTTTGTGCCTTGCGGGGACCCAGACACGGCTATGGATCTGTGAAGCTCTTCACCAAAAGAAATCTTGGGGCTCCATGGAATGTCAAGGGAGATTATCTTCGACGGGGATCCGAACTTCATGAGTGCCTTTTTGGCGGGACCTCTTTTGCGACAATTGAGGCGAAGCTATCCATGAGCACCGCCTATCATCCTCGGACGGACGGGCAAGCGGGGCGGACCAGCGAGAATTTTGGAGGATATGCTACAAAACTATATCTGGAACAAGCAAGGTATGTGGGAAGAATTTATTCACTTGGTGGAGTTTGCATTATAATAGCACCAAGCGGGAATCATCCCAAATGTCGCCGTTCATGATCAATTCACGGCTACCAATGCCTAACTCGGACACTTGGCACAACCCGTGTCAAAAGTGGAAGTTTCAAGGCAAATGTTGGAGGCGACATGCGGCGCTCGTGGAAAGAAGTTTGAGGGTATCTTCTGGCAGCAAGGAGTCGACAAAAGAGCATCGCCGACAAGCACCGGACAGTCAGAGAGTTCCAAGTTAGAGATGATGTATGGCTCAAGATCAAAGTGAAGCAGGCGAAGCTCCGCATCGGAAATTGTAAGAAGCTTGCTCCAAGGTGGGCTGGACCTTTCAGAATAGTCAAGAGAATAGGTAATCAATCCTACAGATTGGATCTCCCAGCACACCTAAAGATTCATAAAGTCTTCCACGTGAGTTTGTTGAAGAAGCATACTCCAAATCCAGACGAAGTCTTGGACACTCCAACGTTGTTGGAAATGATGGAGGAGCAATTTGGAGATAGTTCGGAATTGATTCTTGATAAAGCCTTCAAGAAAGCAAGGAGATCAGAATTTCTCCAATACTTGGTCAAGTGGAAACACTTACTTTAGGTGGAAGACGCGACATGGGTACTTAAGAAAGATCTATTAAAGCAGTACCCACAGTTTATGGAGCAATGGGACGGCAAGGTCATCTCCGAAGAAATCGGCTCAGGCATGTCGATTTGTGTAGATTAATGTCTTGTATAGTTAAGATTAATCTACGCATGCAACCTATGCTTGGTATGGGTTGCATGCGTGTTACCGATGATGAGACCACTACGGTGATCTCTGGGGCGTGGTGTAATGTCAATGTAGGCATGGCGGTTCGCTTGGATGAGTGGAAGGTAGATTAGAAAGTCTACTTACGTTTCCGCGGAGTAGGCGACCTCGAAGAAAGGAGGTCATTGGGGAATGCATTGATAGGAAAAGCACCTCTAGTCAATGCCTACGGGAGGACCCTATCCTTCACGCCCCATATACGGAAAGGACCCTATCCTCCCGTTGGGCAACTAAAGGTGTAGGCATGGCGCCATATAGGCATGATAGGGCTATTTGTCTCCATGGCCATGATGGAAGAAACATCCTCTTTACAGCAGGGAGATTAGCCATGCATTCATGTAGATAGATGGGGTGGTTCCCTTATAACCAAATTTATTAATTAATTAAAATGGTACTAGCGTGAGTGTCGACACAGGCCAATAGAGCTCAGGAGGCAAGGAGGTCGAACTATGAAGACTTGCAACACAAATTTTGTTGGAATGTGTTGCAAGGAATGAAAAAGTACCTCGAGCAGCATAACTGTATAGGGAACCTTGTCTTGCATCTGAGATAAGTGAATTAATAAGTACCTTGTTTTTAATGGAAGTAAGAAGGGATAAGTTATTTGATAATGTAATGATGTAATAGTGTTTTAGAAATATTACCTTAAGGTAATCCCTAGTAATTATGTAAGTATAATAGTAATACATTGGATGCATCAAGTTGATTGCGGGTTAGGAAGATCCCAAGGTGGGGGGACCCCCGATCTTTGCGGACGGCATCATTTCAAGGTGGGGAGAATGTGGCGTTCGGCCACAAATTATATGGTCCCCGGGGCGTATCTTTATCTTGCCTAGATCCGCATTACCGCTCCCCGGCCCGGCGTGTCTGGCAGGCGTGTAGCAGGCGAGTAGCCCCTAGGGGGGCAACTTGCAAGGTATGTGCATTTAATTAATGTGCACATCTACCAATGTGCACATTTATCTAGGTGCACATTTTCCCATGTGGACACCTTTATGCCACCCTAGTCATTAAAGGCAAGTGGGCCACACCCAATTATCCCACATGCTTAAAGGGATAATTGAAAACCCTAACCCTAAACCCTTGTCTATTTGGGTGGGGAGAAACCCTAACTTGCCATTTTTGTCCATAGGGTTTTAGAGCTACGTTTTTGCTTGCTCAAGGGGTCAAAAGCGCCTCCCGGACTCATGCGGCGATTGGAGTCATTAGTTTGCCTTCCTAGCTTCATCTTCTAGCAGTTCAGCGGGATGGCGGAGTTCGAGGCGGGGCCGGGGGCGAGCCCAAGGATCAGGTATTTGTGGGATTTAATAGCTTAAACCGTCTTCCGGTCATTGTAGCGATGGGTTTAGCCTATTAAATGCGCCCATAGCGACCATTTAGGTTCCCAGGACTCTAACTAAAGAACCTAACTCTATGATGTAGATTAGATCTAGTTCTTTAGTTCTTCTCTGATGTATATGGATGATTTATCTCTGTGACCTCATTGTATTGGGAAGGGGGGTAGAGACCCTAAAGCTTAGTAGTTGATGCTCCTAGAGTAGCCTCTCTAGCACGCTGTAGATTCGGCATGTGTACAAGAACCACACACGGTTGTGGGTGAAGGGGCCGGGCGGCATATAAGGAGGTTCATGTTCGACCCTTGAGCGATCCCTCACGGTGTGTAAAGGCCTACCTGGGGATCACTGTGGACTAGGTCTAATGGCTTGCCACTGAGTGTGGGTAAGGCATGGGCTCGACACCCGTGGAGTGATGCGTCACTCACAAGGCCCCCAAAATTGAATCAATATGACTTTTTTTGTAATGATTTATTAGTGAAAAGGAAAACTTAAAATCGATGCGTGTTTGTGTGCCAAAAAGTTTACAAACCATATCTAGTTATACAATAAGGTTCATCAATATAGTTCCATGATGTGATAAACAAGCATCATTTTTTGGCATGGTGCTAAAACATGATAGTTGTAATTGGTCTTTATCACAGCTTCAAGTATATGATGCGTACTAATGGTTAATGTGTCAAGTTTAGTGGAATGATCTTTGATCACATTTATCTTCCTTTGGTATGTGGATATGGTAATTTTAAGTGCCTATATTAGCAACTTAAAATATAGAACATATCATAATGCTTAATATGTCAATTTTAGAGGGATGATATTTGATGCATTTATCTCCCTCGTATGTTACGTGGTAATTTTGTGATGATTGTTAGTGGTGATTGATAATGGTTAAGTTCACGATGATTGATCGTGATTAATTATTGTAACAATACAATACTAGTAATGGAAGCCGGCGTTAGAACATTAATCTAATTTTGTTGTAGACAACCATTAAGTAAAAACATATGTACATTATTTTACAAATTTGAAAGAGGTGCATGGATAGATAGAAAATTTTGAAAGGGGTGGATGCATGGACGGTGGTGTGAAATGGGTGAATAAGAGAAAGATATGTTAGATTTCTTCAATAGGAGATCCAAATTAGAAGCAAATTTGATGTGGACTCTTTTGAATGACATTAATCTATAAATGCTATATAGAGTTATGTTTATGTCAAGCATGAGGTGTCATTGTCTAAAAATTCTCTACGAATTTGACAAATAAGCCGATTGCATATTAAATGTTAGCATAAATAGATATGGCCTATTTTGTATATGTGGATTATCATCAAAGTTTTTCATTCATGGATGTAAAATAGCCCCCCAAATTTGAGGTCTCAAAAGGTGTTATGGGAAAAACATAAAGCTAGATGAAGTATCCCGACCAATGGATATTTTCACAATACTATTTTTTTAAATAGATGTTTCATCGAGTTTTGAACAACAGATGTAACAAATATGTCGTAGTAGAGTCATGTTCACATTCATAGTGCTCAAAACCAAATCATGGATTTAGAAATTTTATAAGAACTTGCCTTCTACCCGGCATCATCTTGAAAGGCTTCAAAAGAGATGTCCATAAGTAGCTTTAAGTTTATGCAATTACTTGTCATATTGATATCACGTTGAACAAATTTGAACATGAAAATATAAAAATCTTGAAGTATTTTCTGCTTGAACATTAATGCTACTCAATCAATTTATATAAAGCCAGAATACAAAAATATCTACACATGTATATATGGACATTTAGTTGTAGTAGCTACTTAAGTATTTCAAATTTATAACGAAGAATGTGGTGGATATAACAGGACGATCTCGAAGATCTAACAAACAAAAATGTTGGATCAGATTTTTTGATTATAAGCCCGGCCTTTAACAAGCGCTAACCCGGATTTTTTGCCTTTGTGGTGCGCCTTGACCATGCATCTAATGAAATGAAAGGATTGAACATAATACCCCATGAATTACATCTTTGTAGCTTACAAAATTCTAGTCTAACAAAATGCAATCTCTAACATAAAGACTAACATATAAAGTGCCAACTTCTCTTCTCGAACTTTTGATACGTTCATGAATTGGCAGGGAGCTCACTCCCAAAATGTTTAAAGCTATAAATATGCTCTGAAACTCTTGGAAGCATATACACCACAGCAGGGAGCTCACTCCCAAAATGTTTAAAGCTATAAATATGCTCTGAAACTCTTGGAAGCATATACACCTGACCCAGAAAGCTTGAATCTACAATATAATGCTAAACCATACCGATTTTGCAACATAATGCTACCATTTTTTCCATTAAGAATGCAAATCTATCTAACACTACAATCATTGAAGGAAGGAAACTTGCATCATCTTCAACACTTGAACTTCTCCTGTCCCAAAATATGAATGTCAGTAAAGAAGAAAATTGTTTCACAAAACCAAAGCAAGTGTACTCCTTGTCCATATCACAATAGAAGAATAGAAATACAGACTAGATTTCAATGGAAATTATAAAATTTACTACTAATGGAAATAAAGGCAGCAATTTCGGATGCATATCTCCTACATCAAAACATTTTGGAATCTTAAAGCGTGGGCTTTGGATACAACATTAATGTCAAAGAAATTTGAAGCAGTTTAGATGGTACTTGTACGTTAGCATACTATACCAGATAAGACTTATTCAAATTCCATTGTCAATTGCTTAAATGTCATTGCCAAAATGCCTTTGCTCGCGGCAACGCGTTCTATCTCGGGCTTCCATTTTGATAATGGTATTACGTACTTTCTGACACAAAATATGCATAACACACGCCAAATGCATAGAACAATGATTGGTGATTGCCACTTAAACATATCAAAAGACATTCATGTATCAATAGATTGCGTCATAGCGAGAGGTTTGAAAATTGCATCTTGTTGAAGTTATAAGAATATATCAAAGCCTAGAAGATACAATCTTTGAAAAACAATGATGCCCAAAACACTATATGATGAATGAAACACCCTACTTGCAATAAAGCAAACCTAGTGACCAATCATATAAGGAAGGCTTGGAAAATACTCTTATTTGCTCAGATATCAAATCTGTGGCGACATCTACATTGTGGCGGTCCGGCTGATCAAATAATGAGATTCTTCTGGCCCGGTTTTACATTCAATCCAGCCTCTGTGACCACAATTTAGGCGAGGAGAGAAGCGGTTAACATTGGACTATCCATCGATGGAAAAAAGGGCCTCCATCTGAATTATTTGGCATGTCTAAAACCTATTCACAAAGAGATCATAAGATACAAAATCTCATGTAAATCTCATGCTTCTAAGGAAATATAGAAGACTAATAAGCGGTGAAGAGAATTTTATCAATCTGGAAACAACGGATAAATTGATAGCAAATTCATATATTTTAGTAAACTTGAAAGGTTATTCATGCATGCTTGGCCGATTAAGGCATCCCAATGGGCTGCTGCAATTCCTCCGACTACATCGGCTTCAACAAAATATTTTGTAAACCCGGCAAGCACACCGAGGTCTGTGGTAGATTCGGGCTGCTATTGCCATACGCCTTCTCTAGTACCCCTAGAATGATAATCGAATAATCCATTGCATATGTATAAATTTGCAAAGCTTAATGAGAACAATGTTGCATTGCATGCAGGGAGCATAAAGGATCTGGGTGTACATGCCAGCCTGCACCTATTGTTCATGTGCATAGACTTGTGGTTACTAATATGTGTACCTGCAAGGAAACGTTTGGGATGAAAAGGAATCTAGATCGAGTCTTTCGATAGAAAGCCTTATACAAAGACAGAGAAGAGAAATAATTATCAGAGAAAGAAACAATCATCAGTGAAGAGAAACAATTATCAGTAACGGATGGGCATCGAAAGTTATAAATAGCATTTCAGCTTATACCTTAAGGCGTTGATTTTTCCAGTGGCTGCATCAAATATGAATGGTCTATATCCATTGCGGATGTTGAAGGTTGTCAAATACATCTTCAGTTAAGTTAACAATGGAGGATTGTCAAAAACTCAGTTGTAGCATGGACTCGCATGCATGTCAACAAAACGTTGTAATGACTCTTCAATAAACCTTTGGTAAAAAAGGGAATATAAGTACGGTCTGTGATGGATAATAGATGTTAGAATTTGGCTTGCTTTTAAGATTAGAATAAAAGGAATATACTTGAGTGGCATGGCATCCTTTCTAAATAGGATCACACAATCGACCAATGTACAGAAGAGGCATCTTAATTGTTAACAGCATATTAAATAGTGAATACAAATCTTGATGAGAATGGCAGCACATCTGCATACTTACCCTCTAAAAGATCCTATACACAAAAGGAAGTTGAGCTAATGCTATGGCATGGAGATAATAGATTCTATTCTTGATGGAATTGCATCTGCAAAGGCAAACATCAAAGAATCATTTCTGTAAAACATTTCAAGAAGTTACAATAGAATTTCAAATCCTAGGTCGCTGCAAAGGCTGCAAAACACTGCAAAGGCTGGTCCTTATAACGCTACGTCATTATCGTGCACTTTGTAGTTCAAAGGAAGGTGGCAGTCAATGTAGTGCAAAGGAAGGTGGCAGTCATGCTCCTATGGCATCATGAGATGATATTGCTGCTATGGACTTCTTGATGACGGAGAATAATAGTCCAGCAAAACCTTGTCACTGGTAAAGTATTGTACTTTCAATTACCACCAACAGAGACATTTAAAGTTTGAAGTTACATATCTTGATCTCATCAAGTTCTTACAATGTTGACCTCACATGGTATACCATTCTAAATCTGTCAATGGTAAACAACCTACTAAATTCCAAAAAGCGAGAAAAGTGTTGCATATGAAATAGATTAGAACTTTGAAGAATTACGGATACTAATGAAGATAAGGTAACAAACAATGAGATTCAATACATAGTCAAAATGCATAAATAGCTAAAAGGAAATTTTGAGCTTGCATTTGCCTACCTATGTAGTCTTTTCCTTCAAGCACTGGATAGAGCAGGCTTAAGTCTTGATGGATTCTTGAAAGCACAGACAAAAGCAATAGGTGATGCTCGTATTGCCTGGATTCGTTTAAGAAATTAGAACCAAACATATATTCAAACCCAACCAAGCATGCTTTCAGACCAAGCACTTCGAAGATGGATTAGGAGAAATACAAAATCTACATACAAACAAATAACTTGAGGGAGATTTATAGCGGTCTAGGAATTTCTTCAAGCTCTCGACATACAACTGGCACGCAAAGCCCTTTGGTTGCTTAAGTCCTTTTGTGAAGAATAGAATAAGCCCATGTTGTGAACAATATCTCTTGTGATTGGGTTGATAGAAGTAAGAGCCCATGCCAAGCATAAAAATGCATCGGTGCATCACTTCGTCTTTGCATGCAGCTCATTCAAAATCTGCGGTTTGGAATCATATAACAAAGCCACTAAAATGTACAAAAGAAGTGGAAAGCATGCAACCTTGACCATGGCGAAAGACCCGACCTTTGCATGCAACCAAGAAGCATCTAGATTCTCTGGCTAGTACACCGGATTAGCATCGGTTGTAGGCTTGCTTAAAAGCGGGATAAAGCGTGGCTCCCATCTTTGAGGGATAACTGAAAATCCCATACTTCATACTTGAATTCCAAAATCATGGTAAAACTCACAACCCGATTTTTTGGAACATCGGGGAAACTTTTTAGATCTCTGAAGCCCCCATAACCTTAGAAAAGCTGACTGAAGAAAAAAAAATCCAAAAAGTTTTTCACTTGTCGGAAAAACCAAATTTAAACAATAGATGGTAATGATTTAGATTTCTTGATATGAATTGCTTTTGCATGATACCAAATAGTTAAAGCGAATACATTATAACACTTTTGCAATGGAAATGTGAACATGTGGGATTTGAACCCACAATTTACCATATGTTTTACAATGATCGGATCAAACACAATTAAATGGAGCAATTCAAAAGCCAAATTGCCTTACACGGTGCACTTTCAAAATGGAAAGGAAAAGAGGTTGTCTTAAGAAAAAGAAGCATATATGGTGCAATTTCAAAATGGATAGGAAAGGGCTTACCTAATATAATATGTAAAAAATCATGCTAAGCACGGATAGATAAAGATAGTTTTTTAGTAGAAAAAGCAGTTAGAAGATGAACAATAAACAATTTGAAGATGACAATTGCTATCTCTCAGTTCGAGAATGGAATTTGACCTTGAACATTACGCAAAACAAATAGAAAAGGACAAGTAATAAAATTGCCATGTAATCGTGCAACAAACCAGCTCAAAGTAAATAATTAAAGAAACAAACATTGCAAGAAACATGGCGGCTTGGGGTTACACGGTAGAGATGCATCGGACAATGTGCTTTATCACTGAATGTCTTGGGCTTTGAAGCAAAAGATTGCAAAGATCGGATATCGAGTTGGACACATATTATCTGATTGCCTAAGCTTGAGCATGTCATGCATGAAATATTGCCCGCGATACAATTTTACTGCGGAAATAAATCTCATTCTAAGATTGCCAAAGTATTTGTAAGATAGCCAAGCTCTATTCTTTGGCATCTGCAATAAAAAACTATCTTTGCCGATTACCACACAAAGTTTCAAGAAAAAGGATCAATAGAAGTTAAAAAAAAATGCATACAAGAAGAAACACTCAAAACCGGACCACCTTTGTTGTTTTCGTTGAGACAAACCACATATCTAATAAGAAAGATTCATAAGGAAAAAATGCAAGAATCTTTGTCACGAATATTGATATAATAGATCTATAGGACTGCCAAGATCTCAATAGAATAAGAAACATAGAAGAGCAAATGCATCGCATTACTGCGCACCAAAAAGCGACTGCATGCACTCAAAAGGTGTGGCAAAAGGCATCGGCATTAGAAATGGCGTTATCGAGAATGCCATAGCATCCATTATTTGTTCCACCCGTGTTAGAAAGTTCCGCGAAATAATAGGGTTAGGGTTATGTTTTTTAGATTGACTGAACCAATCAAAAAATAAAATATGTATGCCCCTTAATTTCGTATCCTTCAAAAATCGATAGACATATAAATTGATTGCCCCAACAATCTAGAAATGAGCCTAGTTCCTTTTTTCTATTTTTGGAGGGGCTTCGGGTGTGTGTGCCGATGAAGAAATTGCAAATAACACAATCGTTTTAGGTGTAAAGCATTTTTGCATTGGATGTGCCTTACGTATGCCCATTTTTCTTTCCATGCTATAAAATTGGAAAGTCAAATATAAAACATTTGTATCTACTCACTCAAACTATCTATCCATCTATCTATCTATCTATTGGATTTTATGTATTGCATTTTTACAAATGACATGTGCCAAGGTTGCCTAAACATTGCTTCCACCACATCATGCTCCCTTTATTTCCCCCCCAAGGTTATATTAGTATTGCATAGAGTATAAATTGTATTTTTGCAAATTTATGGCAAGGTTGCCTAAACATTGATTCCACAAGTTCCAATCAATTAATGCACATCTCGAACAGCTTTGCTCGCACACACACACGCATGCACCACACACTAAAAATAATACTAGACAACAGACCTGTTATGTATAGAAGAGAACCACAACATTTAGCATCTAGACTTATAATTTGAATGTGCAACAACTTTTATATATCTATTCCTACCATGCATTATCAAATTCCACTATGTATATTACGATTTCCTTGCCCTTCACTTCTTCTTCATGCATGTCCATGTGCTCCACATGCACAAGACATATAAGCAAATAGATCTTTGCTCCACTGCTACTACCAACATCACTATGAATCACACGTGCCTATAGATGCCTCACATGGCAGGCACACTTCTCTAGTGGAAAATGAATAAGAATAGAATAGAATAGAATAGAATAGGTTTTTAGCGTCCACGGAGACCAATTGGCCTATGGGACCCAAACAACAAAGAGAGAGCAGCAAGCATATTACTGACAGGATTAAAAAACCCCCGCCCCGAAGGGTTTTCGAAATCAAAGCCCTTTTCCACAAGTTTTATTTTAACAATAAGAAGTCGTATTTAATTAAAGTGGGACTCATTCCATTCCCATTTTTTTCGGAACCCGGTTAGTTTACATAAAAAGTAGCACCCCGAGCCGAAAACTATCCTTAATTCCATTTTTGAATAAAACTACGAATCAGGAGCTTTCTTTGCAGTTTTTCACAGTGGTGAGTCTAGAACAAAAACAATGCAACTGAAACAAAGGAAATTCATTAAAGTTTAAAACCAAAGATCTAGTTGAAAAAGAATTTTTATTAATAAATTGAACAGATACAATGTATTTTACATGGGGCCTTGAGAGACCATGGTGGTCTTCTTTGTCCTCTGATTACATCATCTTGGTAGGTGGTCCACCTTAGGGGATTAACTTGCGGGGGCTTCTTCATGCCGTCACTGTAAGCCTTGGGGGCAACTGAAGAGTGTGGAATGCCTCCGTGGAGGTGCCCTCTGGAGCTACCGGCCGACCTGTCACCCGACTTCTCCACTCGCCTCCAGCGACCTTTCATCGAATATGCTCCTTCCCCAACCTCCGTGGATGCTATGCAATGCTTGCAAGATGCTTTGAGCTTCCTGGACTTTCATTTGTTCTTAGCTGTTCTTTATCCCGAGGTGTAGCGAGCAACCTCTGGTCGGCGAGCAACCTTGTCCCAAAGGCGGGCAAAGTGTAGCGTGGCCGGGATACGTACTTGTGAAGCAATTATTTCTTCCGCCTTGAAATTTTGGGATCGTAATCGCTGGGCGGTCTCTGTGATGCTGGCGGGATGCGTCTTTGGTGTCGGATCTGTGCCTAAACCCACGGAGCAAGGAGAGTATGATTAACAATTCACGGTGCTATTAGTCAAAGCGAAGAAAGAATGTTGAAATCAAATTACAGCGGAGAACATTCATTCCATACTGGCTGCATCAATGGCGTGGGAAGTAGTGTCTTTCTCGACTTCGAGAAGAAAGGTATAAAGAATCAAAAGTACAACCATTCTCATTAGAATATGGTTGCATCCAATCCTGCGGAAGCATACAAATGCTTTTGTCAGCGAGACAACCAGCATGCCTTTCTCCGACTCGGCGTCGAGAAAGGCCGAAAAACAATGTACAAGCATTATCATAATAGATTGTGGCTGCATCGGTCACACAATCAAACATACAAATGGTTTCATCAACCGACAAGCATGCCTTTCATTTCGTGGTCGAGAAAGACATCAAACTCAATATACAAGTATATTCATTACAAAATGGTCAATACATGTGTTCACGTTCGATTACAATATTCACACAATTTGACTATTATCGGCGGGGTCACTCTTCTTGTTCACCAAAGTATTTGTCGTCCATAGCTTTCATGATGAAACTGCTCTCTGGATCGGGTTCGTGAGGGCTCGGATAGTTAAGTAAGCATTAAAGAATGGCAAAGAGGGATTCCGCCAAGGCGGAGACGCCAGTCCAGAAGGACAACCACCATCCGTCTCATATTCTTGGTCGATGCTTAAGCCTTGTGATTGTATTTTGCGGCGTTATGATAGCACTTGTACGTCTATGATAGCGTGTTGTGTTTGCCATAGTCTGGAATTGCTCATAAACCTGTCGGCCTTTTCACCATTATAGGCTTCCCCTTTGTGATGGCTGGATCGGGGTCCTTCACATGCTCGACCCTTTCGTTTCCCCAAGCGAACTTGAACTCAAAACTGAAATGCGAGAACACCAAGAACATTGACAATATTTTTTCTTTGCCATACAAGACCATATGCCCGCCGAATCCCGTTCGGGCACCATTCAATAATTTTCTTAGCTCTAGGCCTGGGATACACTATTTTATGCTCTCATTTTTGATTGGGATGCGAGGTGTTAATCTCGGGGGCGTCTTTGTCGTGTGGTATCTTTGCGACTAATACTCCATTGGCGTCAAATATTACAAGCTTGGTGGGACCGGTGGATCGGTTGAGTTTGGCTCGACCATATTTCGGTTCATCCGGGATCCAAATGCGGGATCATTATCTTCTCCAGGTCCTTTTACATGTGCTCGCTCTCGGATTGTCTTTGGGAAGTGCATTCTCCTCCTGGTGAAGTGAACGATGCTTTCCAATGACAATGATCCCGAGTCGTTGACGAATTCTCGAAATGATGATCAAAAAGGAAGCAGTTTTCGACTCATGAAATGAAAAAAGGTATTGAAAGAAGCGTTTTCTCGACTCGGCGAGTCGAGAAAACACCGATAAACAAAGTAAACTCACCTCAATCTCAGGTTTTCAATAATGTTTTGGCAGCATTCTGGTCCAAACCCGACATTCTCGTCTCGTCGGCTTTGTCTCCCTCGTCCCTCGTCGTCTTTCTTGCTTCCATTTGTCTTCCTCCCTTGAAATGCTCATGAAGCGGATCCGAGGTATGACTGAATGGTTTCAACCATGTCCTTATTTCCAACCACGGATATAGGTTTCATTCAAAGCGGCATAGCCCCCGAGAAACAGGCCATTCATGTACCACTTTCGCATACAATTTGATCTTCCTCGACCAATTTTGGTTATGAAGTACTTGATAACTCTTGGCGGATAGAATTCTATGTATAGGACCGGTCGCACCATCTTTCTGACCTTGTCCATCGATGGAACATCCTCCATAAACCTGCCCCCTTCGGGTTCCATACGCTCTTGAGATCATGAACTTGTCGAGATAATGATGCTCGCTAGACCACCACTTATCGGTCGACCGCCGATCTTGAAATCAAAACCAAAACTATGTTGGCAAAAGCTTGGTGCCTTCGGACAAGCCAAGTCACGCACTCATGATCAAGTTCGTATATGGAGTGCATGATCTTGTTGGTGAAGTTAATATCATTTTGCCCATTGGGAGGCAGCGGTTTAATTGATTGCCCGGCATGCAAAGACAAAGAGGCGAAAGTATCAGTCGGTCATGTCGAACCGTCTTGTACCCTTTGCTCTATGTCAGCTTTGTTATAAAAAAGGGTGGGGTCTTGATCATATTGATGGCAAAATAGTGCCCGCGGGTCCAGTGCTAGTTCGGACCACCAAATCCCTTGTGTCCCAAAGTAACCAGAAATGGGGGAGCTATCGTGCGCCTTAAATGGGACCACCCGAATCAAGCTTCCTCTTGAGAATTGCCATACTTGCGTTCGGGGAAAAGGAAGGGTTTTGGCGATGCAGCTTCAGCTTGGTGTTGATGTAGGGTTGACATAGGCGGTTCAATTCCTTCATGTCTTCCTCATCAAGGGGCAGCCTTTTCCTTGTAATAATCAAAATCATGGTATTCATTAGATGCAGCGTTAGCGAGAACTCCGTGATGCCTTCTTCTATACGCGGCATCCGGCTTTAGGACTGTGGCATAATCCTTTGCGTCCTGCATTTTAGAACTCCTGGTCTTCCTTAGCAGGATTGTTCCATCCAAGATTTTGCCTTGTAGTTCAAGCGTTTCTTTGTCCGTGAGGCCCTGTATCCTCTTCATGAACTGCTTGTCAAACAACTTGGGGTCCGGCCTGCTTGGAAATTCTCCATTGCTGTCCTTCAGCTTGCCTCTTGTCCATTTAGCCCATATCTCAGTCCATTTCTCCCAGACCGCCTCAGTGCTAAGAATGAGGTCATATTGGTCTGAGAGAGACTCCCTGCCTTTCCTTGGTGTTCTCTTCTTCTTCTCCTCTTCTTCCTCTCCCTCATCATCTTCCTGTCCCTCAGTGAGAACATATGCATAGTTTCTCAAAGGTCTTCCACTTATCAGGGGAGCTTGTTTCCTTTAGGGCCCGAGGGACAACCCAATGCTTTCCTTTGTTGCCCTGGCGTGTATGATGCAGTGGGGATAAAGGGCTGCATTCAGTCAATGTACCAATGTCGAGCATGAAAGTATCTACAAACACCGGAATAAGCGGTAAAATAGTAGCCGGGTTTCTCGACTTCGCCCAGTCGAGAAAGTCCTGAATGTCTAATTTTCTTTTTACTTATCTGCGTTTTTCGATTTCATGAGTGAAAGCTCTACATCCTTTGATTTTACGTATTTACCACGGCTTTCCAGCCTGCGGTCGAAAACCCGGTGAGAATCGGCAAATGTTAGGATGGTAGGGCTTTTCGACTTCAGTCGAAAAAGTCTGAATATCTAAACTTCTCACGGGTTTTCTCGACTGAATGTCTCAAATTTTCTTTTACCACGGCTTTCGGGTTTTTCGCCCGATGATATCGGCAAATGTTAGGATGGTAGGACTTTCTCTTCTGTTAATCGAAAATGAAGAGTTATTCCTTCAAATTTTGTATTGTGTTAGCGATTGGCTAATCTTTGGCTTTCTCGCACTCATAAGCGGCATATCTATCCTTGATCCCTGCGGCACCTCCTTCTGGCAAATGTTAGGATGGTACCGTCTACAAAAGGAACCGGACGTCATCCGGGCGGACTTGGATGAACAACTCACTGTCGGGATGCTAAAGGTACCATCGGGCATTGGATCTGCAGCGAGGATGTAGCACCATCGAATCTCCGGCATGTGTCTTTGGATTAAATTCAATGGTTGAACAAGGCGGCATCTCGTGCAAACCTTCAGCCGTCTAATGTCCATGGCGGCTTTGTGTGATATTCCCAGCGGATATCTTGAGCTAGCAGCTCCATTTTCTGTGCCCCTCTCGTGAAATCTGATCGATCATGCGGATCCATTATTGGAGAGTCGACCATATCTTCGTCTCTCGCCGTCATCGATTCCTCCCGTGTGGTGTCATCTTCCCCATTTTTGTTTTTGGTGGACTTTTTTGTGTATGAACCACAACTTCATTCCCCCCAATGTAGAGTTTTGTAGAGCCTTGAACTGGTGAAGTGAAGCTCCCCGTATTGAGCAGTTTTTTTCCACGACTCACGGAAATCTCCATACCAAGCTCCACGGATGTTAGGGTTCGGCCTCCTTCATCCCTTCGGATCCTTCCACCCAAGGTTACGACAATTTAAAGGTTCCGGCCTTTTTAGGTGCCCTTAGCCTTGCTCATGGAAGAGTGAGAATAATTTGAAGCTGCTAATTTTTTGGTGCGATAGAACTTACTCTTACGGCGGTCCTCGACATGTAGTGTTAAATGCTTGAATCTGGCCTTGGCGCGGAGAGCACAACACCGATTTTCTTGTACTTGTCTCGGGAGCTCTTCTTGTCCCTTTGGTGTAGAAAGCGGATCTTTCTCCTTCCCACTTGTGCCGATACCTCGACATACCACCAGAATCTGGCTCTTTGTTTCAAGAAGCTCTGTCTCCGTCCCTCGATGGCGAAGAATGGAGTTGACCCGGTGATCACCGGTGAGTCGAGAGGTGAATCTGCTGCAAGAAGAAAGGATGGATCAGTTAAGGTATTCCGACAAAAGAAAAACCTCAGAGCTCACCTGGGGCGTTTGTCTTCTTCTTCTTGCTGCCGCTGGTAGAAGCATCCCCTCCGGCGCCTCGCTTCTTGGACGGAGTCGCCATGTCTGTATGCCCTCTCATCCTCTTCGGACCCCCCTGTAAATTAAGTTTCCTCCGCGCGTTGTGAGTTTTAGGACTGCATGTAAAAAAGATCGGGCGTGTTCTTTAGTTTGAACTTAAGGACATGCAATCATTTATGAAAAAAAGCGGGCTAAAGTGCAATACGGTCGGCTTTAGCCCGCCCAAACACTATTCCGAAATTTAATCACATCAAGGGACTAAGTGGCGGGCGTAGTTTATCTTCCTGCGGCATTGGGGACCTCGAGTTCGGAGGGAGCATCGTATAGCGACTTCGGAATGGCGCCCTTGTGGCGGTAAAAAGCTGCTAACGGCGCCTTGCATATGTGTGTTTTTCTGACCCGCGCGTCCTATTGCAAGCAGTTGATTTGATCGATGAGCAGACGCGGACTAAGGTAGGAGGCGGAGAGAGGCTGCCGGAACCGCGGGAACTCTACAACTTGGCGCCATGGAGCGGGGATGCGAGAATCGCGATGATACAAGTATTAGATCGAATACACTCTTGAAGAAACCGATAGAAGAAGCAAAACACTCTAGGTGAGGCTGCGGGATCCGTTATCTGATGGCCCAAAAGGAATTCTTTGCGTGAAGAGGTGAGTTTTTGAGATGCCTATGTTATTTAAGCTTGTAGAACATGCCGTACGTGTTTAAATAATGGGCTGCTGATAAGCTCGGCCGGATTTCAACTTTGTTTCCTTGTCCATTTTTTTTCAACCCGAGGAGATGATTTATCTACAGGAATTAGAGATGCTCGGCAAGGAAACAATGGATCGGGGGTTAATGAACAGTTCCGTTTTAGGTGTCTTTTTTCATGGTGTTTTCTTGGAATGTTGTGCATAGATCAGGCTAGGTCTAAGGCCTAGGAGATGCGGTTCAAATGCATCCTCTTGTAGTTAGTCGGGAGGGGCCTCCACCCGGTCGAACCACTCCTCTTCTCGCAATATTAGGGAAGATGGTTGAAGGGAGATTGGGCTCGGATTAAGGCTAGAGGCACTTGGGACTAAAAGCAGAGAATACAAAGTCACATTAGTTGTAGAGAATGCAAGCCTTGGCTTCCTCTGCAATAGTTTCCCGTGGTTAGTTGTAGAGGCCCCCACCCAGTTAGTTGTAGAGGCCCCCACCCTGTGGTTAATGTTGTTGCTGAGTGAGGCCCACTTTGCTGCCATACAGGAAAATTGGCTAAAGGGATTTCGTTGGTCGAGAATCGTATTTGGTACTTTGTCTACATTCTCGACTTGGTGGGAATGCGCGCCAGCCATCGAACTGGGGTTAGTACACCGCGGTGCGGTTGGCTAAAAGGCATTCCCAACTTCATGGCCGAAGTCACGAGGGCGACACTACGGGGAGAATTGGGTGGCTAAGAAGTTCACCGACTGTGCCCGATTAGAATCATTTGTTGGCTTCATGTCTACATTCTCAACTTCAAAAGTCGAGAATGCCTTAGCCATCGAGAACTCACGGATGGTACACATGGAGTCTTGGGTTGGGTAAAGGCATTCGATTTCATGACGAGAATGCATACAGCAAGCTCGTGGTTTCCTGTGGGTTTGCTAAGGGGTGGCCTGGGGCAGGATCAAAAACTTCCGCCGCCACTTGATGTCAGGAAGATAGAAGGAAGTTGTTAAGACCGTTCTGAGAGGCCAGCTCTAAGTGCACTAGAAGTGGCGTTTTTCTCGACTCCGCAGTCGGCGACTCCAACATCTGTGGTTAATTTCATAGAGGCCTCCCACCCAATCAGGAGGCCCATCCCCCAATATTCGGCGAAGATGGTTTGAAGGAGGCGGTCTTTGATTGGGTAGAGCCCATTTCGACCACCTGAGAGAATTGGGTTGCTAAGAGTTGGCACAGGCAGTGAAAACCACTTTCCTTCACAATGTCAGGGAGAGATGAAGGAGAGTGTGGTTAAAGGCATCTGCCGGCCAGCTCTAGAGTGCACTAGGGAGCAGTGTTTTTCTCGTCGCGAGTCAAGGCCCGGCCAACACACCTGTGGTTGGTCGGGGAGGCCTCCACCCGGTCGGGCCGGTCCTCTTAGCAATATTAGATGAGCATGGTTGAAGGAGGTAGCTCGGTGGGTGGAGGCACCTCTTGTGCACAAGGGGCCATTGGGGTATCACATTCGACTCACGAGTGAGAGGCTCTGTGAGGGTTCTAAAGAATGTAGAAGACATTGGGTAGCTGTGCAATCCGAATGTGAGTCGAGAATCCCTCAACCTGCAGTCAGAGGGTCGATTGTGTACACTCCCTCTTCTGCGCCCCTGCTCGAGAGGAGGTCGACTTCCTTGTGAGAGTCCCCAGGGACTACTTGTACTTCTGGACTGTTGGCAAGCTCAGAGTATTCTCAACTTCGCCACTCCCTTCTGCATGTCTCCTGCATGGTGAATTTCTTTGTGAGTTAGAAATGGAGATTACGTAAAAGCAATTCCTATTCTTAGTTCTTCTTTGGGAGAAAGACATTCCCTAGTTATGTTACTGTTAATGCTCTGCAATATCTTACTTCCTAACACCGGTCTACGATGATTTCTATCTCGGTTGCTTGCTACTACTCTAACCACTATTCTCACTTGTGCACATTACAATGTATTCAACTCAACCACAAGCAAGAAAAAAGATAACAAAAAGCAGAAAACAATACAAAGATTAATGAGATTAATGAAAAAGAGAGAAACGGTGGAGAAGCGTCTGAGGAAAGCGGTGGAGAACGGTCTGAGGAGAAATGAGATTAAAAAGGGTATGATATTACAAAAACATACTGGAAGATTTCTTTGGATGAGGAGGAGGCTTCGAGGGTTCGCTTCCATGTTGGCAAAGCGTGAATAAGGATTTGTTGGTATGTAAATTGTATCGAGGGGGATTAATAAGAGCCTCTAACAACGGAGAATATAAGTAAAATGCACTAAAAGGACTTCTGAGAAAACTAAAAGCAGCACTAAAAGGGCCTCACTTTCTTCTCGGTGCGTGTAGCTCGAACAATGAATCTTGGCGAGAACCCGGTATTTGGAAGCGTCACGATCCGTCGACCAAGCTTTGTCATAAGATGGCCTTGGAATGCTTCGGTTCGTCGATTGCCTGATCGGGAAAAAGCGGAAGCAGGAAAAAAGGAGGGCTTCGAAGAGTGAGCGGAGAAAACGAGGGGAGGGGAATGGGGGAGAGGAAGGGTCGCGATTAATTTGGCTGCACCCTCGAACCTAAATAAAAGTGCAATAATAAACTTACATCGCGTGTGGGCCATACCCTCCATGGCGATGGCGGTCGCGGTTCTTGGCTTTGGCCGCGGTTCACCCCTCGAAGAAGCGCCACGTAGCCATGACAAGATATGAAAGGGTAGGTTATATGTTTATATATGTTATCTTATGTATTTAATAAGGTTTCAATGGTTGAATAGTTTCAATGGTTATATATGGTTACAATGTTTACATATGGTTTAGAATGAGTGTGGTTGTATGCTTTAATATGGTTATATGATTTTAGTTAATATGGTTGTATGATTTAATATGGTTATATTTAATATGTTTGTATGGTTTTATATGGTTCATATGGTCATATTTGTGGTGTTTGGGGCTATATGGTTTTAATGTGAGCTTTTTCATTCGGGGGGGCATGTGTGAGATGAGTAAAATGGAGCGGGGAAGTCAAAGGAGGCCATTGCCCTAGGCTCCAATGGAGGAAGATGGGTTGCCTTTTGTTGCACCCTTGCAGCAGGGCGGTATTTCTGGAGGGCATAATAGCTGCAGTTGATCCATTTGATAGTGTGAATGATGAGATTTGGGAGATGAACATCTTGGAGTTGGCATTGTGAAGCTTCTTATCGAAGTTGATACAATCATGTCGAGGAAGCTCTAGTGATTGCATTGTGTGCTCGGGGGTCTTTGAGTCCCAAGCTCAATTGAGATGGCCAATTAGATATATTACACACAAGAATGGTGATATTCTAGAATGCCCTCTTGAACTACACACCCCAAAGGCCCACCCAAGGCCATGTGGAAGATTTGGTGGTCGATGAGCATCCTTTGATCACAAGGAAGAGGCAGCTATGTCTTTCATAAAAAGCGACCAAAAGGTGCCCAAGAGGCCTAGAAGTGACAAATATTTAGAAAGGATGGAAAGTATGGCATCAACCAAAGAAAACACGGAGGCAATTAGGGGACAAGAGTGTTGCAACCTAGATTTTTGCAGTGCGGTACAATGTGGATGACCTAGATGCGGATAAGGTCCCAATACATTGGGCGACTTCAAAAGATAGGATTAATTTCATTTACTCCTTGTGTAGGAATTCCGGCTATATGATGAAAACACGGGGTGACTACTATATCAATTGAGGGGCATGAAGGTATGTATGAGAGCATTGAGATGGATTCTTGGGGTGAGCAAGTCTTCATTTTCTGAGAATCTTTGGGGCGGGGTTAGAAAAGGGCACACTCTGTTCCAACATGGTAATGCACTCACTTTGAAACCTAGAGCAAATACTCTAAAAGGCCATTTGGGTCTTGAGAGCTTTGTGAGATACATGTCTCAATCTATGCCCCACAAGTCGAGAAGGTGAGCGAGGCACGGTGTGCGAGTGGTGCAAAAATGTTGCCACAACACTATATCCAAAAGGAGTGCCTTAAGGAGGTCAACTCCATCCTAGAAACTACTAAAGGTAGGCCTCTTTCTCAATCACATTTCAGCAAGTTATGGAGCACTCACTTCTCCGGGCGTGAGTGTCCTACAACACATGCCATTCTCAAAGTGCAACACTTGCATTCAACTCAAGGATACACTTGCATCAAGCTGCAATAGAAAGAAAAGAATGGCAATTAGGGAGCAATTTGCAGATCACCAAAGGGACCAAATATCATGTAGGCAGTTGTATTGGCGGTGGAGAACATTTTTACGAGATGCGGCCCGGACAAATTTTTGTGTATAATTCATGATAAGATGGACCAACACAAGACTTTCTTGCCAAAGCTAGATCCTTTACCCAAGCATTGTCAAAGCGGCTTTTCGGATGAAAGTAAGTCAGTGGGTGTATTAACACATGGTCATGGAGCTGGAACATATGGTCATTTTGTGCTTGATCTATGGAGAGATGATCAAACTTCCATGTGAGCTCTATTTTCAAGTGCACGAGAACACTAGAAAGGATCGATAGAAGGGAGGAGGTATTCCCCTTCAGCACCCATTTTGAGGCTTTGATGGATGATCAACGCTTTGTTACCAAAGGCGGATAAAAAGCTCACATCAAGGTGTCTAGTGAATCAAGGAGGACTTGGGATGATTTCCCCTTACTTGAGAAATCACACTTTGAGGAGCTATGTGTTGAGTTGGACAAGCTGTTGGAAAGAAAACAAGAATAGATGGATGTTTGGGGGCAATGTCATACTTGGCGGCCCGATGGGAGTATTCAAAGTTGTGAAAGTGGGATTCATGATGGTTGGGCATACGCATGATGATATAGATGGATTCTTTGGAACTTTCTCCACCAAGCTCAAGAGAGAAAACGTGACCACTCCACTGAACTAATGGATGTGTTTGAGAGTGCATTGACCCCAACCCAATGGCTTTCTTGATGGATGAGGTTGCAGATTGGAAATCATTTGTAGAAGGATACTTGCTAGATGGCAAGGACGGTTAATGAGGACACACAAAGCCACTTGAGTTCAAGTTTTGGGTTAGGGATGGAATACCAATCATGCAATATAAGTGGAGACCAGGTGACAAGTTGTGGATGCCTATACAAGGTATCGAGTTGTGGCAAAGGGGTGCTGCTGGTGAAGTTCTCATTCCTAAAGGGCAGCCAAAACCACTACCTCCCTTCAAGGCAGTCAAAGACTCTAGCCAAGCGGTGAAGGGCATCAAGGATTACATAACGCCTTTGGGATGATGTTAGAAATGGAAAGCACACCTCCACTCTTAAGAAAAATCAAATGGACTCCCTAATCAAATCTTGGGGAGAAAGTTGTGACATGCTTAAGCTGAACGACCATGTGGGAGGGAGCTAAGAGGCGGGTTCTTGCGAGTCAAGATGGGAGGGTTCTCAAGGTGCAAGCACGTCTAAGAATGCTCACTTGGGTCCCAACAAGGGTTCCAAGTGGTTTGTGGGAAATAAGGCCTCAAAGCGAAGTGGTTTGATCTTCACGAGTGGGATCCCTTTGAGGACATCAAGGAAGGATACTTTGTGCTAGTAAGGCGATGATGAGGGTTGTCCAATATGGTTAGGGGTGGCACTCTACGATGTGACCACCACTATGCCTGATGGAGAGGAGTTGCATCTGGATTCCAAATTCAATATTGGGAGCCCATTGGGAGACACAAGAAGGGCAACTTGAAGGAGCAATACAGCATTGCTTTGGGAGAAGAAGTGGAGGGCAAATTATGCGACCCTCAAAGGAGGGAATTGGTGGAGTGTGTGGTATGGTCATATCAAGTTCTCACATTGCAAAGACAACACACACAAGATCCCAAGAAAGGAGATGGACAAGGCCATGAGCAACCTCCATGCTATATCATTGTATGAGGGTACATAATATTGAGAAGTTTGAAAACTTTCTCAACTAGTGGTTTTGTAAAATTTATGAGGAAAACAAGTAACCCAATTCTATGTGTGTCATGTGTAATTCTATTCAAGCAATCAATTCAGAAATTTCTTTTTATGGTGTGTGAGTCCCATTTTCGGTCCAAGTCCCAAAATTCAAGATTTGTCCCACTTTAATTAAATCGACTTTAAGGCTACTAATGCACTCAAATGTATTTGGAAGAGTTATAATCATCAAGTCTCTCTTCCCATATCCACAGTCATAAATTAAAGCATTTGAGTGTTAAAGCATTGAACCAAAATTTCCTACTTTTATTACTCCAAACACCACTCAACTTAATATTAGATATGTCTTTGTGAATCCATAATCAATTTAAGATATATCACAATCTTGCTAGTGCTCACTAACTATAATTATGGCTAAGTGGGTGCTTTCCATTAGAATAGACTTATTATTATTTTGGCATATCAAAATACACTCTAAGGGCTACAACTTAGGCTCCACTTCAAGGTCTAATTCCCTTGTGCCACCCTCGAACCATCGATTCAAGTACCATGCTACTTGTTTTAGTATTTGACCAATCTACCCCAATTCTAGAAGGGCGATTGGCTCTGCTAGGTTGGAAAATAAGAAGTTACACCTAGGACGGTATTGCAAAAGAAGAGAAGATTGAATCGAGATTAAACAACATTAATCAAGCCTTTATCAAGAGATTAAATCTCATCTATATGGTCAATATTTGATTTCTAGATTGCGTGATGATGTTAAGGATGAGGTCTGGGGGTATTTCCCTCTTCCTTAGCTTCCCTTTTGTAATCGTACTTTCTTTTTGATATAGTTGCTCGTTCTTCAAAAAAAATTTAATGTCGGTTATTCTAAATGTCTGCAAGTTGAACTTTTCTTTTTTCCAAGTGCGGTGTTTTTTGTAGCTTCGTAGAACACGATCCTTCAAGCCCGATCTCATAATTCGGACCTATTAGCGAGTTAGGTTCAAGTTTGAGTCATTTGGATTGCCTTTCGGACTTCCCTTTTCCCACCTCCTCATCTCTACTTTGTGTGTCCATATGTACATGTGTGAGAAGATGTAGATCTTGCTTGGTCGTAGTGAATATATAATCCACCATGTTGGATCCCCACCCTAGTTCTCGATGACAAGTTAATGCGAGAAGGAGGATGGTCATTGTCTTGAGCCATTGCAAATGATCAGTCAAAGATGTTGCACATCAAAAAGCAGTTGCCTTCAAAGTTATAGTATCCATGAAAGTATTGATTTCACAAAATCATTTTGGTGATATTATGAAAGTGCATATATGGTGAAATGGGGGAACATGCCATTTCCCGTTGTGTCCCTACGTCGAGAAAGGGGAAAATTTTGGGGGTTAACACATCAGGTGTGGTGGATGTCCATTTTTCCTTTTAGGAGGGATTTCTTGGGACAATGAGCTACCCTTTGAGCGATTGGGATTACAGGCGGAGTTGTTTTGATATCCGATACTTAAACCCTACTAAATTTGTAGGGTTTCTATTTTTAGCGGAACTTCTGCTGCCTGAAGTGGCCAGGAAGCTTGCGTGATGGGTTCCCTCAAGGGTTGAAGAGAGACCCCAAGAGGGAGAATAAAAACCCCGCATGCATTTTGGTTCCAAAACCAGCCCGTTGTGATGGCTCGAACAAAATTTGGACAATGATGGCTCCAAGGGGTTCAATTGCTTGCGGATGTTCACGGAGGTGAAGTTTCAGAATACAAGTCAATCCTTGTAAGGGGTTCTATATTTAGGGCGAAGCCACAATTGTCGTAAAAAGAAACTAGGGAACGGATGGTGGTCAATGATATGGAAAAATCGGATACATTTTTTTGCATAGACAAGATGTTAAACAAGGCGTTGCTGACTTGTTTTGCATTTTCCCTTTACTTTCTGATAAGTCTTGCTTATTGAATTTAAGTGAGGCATGTTGTTCTAAGTTGTTGCCTACCGAAGTTACTTATTTGAACATCTAAAATTTTAATGCTAGATGATACAATGCATATGAATATTGTTTGAGTCTAAAATTTTCATCGTTTAAGATCAATGTACTTTCTTGAGATTTTAAAATTTTGGTTTGGCTAAGTAGTATGTACTTCAAAATAAGCTTGAGAATGAGGATGGAGAAGGTATCATGGATTCACCACCATATTTTCCTATCCATACATCTAGGTAAGTTGCTATTCATTACGGTTTATTATCAATGGGAGGTAAGCCATGTGCTTGAGCCATTCCATTCAAGAATGAAAAATGAGTACAACATTCTTGAATGACCTCTCACAACATGTTACACAGTGAAAACACGCATTCTTGAATGATGTTACACACCTTAAAAACCCCGTTGTGGCTATGATTCTTTGGGTGGATTTTTGAACCCCTGTTGTGGCTATGGTGGATATGGTAGGCATAAAGCTGGAGATGCCATAGTGAGCTCAAAACCTACGCCCCAAATGCACCATTGTTGAAGCACAAAACACGGCTAAAAGCACCATCAATGAAGCACAAAACTTGAATCAAAGCCTAAATTAGAGTTGCTTGGCAAAATCGAAGTCTAAATCCGTCAAAATTTCATTGCTTATCTTGTGTTGTTGATGGTGGTGGTAGTGGCCAAGCCCTACCACAAGCGGAATGGCCTCCCTCTTGCCATTCCACATCACATCTCAAAGTTTAACAGTGCAAAGGAATATCAAAGTCTTATGCTCAACATTATTTAGAGTTTTACATTGGGCATTACAAGCCCCTTATCATAATGAAATGATACATATTGGTTATGAAAAGAATTTGACATATTTGCTCAAGGAGGCCGCTTGACAGCGATATAAAAGGCGCTTAAAAGGCTGCTACACTACATATAATGGTAGGAAACAAGAATAGCATAGACTCCATGCAACCCCAAAAAAAGTCGATGAAAATAATATAAGTTTATAATTACAATTAAGGATCAGCTCTAAAAGCATGACAAAATTAGATACAATAGTCGGAATTACTAGTTAGCATTAAAAAGTATGCTCAAAGTCGATGGCGACATTAAGGATTGAGACAAGTATATTAAAGAAAACAACCATATAAACCAACATAATAGATTGCTTACAAGTATAGTAAATAAGCATGTGACAAAAACCATAACAGTTGCAAAATCAAACATGGTTTTCAAAAACTTAGTAGGATTAAAACTAGTCAAAAAACTATATATGATGGTGATAACTAATATGTAAAATCATCTTAAATTATAATATTGACATTGCATGCTTAAGAACCACCTCTTAAACTAGTAATAATTTTAAGAAACTACTTTGTTAGATATAAAATTAGTATAAGAACTATGATCATACTAGTAGTGATTTTTGAAAGCCATATAGTTTTCCTTGACATTACGAATTACATGTAGTAAAACTACTCTTATACGGTTTTAGTCATGATTATGAATGCGAGTTAATTTTTGGGGGCCGTGTGACTCTCTATTGGGTTCAAAGTCGAATAAGTGCGGTGGCCCTCTAGTCACTGGGTCAGACATGTAGATCTACGGAGGGAGTGATCCCTACACGCCCTAGCAGGCGGGAGATGCAACACAGGAATAGCCCTTTGGCAATGCATCCGTGGGCTACGGTCCGGATCCCAACACTCTTCAACCTACTCTGCCAAAGTGTGCACAGGAGGCGGATTGAGACATCAAAGCTAGAAGAGGTAATGAGGTGTCTCACCCAATTTCTAAAAATTAATAAGACATCTTGGCGTGGACCATAATGGTATAGTGGAGCTTAGATCAAAGTTCACAACTTGTACAATTGTTTTTGCGATTGCGTGCTATCGAGGAAAGAAATCTCTTTGAATTTATAATGTGAAATCATTTTATACAATGACAAATCATCAAAATATTTGAATGATATTTTGTAGCAATTTTTGACCAAGGGGATTCATACTATACTAGCCATACAACACTCTTGAGTAACCTTTAGGGGGTTTATTTTTAATGAATTGAAATATATATGCCATATACAATTATGGGTTTTTATCTTCTTATCATTATCTCGAAGATAAATTCAATTGTCAAAAACGGATAAGGGAGAGAGTGAAGAGACAAAACTGAAAGAAAAGCCACATCGGGCATCTCCACTAAAAGCAATAACGAGAATACAATCTTTGAAAACGAGGAAGCGGCCGATCTATGGACTAGGAACAAATGAGAATGAAGCCCAAGAGGTAAGGGCAAAAGTGGCCAAAAAGGATCAAAAACACTGGATCGGTGGAAAAGCAAAAAAGAAGAAAATTGCAACATACAAAAAAGTATCTTATATTATAATGTTATTAGCGTAAGTGTTGGACCCGACCCTAAATTCAAAGGTGAGATTTGATCATTTTATTTAATGGTTGAGATAATGTTATTAAGCGTAAGTGTTGGACCCGACCCTAAATTCAAAGGTGAGATTTGATCATTTTATTTAATGGTTGAGATTTGATGTGGTGACGGGCTATCTCGATTAGGGTTCGATTAGGGTCCCGGCGGCTCTTCTGAGACCATCCATTAAATTAGCAGTGGGCACACCGGCGACACATTATCCGTTTGAAATTTGATGGATGTGATGTTTAGGTATTAGGATCCTGCGCGACCTTGCACCATATTTTTCCTTTCTACGGATCCATTTCGGCTTTCGATGATTCCTTCTCTTTGGGATTTGTTACGCTAATTGAGCCCGTTTTTTACGGCTTCTTGCTCTTTGTGCGAGATCACTCTTTGAGTAGTAGAGCGATTAAATCATACATTCCACTAATAGCCTTTGGAGAGTAGCTTGAAGGGACACATGATCCATATTTTTCCTTTCTGGATCGGCTTTTCGGTGATTCCTTCTCTTGGGATTTGTTTCTTGATTGAGCCCATTTTTACGGCTTCTTGCTCTGTCGGATCGCTCTTTGAGTAGTAGAAGCGAGTAAATCATACGTTCCACTAATAGCCTTTGAAGAAGCGGCTTGAAAGGGACACATGTCGATCTTGAGCGGCGCATATTAAGCAGTCGCACCTTAACGGCTTTGTCATCTAAGGTTTGCTTATAGCTAGCAAAGTCTTTAGAATCTGCATTTGGACGACAATCCTTCTATTTGTACTCACAATACATGGAGAATGCGCACTTATCAACTGGTTTACAAGAGTTACAGGGGAATCATTTTGAATTTGATTGCGGTGTTGTTTATGCAAGAAGCTCTAAAAGGTATGTTGATTTTTACGCATCTTTCTTTATCTTTGGGGCTGCTTCTTTCATTTGGATTTTTAATAACTGCATTGAAAAGTAGAAGAGCAAAATCTTGAATATTCAGAAATGGTAGGTATGTTGTAATGTATGTGTTTAGTCAAGAAGATGATTGTATTTTGAAAACGCGGGATGGCTATGTGGATTCACGGTGACTATGGAGTTCCTTTATTAGTAATTGTTTTTAATGTTTTCGGTTGTTTCAATTGGCAACCATAGCGAGGGGGCTTCTTGGTGCGAGCGAGCAGAGATAAAACGAACAACTTAAGAATTGTAGTGCATATCATGATTTTTGCGGTTGGGGCTTCGTTCATCAACGGTTTTCTGGCTCAAGGTTTCAAATTACGGTTTAGCATTTCGATTTTGGTTCTTTTTAAATTTGGTGGTTCTATAATTTGCTCAGATAGAAATTAATGTCAAGTTTGATGCCTATGGGCTCGAACCATTTCGATTCTGATGTTGCATTTAGATTTTGCGGTAAAAGGTGGTGCCCCATGCCCAAAGACAAGATCTAACAATTATGGTGAGTATAATAATATTTTTTTTTTTTTTGAAGAAAAGAGGAAAGTGATCTGAGGTTGCTTTATTATGGCATAATTACATAATATGCGGGGTTGACTTCATTCCGGACATTGAATGATTTTCCGAAGTCCAAATGCTACAATATGGTAATTGAAGCGAAGTTTATCATTTCTGATTTTGCTGCTCATTCTTGCAGGCAACATATGATAGGTCATGTGCCATACTTTTTTTGCATGTGCCATTAGGATACATTGGCCTCTCAAGTGCTCGAGAACATTATTTCTCTTCTAGAATGACAAAGGAGCAACAAGAAGGAAAATGTTACATTGTTATTAGGGAAGTTGAGAGGCGCATGGTCTTTGCATGCTACTGAAATGCTTATTTTATTGTATCTAGATCTTTTGAGTTTGTTGTCTTCGGTGACTTGCTTCCTGGTGTTTGCAAACTTTTAGAAGTATGTATCTTCAAGGGCTTACCCGATGCCTTTGACGAGATGACTCCAATATTCCTTCATTGGTTTTTTATACCATATATTGTGTTCCTTTCAACTCTGCAATTGAAACCAACTCCAATACTTCAAAGAAGATTGCTAAAAATTGCTCAAAAAAAAAAAAAAAATCACCTTTAATTTCTCATAAGAATTAGGCATAGTTCATATACTATATACTATATGCTTACCTTGAATTACGCAGTCCCACACATATAGGACAACGAGACAACGATTTTCAATTGAATTCGACTTTAGGATGACTAAAAAAAACAGGCGCAAACAAAGACAATCGGGGATATTCAATTGAATTCGACTTTAGGATGACTAAAAAGACAATAGGGGCAAACAAAGACAATCAGGGACAAACAAACGAGGGCAAACTCTAACGCATTATAAGTTCTCAACCCCCGACAAATAGCCTTTTAAATATTTCTTTAAAATGTTATTAAACCTTTGGAAAGTTTGGTTAGAGTAAAATTACAAAAGTTGGATTGTTATTGCATCCCAAAATATTTACCAACTGTCAACTTATGCCCAGCAACGCTGGGCACCATTACTAGTCCTTTATTATAAAGTTTTAGTGTATGTCGTGCATAAAACCCTAAAACTTTCGACGGCCCAGATTTCACTTAAAATTTTGGACGGTCCTTGATTTTGTTAGGGTTGCTCATATCGGCCTTTCTTCATGGAGCCTTTGCATGTTGCACATCCCGTGATGGCGGATCCGACCCTTTACTTTGAAAGCGGCCGCCCGCGATTAAAGTAAAGCTTAGTGCCACAGTTAAAGTAAAGCTTAGTTTTTTTTTTTGTCCCTTATGTTTTTTGTTTTACGATAATTTCTTTCCTTTCTTCTATTCTACGATTGGAACATTGTGGGCGTGGAAGATCCATTTGCCGAAAAACCGGGCCGGCTGGGCTTCAGGCTGGTGAAGAAATTCTTGAACCTTATGCATAACGTGCTTTTCCTTATATATTCTTTGGATGGCCGCCTCCATGAATGATTGTGGTTGCATGCTATAGCCTTAAATGATCAAAAGCAAATTTCATGCAGGTATGTTTTTACTTCGAGTACTACCAGGTAGTTTTCCCTTCTAATCCTTATTCTCAACAATAGATTTGGAAGGCAGAAGCAAAGATAGATAGTGGCTATGGCTTTTGTGCCGTTGGGCCTTTCAGAGTAGGAGGCCTTATAAGGCTACGGTTCTAGGTAATTTAATCTACATCTAATTTGAGGTGGATTCTGCTGGAGATTAAGCAGTATGAATATGTTTTTGCAAATGGTATTGGTTTTGTTTATGACAGAACAGCTTCAACAAAGTTATAATTGGATCATTGGCTGCTACATGAAAAAATCCGGTAGGCGAGATCAACCCTTATATGCACTATAGAACTTCAAACAAGATGGACCGGGGTAAGCGGTAACGACCATTCAATTTTAAATTTTAATTCATCCGCCTTTGATGCAATGGCTGATGATGGATTTGACCTATCTATTATGCTTTATGCGAATTTGATGTGGATAATCTTTGCATTTTGCGAGGGTAATCAGACTAATGTTATGATTGAGAATGTTTTTTTGGCGCTTATTAGAGGGTCCAAGAGCCGGGCATGGTTTTTTCATTTACACCTTTTACTTTTATCCATTGGTAAAGTAGAAAGAACAGAGTAGCAATTTGCTTTTTCAAAGACTTAAATCATGGTTTACATGTTGGTTTAGGTATGTGTTGTTTGGCAATCATCGAGATGCTTGGACATTTGGGCAGTTGATCCAAAGCGGTAGAACGACTTCCCTCTTGGAGGTAGAAAAAAATCATTATATTATTTTGTACCAAAACACGCTTAAAAATTAGGAAGCTTGGCGTGGCGGCTTAAACATAGCCTTTATTATTGGACACCTCGAAATGGAGGGTGTTAATTATTCAAGGACCCGTGTATGTGGAATGATTTTTGTGCACCTCCTACAGAGATGGTAAAAAGATCCATGCCTATGATTACCTTAACTCTGTGTGTTTTGCGGGTTCGGCTTTGAAGCATTATACAAGATCTCTTGAAGCAATCTGCATAGATAAAAAGGAACAACGGAAGGATTGAGATTCACTGATTGCCATAATGCAAAGGAGGCTCAACATCTTTCCGAGAATCAGAATGACGATCTTGGAATTTCTGGGCCATTTACATGTCAACTAAAATGCAAGTTAGAAGTTATGTTCTAGAATGCGATTCGAGAACAATCATATCTAATCGTAATGATGCTATTCGAGAATGCATGTTGGAAGGCCTTGCTTCAATTATCGCAGGCTCTAGACAATGGCGTGGGATGTTGGAGCTCTATTGGTGAACCTAAGAAGCATATAGTCCCTAGAGAGAATTCCCAGATGCATGATATATCACAAAACTGGGAGATTATATGTGGTGAAGAAAGTAGTAAAAGACCTCCCGGGATCGGTGAGTTAATATTGCTTATGATGTTCATTTAGTTGGAGAAGGCATGGATGAGCAGATTGAAACGAATGAAGATTTTGACTTTGAAATTGGCGGTGGGGCAAGTGGGGACAAGAATAGTAATTTGTTGGTCAAACCGCACAATCCAAATGAGTTATCAGATGCCTCCCCGTCGAGGAGATCATAAATAAAATTAGTAACCTCAACCCGGTATTGGAATTTTTCTTAATAATGTAATCTATCGTTGTGCTCACAATGTTTCTTTCTTACAGTTCTAGAGGACTTCGCATGGATTTTCTTTGTAATTTTAAAAGCTTCCTTGAAGCAGGAGGAGGAGAGAATGGAGTGCATTTTTTCTCACCTCCTTTGTCTAGACAACGATAGATTTTTTTGTGAATCTGATAAGAGAGTCACAAGCCACCTCTTTGGTAAGGGTTAAACATCATGGCAAGGTTATGATGTTTGGTAGGGGCTAACATCATAGCAAGGTTAGCCATGGAAAATCTTCCGGAATGAACACATTCCTATATAACTTTATATTATTTGGCTATTTATTGAACTCAAGTCTAACTTTAGAAGTATGCATTTATTCTTTATAGCAAAAGATGCATATATTCTTTATTTAAAAAAGTGGACGTTAACTTCGGTTTTACAACCCCACATAGAACGAACGTCTTAAATTAGAGATATTTGCCATGTATACAACCATTTCTGGGGAACTTTGATGTTAACCACCATGTTGCTTTTTCATTATTATCAATTTTGCGTGTTGACCTTGGTTGTGGATGTGGAACTTTTTTGGATGCGATATTTGAGTGTCAGACGAACCTTCCTGTCAAAAGCTGTAAAAGAAAAGAATTTAGCATATGCCGCTTTGATCTATGATTCTTGAGCAACATATGAGAATTTACATGCATTTGGTTGACAATTGTTAAAGATCCGTTGGAATTTTTTAATGCCCCACTTAGATGGTGGTTCAAACAATGGAATGCACAATTTTTTCCATGTCACATGGTATCAATATAGGTAACACATGCACAATTTTCTCAAGATTCTATCATTAACATTCACCATTCAATACAAACCTAATAGTAGACGTCTCAATTTAAATCCCTTTTCTTTCCCTTCCCCTCTTCTAAATCAAAACATCAACCTATAGCCATGAATTGATTCGAGGAGAACACCATCTAACAACGTGAGTTAATGCGAGAGTTAAGCGGAAAAAAGAAAAGGAAATGAAGGGAAAGGGTTTTTAGGAGGAAAAAAGGGGGAAATCCATTAAAGCCATTAGACTCAATCCAACGACACCTCCAATGCATTATGCATTTATGCAGAGCTCTAATGCAACTTTAATGCTTCGACTCTAACAAACATGGAAGACATTATGAAACTTTCCCAATGCATCAAGCTATTCTAGGTCCAAGATCATGAATGCGGAAGCTTCTAAGAGGGAAGAATTGGAAAGCGAGCTAGACACTTAATGAAAGGATAATGCATTGAATGGTGAACAACACCTCAGTATCATTGCTGCCTTATCATTTACAGATCCCCAACTTATGCCAAAGAAAGTGGCATCGTTACTAGTATGTTCTGAAGGGAAAATGAAAGGAAGCAAATTTCAAAAAAGCTGCGACATACAAAAGGATATGTTAGCTTTTGTTGTAACCATCGGGGTGGACAAGTTTCTAAGCATATATCCGGCGAGGTTGACTAAAGGATACCCTATAATTTGTCGATACCGTGGTGAAAAATGGATCAAAGAAGCAAATAGAAGAAATATTAGTATTGACGTAGGCAACAAGGATGGCAAAAATGTTATGAGAAGTGCTAGCACCAAGTATCATCAACAAGTAGGCACTATGGACCATTTCAAAAAGGCCAATCCTACCATCAATAAGTACACTAACATGGATAAATTCAATGGGGCTAAGCATACTGGTAACACCACAACTGTCATCAAAACTCTATGACACCAAAACCATCGGAGAAAACTTCTCTTCAACTCAGGAGAATCATTATCACCATCTGAGGCAATTCAGAAATCAGAACATATCTAAACCAAAATATCTGTCAACAGCATGAAGCTCATAATTAGTATTTGAAAACCCACTAAGAACATGAGTAAACTAGTAACATTGGATAGAGGCAATATGGTCCAAGGGGTACAAGATATTCAAAGATGAGGGGTTAGAGAGAGACTTGTCATATCCAAGGTGGTAGTCTGAAAACTAAAACCCTACAATATTCACAAAACTTTCACAAAGCCAACATCACAACATATATTTAGCCTAGCAACTCATACTCATATATTACCATAATATGAAACTTCTAAAAAAATGTTGCAAATGCATAGAAGAAATAGTGACAATAGCGGACATTCTACCCATAGTTTCTATATTCTAGTTTGAAACAATGTGAAAAGTTAATTCAGAACCCGCGAAAAAGATGGGAGAACAAGCCGATAGAGGCAAAATGGTCCACGGTAGCAAGCAGGGACATGCTATTTAATATAAGGGTAACGTATTTGCTACCAATTAGGGCATATCATTGTCTAGGCATAGACTTAGAAAATTAAAAGAAAATAAATATTGCCAAGGTACCTACAATTTCACTAGGACAAATGGACAAAATGAGGTGTGCTAATGTGGACTAATTGTTCTAGATGGATCAAGCTATACCCATTCATCATGAGGTTTTGCAATTAGCCAAAGATCCTGGATAATCCACTACTCGTTCTCATCAAAATCACCATTCCCACAATGTAAGATATTTGTTCCAAAACTTCGATGAAATGCCATCTCCACATAATGATCAAAAAAGTGGATAAACAAGCATTGAAGGGCAAGGAAACCTGACCATATAGATCTTAACAAAACTCCTTGAAACAAAAGGAAATCATCTTGAAAGCACAAGAAACCAACAACAAATATATTAAAAGTTAGAGAATAACACACTAACAAAGGTTCCTAATTGAGCAACTCCTCTTACCACCCTTAGAAATATAGATCTAAGTAACATATGTCAAATTGAGTTCGAGAATATGGAAGAATACTAAGATAAATCGTTCATTCAAGGGGAATAGAAAATCAGGAACAGAAAGGGGAAAGGACATTAAACCAAGATAACTGGCCAAAAAATTGGGCAAAGCGGACACAGATTATCAAGGCAAGGCAAGGTCGATACCAATGTGAGGAGAACTAAAATGGCTTGGTTTAATCTAAGCCATTACACCCAACCTGATCATCCTTAGAGCTTTGTCGCACCATTCAAAGCCACTATTATTGAGCCACATACCAGTATCAAATAAGACTCAAGTTCAAGCCTTGATATAAGTATCCAGAGAAAAGAGTTAAAAGCTAGGGTAAATTTAAACAATGTTATAGTAGAAGAAGAAGAGAGCTTATCTGGAATGGCCTGCTAGAAAGGTTCAAATCTGATAACAGTCCGATCTCCTCTGCCTCAATTGCACAAAAGAACAAAATGCATTGCCAAACACACAAAGTAAGCCCTGGAATGTGCTCCGCTCAACATGATCCGACACCAAAACAGCAATGGAACTTGTCTGCGCAAGGAGCACAGAACTGGTCTGCACAAAAATCTTACTTATGGCAAAATATCAAATCTTATCGCTTCCCCGTTCCTTCAGATAGCAGAGCCGGAAAAGGAATTTTACACAGCCGTAGATAAGTATGGAGTTAAACATGTGCTTGAAGACAAAGGGAGTTACGCTGATGCAAAGAATCACTTGAAAGCGTGAAAGCAAGGCAGCCGCATTGCAACCACCAGCCTCATACCCTGAAGAACTGAGATAATGCTGAGAACAAGACGGCACCCAAAACAAAAAGCTCTGGATAGCATGGATCAACCGAGCCTTCTTGTGGACGAAGGCTTTCCTGTAACAACACAAAATGCTCGGGGAAACTCCTGAAAATAGCACGATCAGAGCGTCTGTAATGGAACCCCTTTTTCAGCAACGGTCAGACCCAGAATAGGGGTAAGATCAACGCTCCCAAAAAAACCCGTCCGAATCCAGATTAGGCAACCGAACAAATTAAAGAGACAAAATTAGCCCGAGCAGCCAAGAGCCAACACAACAGTCGAGGGAACACCGGGCTGCATAAACCAGAGGAAGCCGACAGCAAATAATCAACACTGATTGAGCCCGGCAGACACAGGCATGGCAGGATCAGAGTTGCATGGCAGAGGAAAGAAAACCAGCCTTGCACCAACAGGAGGAAAGAAAACCAGCCTAGCTAGCCTGGAGGAAAACAGGCAGGCATGCACGAAAAGGATTTGGGTGGGCACCAGAGACCTACGTGGAGAGGAGAATAAGTAGGCAGTCATGCACGGAAAGGATTTGGGTGGGAAGCAAGGGATCAAAAACCAAAGCGTGGAAATGAAGATGTGCTGATGAGAAAATGAGAGGCAAGAGGGGTGTATGAAAACAAAAAAACCTACTACTACCTAAATGGCACTGGTTTTCGACAATTACATTTGTGCATTTCATACCATACAAAGTGGATTATCATATTTAGGTTTCTACATTGTTGGATATACATTTGAAACAAATATTTATACGATACGAGAGGGATGGATGGGTGCAAAATTTTTGACAATATGAGGCACATGCAGAAGCTTGCTTCAAATAACATTCTTTGGACATGAATTAAGGTTATGGTCTAAATATCAATAGTTTGTTGTTTGTACAATATTCAATTCTCAAAATTCTAGCTTTTCGTAACGTGTGTGCCGCCTGACCGGGATGCTTAACATTTATTAATTTGGAGGCATTCCTAATGACAAAATACATGTGATATTGGTGTTCAAGAATAAGATTCAGGGATGTGGGACCTGAATGACTTGACGAAAAATGTTATTCTAGAAGGAAGGAAGGAAGGTTCTAGAAAGGCAGCGTGTTTAGAGGGGAGTACTATTTAAACCCAACTTCTTGTGCGCTCTTCATCTTCATCACCATGTCGATTGGGTCTTTGCTATTTGCTGCCTTTGGCGATAAAAAAGATATTGGTCAAATTGTGAAGTTATTTGACTTCTCCAAGGTAAAAAAATGTTTGCTTGAATGCTTGTAGACCTTCTTAATATTGATCATGATTTATATTTTATAGATCGATGTCAAGGATAAGGAGAAGAAAGACTATCTCACAATTGGCCTTGCGCCCTCCTTTGGCAAGCTCGATAGTGAAAGCATCAAAAAAATGGATGACAGTCTCAAGATCATGATAGCTGGAACCACAAAGATCATTGCTCGCATTCCGCCTGACCAAAGGAATTGGGAGAAAATAATAAGCGCTTTAGTGCAGAACCCACTGATCGAGCCTATGGATGATGGAATCCATAGATCAGATAAGTTGATTAAGAAGGAAAAAAACTACTTCAAGTTCGACGGATCACCTGATGAGAAAGTTGTGCGCGAGGTAAGCACCCTAAATGTCTAATAAAGAGCTTGCGCTATATAGGTGTCGATGCTTTCTTTCTCAATGTATATATGCACTGAGTTTTAGTTGATATTGTTTATTGTACTTATGTATTAGGACCATTTAGCTATCAAAGAAACTACTTGCTTCACTCCACCCCCTCTAGCTAGTCAGGGCTTAAAAGGATAATAAAAGTCAATTCAATTCTCACCTTATAGCTTTCTTTCTATCTAGGTTCACTCCTGGTTTGTCAAGTTGATCGGGGACCAGGATGTTCTAGATGCAACACAAATTGATATCAACGTCCTTGGCTCTATTGTTGGCCAGTCTGGTGCACAAATTGAGAGCTTTGAAACATTTTTCGTCAAGCATTCACGCCATGAGAAGACCATGCTTGAAATTGGTGTATTGAGATACCCAGACATCGATCATCCATACTTCAAGGTACATTATGTTTGCTCATTGAGGAGCAATCAGATATGATATACTTCAAGTTTTGTCGTTGATACCAGGTTTATCGCATTAAACTGGATGCTTGGTCGGACTGTAGCCGCATTTTATACATACAAAACGACTGCAATGGCATAACTGGAGGTGGGTTATTGTTTTTCAGGCTCCTCTTCTTAAACTGTATTGCTGATGAAATTTTAGAAATGCAACAGAGTTCAATGTTCGTCGTTACAAGCCTCGCGATAGTGTTATTTCTGGAATGAAGGAAGAGACTCGCATGCAAGCTATTAAAGAAGCTGATGAGCTCTTTGGTTAGGGTGATCAAAGTTTCTGAAGCTATAGACTCATAACCTACATAATGTAGGACTTGATAGTAAGTAAATAAGGAAGAAACTGTGCTGCGACAGTCTATGGTGTGTTTGTTTTCTTGTATAAATATACTTAAGGATTGTGAACTATAAGCAATTCCTCCTCTTTTCCTACTGCCACGGTTTTTCCCTCGAAAACCCTTCGGGGCGAGGGTTTTTTAACCCGGACAGTAATAAGTTTGCTGCTCTCCTTCTGGGTCCCATAGGCCGATTGGTCTATGTGGACGATAAAAAACTATTCTTATTCTTATTCTTATTCTTGATCATTTTTTCAAGCATGCTTCTTCTTGATTTGGTCTAATATGTCGTTATTTTATCGTGCATTTGCAAAAATTACAGTCTAGATGACTTCACAAATTTATACTCTTCATATAATATATAGTGTCCCTTGTATAATAACTTTTTGTAATTGAGATACTTCATGGTCATTTCTATTATGAATTATTCAATTCTCAAGTGCCAACCATCTATAGATGAATTAAGCTTAATGGTCATTATTATCATTAGTCAACATTGATTCATAGATCAAAATTCTTGTGCGAGTAGTCACCACTTCAGATATCATAAATTCACGTGCTGGCCATAAATCTACCAAACATTGTTTGACTCCAAGCTTGTTAATGTTGAGCCTATTATTCCCCTTTGAAACACAACGAGACACCAAATGACTATGAGACATCCCACCCACCTTTTTCCCATGAAGCCAAAAGATAGTTGATACTAGTTAATATAACATCTTCTGTTTTGCTACTTTTCTAAGCAATAACAAGATTGAGACATCAAAGCTAGAAGAGGTAATGAGGTGTCTCACCCAATTTCTCATCCGTTTCTAAGAATTAATAAGACATGTTGACGTGGACCATAATGGTATGGTCTACTTAGATCAAAGTTCACAACTTGCACAATTGTTTTTGCAGTTGAGTGCTATCAGAGAGAAATCTCTTTGAATTTATACGATGACAAATCATCAAAATATTTCAATGATATTTGTAGCAATTTTTGACCAAGGGGGGTTCATAATATACTAGCCATACAACACTACTGAGTAACCTTTAGGGGGTTTATTTTTAATGAATTCAAATATATACGCCATATACAATTATGGGTTTTTGTGCATTTCATACCATACAAAGTTGTGAGGGAAGGAAGGAAGGAAGGAAGGCATTTTTATCGTCCACGGAGACCAATCGGTCTATGGGACCCAATACAAAAGCGCAGCAAGCGGATTACTACCCGGATTAAAAAACCCCCGCCCCGAAGGGTTTTCGAGGGAAAAACCGTGGCAGCAATCAGCCTGCTGACAAACTTTTCTAATATACAAAATGCAAAAACACACAAATATATACACTCATGCACCGCACCCGTAGTGCCTAATCAGCGGGCAGCCAGGCGGGGGCAAAGGTGAGCTCGCAGATCTAGTATCTCCTGAATGTACGACCCCAGAGCACGTACTGACGGTGTGTTCATCAGCAAATGTAGGGGCAAGTCCGGCCGTACTAAGGGAGTGTATCTGGCCCGGATCTGACTGAATGCTGGGCAACTCTGGAAAGTGTGAGACTCATCCTCAATGGGAAGTTGGCAGGAGGACAATAAACTATACATGTATAGGAGGGCTCTTTTGATATATGGGTACAAAGAGGGATTATCATACATATTGCCCAATACATTTGAAACAAATATCTATATGAGAGGGATATATTTTCCCAGTTCCGATGGGGCAGGAAGGGATCACTCCCTCCAGAGATCTACATGCTGACTCAAGGTGACTAGAGGGCCACTGCCCTTATTCGACTGAACCCAATGGAAAGTGAACACCACTTCACAGGTGTCGAGCCCATGCCTTGCCCACACGCAGTGGCAAGCCATCAGACCTAGTCACAATGATCCCTGGTAGGCTTTACACACCAGAGGGATCGTTCAAGAGTCAGGACATGAACCTCCTTCTTAGCCAGTCTGGCCCCTTCACCCATGTGACGTTCGGCCCGCGATTATCACGGTCCGGGGCGTATGCATGCTGTCTCTCGTCAGCGTACCGCCACTCAAGCGGCGCGTGTGCGCCGGCGTGAATAACCCAGTGAGTAGCCCTAGGGGGGCAACTTGCTAGGTATGTGCATTTCTTATTAATGTGCACATGCACATTTATTAAGGTGCACACATTTCCATGTGGGCACATTTAGGTGCACACATTTCCATGTAGGCACATTTGGCCACCTAGCCATTAAAGGCAAGTGGGCCCATTTCCAATTATCCCACATGCCTAAAGGGATAGTTGGAAACCCTAAGCCCCAACCCTTGCCTATTTAAGTAGAAGAACCCTAACTTGCCCATTTTCGTTCCTAGGGTTTTAGAGCTCTGTTTTGGCTGCTCTAGGAGTCAAAACCGCCTCCCAGACTCCGTCTGAGAGAATGGCATCATTAGTTTCCCTTGATTCGAGCAGTTCAGTAGGATGGTCGAACTCGGGTCAGGAGGAGCAACTCATGGATCAGGTATGTAGTCGATTTAATGGTCTAAACCATTTTCCAGTCATTGTATCAGTAGGTTTAGCCTATTAAATCGCCTTTAGCAGCTATCTAGATCTCTAGATGAGTAGATACCAGACTCTAACTAAAGAACCTAACTCTATGATATAGATTAGATCTATGTTCTTTAGTTCTTTCCGTGATGTATATGGATGATGTATCTCTGTGAACTCCCTTGTATTGGGAAGGGGGTAGAGACTTCAAGCTTGGTAGTAGATGCTCCTAGATTAGCCTCTCTAGCACACCATAGATTCGCCTGTGTACAAGAACCACACACGGGTTGTGGGTGAAGGGGCCGACCGGGCTAAGAAGGAGGTTCGTGTTCGACTCTTGAGCGATCCCTCCGGTGTGTAAGGCCTAAGGGGATCATTGTGACTAGGGTCTAATGGCTTACCACCGAAAGTGTGGGTAAGGCATGGGCTCGACACCGTGAAGTGGTGTTCATGACTTTCCGGTGGGTTCGGTCGAATACGGCAAAGGGCCCTCTAGTCACCTTGAGTCGGCATGTAGATCTCTCGGAGGGAGTGATCCCTACCGCCCCATCGAACCGGGATGATGACCCCGTGAGTAGCCCTTTGGCTATGCATCCCGCGGGCTACTGGCCAGTCCCGACACTTTTCAGCCTACCGCAAAGTGTGCACGGGAGGGGCGGATGGAGTGGACAACCCTATGCCATGTTCTTATGCCAGCCAAATCCATTGCCATGAATTTCGCCCGAATGAACTCGGAGACCCAAGCCGCCGGGCCATCCCTTTGAGTCTCGAGCCTTGGGTAGGATTCCCTATGTGATGTGCTGATCTTTGTCTATGCAGATATGTGGAGGACCATCCTTCGTGGATGGTCATATGATGTTGATGTATGTACCATCGACATGTATGTTCACGCTTCCGCAGCCTAGGTAGGCCCCGAGGGAGACGGGGGGTAAAGGACCCCTTCATTCTTCCCAATCGAACTCTTCAAGGTTGCAAAGTGATACGTGTGAGGGCCCTATATTAGCATGGAGCTGGTATGGGGATGAACTCTGTTTGTATACGGTGAGTGCAATCGTATATGAGTAGGGGACGCCGCAAAGTGGTATCGAGCAATGTTCTTGGAGACCAAGAGCAAAGCACCGCCATGCTCCCGAGTAGTACTAACTTGATAGGATCCTCAAACCCTGAAAAGTGGGAAATTTTTTCTCATTTTTGTAGTTTATGCTAAGCTAGTAAATGATTAAGTGGATTGGAATTTAATATTAGCACGCTTAGGTGAATTGGAACTTAATAAAACTAAAAAGAATGAGCCGTAGGTAAGGTGGTCTCACAAGCTGCTACTGGTTTAATAACTAAACTTTAGTTTTATGACGAGCGCAAGTCGTGAGACATTGATGAAAACATTTTGAAAAGTTATAGAATTTAAAAAGTAACTTGGTAATTCAAAAAAGTAACTTGGTAATTCGAATCTTAGCCTAGGATTTAGCTAGATTAGTCTAGTTTTTCAATCTCTTTGAACCTCATCTTAAAAGAATTCCCGCGGTAGCGAGAATTGAACCTCCCACCCACAGGGTTGAACCCCCCCAAACCCCCCCGTGCCAACCACTGAGGGCGGGCATCGTTTGCGTTTGAATTATAATTCTTAATTAGATTTAAGCTTTAATAATGTTAGATAATATTAATGGCTAAGCCTTAGATTTAGAACCAAGGCCCTTAAGCTAGATAGAGACAAAGATCTCGATAGACACCGGGACTCCGACGACATGATGCGCACCAAAAATGCACCGCCGACTTTCTCGACAAGGCGAAAACAGCCGAGAGGCCAAGGAGGCCGAAGGAAACAAGAAGAGGAGAGGACGTAACAGAGCGGGAGGCCAAGGCTCAAAAAAGCAGAAAGCGTAAGCCGGGTCCAACATTTTGAAGACTCAACTGACAACTGCTGTTCATGCGAAGCAGTAACCCTCATGAGGGAAGGCATGTAATTAGCTAGTTTAATTAAGGGAGATCCCCAAAGAGATATGTTGTAAATAATCAATAATTTTGTTAATACATGATAATTTTGAGTAGTTTATGTGTCAAATCTTGCTTAATTAGGACGAGTTAGCAAGTAGTAGTTTTATTTTAGTAAAATAGGATACTCTCGCATCAAAAAGTGTGATGTCTCATACCGCTACCGGTCGCGAAAACAAAAAGTTAGTTTTGAAGAAAGGCTAAGTCGCGGAGACCTCGCCCAAACTTGACCAAAACAGCTCCAAATTGACCCAATAAGGGGTCGATTCTCGCCTAATTTGATGAGCCCATCACCCTTACACCATTAGTTTACCCAAATTAGACACCTTTGATCGAAATGAGATCTGATGTCTCACAGCCGCTACCGGGTCGCAAAACAAAAGTTAGTTTTGAAGCGAGGCGCAACCTCGTGAGACCTCCAAACTTTGAACCTCCATAACTTGAGCTACTGAGCTCCAAATCGCCTGAAAAATTGTTGCAATAGGACCATTAGATAGCCTAGAATCCATTAGATGACCTAGGACAAATTAGGCTAGAAATGTCAAACCCTAGCCCAAATTGACCAAAATTGCCCAAACCTTTGAATTGTTTTTCCAAACCAGTAGTTTGTTTGTAGATAGAAGCCTACCCCATTAGTAGCTTCATAAGTATTGCTCTCGGCTCGAAGCTGATACCTTACTCCTAGATAGAAGTGCCCAAGAACACCCCTTTGTTATAGTCATCTAGACCTCAACATAGCAACCCAAGTCCAACATGGGGGTACATCACATCACCTCTGCTCATGCCGAAGGCATAAACCTTGACCTAATTCTGTGTCCTTCTAATAGAGTTTGACTTATATAGCCGCCACATTAACATTCCCTATTGCCAGGGTACCTAGAAAGGAGCTAGAGTCTAGAGCTGCCCAAGCCGCTCCATGTGTAGAGATTGGACTCCCCTAAACCAACTTTGCTAGGACCTTAGAGTATGCCTCAAACATCATGGAGGTCTTGCAAAACAATCCTCATGTCATGCCATACCACACGTCCTAATATCCATAGACTTGTAGATTATAGATATGTCTCCAGTAATGCTGCTCGAGCCACCTTGCTTGCTTATAGAGCCCAGAATGTTGTAGGAGAGCCCTTCAAGTAGACCTTAGACTCTAGGAAATACGAGCGTTGCTTTCGAAGTACGGGGCCAGAGCCACAGAAGAGCTTGAGGCGCAACTCCTTGAAGACATCAAGGTCCCAGCCGATGTACAGACAGATAAGGAGAGGAGACCGAAAAGGCAGACCCAAGAGAGGGAAGCACAACGACAAACACCTCAACCGACAAACGAGTAGAACAGGACACCACCGGCCTATCATCAATCTTCATCAAATGGGAAGAATAATTGGTAACCAACAAAGATCAAGAATTTTCTAGATGTCAACCTCCCGGCTACCAGTCCACGAGCTCACATCAGGAAGAGGATCTCGACGCCTTCACCAACTCGACGCCCACGAGTTTCAAATGGAAGAATGCAAGGCAGCAAAATACAGGTGCAGGAACACGTTAGACATCGATGCCGCGTTAGCATCACGAGCTAGGGTCAGAAGGCATAATCTTCTGTCGAGGGGAGAAGTCATGGCAACACAGGAGCGTATAAGAACCGGAGAGAAGACCACCTCGACTTGCAGCCCAGCAGCTCAAGCGAATGTCAGGCAACGCCAACAAAAGGAGCGACCAAGCTAGGCAACCACAAAGCACCTAAGGCTGACCAAGATGAGCTTCCAGCTCCCTTGCACCAGCAGGAGACCACGAGGGGAGGAGACGCATATCAGGGAACATCTCCGACTCGAAGGCCTATATCAGCACTAGGGACAAGATCAAGGAGGAGAATATTCTGCTCGAACAAGAATTCCGGACCCAGGAACACCTAGAAACCAAAGGAAGATCGGCTTTAATACGCCGGCCCCAAGGAGTGCGAGATTCGAATGGATAGGACCCAAAGGACGGAGGAGACCTAGCCAGCCGCCAGATACAAATCACGCAAAGGCGCACGAGAAGGAGCCATGGTAAGGGCAATGGAGATGACCACACTTCTAGGCACGAGAGAGGCACCTCGAATGAAGCAAAGCCCAAGCAAATGTAAGTCGCACTCGTAAATTCAACCCGCGAGGAATGACAATGCCACGCCACCGACCATGATCTCTTAGAGCTTCAAGACATCCAAGAATGCCCAATCGCAATAGCTAGGTGATCCTACTTAAGCGATCAAAGGCACCGCGACATCGGGCAACCTTGCAACGACACACGCATGTAGGGACGTTGAGCGATCACCGCATTCCTCACGCATCTAATATACACATTAAGGAGGAGCACCTTTCTCAAGGGATCACATCGACGAACACTCTTCGCGAATCGGGCGTGGACGAGCTCGGATCAGACATGAAGCTCAACAATGGTAGCAAAGCATCTCAAGGAATCCCCGAGTCAACCGTAAAAAAGAAGATGCAGCGGCAAAACCAAAGGGTCAAATGCGATAGGAGGAGGGGAAACCCTAAAGGAGTATAAACAATTAAGTAGATCTTCAGAAGTTGTTTTAAAAAATCGATGAATTAAAATCCCAATGTAAATGCGTATATGCCTATTGTATATCTCGGTGCTCACAGATATGTGGAGAAACATGAGTTTAGAGTCATGTTTTACGGATTTAGCGCTTAGATCGAAGCTCCTTCACTTCGACTACCAAAAGAGGAAGCATAGAAGCACAACTATAGCCCAAGATCAAAATGGAAGAGCAAGTACGAGGGGAGAACGACCAGGAGGCCAAGCAAACCTTCGACTCCAAACACTTCCGGAAGTGGCCTGAAGTAGAAGACAACTCGCCCACCCAATGTCAGAATAAGAGATAATACCGGTCATGTCAAGATCATATTTATTTGCACTGTGACATCGCCGGGACGCAACACTACATCTTGTGGCAGCAGCAACATTTGACTAACTTATGACACGAAAGTGGCCTCAACAATAGAAGAAGGAACGCCCGACATCAATGAGCCAACTAAGAAGGCAACATCTCGACAACCATAATTCCACCTTGTGGTAATATAGGGTGATGCGCTATGACACGGTATTAGATGGAGATGCACTTACTTAAAGGCACCGCGATGAGGAGATATGCCTTCAAGAACTAGGTGATGGCTTCGTCAGGTACTCCTACCAGTAATTAGAAGAGAAGAAGCCGATCATATCTCCGACATGTGGCACGTCAAATGCCCAAGGTAGAAGCATTCGACACCTTAATGACAAGGATAGCAACTAAAGCACCTTCGCAAAAAGAGAGTTCAAGATAATAGCCGGGCTATTCAACGACAAGAGCATATCTAAGGCAGGTACTTCTCAACTCAAGGGTCAAGCTGCACAGATATAAGGATCCATCATCCCGACAATATCGCCAGCAGGGAGAAGAGCCATGAAGCTTTACTTGCCAGAGAGGCCGACATGCATAGAGAGACAAAGGTCAGGAACTGAAAGCTGGAGAAGTGCTAGCAACCGACTCCTTCCACGAGCTCCCTAGAGGCAACAGGAGGATCAAAACTGACGAGCACAATCAAAGTCACCGGAGGGTACCTCAAGACAAGAAGACGGCATAGCACTGCGCAACGTGACAACATCAAAGCCATGTGATCGAGGGGATCAAACAAGGAAGATTGGAAGCTCGATGGAGAGGCAATTAGGTGAGACGAGTCGATGACTTGCACACGGACTTGCATGCAACTTGGTGAACCCAAGGATGGACGATTCAAGGAACAACTGCAGAAGAGAACAACTCCAGAGGAGTATAGCCAAAGGAATCGCGCACAGCCTCAAGAGACGCCTCCAAATAGCTCCAAGTATCATGAAGGGGGGAACAACTACCGCCCGAAAACAGGATCAGGAAGCAGACTGAAATGTCGAAGCATCAACGACAAGCACACCTTTAGTGAGAATGTGATGCAAAGCATGTTGTGCCATAGCCGACAAACATCGGAGGGCCCACGTATATCAACAAATTACCCCGGAGTAAGAGTCAACGTACAAATAGGAGGATATAGATCGTCAACACCATTGCACCCGGAGGAACACCGATGACATCACCAAGGAGTAGGTATGCAACTCGAAGGGAGGCACAAGGGGGACCTAATAGCTCTAGTAGTAATTGTAATTATGTAAGCTATATGTTTTGCATGTATAGTTCCCTTGTTATTCCTTCCTTTCCATAGCGTAACAGATCAAAGGAAGAGATGTCATGCAAGTTGCAGGGGTGAAGCAATCAACATCGTCAACACTCTTCGGGCAACACGATAACGACAAGAGGACTCGACATATGAGACATCGATGGAGTCGAAGATATCGGATACAGAGTCGTCCTTTAGCTGCCAAGACAAAGAGTTCAAGATGAAAGATCTTTTTCAACGGCGCCATCTTCAGGCTTTTGAAAAGCGGCATGGAAGATTTCAAGTGATCAACTACACCATCAAGCAATGCGAGGCTTCTAACGAACAAAGTCAACCTCTACATCAAAGAGGAGCCACCGTCAAGGAGACTGAAGTATCGAAGCGAATTTCGGAAGAACGCTACCTTGCTACTTCAAGCAGTAACGAAAGTGGATGAGCTTCTAGCAAGCTCAAGGATCTAAGGCCATGGGGCCTAGTAGGTTAATGTATGGACGGTGAACATCCATATTGGGATTAGAAGGCATTTCCGGATATTCAAAAAGGATTGCCCCAATATTGAGCTAAGCGCCAAGGATTGGGAAGGAAATGCATAGGAGTAACTATAATTATACACGATTGTTAACAGACATCCAACGTATTGAAACCACTTGGTGAGATTGATCTCCTCGCTAAGAAGGAATCATTACTAGGATAATTGTTGACCATGTATAAATCTAGTACCTCCAAAAGAATAATCCAACCTAAAGAAAAAGAAGTAATCTAACAAGTCCGCCAACTTGTTACGATGACATCAATTCGATTGGTAGGAATATTCCAAGAGCTAAATAACTAAGAAAGGGGAATCTCTAGAATATAAAAAGAATAATACATGTAAGGTACATCTAAAATAAGAATTATAGTAATCAAATAGTCTTTTGAGACAAAAGGAATTGTCATGATGACAAAACCTTGTGGTTTAGAATCGTTCTAACTAAGTAGGTAACCCATAGCTATATTGAAATAAATGATAACATAATATGTGCATCCATCTTAGATGGTTATATATGTTAGCTAAGGCTAGTAAATTAATGTGCTAAGTAAGAAGCATATAACCTCTTAGGGGAGAGAATAGATATGACGTTGTGTACAACGCCATTGAAGGGGTGACCACTTTCTTTTTGAAGAAAGTGGGAGGGCTCAATCTTATGATTGAACGCATTTGCATCGAATTGACTGACCCATAGAATAGAGTTCACTTCGCAATGACCGGCTTAATAGAGCGTAAGATAGATAGATAGATAGCTCAGAGGCCTTCAACGCGTGCGAGACCGACGCAAAGAGCTATCTACACCAATGAAGTGGAGCAAAACTATGGGAGCAATGCAACCACCAAGTCATCTCCAAATTACTCGACGCCGCTCAATGGGTGGATGCATTCTAGCCTAGGTAAAGCGTGCACGATGCATTATAAGCTTTAATGTGTCTTATAGATAAGTTAAATATAGATCCTAGTAATTGCATGGAATTACCGTGACGATATGTATCATGCGGAAATAAGTTAAATAACAACGATAATGTGAGGTAGCATGTTAATTAATCCTTCAAGCAAGGATCGGGGTCCTTATAAAATAGATAGAGAATAGAATTCAAATATACTTAAGTGCATCTTAGGGATATACTTCCAAGGGTAATGCGTAACCCAAGGAAGAGAATAAGCACATCTAATTCTTGTGTATGATAATTAAAACCTTGTCTATGTAACAATAGGTCTAAATCAGGTTATTGTTCAAATAATCGCGATCTAAAAGTCGTTAAATATTTGCAAAGCTTAGAGTAAATATAATTGTACTATCGGAAGTAAGGTATCCCATACTATGATAATGTTAATTCATAAATATTACCGTAGGGTAATTATGTTAATCACATGCATTAAAGGAGCCAAAGAAAAAATTGGCTCGTGCATGTCGCTTTTGTGTGTAGATTAAATGCTTGTATAGTTAAGATTAATCCACGATGCAACCTATGCTAGGTAGGGGTTGCATGCGTTGTTATCGATGATGAGACCACTACGCTGATCTCTAGGGCGTGGTGTAATGTCAATGTAGGCATGACCGCGTTCGCTTTGGACGAAAGTGGAAGGTAGATTAGAAAGTCTACTTACGTCTCCACGGAAGTAGACGACCCTCGAGAGAAAGGAGGTCATTCAGAATGCATTGATAGGAAAGGCACCTTTAGCCCCATATATGCTTTGATAGGAGGAAGTTATCCTTCACGCCCCACGCCGGGAAGGATATCCTCCACGCTGGGCAACTAGAGGTGTAGGCATGAGAGCGCATATAGGCATATAGGCTGTCTCCACGGCCATAATGGAAGATTCACCTCTTCCACGCCGGGGAGATTAGCCATGCATCCATGTAGATAGGTGGGGTGGTCACCATATAACCAAAATTTTATTAATAATTAAAATAGTAATAACGTGGGGTCTAACCGTTGCAGCCAATAGAGCCTCCTGGGAGGGCAAGGAGGTCGAAGTTATTTGAAAACTTGCAACACAAATTTGGTCATAATGTGTTGCAAGGGATGAAGAGTACCTTAGAAGTGTAAATTTTGTATGAAATTGATAAACTTTGATAAACTTAAATGTTGTGTTAAGTAAGGTTAATAATTACCTTGCGTGTGAGATTAAGTTATGAAGTGATAAGTTAATTGGGTAATGAAATAGTACAAGAATGTCTTAAACATTACCTTAGAGTAATTCTAATAATTAAGATAGTAAGTATGTAATTATAGATATTGTAAAATTAATGCGGGATTTTAAGGGTGAGGACTGCAACACAAATTTTGTTGGAATGTGTTGCAAGGAATGAAGAGTACCTTAAATAATAATTGTATATGAAAGTGTTAAATTGTGATAAACTAAATGTTATAATAACGAGGACTAATAAGTACCCCCGTTTAATAGAAGTTACTTAATTGACAAGTTATTTGATAATGTAATGGCGTAATAATAATTTAAAAATATTACCTTAAGGTAATCTTAATAAATGTGTAAGTATAATAGTAGTATATCGTATGCATCAAAGGTTGATTGCGTGTTAGGAAGATTCCAAGGTGGGAGACCCACCATGCCGGACAACATCATTTCAAGGTGGGGAGAATGTGGCGTTCCAAAGACGAGATCACGGTCCCGTGCATTATACCGCATCGTCTCGTCACGCTATTACACGCCACTCCAACCGACGTTAATGCACGCCGGCGTGTAGCCGGTGAGTAGCCCTAGGGGCAACTTGCTAGGTATGTGCATTTTCTTATTAATGTGCACATGCACATTTATTAAGGTGCACACATTTCCATGTGGGCACATTTAGGTGCACACATTTCCATGTAGGCACATTTGGCCACCTAGCCATTAAAGGCAAGTGGGCCCATTTCCAATTATCCCACATGCCTAAAGGGATAATTGGAAACCCTAAGCCCCAACCCTTGCCTATTTAAGTAGAAGAACCCTAACTTGCCCATTTTCGTTTCCTAGGGTTTTAGAGCTGTGCTTTGGCTGCTCTAGGAGTCAAAACCGCCTCCCGCACTTCCCCGAGAGAATGGCATCATTAGTTTCCCTTGATTCGAAAGCAGTTCAAAGATGGGATGGGTGAACTTCGGGTCGGGAGGAGCAACTCATGGATCGGGGTATGTAGTCGATTTAATGGTCTAAACCATTTTCCAGTCATTGTATCATGAGGTTTAGCCTATTAAATCGCCTTTAGCAGCTATCTAGATCTCTAGATGAGTAGATACGGGACTCTAAATGAAGAACCTAACTCTATGATATAGATTAGATCTATGTTCTTTAGTTCTTACGTGATGTATATGGATGATGTATCTGTGTGTGAACTCCTTGTATTGGGAAGGGGTAGAGACTTCAAGCTTGGTAGTAGATGCTCCTAGATTAGCCTCTCTAGCACACCATAGATTCGGCACGTGTACAAGAACCACACAGTTTGTGGGTGAAGGGGCGGGCTGGCTAAGAAGGAGGTTCGTGTTTGACTCTTGAGCGATCCCTCGGTGTGTAAGGGCCTACCTGGGGATCATTGTGACTAGGTCTAATGGCTTACCACCGAGGTGTGGGTAAGGCATGGGCTCGACACCCGTGAAGTGGTGTTCATGACTTTCAGTGGGTTCGGTCGAACACGGGCGGGTGGCCCTCTAGTCACCTTGAGTCGGCATGTAGATCTCGGAGGGAGTGATCCCTACCTGCCCCATCGGCTGGGATGATGACCCCAAGAGTAGCCCTTTTGGCTATGCATCCCGTGAAGACTCTGGTCGAGGTCCGGACACTTTTCAGCCTACTCGCAAAGTGTGTACTGGGAGGGGCGGATGGAGTGGACAACCCTATGCCATGTTCTTATGCGGCCCAAATCCATTGCCATGAATTACATGCGCAATGAACTCGGGAGACCCAAGCCGCCGAGTCATCCCTTTGAGTGCGAGGCCTTGGGTAGGATTCCCTATGTGATGTGGCCGATCTTTGTCTATGCAGATATGTGGAGGACCATCCTTCGTGATGGTCATATGATGTTGATGTATGTACTCTTGACATGTATGTTCACGCTTCAGCGACTAGGTAGGCCCCGAGGGGAGGCAGGGTAAAGGACCCCTTCATTCTTCCCTTGGAACTCTTCAAGGTTGCGGTGATACGGAGGGCCCTATATTAGCATGGAGCTGGTATGGGGATGAACTCTGTTTGTATACGGTGAGCTTGCAGAGTATATGAGTAGGGGGCGTCACAACCCACAACCGGTGTGGTTCTTGTAATGTGGGCGAATCTATAGTGTGCTAGAGAGGCTATTCTAGGAGCATCTACTACCAAGCTTTAGGTCTCTACCCCCCTTCCCAATACAAGGAGTTCATAGAGATACATCATCCATATACATCAGGAAGAACTAAAGAACTATATCTAATCTACATTATAGAGTTTGGTTCTTTAGTTAGAGGCTGGTATCTAGAGATCTAGAAGGCTGCTATGGGCAATTTAATAGGCTAAACCTAATGATTCTATGACTGAAATAGAGTTTAGACTATCTAATTGGCCAAATACCTGATCCTTGAGTGGCTCCTCCTGACCTCCTGCTGAAACGCTTGAATCAAGGGAAACTAACGTTGCAATTCTCAGTGAGGTTCGGGGGGCGGTTTTGGCCGTTGAGGCAGACCAAAGCGAAGTTCTAAAACCCTAGAAACGAAATTGGGCAAGTTAGGGTTTCTCACCCTATATAGACAAGGGGTTGGCTAGGGTTTCCAATTATCCTTTTGGCATGTGGGATAATTGGAAAGGGCCCACCTGCCTTTTAAGGGCTAGGTGGCCAATTGTGCCCACATGGAAATGTGTGCACTCAAATGTGCTCACATGGAAATGTGTGCACATTAATGAATGTACATTGGGAAATGTGCACATTAATTGCACCTATGGGTGTGGCCCACTTGGCATGAAGTGGCCATATGGGAAAATGTGCATCTAAGTGAATGTGCACATTAATAAATGCCCATTCCTTGCACGTTGCCCCCTAGGGCTATTAGCCTAGCTACACGTTGGCGCATTACCGCGTCGGTCGGTGGCGGCGTGACGGGCGTGAAAGTATAATATACGTCACGGGGTATCTTTGTCTTGGAACGTCACATTCTCCCCACCTTGAAATGATCTTTGTCCCGCAAGATCGCGGGTCTCCCCACCTTGGGATCATCCTAACCGCAATCAACCTGATACATACGATAACTACTATAATACTTACACATTTATTAAGATTACCTTAAGGTAATATTTTTAGGACATTATCACACCATTATATTATGAAATAACTTATCAATTCATAACATCACTACTTTCTTCTCTTGATCAAGAGAAGAACAATTGTAAGCCATAACAATTTTATTTTAAGCTTGAAGAACAATCTCATCACGCAATATCTACGCCCTTAAAGATAAACAACCTCCTTCTCTTCCAGATTGACCATAAAAGCCCGACCACATGCGAGATGAAAAGCTCAAGCTCGTAGTTTGGGCCAAGCATCGAGGGATAGATAGCAAGCAAAATTTCTTTGGCTAGATCGCGACGTGCCAAAAAAGGGTCAACAACCAAGACCAAGCACCCTGCCAAGGCTCACACAAGAAAAACAATGCTCAATACTCTCAACCCTTTGCGGCATAAAGGATGGAGCTCACGAAATTCGATTATCCATTTTATGGACTAACACGTTGACTCGAGGCATCTATGGACTACTTGCCACCACAAAACTACTACTTTGGGATGAAGCGGCTTATCCCACTACCCATATCCAAACACTTTTCCATTGTGGCCGAGGGACACGAAGATGCCACCTATTAGATGGAGGCAGGATTGAGAATGCAAAAGCAATTTATACGTGAAGACACAAACCACGGCTGGATATCCCGATGGCAACCCCATACGACTACCTCAATCGTGGACCAGAATCATGTGGCAACAATGCAGCAATATGATTCCAGATTACTCTTTCCCATCTGTACAACAAGAACATTGTTCTAAATGCTTCCCATGACAGGAGATGACCGGACTCATACCAAGGCGCAATAGTGCCGATACACCTACCCACCGTCGTTGTGTCTTTGGATGAACAACCACACTTAGAGGCACATTCTCCGGAGTGTCACGCAAAGGAATCCACCAACATGGAGAGGACAACTGAAGACATGCCTCAGGATTAATATGGAAAAGAGACCGTGGTGTCCCAAGCAAAGCAAGCAACCCCTTTAGAAAGGGAGAAGCATTAGGATATGGATGCATATGATAAAGCAAAGCCCAAGGAAGGAGGGGCTTAATGGTGGCCTTATGAAATGGGAGACAATCTTTGAATCATTGCACCAACAACCTCGGGGCAGGAGAATCATCCTTACCAATGAAAATCCTCCAAATGAACTTTGATATCATCACCTTGCTTTGGAGGTGAAAATCCAAACATACCAAGACCACCGGTGTGGCGTTCCCACGTATTTATACGGTCGTCACGCCACGTATTCATCTGGGACATGTACAAATACAAGCACGTCACCCCCTAAAGATACGTCACCATGGGGGTATGGGAACTTAATGGTAACCTAGGGTTTACTCTTAAGTGGATTAAGTTAGCTATGCTAATTTAATACATTAAAGTTAATAACTTAATTAGGCTAATTCTTTGTTTGGGGAAGGCGCCACCTGCCCGATTCGATTGGCGACATGGGGTTGCCAAGTTTGGATGCCAACTTGACCCCTATCCCCGGGATTGACTCCAAAGATCGACCAAGGAAGGCCAGGAGCTGAGTGGCCATCATACACTGCAAGAGAACCACCATACCTAGTGTATTGACTTGTGAAGCAACAGTAGTGAATTCTCAACTCCTTTGAGATGGATGTTAAGCCCCATGGAAGCAGGAGTCCGGCCATGTAATTCAGGTAGGTGACTATGTGAATTCTAGATAACACTTGGTTGTGTTCGTCTCTCTGTTCTCTTTGTGATTCAATCATAGGAACTAACCCTTGATTGTACAAGCAAGTTCTCTTTATATTCAATTACGGTTCTTACTCACGAAAAGGATGGATTGTTAGTTCTTTGTTTAATCGACTCAAACGAGGGGATTACGGGGTAGAGACCTACGAACAGGTGTATTGTAGTATGCTCCTAGATAGCATACTGTAGAGTCCCATTAATTGCGGCTGTGCACAAGAGCCCACGGGTCCTAGATGTTATGGTGCGGCTTAGCACCGGACAAGGAACACAATGGTGACATGAGGGGTGGGGTCTTGCATGAGCATACAAGGCCCCGATACTCCTATAGTGGGCTAGGCCCGATAGCCGTCCACGGAGAGGGCGGGTATGGGTCCGACACTCCACGGGTGTAGAGGTGTGATCCGTATGGAGCACACCTTGCACTTTGAGTAGATTTAGGGTGAGTAAGTGGTCCGCACGGATGCGGGGGTCGCTGATGCGGCACGTATTCTCTAGCTCACCCATGGAACCACTGTGATTCTGGAAGGGGACGCTTCCCCGACCTGCCTCATCGGACCAGGCGTCATGAACCTGGAGTAGGCTCAAAGGGTGATCCCTTGAACCTGCGTCTCCGGAAGGCTATAGCAAAGCCATAGCATGAATTGACCCATCTGCAAAGTGTGCACAGGAGGGGCGGATGGAGTGGACAACCCTAGCCGATGTTCTATGCCAGCCAACGCCATGCCAAGACTCGGTCTGCTGATCTCTTGAGGCCCAGCCGTCAGTCGATCCTCACTGGAGTCCGAGCCGGGGTAGAACTTGGGTTTTGGGTGCTTTCTTAGGATTAGATGCATATTCTATGCCGTTGGTATTTTGGATGGACGCGCCACCCTTCGTGGTGGTTATTTATGTATATTCATGCTGTGTGCTAACCCTTGTATTCATGCTTCCGCGACGTAGGAGTCCCATTGAAGGCGTGGGCCGAATGACCCCTTCGTGTCCTTCTTTCGGGCCTCATTTTATGGATGGCCTGAAATAGGCGGAGGGCCCCGCTCATGGTGAGAAGATTGCCATGGGGGGAAAGTCCCTCGTATGTATACGTCCGAGGGTCGATATATTACAGGGCGTCCACGGTGGTAGTCGAGAGTGATTTTGGTTGCTCGAAATCATATGGCCAAACACTAACTCATTAGCCGGTACTTAGGAGGAGGCTAAGTCAATGTGTCGTTAGTTCTCTTTGTTGTTTGGCTTGGTGTTAGGTTAAGTTAAGAAATTGTAGCTTTGAAGTGGAGGGGCCAAGATTGGAGGCCTAACAGGTGCCAGTGGGTAGCTCAAATGACGAAGATGATGGTTCCATTGGATCGGGCGTACTTGAATTACCCTAGAACAGTCAACTCTAGGCGAAAAATGGTCAAGGGCAGGCCCAAAAACAAACTCGGGCGCCGCTTGCCTTTTGAAGTTTTGTAGTCAAGGTAGACGCGCCCGAAACGCTGTCGGCGCCCGACCCGTCAGACCAGAGTCAACGCGGGCCCGCCAGGTCAACTCGGGCGCCGCTTGCATTTCGGCACGCCTTGATCGAAGGAAGCCCGATATAATGCGTTGTAGCCGGAGAGATGTTGGCGTATTTCCGCCGTATATTTTTTTTAATAATAATAAAATTTCGAAGTTAATAAGGAAAAAAAAAATTTTTGAAATTTTTAAAAGTTAAGTGGCCGTTTAACAAACCATTTCTTGTCATTTGCTTTTGCTTCCGCCCAACCGCCGCTGAGCAGCCCGCCATCGCCACCGGACCGGACCTTGCTCTCCCTGCGCCCTTGTGCCTTGTGCATCTTAGCCCCTTTTTCCATCCTCTTAGCGCCCGCCACAAATACCACTATCCCCTATGGCCATCACCAAGAGCGCCCAGATCCAACCACCTTGAGCATCGTGGAGATCACGCCATGATTCCTAAGCACATGGCTCTTGACCCGACCCTCATTGACATCTTGTTGGATGAGCTGGTCAACAGGTTTGAGAACAATGATAGGATTCCATATCCTATCTATCACTTCTCAGAGCCATTCCTCATCCGGCTAAACCTACGCCAGCTCCCCTATACCATTGTTGAGCAACCTGATATGGTGATGATGCTCATCAAATTTTATCCTCCCGAGCAGGAAGGCCATACGGAGGAGGAACATATCAGGGCAGAGGCCGACCGTATCAGGGGTTTGGCCAGAGAGGATGACCACAGGGAGATTGAGCGGGCCGACACGGCAGCCCGGGGAAAGGAGTACAGGTACCTCGGGGACGGCTTTGCCGTCATTGATGGCTGATAACTATTCAGATAGATATGGGTCTGCGGCCAAACCGGTACCACGCGGAACTTAACCGTCGTGCTGCAGCCCAAATTTTTGCTCAGGTCCAAGAAAACCTGAGGAGAGCCCGGGAGGAACGGGAGAAGATGGAGCAAGATGAGCGGGACCGGCAAGACCAGCGGGACCAGCAGGAGGGAGGTGCATCTGGGAGTGGGCCGGGCCCAGTCCCAACGCATCAGACCATCAAGCACCGGCGGAAGGCCATCGCCCATAAGGCCGGCAGTCAATACAAGGAGAAACTAAGGACTGTCGGGGCTTTTGGCAAGAAGACGAGTGCCGACCGGAGGCAGCAGCGGGTGGACAACTCCCGACCGGTTGCTGGAGCTAAGACGGTGCCGGCACCGACGGGGCCACCTGTAAAGCCCGGGGCACAGCGGAAGCCTCACCGGTACCGACCCGGTACCGTGGCATTGCGGGAAATCCGCAAATTTCAGAAGTCTACGGACCTTCTGATCAGGAAGCTACCTTTTCAGAGGCTGGTACGTGAGATCGCACAGCAGTTCAAGACCGATCTCCGTTTCCAGACCTTTGCCATTTTGGCGCTCCAAGAGGCTGCTGAAGCCTACTTGGTGGCACTTTTTGGTGACGCCAATCTTTGCGCTATCCACGCAAAGAGGGTCACTATAATGCCTAAGGATCTAGCCCTCGCCCGTAGGATACGGGGGGAGCAACCTTAGCCTACTTGCGGGAGTCCGCATTTGTAAATATTTCTTGTAATATTTAATAAAAGGACTTTTATTTTGAATTAAAAAAAGTTTAATGGTTTCCATGTTAAAAATAAAATAAAATGCTGACGTCAGCGTTAATAAAAAGGGTTTAAAAGTGGACTTTTGAGGTTATTCCAAACGTTTCTTTTCCTCTCTCCTCCCTTCTAGCGCCATGGCCGCCCCACCTTGCCGCCACGGTACCATGATGGAGAGAAATCGGATCCACAAGCCCCCTTTGATCTGTTGCAACCTTTGCTATGCCAACGCATAGATCTCCTTACCAATATGCAGCGGCATCCGGACTACGCCGGATTCCTTGATTTCTACATGGAGGAAATCCTTCCTCTGTGTATTCCTCTTGGGGATCCTCCCGGTTTGTATTTGGAGCGGAGATAGTCCCGGCAGATGTTAGGTGGGGACACACATGCTTATGACGCCTTGAAGGGGAGACTGGATGGGGCAAACATCCGCCGCTGGTCCAAAGATCGGGGGCAGCAATATCCGGAAGCTACTTTTGCCCTAGCCATCCTCATGGACCAATACGTTGAGGATGAGACCTTTCAGAGAAGGGCAACCGCCGAGTCCTCCGAGGAGGGGACGATGAGCATATAGGAATGGGCTTAATTTTGCCCGTTGGAAAGAGCTAGCGGAGGAGTTACCGGGCGCCGGGAGCAAGCTATAGGCTTGTCGGGGGTTAGACGGCCTTCCGTTATTTATCACCAAGGGCAAGAGTACCTTCTCTTGGATGATATTATCCGGACTTATCACATGGTGGCCGGATTACACGCAAGCGCAAGGACCATGTACTTTTACGAGCTTTGGAGTATTGTATGGATGATTTTATCGACTTCACTTCCAATCGAAGCTTCCTTCGAGGTGCACCACCGCCCAGTTCGGGCCCGAGGGGAGACCATAGAGCGGGCGGAGACTCTATTACGCCTTCGAGACTTGTGGATGCAGAAACCGGCAAGAACTTCGCACGGATGCCTTCACGGCTATGGGACCTCACGCCCCAAACATTAATATGGTTGAGGTTCCTCCGACTTCCGGATGATGAGGGTGAAGATTTATATCATAACCCTGCGCACAAGAAGGAGGAGCAACAGGAGCTCAAGGAGGAAGAAGTCCCCATGGACTTGGATAAGGAAGTGGCAAAGATTCGAGATCAGCAAAGGGAAGGTGCGCCGGGTAACCACCTTACCCGTTTCTTTTTGTCGGCCTTCAAATACGGGCAAGTCCTCTTCATAGCCCGGGATCTAGGGCCAGAGGCTGAAGCTTCATGGTGGGCCCTCCGTGCACTCTCTACACTGGCCGGCCACAAGAAGCTTCCCTATCGTACGTTTACATATGTACTCGTACGACGGGATCTCGCCCTGACGGCCTTGGGCCAGGATATTGCGCCTTGGATGGGCATGAAGCTCCTCACGGCAGCTCCATTGGCCGTTGCCTATCCGCCGGAGGTTGCATCTGTTGCGGCTGCCACAGTAGACCCTGGGGTAACTCTGCTGAGACACCGACTGCCTCCACCACCTCCTAGGGCCAAGGATAAAGAGGCAGGGCCTAGTTCCTAGACTAATGGTGCTATACAATTTTTGTTTATATATATATACAAGAAATTTAATGCGTCCTACGGTGCATGTTCGAGTTTTAGCATGTTCCTACGTGCAAGTTCTTGTAAAAGAATCTCTTGATAGATTCTCTAAGATTCTACCAAGGTTCTCTTAGAGGGTTCATGAGCATTTCTCTAAATTTTATAAGATTCCCTCTAGATTCTATTAGATTTCCCTAGATTCTCCAAGATTCTATGAAGATCCCCTTAGATTCATTTAGGTTTTATGATATTGCCCTAGATTCCCTTACATTACATGAGATTCAAAGAGATTCTATAAAGATTCCCTTAGATACTCTAAGATTTCATCAACATTTTCTTAGATTCCCTTAGATTTTATGAAGATTCCTTTAGATCCCCCATATTTTAAGAGATTCCCTTAGGCTTGTAAATATTTTCTTAGATTCTCTTACATTCTATTAAATTATTCTGGATTCCTTTACATTCTATAACTTTTTAGAACATTCTAAGACTTTCTGGAACATTCTAAGCCTTTCAATATATTCTAGAACTTTCTGGAAGTATTTCTCTAGTTTCCTTACATTCCCGTAGATTCCCCTACATTCTAGAACATTCTAAAACTTATTAGAACAATTTGGAACTTTTTGGAAGAATTTTCTTAGATCCCCCCAGATTCTCTTATGTTCTAGAACTTTCTAGAAGATTCTAGAACTTTCTAGAGCCTTCCAGAACATTCTAGAACCTTCTTAAACTAGCTAGAATGTTATTGTCTATTTTATCTTAATGAGAACATTACCCTTAAGTATAATTGAAACAGAAATTATTCATAGAATTAATGCTTGATCTAGTGGTTAGAATGGGGGGTTGGGGGGTCAATGGCCAGAGTTCGAATCCCCCACACAGCATAAAAGTTTTAAAAGCCTTTTCATAAGGGATGAGCATTCAACTTGGGCCGTAGGATCTTGGACTCGATCAAGGGTCGAGATCTTACACAACATGAGCCATAGGATCTATTACATATAATTCCCAAAGTCATGTACACCGTAGGATGTGCCGCAAAGCAACGTGAGCCATAGGATCTCGGACCGACGATCAGGATCAAATCAACCTGGACCGTAGGATCGCGTCTATACGAATTATATATAAACTCCCAGGCCATCTGGGCCGTAGGATACGTCCCAAAGCCACGTGAGCCGTCGGATCTCGAACGGATGGTCGGATAAGCGCGACAAACATAAGAACATATAGAGAGTAGATAGATAGATATATATACATGTATTTATGAGATTTTGGATTGGCAATTGTTTGAACCATATTGAAAAATGGTGTACCTTATTTACTTATTAAATACAAAGTTCTCTTGATGAGTATAACTGAATTGTGCTTTTTTTTATGACATCCTCTTCAAAAGCATTAAAGTTTAGAATATAGTGGAATTACAAAATGTTCTCTATTCATTCCAACTATGTTGCAGAGGAAACCATTTGGGAATATGAGGAAAGAATCACCGATATGGTTAGGAGAGACGATCCCGGACCACCGGATCAAGACTATGGCCAGAGATATGGTGAATATCCAGAGTGGGAGGAAGGCTATGAGATCGAACCACCGCCGCCAGGAGAACTCTACGACCCTGACAAAGGGCTGGAGATAGTTAACATCCTTAGGGATCGAGCTCTTGAAGATCTGAAGATGACCCTGTGTCGTACCTGGGACTACTGGAATATGAGCAGGCACGAAGCCTTCGAGGACGCCAACGACCACCTTTGGCAACTCTTTTATGCTATGCGAAGGCTCTTTAACCTTCTGATTATCAGCCTGGGCACGCTATAAACTCGTCCGAGCTGTACGGGAGAGTACCCGCTACGCGATCCTGTACCCCTTCGCCAACCCCTAGGCTTGGTCTCTTCCGTTATGTTTTCTTTGTTGCTGTTACGCTGTGTGCGAATAGAACTTTAAGAGTTTCCACTGTATCATACCTACTTTCGTCTCAACCCATGTACCAATAAACTTGTTTTGTACTCAACTTGAATGAAATAAAAATATTGTCTTCTGTTTGTATATTCTTTTTGTCTCGATTATTTTAAAGGGATTGTACATTAATGTAAATCTGCTTATATATTCATGAATGCTCCCTATAGACGGTGTACGTAACGCCGCTTGGCAAACACCCTCCAACGCCAGTAGGCTCACCCCTGAACAAGAATTGATGTTAATGAAGAGGCAACTCGGCGAATTACAGGCCTATGTGTTGCATACCAATCCACTGCAACAAACTCAGGAGGACGGACCGGAATTACCTCCGCGACCATTGAGCCCACCTGCACAACAGCCATCTTCTCCCAGCTAGCCCCTGCACTGCATACAAAGGAGGACTCATGCTAAGCGCCATCGGTTCCTCTAAGGATAGCGCCGCTTCCTCACATTCAACCACTTTGTCTTCGGGTCATCGCTATCGACAAAGTGACCATTCGAGGCGTAAGGATAAGGAATACCCGAAAAACCGCTGATACGACCATAACTAGTATATGGAAGAAGCAGGAAGTTGGCTCGGTTTGATGGGAAATCCAGAGGAGGCTTAAATGCGAGAATCTTGGTTGGACGAAATGAAGGAGTTTGGGAAGTCCTATGGAATGGCTGAGAAGGATACTGAGGAAGGTTGCCACCACCAACCTTACCGAGCTGCCCGTGATTTGGTGGAAGGGTTATGCCAGAGCTAAGCACCTGGACAGGAGCAGGTGCAAGTTCAAGAAGTTCGCTAAGGCTTTTAAATCGCATTACGTGCCTCGTGCGCACAAATGCCAACAGATTCAGACCTTCTACCGGTTGGAACAGAAGGGCATGTCCGTTCAGGCCTACACGGATGAATTTATGCGCTTAAGGTTGTATGTACCAGGAATGAATGAAAAAGGGCGTGAGGGCTACATTGAAGGGTTGGCCCCATCCATTAAACGCATGGTCAAGGCCATAGACCCAAAATCGCGAGTGTGAGGCTGGAAGCTAAGGCATTAAGCCTTGAGGAGGACACGCCAAGGAACCAAGATCCGCGACCTGCCCTTACTCCCAGCTGCCACGCCAGCCGTCCACGCCTACAAACCCCGTTCGCCAAGTCCGGGGCCCTCTCAGCACAATTCTTACGGCCGCCAGGAGAAGAAAGTCGCCTTTAGCACGCCAGATAAGCAGAACAATGCCGGCAAGGAAATTCGGGGCCTCTTACAGTCCATTCCTAAAGAGGCCAGAGAACAGCTCCGCCGGGATAAGGCATGCTACAGGTGTATGAGGCCTGGACACTTCATGCACTGCCCGTGACGCCACGCCAGACGCCCTGACTGGCCATGGTCGACCTTGATTGGGAAGATCCGAGTCCAATCTCCCTGCGGAGGACGAGGCTCCCGAATACATTCACGGTGCATCTCATATTCTTGCCGCTATAGAAACAGGCAACGCTGAAAGTCAGCCTTCTGTTATTTCTACAATAGGCCAAGTAGACAGTAAGCCCTTCATAATTTTGATGGACACGGGTAGTACGCATAATTTTGCTTCTCCTAGAATGGCCTGTGCAGCAGTACTGAAACGCGTTGAGATCCCGACCTAAGCCAGTCACATTAGCCAGTGGTAAGATCAGACACACTCATGGCCGCCGTATTAACCTTAAGATGCAGTTGCTAGGTGCACCAGTTGCCTTGGGTGCTGAGTTAATGGACATTGGCAAATATGATCTTATTGTTGGAATGGAGTTTTTAGCATCTGCCAAGGCCAACATAGACTGTGAGAAACGGGAGGTCACCTTCAACGCCGCTAATGGAGCACGTGTGACTATAAAAGGTGATTCATTCCACTCCGCTATGCAGTCAATGTCAATAAACAAGTTAGAAAAAGCTATACGCAGGAATGAACTCCTTTGCCTCATTACACTTGCCTCCATTGAGTCTGACTCCAAGCAGAAGCAAGTAATTGACGCCTTACCACCAGACATTGCTATTCTTCTTCGAGAATTTAGTGATCTTTTTCCAGATGAGATCCATAAGCTTCCTCCTTTCAGAGGGGTAGAATGTGAGATAACTCTTGAACCGGGTACTAAGCCTACCAGCAAGGCCCCATACCGAATGAGCCCTCCAGAGTTAGCGGAGCTTAAGAAACAACTACAAGAGTTACTGAACCTGGGGTTTATTCGCCCAAGTGCCACCATTTGGCGCCCTATTCTTTTTGTCAAGAAGAAAGATGGCTCCTTAAGGATGTGTATTGATTATAGGCAACTCAATAAGCATACCATCAAGAATCGCTTATGCTTTGCCTAGGGCGAGATGATCTTATGGACCCGGTTACAAGGGGCAAAATATTTCTCAAAGATTGATTTTGCTCCGGGTACCATCGGATAAGGATAAAGGAGGAGGACATTCATAAGTCTGCGCCGCACCAGATATGGGCATTATGAATTCACCGTCATGCCTTTTGGATTGACCAATGCCCCTACAACGTTTATGCGGTTGATGAATGACATCTTCCGCCAATACTTGGATGACTTTGTTGTCATTTTCTTTGATGACATTCTCATCTATAGTAAAACCTTGCAGCAACATGAACAACATCTTCGATTGGCTTTACAGAAGCTAAGACGCCATCAGCTCTTCGCCAAGTTCTCTAAATGCAAGTTCGCCACTCCAAGGGTTGACTATTTGGGCCATATTATTTCAGCCAGAAGGAATTGCTACAGACCCAAACCAAGATAGAAGCGGTAAAGGATTGGCCCATTCCGCTAATGTTCGAGAGGTCCAGGAGTTTCTTGGGACTCGCAGGATATTATCGGAAATTTGTTAAGGATTTTGCAACAATTGCCGCGACCTCTTACTAATCTCACAAGGCATGAGAAAGTGAAGGATTGGATGGAACATTGGAAAGCAAAAGTCCAAGTCGGCTTTCGAGAAGCTCAAGGATGCTTTAACATCTCGCGACCGGTCCTTACCTTGCCCGATCCACGAAAAGGATAATCGGTAGCCACCGATGCTAGTAAGATAGCTTCTGGGTGGAGTCTTAATGCGTGAGGGGAGAGTTGTTGCCTATGATTCAAAGAAGATGAATGATGCGAAACAGCCGATATCCTACCCATGATCGGGGAGTTCTTTGGCGGTTATGTAATGCTCTCCGTATTTGGAGACACTACCTTCTTGGTAGAAGATTTCATTTGGATATGGATCATCGAGTCTCCGCTATCTATCCACCCACCAAATCTGAATCTCCGTCGTGAAGATGGATGGAATTCCTCGAGGAGTATGACTTCAGATTGTATATAAACCGGGGAAGCACAATGTGGTTGCGGATGCTTTGTCACGTCATCCCTTTATAACCCGGACCCATTGTAACGCCATTTCCACACTCACCAGCGAGTTTGGAAAGCAGATAGAACAAACCCTGGCCACAGATCCCAATTCTGTAATATTTGGGAAAGTTTGGGTAGGGAAGCCCGCATCAATAAAGAATTGAAGCATTCCGCTCATATAAGAAAGAGGGCAATTTATTATATCACAAAGATAAGTTGTGTGTGTGTCGACTGGGGGTCGCGAAAGTCGATTCTCCATGACACACACAACAGACCCTATAGCGGGACATGCGGGTTTTATGAAAACTTACTTTAAGATCCGCTCCAGCTATTTTTGGCCTTCGATGAAGAAGGATATTGCTAGGTACATCAAGCAGTGTCAGATTTGCCAGCAAACCAAGGTTGAGCAATTACGAGTTCCGGGGAGTTGCAACCTTTGATGTGCCCAACGCCAAGTGGGAAGTTATAACCATGGATTTCATTGTGGGCCTTCCCGCGACTCTCCGTGGATATGATGCATTAATGGTAGTGGTCGACAAACTATCAAAGATGGCTCACTTCCGCCATGTCGCACCACGGACACCTTCGACACCGCCTTGCTTTTGCAAAAGAAATTTTCAGATTGCACGGGATGCCGAGAGTAATTGTATCGGATAGGGATCCTAAGTTTGTCGATTGCATTCGGAAGGATTTCTTCGCCACCATCCGCACCAAGCTTGCCATGAGTACAGCTTTACCATCCCTCGCATGATGGTCAAACGACGCGTGTCAATCGTATTATTGAAGATATGCCGCTAAGCTATGTATGGAGTAAAACAAATCACAATGGGCGGATTATATTTATCTCAGAGTTCGCTTTATAACAGCATTTCAAGCAGAGTCTTCAAAGATGTCTCCATTCATGATAAATTATGGCTACCAATGTCTTACTCCATTATCATTGGCATAACCCCGCTTCTAAAGTGGAGGTCTCTCAACAACTCCTTTTAGAAATGCAGGCCTTGGTGGAAGAAGTTCGAGAGGGGTTACTTATTGGCCGCGACGCAGCCGCCGGAAGAGTCTAGCGGATAAGCACCGAACCCCACGGATCTTCCAGTGGGCTTAATCAGTTTGGCTTAAGATCAAAGTAAAACAAGCCAAGCTTAAAATTGGTAATCAGAAGAAGATGGCACCCAGATGGGCTGGGCCGTTCAGATTCTTGAACGTGGGGGAGAACAGCATATCGCTTGGACTTGCCACCCCGCTTGAAGATCCACAAGGTCTTTCACGTGAGTCTTCTGAAGCAACACACCCCTGATCCAGAGGAGGTTTTGGATACCCCTACCCTCTTAGAAATGACTGAAGAGCAGCTGGAAATAGTGCCCGAAGCTCTTCTTGATCGAGCTTACAAACAGACCAGAAGGACTCAAATGTTACAATACTTGGTCAAGTGGAAGCACTTACCAGTTGAAGATGCTACCTGGGTGATGAAGATAGACCTTGAGAAGCACTATCCGGACTTCATGCGGGAATCTCAGGGCTGTACCATCAACGATGCTATCAACCCCGCTCCCGGCGGTAAGCTTGAAGGCTTGATTTGCCGAGAATCATGTTCTAGAGGGGTAGATGCATCGTATCTCATAATAATAACCGAAGATGAGATCACCTTTGTGTTCTCTAGGACGTGGTTTATTGTTGATGTTGACATGACCGCGCATTGCTTGAAAAGCATCTAGTAAATAGACTGCGTTCATTTCGGCTATACGGGGAACTGCACCATTCCTTATGCCACAATGAATTGCAAGCCGTAGACATGATAGGTTCCCTTTTAGATACTTCCTCTTTTATTTGTAGGGGGTGGTCCCTTCAACCACAATTTAATCATACTATTAACCTACGGGTATATTAATGTGTGCAGGCCAGTGAACAGATCGTCACCTGCCTTGTATAGAGGGTTGCTGATGACCCAACTTTTCCCGTACTGGTTTTGTCTACATGTGTCATTTGGTTGTCTTAATGTTTTAAATTGGACTTTGGTCCTAAACTCCCTTGATGATAAGTTTGTATAAGGCACCTTGGTGCTTGTACTTTGATATTTCAACTTCAATGTATTACTGTCCGAACTACTACAATTTCAACGTATTAATGTTATATTCTTAATTCCATTTTCTAATTAAGTACTTTAATGATATGTATTCGATTAGTTAACCCCAATGTCGAGGACAAGATTATTTTGAAGGAGGGAGAATGTGACGTTCCAATTTATTTTTATACGGTCCACGCCACGCATTCATCTGGGACATGTACAAATACAAGCACGCCCCCCCCTAAAGGTACGCCACCATGGGGGTATGGGAACTTAATGGTAACCTAGGGGTTACTCTTAAGTGGATTAAGTTAGCTATGCTAATTTAATACATTAAAGTTAATAACTTAATTAGGGCTAATTGTTGTTTGGGAAGGCGCACACTGCCCCAATCGATTGGGCACCATGGGGGTTGCCAAGTTTGGATGCCAACTTGACCCCTATCCCCTGGGATTGACTCCTAAAGATCGACCAAGGAAGGCCGAGCTGAGCGCCATCATACACCGCAGAGAGAACCACCATACCGCCGCCCAAGTGAAGCAACAAATGAATTCTCAACTCCCCCTGGGAGATGGAGGCCCCCATGGAACGAGTCCAGCCAAATGGTGTAGGTGACTATGTGAATTCTAGATAACACTTGGTTGTGTTCGTCTCTCTGTTCTCTTTGTGATTCAATCATAGGAACTAACCCTTGATTGTACAAGCAAGTTCTCTTTATATTCAATTCTGGTTCTTACTCTGAAAGGATGGATTGTTAGTTCTTTGTTTAATCTGACTCAAAATCCAGGGGGGATTCAGGGGGTAGAGACCTCTGAACCGTATTGTAGTATGCTCCTAGATAGCTACAGAGTCCCATTAATTGCGGCTGTGCACAAGAGCCCACGGGTCCTAGATGCTATGGGTCCGGCTTAGCACTGCATAAGGTGGTGGTGACATGAGGGGTGGGGTCTTGCATGAGCATACAAGGCTTCTGAGACTCCTATAGTGGGCTAGGCCTGATAGCCGGTCACGGAGAGGGCCGGGTATGGGTCTGACACTCCCTGGGTGTAGAGGTGTGATCCGTATGGAGCACCTTGCACTTTGAGTAGATTTAGGGTGAGTAAGTCGGGTACGGATGCGGGGTCGCTGATGCGGCATTTCTCTAGCTCACCCATGGAACCACTGCGGATTACGGAAGGGGCGACGCCTCACCTGCCTCATCGGACCAAAGGCCATGAACTTTGGAGTAGGCTCAAAGGGTGATCCCTTGAACCTGCGTCTCCGGAAGGCTATAGCAAAGCCATAGCATGAATTGACCCATCTGCAAAGTGTGCACAGGAGGGGCGGATGGAGTGGACAACCCTAGCCGATGTTCTATGCCAGCCAACGCCATGCCAAGACTCCTGGCCCGCTGATCTCTTGAGGCTCAAAGTCGGTCGATCCTCACCGAGTCCGAGGGGTAGAACTTGGGTTTTGGGTGCTTTCTTAGGATTAGATGCATATTCTATGCCGTTGGTATTTTGATGGACGCCGCCACCCTTCGTGGTGGTTATTTATGTATATTCATGCCGTGGTGCTAACCCTTGTATTCATGCTTCATGGACGTAGGAGTCCCATTGAAGGCGTGGGCCGAATGACCCCTTCGTGTCCTTCTTTCGGGCCTCATTTTATGGATGGCCTGAAATAGACGGAGGGCCCTGCTCATGGTGAGAAGATTGCCATGGGAGGGGAAAGTCCCCGTATGTATACGTCCGAGGGTCGTATATATTCTGGGAGCGTCACAACCAGCTGCCTTAGGTCTAATGCATTTCGCCCAAGCTACCTTGACCACCGCTCCTAACTCATTTCCACCCCAAATAAAATTTCTGACAAATTGAGAGCTTTGAAACATTTTTCATCAAGCATTCACACCATGAGAAGACCATGCTTGAAATTGGTGTATTGAGATACCCAGACATCGATCATCCATACTTCAAGGTACATTATGTTTGCTCATTGAGGAGCAATCAGATATGATATACTTCAAGTTTTGTCATTGATACCAGGTTTATCGCATTAAACTGGATGCTTGGTCGGACTGTAGCCGCATTTTATACATACAAAACGACTGCAATGGCATAACTGGAGGTGGGTTATTGTTTTTCAGGCTCCTCTTCTTAAAATGTATTGCTGATGAAATTTTAGAAATGCAACAGAGTTCAACGTTCGTCGTTACAAGCCTCGCAATAGTGTTATTTCTGGAATGAAGGAAGACACTCGCAGGCAAGCTATTAAAGAAGCTGATGAGCTCTTTGGTTAGGGTGATCAAAGTTTCTGAAGCTATAGACTCATAACCTACATAATGTAGGACTTGATAGTAAGTAAATAAGGAAGAAATTGTGCTGCGACAGTCTATGGTGTGTTTGTTTTCTTGTATAAATATACTTAAGGATTGTGAACTATAAGCAATTCCTCCTCTTTTCCTACTGCCACGGTTTTTCCCTCGAAAACCCTTCGGGGCGAGGGTTTTTTAACCCGGACAGTAATAAGTTTAATGCGCTCCTTCTGGGTCCCATAGGCCGATTGGTCTATGTGGACGATAAAAAACTATTCTTATTCTTATTCTTATTCTTGATCATTTTTTCAAGCATGCTTCTTCTTGATTTGGTCTAATATGTCGTTATTTTATCGTGCATTTGCAAAAATTACAGTCTAGATGACTTCACAAATTTATACTCTTCATATAATAGATAGTGTCCCTTGTATAATAACTTTTTATAATTGAGATACTTCATGGTCATTTCTATTATGAATTATTCAATTCTCAAGTGCCAACCATCTATAGATGAATTAAGCTTAATGGTCATCTTCTGTTTTGCTACTTTTCTAAGCAGTAACAAGATAGATTGAGACATCAAAGCTAGAAGAGGTAATGAGGTGTCTCACCCAATTTCTCATCCGTTTCTAAGAATTAATAAGACATGCTGACGTGGACCATAATAGAATATGATTTTATCGCCCACGGAGACCAAACCGCCTATGGGACCCAAGTACAAAGAGAGCAAAGTAGCGATACTACCAGGATTAAAAACCCCGCCCTCAAGGGTTTTTTTGAGAAGGGAAAACCTTAGTAGCAATAAGGATGCTGACATACCGCATGCTTATATACATAATCACAACCAGGTTAATGCCTGGACGGGGGCATAACCGAAGTCCGCAGATCCATTACCTCCTGGAGGTACGATCCCAACAAGCCTACAGAGGCCGTGCTCAGTAGCTCATGCAAGGCCTGATGGGGCACAACTAACCGAGATTGGTATGGTCTACTTAGATCAAAGTTCACAACTTGCACAATTGTTTTTGCAGTTGAGTGCTATCAGAGAGAAATCTCTTTGAATTTATAATGTGAAATCATTTTATACGATGACAAATCATCAAAATATTTCAATGATATTTGTAGCAATTTTTGACCAAGGGGGGCTCATAATATACTAGCCATACAACACTACTGAGTAACCTTTAGGGGCTTTATTTTTAATGAATTCAAATATATACGCCATATACAATTATGGGTTTTTGTGCATTTCATACCATACAAAGTTGTGAGGGAAGGAAGGAAGGAAGGAAGGAAGGAATTTTTATCGTCCACGGAGACCAATCGGTCTATGGGACCCAATACAAAAGCGCAGCAAGCGGATTACTATCCGGATTAAAAAACCCCCGCCCCGAAGGGTTTTCGAGGGAAAACCGCGGGCAAAGAATCAGCCCGCCGACAAACCTGCTCTAATATACAAAATGCAAAAACACAAATATATACACTCATGCACCGCACCCGTAGTGCCTAATCGGGCAGCCAGCGGGGCAAAGGTGAGTCAAGCAGATCTAGTATCTCCCGAATGTACGACCCCGTGTAAGCACGATGGCGGTGTGTTCATCAGCAAATGTAGGGGCAAGTCCGGCCGTACTAAGGGAGCGTATCTGGCCCGGATCTGACTGAATGCTGGGCAACTCTGGAAGGTGTGAGACTCATCCTCAATGGGAAGTTGGCAGGAGGACAATAAACTATACATGTATAGGAGGGCTCTTTTGATATATGGGTACAAAGAGGGATTATCATATTTAGGTTTCTACATTGTTGGATATATTGCCCAATACATTTGAAACAAATATCTATATGAGAGGGATATATTTACCGCTTAATATGGGATGGGTGCAAAAATTTTGACAATATGAGGCACATGAATAAGCTTGCTTCAAATAACATTCTTTGGACATGAATTAAGGTTATGGTCTAAATATCAATAGTTTGTTGTTTGTACAATATTCAATTCTCAAAATTCTAACTTTTCGTGTGTGCCGCCCGACGGCCCGGGATGCTTAACATTTATTAATTTGGAGGCATTCCTACGAGACAAAATACATGTGCTATTGGTGTTCAAGAATAAGATTCAGGGATGTGGGACCTGAATGACTTGACGAAAGGAAGAAAATGTTATTCTAGAAGGAAGGACGGAAGGAAGGTTCTAGAAAGGCAAGATGTTTAGAGGGGAGTACTATTTAAACCCAACTTATTGTGCGCTTCTTCATCTTCATCATCACCATGATTGGGTCTTTGCGATTTCTTTGCCTTTGGCGATCAAAAGACATTGGTCAAATTGTGAAGTTATTTGACTTCTCCAAGATAAAAAAATGTTTGCTTGAATGCTTTAGACCTTCTTAATATTGATCATGATTTATATTTTATAGATCGATGTCAAGGATGGTCACGATTTATCTGCGTTTGAGATAAGCGGATAAATCCGCTTTTTGAGGCTAGTTGACGTGTCCTCTTTAGAGTGTTAGCATGGTTGTTGGTTTGTGTTGGAGTTCAACTAGGCTCTAGAAGGAGAAGAAAGACTATCTCACAATTGGCCTTGCGCCCTCCTTTGGCAAGCTCAATAGTGAAAGCATCAAAAAAAATGGATGACATTCTCAAGGTCATGATATTTGGAACCACAAAGATCATTGCTCGTGATTCCCACCGACCAAAGGAATTGGGAGAAAATAATAAGCGCTTTAATGCAGAACCCACTGATCGAGCCAATGGATGATGGAATCCATAGATCAGATAAGTCGATTAAGAACGAAACAAACTACTTCAAGTTCGACGGATCACCTGATGAGAAAGTTGTGCGCGAGGTAAGCACCCTAAATGTCTAATAAAGAGCTTGTGCTATTTAGGTGTCGATGTTTTCTTTCTCAATGTATATATGCATTGAGTTTTAGTTGATATTGTTTATTGTACTTATGTATTAGGACCATTTAGCTATCAAAGAAACTACTTGCTTCACTCCACCCCCTCTAGCTAGTCAGGGCTTAAAAGGATAACTAGTAATGGTGCCCAGCGTTGCTGGGCATAAGTTGAGAGCATGTAAATGCTTTGGGATGCAGTGAGAAAAGCCCTATCCCGTTCCCTTTCCCTTTTGCTCTATCCCGCATTTCATTTTTTCTTATTTTCTCTATTTTTTTTTTCTTTTCCATTTTTTTTCTCGTCTTTCTCACATGTTTCCTTGTTTTCCCATCCCTTTCCTTCTCCCTTCCATGTTTCCGATAACCTTTTTCCCTTCCCTTTTGCTCCTTTCTCCACCCTTTCCCTCTTCTCTTTTTTCTTTGCCCTTTTCCCTTCCCCTTTCTCTTTTTTTATGCCTTCTCTTTTCCCCACCATTTTTCCATGTCTTCCCTTTTTCTCAACCTTTTACTCTTTCGCCCTTTTCCATGCCTATTTTCCCTTCTCTTTTCCTCCTTTTCCCACTCTTTTCCTCCTTTTTTTGTGTGCCCTTTTCCCTTCCATTTTTCTTTTCCCCCTCTCGTTTTCCATGCCCTTTTTACCTTCCCTTTTTCCATCTCCTCACCCTTTTCCCCTTTCCCTTTTCCATGTTCCCTTTTTCTCTTCACCTTTTCCATTTTCCTCATTTTCTTTTTCCCGTGCCTCTCTCTCTTTCCCCCCTTTTCCATTCTTTTTTCTTTTCTATTTCCCTTTTCCCATGCCCTTTTTCCCACCCTTTTCTTCTTTCTACTTTTCCCATGCTTCCTTTTCCTCCTTTTCCCACCCTTTCCCTCTTCCCGTGCAATTTTCCCTTCTTTCAACCCTTCCTTTTTCTTTTCTCTTTTCCTTTCCTCATGTCCTTTTTCCCTTTCCCTTTCCTCCATCACTGCCCTGCTTCCCTTTCATTTTCTCTTTTTTCCCATTTCCTTTTCTTGATGGATTTTTTTCTTTCCGTTTTCCTCCTTTGCCGATCCTTTTCCTGTGTACTTTTTCCCTTCCTTTCCTTTTCCTTTTCCCTTTTTCCATGCCTTTTGCACATTTGTTTTATTCTCTTATTTCCTATACCCATTTTCCTCTTTTCCCCACCCTTTCTCTCTTGCCCCTTTTCTTTTCCCTTTTTTCTTTTTTCCCTTTCTTCACTATTTTCCTCTTCCCTTTTCTCTCATGCCCTTCCCCCCTTCCCTTTTCTCGTTTCCCTCTTTCTTTTTCCTTGTGACCTTTACCTAGGTTCCCTTTCCCCCTTTTCCCTTTCCTTTTTCTTTCTTCTTACTTTCCCTTTTTCTATGCCCCTTTTCGTTTCCCCTCTCCCCATCCTTTTCTTGTTCCCCTTGTCCCTTCCCTTTTCCTCATTTTTTCCAACCTTTCACTCTTCCCCTTTTCTTGATCGTTTTTTCCTTCCCTTTCCCCTCTCTTTTTTTTTCCCTTTTCCTATGCCATTTGTCCCTTCCTCTTTCCTCTTTCCTCAACACTTCTCTTTTTCCCCCTTTTCCCATGCTCCTTCCTTTTCCCATGCTTTTTTCTCCTCCCCTTTTTCAATGCTTTTTTTCTCCTTCATTTTCTCCTTTTTCAACCTTTTCCTCTTTCCTTTTTTTTTTTCATGCCCTTTCCATTTACCTTTTCTAATTTATCTCTTCCTCCTTCCCTCGTGCCCTTTTCCCAGGTTCCCTTTCCTTTTTCGTTTTCCATGCCTTTTCTCTTCTCTTATCCCCACCCTTTTCCCTTGTCCTTTTACCCTTTTCCTTTTTCCCATGCCTTTTGCCCTTCACATTCTCTCTTTCCACTTCCCTTTTCCTTTTCCCCTTTTTCATTTTACCCTTTCCCCTTAAGAGATCGAAGCATGACCAATCACGCGGTGTTGGTAAGTCGTGCAATAAATCTAGGCCCGGATGCATCCGGATGATCTCGGCCATTCAAATTAGGGGCTCGATGCACTACGCGACTTCGTGTATAACATTATAATATAAGATAAAAGTCAATTCAATTCTCATCTTATAGCTTTTCTTTCTATCTAGGTTCACTCTTGGTTTGTCAAGTTGATTGGGGACCGGGATGTTCTAGATGCAACACAAATTGATATCAACATCCTTGGTTTGTATTGTTGGCTTGGTCACGGTGCACAAATTGAGAGCTTTGAAACATTTTTAGATCAAGCATTCACACCATGAGAAGACCATGCTTTGAAATTGGTGTATTGAGATACCCAGGCATCGATCATCCATACTTCAAGGTACATTATGTTTGCTCATTGAGGAGCAATCAGATATGATATACTTCAAGTTTTGTCATTGATACCAGGTTTATTGCATTAAACTAGATGCTTGGTCAGACTGTAGACGCATTTTATAAATACAAAACGACAGCAATGGCATAACTGGAGGTGGGTTATTGTTTTTTAGGCTCCTCTTCTTAAAGTGTATTGCTGATGAAATTTTAGAAATGCAACAGAGTTCAATGTTCGTCGTTACAAGCCTCGCGATAGTGTTATTTCTGGAATGAAGGAAGAGACTCGCATGCAAGCTATTAAAGAAGCTGATGAGCTCTTTGGTTAGGGTGATCAAAGTTTCTGAAGCTATAGACTCATAACCTACATAATGTAGGACTTGATAGTAAGTAAATAAGGAAGAAACGTCTTTGTGCGAGTCTATGGTGTGTTTGTTTTCTTGTATAAATATACTTAAGGATTGTGAACTATAAGCAATTCCCTCCTCTTTTCCCTCTGCCACGGTTTTCCCTCGAAAACCAGCCGGGCGAGGGTTTTTTAACCCGGACAATAATAAGTTTGTTGCGCTCCTTCTGGGTCCCATAGGCCGATTGGTCTCAGTGGACGATAAAAAACTATTCTTATTCTTATTCTTATTCTTATTCTTGATTATTTTTTCAAGCATGCTTCTTGATTTGGTCTAATATGTCGTTATTTTATCGTGCATTTGCAAAAATTACAGTCTAGATGACTTTACAAATTTATACTCTTCATATAATATATAGTGTCCCTTGTATAATAACTTTTTGTAATTGAGATAGTTCATGGTCATTTCTATTATGAATTATTCAATTCTCAAAATGCTTGTGCCAACCATCTGTAGATGAATTAAGCTTAATGGTCATTATTATCATTAGTCAACATTGATTCATAGGTCAAAATTCTTGTGCGAGTAGTCACCACTTCAGATATCATAAATTGATGTGCTGGCCATAAATCTACCAAACATTGTTTGACTCCAAGCTTGTTAATGTTGAGCCTACTATTCCCCTTCGAAACACAATGAGACACCAAATGACTATGAGACATCCCACCCACCTTTTTCCCATGAAGCCAAAAGATAGTTGATACTAGTTAATATAACATCTTCTGTTTTGCTACTTTTCTAAGCAAAGAACAAGATAGATTGAGACATCAAAGCTAGAAGAGGTAATGAGGTGTCTCACCCAATTTCTCATCCATTTCTAGAATTAATAAGACATCTTTGGCGTGGACCATAATGGTATGGTCTACTTAGATCAAAGTTCACAACTTGCACAATTGTTTTTGCAGTTGAGTGCTATCAGAGAGAAATCTCTTTGAATTTATAATGTGAAATCATTTTATACAATGACAAATCATCAAAATATTTGAATGATATTTGTAGCAATTTTTGACCAAGGGGGGTTCATACTATACTAGCCATATAACACTCTTGAGTAACCTTTAGGGGTTTATTTTAATGAATTCAAATATATCGCCATATACAATTATGGGTTTTGTGCATTTCATACCATACAAAGTTGTGAGGGGAAGTTGGCGGAGGAGGACAATAAACTATACATGTATAGGAGGGCTCTTTTGATATGTGGGTACAAAGAGGGATTATCATATTTAGGTTTTTACATTGTTGGATATATTGCCTAATACATTTTGAAACAAATATTTATACGAGAGGGATATATTTACCGCTTAATATGGGATGGGTGCAAAAATTTTGACAATATGAGGCACATGAAGAAGCTTGCTTCAAATAACATTCTTTGGACATGAATTAAGGTTATGGTCTAAATATCAATAGTTTGTTGTTTGTACAATATTCAGTTCTCAAAATTCTAACTTTTCGTGTGTGCCGCCCGGACGGCCGGGATGCTTAACATTTATTAATTTGGAGGCATTCCTACGAGCAAAATACATGTGATATTGGTGTTCAAGAATAAGATTCAGGGATGTGGGACCTGAATGACTTGACGAAAGGAAGAAAATGTTATTCTAGAAGGAAGGAAGGAAGGAAGGAAGGAAGGAAGGAAGGAAGGCTCTAGAAATGCAGCATGTTTAGAGGGGAGTACTTGTGACATACCGGCCAAAGATCATGGTCCCGGGGCGTATCGCATCGCCTGGAAATCCAAGTATTACCACACGCCACCCCCAGCGTGTCTGCGGCGATGTGTAGCCGGGTAGGTAGCCCACGGGGACAACTTGCAAGGTATGTGCATTTAATTAATGTGCACATCTACCAATGTGCACATTTATCTAGGTGCACATTTTCCCATGTGGACACCTTTATGCCACCTAGTCATTAAAGGCAAGTGGGCCACACCCAATTATCCCACATGCTTAAAGGGATAATTGGAAACCCTAGCCCTAAACCCGTGTCTATTTAGGTAGGAGAAACCCTAACTTGCCATTTTCGTCCATAGGGTTTTAGAGCTCTGTTTTGCTTGCTCAAGGGGTCAAAACCGCCTCCCAGACTCTGTCTGAGCGATTGGAGTCATTAGTTTGCCTTCCTAGCTTCATCTTCTAGCAGTTCAGCAGGATGGCCGAGTTCAGAGCAGGAGGAGCGAGCCAAGGATCAGGTATTTGGTCGATTTAATAGCTTAAACCGTCTTCCAGTCATTGTAGCAGTAGGTTTAGCCTATTAAATCGCCCATAGCAGCCATTTAGGTTCCCGGACTCTAACTAAAGAACCTAACTCTATGATGTAGATTAGATCTAGTTCCTTAGTTCTTCTCTGATGTATATGGATGATGTATCTCTGTGACCTCATTGTATTGGGAAGGGGGGTAGAGACCCTAAAGCTTAGTAGTTGATGCTCCTAGAGTAGCCTCTCTAGCACACTGTAGATTCGGCATGTGTACAAGAACCACACCTGGTTGTGGGTGAAGGGGCCAGACTGGCATATAAGGAGGTTCATGTTCTGACCCTTGAACGATCCCTCTGGCATGTAAGGCCTACCGGGGATCACTGTGGACTAGGTCTAATGGCTTGCCACTGAGTGTGGGTAAGGCATGGGCTCGACACCCGTGGAGTGATGCGTCACTCTCCATTGGGTTCAAGTCGAATAAGGGCAGTGGCCCTCTAGTCACCTTGGGTCAGCATGTAGATCTCTGGAGGAAGTGATCCCTACCTGCCCCAACGGAACTGAAGAGATGCAACCCAGGAATAGCCCCTTTGGCTATGCATCCGGTGGGCTACAGTCAGGTCCCAACACTCTTCAACCTACTCTGCAAAGTGTGCACAGGAGGGGCGGATGGAGTGGACAACCCTATGCCATGTTCTCATGCCAGCCAAATCCATTGTCATGGTCCAAATGCGCAATGAACTCAGGAGACCAAGCCCCGATCATCCACTGAGTCGAGCTTTGGGTAGGAATCCATATGTATTGTCTTGCGATCTTTGTCGTCGCGGATGTTGATGAACCACCCTTCCGAGGTGGATATGTGATGATGTTATGTCTTGACATGTATGTTTACGCTTCGCTGACTAGGTAGGCCTTGAGGGAGATGGGGTAAAATGACCCCTTCACTCTTACTGGGATTCCGTTACGAGGTGCGGTGATATGTGGAGGGCCACATATCGCGATGGAGCTGGTATGGGGGATGAACTCCTGTTTGTATACTTCCGCGGCACCATATCCCAGTAGGGGCGTCACATTGGTATCGAGCAATGTTCTTGGAGACCAAGAGCAAAGACCGACCATGCTCCCGTGGGCCGGGAGCAAAATGAGACTTTCATTATTGGTGCAAGCAATGTGTGAGACCAGCCATGTAGTAAGATAATAAATGTTTTAGGTGACCCAAAAGGGGAGTTTGAAATTTGACCTAAAATTGCCTATCTATAAATAGACCTAGGACCCCCATTTCCATGTTCTTCCTTAGAAAAATCGCTCTCCCCCCTCAAAGCGATTTTTGGCGCCATTTCCGGATTGGCCGAGCCGTCAAACATGGCCGGGGCAAAAGTCGAGGCTAGATTTCCTCTTGGAGACACAACCCCGGTGCCCATGATCTAGCCTGATGAGAGGAATGCTTCAGGGCGCCTTCTTAGGCATGGCGGTCTTCATCGGCGAGGAGCGGCTTGGGGCAGCACCAAAGCGAAAGGATCCCAACAGTCGATCAAGGCGAGGTGCACTCGATGCGGGGACATAAGTCCTGCGAAAATGAGGAACCAGACATCATGCAGAAAATTCTTGAATCGGAGGAGGAGGAGGAAAGGAAGAAGAAGCAGAACGATTGGGTGGCCGAGGGAACGAAGAGCGAGGCAAATGACTCCTAAGCTGACCATGGAGGAGGAGCTCGAAGCTTGATTCGAGTAAAGGAGGCGAATAAGCGAGAAGAACAGGGAGAGCCGACCCTCTATCCAGCTGAACAAGAAGAATTAGCGCGTGGATAAAGAAGCACACAAAAAAGAACGCCTCGGCCGGAGAAGAAGGCGAAGAAAAGGAAAGAACGAGGGATCTAAGAGGAGGAGGCCAAAGCAGCCGAGGAGCCGAAGAAGAAGAAGGGAAGTTCAGAATGGTGGGAAAAAGAAAACTCGTGAAGGTTTAAACTAATAAAACCCCTAACCCCAAGGTCGCCATCACGAACGATCAGGCCGACCAGCCCCATCCCTCCTCCGAGCGACTCACAAGATGAAGACTTCATCTCCAACAATCAAGGTGGAAGCTCTTTCTAAACCCCCAGCTGATGAGTAGGTAATACCCGACCCGGAGCAGCCCGAGCAGGCGCAGAAGCCCCCACCATACCCGACGTGGGACCGAAACAAAGCACCGTGGCTAGCTCGAGAGGCGTATGTGATAGACCCCGTCAAGGTCTATCAGAAGAAACTAAGGGAGCACAACGCCTTCATGGCGAAGTGGGAGGCGTACGACACGTACTACCAGGAGAACATGGTAAGAACGATCGGCGGTGAACATCCGACGAAGAGCCGGACTCACGGAAAGCCGCCACCACGTAGCCCTAAGCCTCCTAGACCACCGTGCAAGAAGAGAACCGACGAGAAAGGAGAGTGAGAGGAAAGCCCGAGAGAGATCGGGCATTTTCGAGGAGAAGCCCGGCTTTTTGATTCCCGATGCGGATAAAAGCCCTAGTTAGAGGTGATCCAAAGAGTACAACAGGAGAGATGAGGTGACGAATGAAATGTTCTTGCACTTTGCAAGAGGCAAAGAGAGCAAAAACTGGTGCAGCATTTTGAAGACTTCGACGCCTGCACAGTTCATGCGAAGAGGGTGACACTCATGAGGCAAGACATGCATCTTGCTAGCTACATCAAGGGGAGAAGCCCTTAAACCTTTGTAAATAATAGAAAAAGTTTGTTAATGTAAAGAGTTTTGGAGGAAGTAATATGTGTAATCTTGTTTAGTTAAGTTGAGTTAGTAAGTTTTAGCTTTTGTTTTAGTTAAAATGGACACTTTAAGCAAAATTGAGAGGATGTCTCACCGTCCACGCGGAGACGAGAAAATGAAAAAGTTCATTATCGGCCGGGCTAACGATGTGAGACCATGCCTCAAAAAGTGCCCCAAACAGCTCCAAAATCGACCAAATAAGGGTCAATTGCGCTTCTTTCGATGAGTTCAGCAGAATTAGACCCTTATTTTACCAAATTGGACAAGTTTAACCCATTTAGAGCGTTGTCTCACACATCGTGCGGGACCAAAAAATGAAAAAGTTCATTATTGGTTTGGGAAGCAACGGTGAGAACTCTCAGCAAATTCTCCACCATGCCATATCCAAATGACCTCCAGTTTGTGCAATAGGTTCATTAGCAAATCTTAGCATGCTCAAACCCCAAAAGTAGTCCTCAAATCCTCATTTGGACCCCTTAATAGGTCAGAATTGCCCAACCCCAGTAAAATTCTAAGTCATCCAAAAATTAGGGTTTTCCCCTTCTCTATAAATAGGTCCTCATTTCTCACTTAGCACCCTACAAGTTTGCTCTGGACCTTTTAGGTGATCTTTCAGCTCCCTGAGGCGCTTTTGCATCCGTTTGATAGTCTCATCTTCCCTCGATCCATGGCAACTGCTGACTTCAGGCGAAGGCGAGTTTTGGCTGAGTTCCAAGCTAGGGTAGGTCAGTCCCTAGTGCAGCTTCCCCCTTGCACATGCTATTTTGTTCCCCGCCCATCCCTACAAGCAGCCTTGGGTGATGTCCCGAACATCGCCAAGTATTTGACCAACAAGGCACAGAGGTTGCCAGATTACATGTTCCTGACAGTTGACAGGACCAAGTACTTTTCCTACACCGCCGCCTTGGCCATATTCCTTTCCCACTGTGCTGAAAACCCAATGGGGGGAACCTCTATCCCTCCCATGGAGGTGGACCCCATAGCAGCCTCGGCTGAAACCAGATGCTGGGATTACCAGCCAAGACCGGAAGGAAGAGCGAAGAAGAAGAGGAATCGGACGAGGAAGAGTATATAGATTTCGACCTAGAAGAAGAAACGGTGGCGAGAGAGAGGAGCTACACAAGCCGAAGCAACGCCCGCCCGGACCTTGGTCGCCCTCCCCACTAGGGCTATGCATCACAAGCCTAGCCCCCATCATGACGGTGAGGAGTTCCTACTCCTCAGCGACATCGAATCTCCGAATGCGGGGACGAGGGAGTTACGGAGTTAAACTGGCTTTGCACCAAGCTGCGGCGGCAACGGTTTGGGCGACTTCATCGTGGGGAGTCTCGGACTTCAGCTTCAAGTGAGAGAAGCCGACATCTACCGGTGAGTCCACCGGACATTCAAGCCTACACCAACATAAGGCAAGCAATGGAAGCTCGAGAACTGCCATCTGAGGAGGAGTTCTATGCCATTCAGGAACAGATGGGGATCAGAGGCAAGACCACGAGCATCTTGATGCCGAGCTCCTCGACACCACCTCGCTCAAGAGGAGCAGGAATCGACATCAGGTGAGTCGACTCGACAATTAGAGACTACCAAGAGATGACTGAGGTAGAGGTCGACGAATACACCAGAAGGCATAGAGCGGGAGGACAAGCAGGTGGAGAGTCATCGGCAACACACAATGACAGATCGTTGAGGTACTACTTCCCCCTGCTGCTGGATGGGAGAATAGCGGTAATACACCGCAAATTCAGTCCCCGGGGCGAAGAAGGAGTGTTTATGCTCATTGCACTCTCTGGCTTTGGCAAGCATGCGAATAGCTGCAAATGTCGACTATGCTGTCCTAGTCAAGAGAGCAATGGCACTTGACATCTTCGACTTCGCCGTGCCCTACCAACGGCAGGGAAGATTGGCAGTAACCGCGGCCTACACCTCCGACCGCAGGGTGGAAGAGTTGGTGACAGCCTTGCAGGGCGGGTCATCAACAAACGTCCTCAGGAACTTGGGACGCTTGGTAGGAACGGCCCAAGTTAAGAAGTTCCTTGAAGATAACCCATCCTACCGGCGATTTCAAGAATAGTTAAACTCTTGATCCCGGAGGCCTTGTATTAAGATATTATATAATATAAGTATAATTTCTTTTGCACTTTAAATGCTTGTTGATGTATCTTATCCCGCAACTATACCAACAACACATATAATGCAAGAGAACAAATAAAACTAACCGTGCAGCCATGACCTACTTGTGTATGCAGCTAGAGGCCCGGGCTCAGGGGAACGACAATGCCGAGAACATAGGGAAGAACAGACTCCGCCCAGGCCACCCCCGGCAAGGAGCCTGTATGAAGCATTTGGTGCCATGACCCCGGAGGAGGAAATGTCGCAGATGAGAACGGACCTCGAGCAGATAAAAGCTCTCTTAGCGGCACAAGGAGCAGTTGGCCCAGATGGCAGTGTCCAGTTACCCGAAGCACCGCCTCAGAAGACGAAGAAGGACAAGAGGAGGAGCAAGAGAAGGAGGTCCCCCAGCACGGAATCCTTCAACTCAAGCTCGGACTCAGACTCTGATTCCGAGGAAGACGCTGAACAGGTGCAGAACCGAAGGGATGACAGACACAAGGAGACGAGGACCTCGGACTATCAGAAAAAGGTAGACTTGGCATTGGGAAACGTATGGAAGGCCAGGAAGCTCGAGCAATTCTCAGGCGAGAACAGGTCAGGCATGGAGGCAGAGGCTTGGCTCGATGAGATGAGCGAGTATGGTAACGCCTATGGCATGAAGGACAAGGACAAAGGCAGGGTGGCAACAGCGGTGCAGCACGCATTTGGTGGAAGGGGTATGCCAAGGCCCACGGCTTAAGCAGGGATGGGTGCAGGTTCAAAAATTTTGCTAAAGCTTTCAAGCGCCATTACGTCCCAAGGGAACATAAGTCCAATATGATGCAGCAGTTTTACCGATTGCAGCAAGGCAACAAATCAGTCCAGAAATATACAGAGGAATTTATGCGGCTAAGGCTTTATGTGCCAAAGTTGAGCGAAAAGCACGCGGTGGAGAGCTATATTGAAGGATTGAATGAGGAGATACGCAAGCTTGTAAGGGCAATAAACCCCAAGACAGTATCAGAAGCAGAGTCCAAGGCAATAAGTTTGCAAGGAACGGGGCCTCAGAACAGCGACCAGAGGCAGCAGTATCACCAGGATAAAGGCAAGGCAACAGGGAGTTATAGCCCTAGAGCAGCTAGGCCAGGTCCAGCTAAAGCCCCATATAGTGGCAACTATGGGAAGCAGCAGGAGAAGAAGCAGGTGTCCTTCAAGGACAAGCAGGAGGGGTCAAATTACTCCAAAGCGGTGCGGTCCTTCTTGCAAGCCATGCCCAAGGAGAAGAGACAGGAGTGCATAGAGAAGCAGCTTTGCTTCAGATGCTTCCAACTGGGCCACAGGACAGCGAACTGCCCCTTCGTCATGAGCGCAGCGCTAGCGGAGTTGGGTGGATGGGACACTCCATCTGACGACGACGGCGAGGCAGCCCGCGACTATATTCAGGGTGAGTGTCATAGTTTTGCCGCCATAGATACAGAACAAGCAGAGAATCAATATAAAGTAATCTCCACAGTAGGGAAGGCCAAAGCCAAGTCTTTCATAGTCTTGATAGAGGGAAGTAGCCACAACTTTGCATCCCCAAGAATGGTTGAAATGTTGAAGTTGAAACCATTAAAGTCCAAGCCGAGGCCTGTAATCTTAGCAAGTGGGGCAGTAAGGCAAACAGCAGGCAAGAGGATCAACTTCGACATCGACTTGCCAGGGATTAATATCCAGATGGGGGCAGAAATCATGGGCATTGACAAGTACGACTTGATCATAGTCAATGGAGTATCTTGGACCAGCAGGGGCCATCATTGATTGTGGAAAGCGGAAGGTGGCCCTCACAATGCCCGGCGGCAAGATCATTGAGATCCGCGAGGTAAAAAGTTGTCCCCATCATGCGGTGCATGTCTTCTAAGCGGCTGCTCAAGTGCATCAAGAAGCAGCGGTAGCATACATCTTCAAGCTTGAGATCGAAGAGCCCAAGCAGAGGAAGGCAAGGAAGATAAGGTGCTCACCAAGTTGCCCAAGCCAATAGCTAAGTTGATCCGCGGAGTTTCCGCGATCTCTTCCGGATGAGATCAAGCACCTCCCCCCTTACAGGGGAGTTGAGTGTGAGATAGCTTTTCGAGGCGGGAATGAAGCCGACAAGCAAGGCTCCATATAGAATGGCGATGCGAGAGTTGGTTGGCCACTAAAGAAGCAATTGTAGGAGTTGCTTTCGACTTAGGCTTCATTAGACCCTAGTGTCTCACCATTGAGGGCACCCATTCTTTTTGTCAAGAAGAAGGGTGGGAGTTTGAGGATGTACATAGACTATAGGCGGTTGAACAAGCACACCATCAAGAACAAGTATGGGCTCCCCGGTCGGATGACTCGATGGATCAGCTCCAAGGGGCCAAAGTCTTCTCAAAATTGACTTGAGGTCGAGGCTATCATCAGATCTGAATAAAGGAAGAAGACATCCACAAAACCCCGCCGTAACGCAGTGATACGGGCACTATGAGTTCACGGTAATACCTTTTCGGCTTATCGAATGCCCGGCAATATTCATGAGGCTCATGAAGCGACATCTTCGGGAGTTCTTGGACACCTTTGTCATAGTATTCTTTGATGACATTTTGGTGTATAGCAGATCCCTTGAAGAACACGTACAACACCTAAGGAGAGTGCTTGAGAAGTTAAGGAGGCACCAGTTATACGCCAAGTTGTCGAAGTGCCGCCGCGGCGGAGGAGAAGGTGGAATACCTAGGTCATGTGATCTCGAGAAGGAATCTCACGGATCCCCGCAAGATTGAAGCGGTGATTCGGTGGCGAATCAAGAATGTCCATGAGGTCAGAAGTTTTCTCGGCCTAGCAGGGTACTACAGGAAGTTTATGAAGAACTTTGCAAAGATAGCGGCCCCGCTAACAGACTTGACGAGGGTGGAAAAGGTGAAAGATTGGGCAGACCATTGGCACAAGAAAGCCCAAGCAGGGTTTGAATTGTTGAAGGAAGCTTTAACAACCGCCCTCGTCTTGACCCCCGGTAACGAGAGAAAGACAAGTTGGTGGCAATGACGCATAAGTAAAGATAGCCACAGTGCGGCGCTCATCACGAGTGAAGAGCGGTAGTAGCATATGATTCGGGGAAGATGAAGCGGCCTTGAAACGCGCTACCGATGCACGATCAAGAATTGCTTGCGTTGTCGAGGGCATTAAGAATTTGGAGGCACTACCTCTTGGGAAGGAAAATCAATTGGACCTGGATCATCGAGCCTCGGTATGTATTCACGCAACCACACCTTAACCTGAGGCAGCGAAGGTGGATGGAGTTCCTCGAAGAGTATGACTTTGATAGAGTCTACAAGCCGGGGAAGCTCAACGTGGTAGCGGATGCGCTTTCAAGGCATCCCCTAACAACTAGAGTGCATTGCAATGCAATTTCGACGCTCTCCAGCGATTTCGGGAAGACGATTGAAGAAACCTTGCCAACAGATGTGGACTTCAAGGAAGTATGAGCAAGCTTATGCAGGGAGGCAAGAACAGATAAGGAGAGAGAAACCTTCAAAAATTTTAAGAAGGAAGGTAATCTCTTGTACCATAAGAACAACTTGTGCGTGCCGGAATCATCAGGGGTAAGGAAGTTGATTCTCCACGACACCCACAACAGCCCAATAGCTGGCCATGGAGGATTTATGAAGACATATTTCAAAGTGCGCAGCAGCTATTATTGGCCAGGAATGAAGAAGCAAGTAGCTCGCTCATCAAGGAATGTCGGCTATGTCGCCAGATGAAGCGAACGGCCTACACAATTCCGGGGCATTGGAACCATTAGCGGTGCGAGCGCTAAGTGGGGAGGTCATCGACATGGACTTCGTGAATGGGGCTTCCAAGGGCAGTAAGAGGGAAGGATGCCTTGATGGTCGCGGGTCGACAAGTTGTCGAAGATGGCACATTTTGTGCCTTGCAGGACCACCGACACAGCTATGGATACAGCGAAGCTCTTCACCAAAGAAATCTTCAGGCTCCATGGAATGCCAAGGAAGATTATCTTCGACAGGGATCCGAAGTTCATGAGTGCCTTTTGGCAGGACCTCTTTGCGACAATTGATCGAAGCTATCCATGAGCACCGCCCTATCATCCGGCCCGGACGGGCAAAGCGGAGCGGACCAACGGAATTTTGGAGGATATGCTACAAAACTATGTCTGAAACAAGCAAGGTATGTGGGAAGAATTTATTCACTTGGTGGAGTTTGCGTATAATAGCACCAAGCAGGAATCATCCCAAATGTCGCCGTTCATGATCAATTACGGCTACCAATGCCTAACTCCAGACACTTGGCACAACCCCGTGTCAAAAGTGGAAGTTTCGCAGCAAATGTTGGGCGACATGCAGCCGCTCGTGGAAGAAGTTTGAGGGTATCTTCTGGCAGCAAGGAGTCGACAAAAGAGCATCGCCGACAAGCACCGGACAGTCAGAGAGTTCCAAGTTAGAGATGATGTATGGCTCAAGATCAAAGTGAAGCAGGCGAAGCTCCGCATCGGAAATTGTAAGAAGCTTGCTCCAAGGTGGGCTGGACCTTTCAGAATAGTCAAGAGAATAGGTAATCAATCCTACAGATTGGATCTCCCAGCACACCTAAAGATTCATAAAGTCTTCCACGTGAGTTTGTTGAAGAAGCATACTCCAAATCCAGACGAAGTCTTGGACACTCCAACGTTGTTGGAAATGATGGAGGAGCAGCTGGAGATAGTTCCAGAATTGATTCTTGATAAAGCCTTCAAGAAAGCAAGGAGATCAGAATTTCTCCAATACTTGGTCAAGTGGAAACACTTGCCGGTGGAAGACGCGACATGGGTACTTAAGAAAGATCTATTAAAGCAGTACCCACAGTTTATGGAGCAATGGGACGGCAAGGTCATCTCCGAAGAAATCGGCTCAGGCATGTCGATTTGTGTAGATTAATGTCTTGTATAGTTAAGATTAATCTACGCATGCAACCTATGCTTGGTATGGGTTGCATGCGTTGTTACCGATGATGAGACCACTACGGTGATCTCTAGGACGTGGTGTAATGTCAATGTAGGCATGACCGCGGTTCCGCTTGGATGAGTGGAAGGTAGATTAGAAAGTCTACTTCTGTTCCACGGAAGTAGACGACCTCGAGAGAAAGGAGGTCATTCAGGAATGCATTGATAGGAAAAGCACCTCTAGTCAATGCCTACGGGGAGGACCCTATCCTTCACGCCCCATATACGGAAAGGACCCTATCCTCCACGTTGGGCAACTAAAGGTGTAGGCATGAGCGCCATATAGGCATGATAGGGCGCTGTCTCCATGGCCATGATGGAAGAAACATCCTCTTCCTACGCCGGGAGATTAGCCATGCATTCATGTAGATAGATGGGGTGGTTCCCTTATAACCAAATTTATTAATTAATTAAAATGGTACTAACGTAGTGTCGACCTGCAGGCCAATAGAGCGCTCCGGAGGGCAAGGAGGTCGAACTATGAAGACTTGCAACACAAATTTTGTTGGAATGTGTTGCAAGGAATGAAGAGTACCTCGAAGCATAACTGTATAGGGAACCTTTAATGCGCATCACGTGATAAGTGAATTAATAAGTACCTTGTTTTTAATGGAAGTAAGAAGGGATAAGTTATTTGATAATGTAATGATGTAATAGTGTTTTAGAAATATTACCTTAAGGTAATCCTAGTAATTATGTAAGTATAATAGTAATACATTGGATGCATCAAGTTGATTGCAGGTTAGGAAGATCCCAAGGTGGGGAGACCCACGATGCTGCGGACATCATCATTTCAAGGTGGGGAGAATGTGACGTTCCAGCACGCGATTATCACGGTCCGGGGCTATATCGCATCTTCTTGCCTAAATCGCATTACCGCACCCCGACCGGCGATGTCTGCACGCCGACGTGTAGCCAGGCAGGTAGCCCCTAGGGGGCAACTTGCAAGGTATGTGCATTTAATTAATGTGCACATCTACCAATGTGCACATTTATCTAGGTGCACATTTTCCCATGTGGACACCTTTATGCCACCTAGTCATTAAAGGCAAGTGGGCCACACCCAATTATCCCACATGCTTAAAGGGATAATTGGAAACCCTAGCCCTAAACCCTTGTCTATTTAGGTAGGAGAAACCCTAACTTGCCATTTTTGTCCATAGGGTTTTAGAGCTCTGTTTTGCTTGCTCAAGGGGTCAAAACCGCCTCCCAGACTCTGTCTGAGCGATTGGAGTCATTAGTTTGCCTTCCTAGCTTCATCTTCTAGCAGTTCAGCAGGATGGCCAAGTTCAGAGCAGGCGGAGCGAGCCAAGGATCAGGTATTTGGTCGATTTAATAGCTTAAACCGTCTTCCAATCATTGTAGCAGTAGGTTTAGCCTATTAAATCGCCCATAGCAGCCATTTAGGTTCCCAGACTCTAACTAAAGAACCTAACTCTATGATGTAGATTAGATCTAGTTCTTTAGTTCTTCTCTGATGTATATGGATGATTTATCTCTGTGACCTCATTGTATTGGGAAGGGGGGTAGAGACCCTAAAGCTTAGTAGTTGACTAGTAACGGTGCCCAGCGTTGCTGGGCACATATTGGGACCCTGTATGGCACAACATAACATCAAGTATTTTGTAACATCTAGACTAAGATATTTACCTTCATCTACATTCACTGATCGATGTGATAAGATCGTGAAATATGGACTACATAAAAATCACAAACTTGCAACAAAGATTTTGACTAATGTAGGGAATCATTGAGAGCCCACTTTATAGTTAAGCAGCATGTTCATACATGTTCATACTGCATATCTCCCATCCCAAAAAATCCCTTAGCTATTATGTTAAATATCAAGGGGGGAGGGGGGGGACCCTTTAGCTATTCTCTTAAATATCAAAGGGGGGAAAATGGGTACAAAGAGGTCTAGCATTTTAACGCTCTTGCAACACTTTTTTAACATTACCTTTGTTTTGCCTATATAATATAACCACTGAAGTTTAGTATTACTAACATGGAATCTTCTAGAATATTCAGTTTTATGTGATTTAACTATTATTTGATTTGTGTGTAATATAACTATTGTTTGATACTGATCTCATTTAGGCAGCCTTTGATATGTCATTTTAAAGGGCCTTTAAGATGTCTTCTTGTGGCAATGCTCTCCTGTCTAAAATGCTAGTCTCTACCTAATGCAGCAGTCTTGGTAGGCCATGGAGCTCAACAGCCAACAATGTCCTTGTTTGAATGCTCTGGAATATTTCCCAGCTTGGGCTTAAGTAAAGATTTTAATAAGGACCATAATTGAATCTAAGACCAATACTATAACTGATTTATGCCCTTTTGCCAAGATTCTCCAAACTCAATGTCATTATATAAATTTAAAGGGCGAGAAGTGTCCTGCTATATAATCTATACTACAAAGTCATTTCATACTATTGGAGCCATCCATATTTCCAAGCATGGTGTGGGTTTTCCCACCACCAGTCTGCATAGCTGTGATGGGTCAATTAGCTGAGCACATGTAGCTTTTCGATAATATGAGAATAGATGCTCACCTGACCATAAGCAAACATGCAATTATTATATCCTGACAGTTGGCAATTGATTTATGCCCTTTTGCCAAGCTTCTCCAAACTCAATGTCATTATATAAATTTAAGGGCGAGAAGTGCCCTGCTATATAATAGATATTACAAAGTCATTTCATACTGCGGAAGTCATCCTAATTTCCAAGCGTGGTGTGGGTTTTCCTACTACCAGTCTGCACAGTTGTGATGGGTCAATTAGCTGAGCACATGTAGCTTTATAGTTCATAATATGAGAATAGATGCTCACCTGACCATACGCAAACATGCAACTATCATATCCTGAAATGCAATTATCCACCATTGGCAAACCAGGCACATTAATGAGCATTTCCTGTGTAACAGTTTCACAGGCAACATGATCAAATGTAAAGCGGCTTTCTGGTGATCCCAGCCATGTCAGGCTTTGAGAGATTTCCTGCTTTATGCATTTGCTATAACCCTATAATGATGTTTTAGAGCTATGGAGGGGACGACTCCGTATCAATATCTGCATAACATGAAAACAAAGGCATATATTAGGTACAAACTGCCCTACTTTGCTTCTTTTAGCCTGCATAAATGGATCTATCATATAGGGAGTTAATGAAAATAAAAATGCATAGAAGTTCTACTTGACGACTGTACTAATTTAGAAAATAGAAGCTGTATATGAGAAGTTTCCCAACCTGTACATTATAGTCATTCCAGAAAGAAGGGTTCTCTTGCAGATCAAAATTCGAGGGGATTCTTCACAGGCCTCCACAAAGCATTGTGCCCTTAGAATTATAGACTGTACAATTTCGTTTTACAGGAGCTGCATTTGAGTGAAGGAGCAACCACTGTGCCAACTGAAATCCTCCAGATCTTCTACACGAAAACGGGAGAGCAGTGGCCAGATATCTCAGAACATGTAAACTCTAAAACTTGCCAGAAGACATGTAATATGTGCTATGCTTTGCATCTTCATCCTAATCTTGCAAGTCTACATACAGACCTTGGAGTAGCAACGCACCTTTCATTCTTTATCAGTGGGAAAGGATCTTCTGTCTACTCAAACTGGTAAATTAGCTTTTGTTGTTCTGAGTTAGACCATCTTTACGCAATATCAACAAACCTGGCATACAGATCAGTAGCAGAAGTTTCAGGCTTAGAACCAGCTTCATAGCCATAGTGCTAGCCACCATTTCGGCCATAGCCTGGACCTGTAAGCTCCATCAAAGCTCTGTGATCGAGCTAAAAAAAACATATCGCATAAGGTCCAAAGCCAGGAGAGGGCATCGCCATGCCTGCACTGCCCAACAGAGGAATTCCAAACGGATTTCCAGATCCTCTTGTATGGGCCGACAACATAGACCGGATTTTCCCTAACCCTAGCGGGCCTTCGCAAAAACCACACCCAAATTGATCTAGGACGTGATCTCGACAGTCGGGCATAATCTGAATCAAATCTTGGCCGTCCAATTTAGGGCAACACACACGCCAGACATACACTATAATTTTATTATATAGGAGGATGCTCCTAGAGTAGCCTCTCTAGCACAGATTAAAAAGCATGTGTACAAGAACCACACCGGTTGTGGGTGAAGGGGCCCGACGGCATATAAGGAGGTTCATGTTCGACCCTTGAACGATCCCTCACGGTGTGTAAGGCCCTACCGGGGATCACTGTGGGGACTAGGTCTAATGGCTTGCCATCGACCGTGGGTAAGGCATGGGCTCGACACCCGTGGAGTGATGCGTCACTCACAAGGCCCCCAAAATTGAATCAATATGACTTTTTTTGTAATGATTTATTAGTGAAAAGGAAAACTTAAAATCGATGACGGTTTGTGGGCCAAAAGTTTACAAACCATATCTAGTTATACAATAAGGTTCATCAATATAGTTCCATGATGTGATAAACAAGCATCATTTTTGGCATGGTGCTAAAACATGATAGTTGTAATTGGTCTTTATCACAGACTTCAAGTATATGATGCGTACTAATGGTTAATGTGTCAAGTTTAGTGGAATGATCTTTGATCACATTTATCTTCCTTGGTATGTGGATATGGTAATTTTAAGTGCCTATATTAGCAACTTAAAATATAGAACATATCATAATGCTTAATATGTCAATTTTAGAGGGATGATATTCGATCGCATTTATCTCCCCGTGTATGTGCACGTGGTAATTTTGTGATGATTGTTAGTGGTGATTGATAATGGTTAAGTTTACGATGATTGATCGCGGATTAATTATTGTAACAATACAATACTAGTAATGGAAGCCCGTTGCGGCATTAATACAATTTTGTTGTAGACAACCATTAAGTAAAAACATATGTACATTATTTTACAAATTTGAAAGAGGTGCATGGATAGATAGAAAATTTTGAAAGGGGTGGATGCATGGACGGTGTCTGAAATGGGTGAATAAGAGAGAGAGAAAGATATGTTAGATTTCTTCAATAGGAGATCCAAATTAGAAGCAAATTTGATGTGGACTCTTTTGAATGACATTAATCTATAAATGCTATATAGAGTTATGTTTATGTCAAGCATGAGGTGTCATTGTCTAAAAATTCTCTACGAATTTGACAAATAAGCCGATTGCATATTAAATGTTAGCATAAATAGATATGGCCTATTTTGTATATGTGGATTATCATCAAAGTTTTTCATTCATGGATGTAAAATAGCCCCCCAAATTTGAGGTCTCAAAAGGTGTTATGGGAAAAACATAAAGCTAGATGAAGTATCCCGACCAATGGATATTTTCACAATACTATTTTTTTAAATAGATGTTTCATCGAGTTTTGAACAACAGATGTAACAAATATGTCGTAGTAGAGTCATGTTCACATTCATAGTGCTCAAAACCAAATCATGGATTTAGAAATTTTATAAGAACTTGCCTTCTACCCGGCATCATCTTGAAAGGCTTCAAAAGAGATGTCCATAAGTAGCTTTAAGTTTATGCAATTACTTGTCATATTGATATCACGTTGAACAAATTTGAACATGAAATATATAAATGCCGTATTTTCCTGCTTGAACATTAATGCTACTCCAATCAATTTATATAAAGCCAGAATACAAAAATATCTACACATGTATATATGGACATTTAGTTGTAGTAGCTACTTAAGTATTTCAAATTTATAACGAAGAATGTGGTGGATATAACAGGACGATCTCGAAGATCTAACAAACAAAAATGTTGGATCAGATTTTTTCGTGCCAAAACTGACCGCAGTAACAAACTGCTAACCAGATGTTTTGCCTTTGTGGTGCGCCTTGACCATGCATCTAATGAAATGAAAGGATTGAACATAATACCCCATGAATTACATCTTTGTAGCTTACAAAATTCTAGTCTAACAAAATGCAATCTCTAACATAAAGACTAACATATAAAGTGCCAACTTCTCTTCTCGAACTTTTGATACGTTCATGAATTGGCAGGGAGCTCACTCCCAAAATGTTTAAAGCTATAAATATGCTCTGAAACTCTTGGAAGCATATACACCACAGCTCCTTGAATCTACAATATAATGCTAAAAACCATACCCGATTTTGCAACATAATGCTACCATTTTTTCCATTAAGAATGCAAATCTATCTAACACTACAATCATTGAAGGAAGGAAAAAGAAGATGAGAACACATTATTGTAAGCAGAAGCTTGTACATATTCTTGCATCATCTTCAACACTTGAACTTCTCCTGTCCCAAAATATGAATGTCAGTAAAGAAGAAAATTGTTTCACAAAACCAAAGCAAGTGTACTCCTTGTCCATATCACAATAGAAGAATAGAAATACAGCTAGATTTCAATGGAAATTATAAAATTTACTACTAATGGAAATAAAGGCAGCAATTTCAGATGCATATCTCCTACATCAAAACATTTTGGAATCTTAAAGCGTGGGCTTTGGATACAACATTAATGTCAAAGAAATTTGAAGCAGTTTAGATGGTACTTGTACGTTAGCATACTATACCAGATAAGACTTATTCAAATTCCATTGTCAATTGCTTAAATGTCATTGCCAAAATGCCACTGCTCACTGGCAACGTTCTATCTCAGGCTTCCATTTTGATAATGGTATTCGTGCTAAAGACACAAAATATGCACTTAACACCTGCCAAATGCATAGAACAATGATTGACTGATTGCCACTTAAACATATCAAAAGACATTCATGTATCAATAGATTGCGTCTGTAACAGAGGTTTGAAAATTGCATACTGACTGAAGTTATAAGAATATATCAAAGCCTAGAGAAGATACAATGCTGAAAAACAATGATGCCCAAAAACACTATGATGAATGCGGCTTACCCTGCTTGCAATAAAGCAAACCTAGTGACCAATCATATAAGGAAGGCTTGGAAAATACTCTTATTTGCTCCGATATCAAATCTGTGACGACATCTACATTGTGGCAGTCCCAGCTGATCAAATAATGAGATTCTTCACAACTGGCTGTTCAATCCAACGCTACGCAGCCACAATTTAGACAGGAGAAGAGAACAGTTAACATTGGACTATCCATCTGATGGAAAAAAAAAGGGCCTCCATCTGAATTATTTGGCATGTCTAAAACCTATTCACAAAGAGATCATAAGATACAAAATCTCATGCTTCTAAGGAAATATAGAAGACTAATAAACAGTAAGAGAATTTTATCAATCTACTGGAAACAACGGATAAATTGATAGCAAATTCATATATTTTAGTAAACTTGAAAGGTTATTCATGCATGCGCAGCGATTGAAGCATCCCAATGGCTGCTGCAATTCCTCCAGCTACATCAGCTTCAACAAAAATAGCTGTAAACCCAGCAAGCACACCAGGTCCTGTGGTAGATTCCAGAGCTGCTACTGCCACTTCTGCCTTCTCTAGTACCCCTAGAATGATAATCGAATAATCCATTGCATATGTATAAATTTGCAAAGCTTAATGAGAACAATGTTGCATTGCATGCAGGGAGCATAAAGGATCTGGGTGTACATGCCAGCCTGCACCTATTGTTCATGTGCATAGACTTGTGGTTACTAATATGTGTACCTGCAAGGAAACGTTTGGGATGAAAAGGAATCTAGATCGAGTCTTTCGATAGAAAGCCTTATACAAAGACAGAGAAGAGAAATAATTATCAGAGAAAGAAACAATCATCAGTGAAGAGAAACAATTATCAGTAATGGATGGGCATCGAAAGTTATAAATAGCATTTCAGCTTATACCTTAAGGCATTGATTTTTCGATGGGCGATCAAATATGAATGGTCTATATCCATTTGCGGATGTTGAAGGTTGTCAAATACATCTTGATTAAGTTAACAATGGAGGATTGTCAAAACTTCGGCTTGTAGCATGGACTACTTGCATGTCAACAAAACGTTGTAATGACTCTTCAATAAACCTTTGGTAAAAAAGGGAATATAAGTACGGTCTGTGATGGATAATAGATGTTAGAATTTGGCTTGCTTTTAAGATTAGAATAAAAGGAATATACTTGAGTGGCATGGCGGGGGTTTTTTAATCCTGGTAGTAATACGTCTGCTGCTCTCTCTCTTTGTACTTGGGTCCCATAGGCCAGTTGGTCTCCGTGGACGATAAAATCATATTCTATTCTATTCTATTCTAGGATCACACAATCGACCAATGTACTGAAGAGGCACCTTAATTGTTAACAAAGATATTAAATAGTGAATACAAATCTTGATGAGAATGGCAAGACACATCGCATACTTACCCTCTAAAAGATCCTATACACAAAAGGAAGTTGAGCTAATGCTATGGCATGGAGATAATAGATTCTATTCTTGATGGAATTGCATCTGCAAAGGCAAACATCAAAGAATCATTTCTGTAAAACATTTCAAGAAGTTACAATAGAATTTCAAATCCTAGGTCGCCGCAAAGGCACCAAAAGGCTCTTGCAAAGGCTGGTCCTTATAACTTCACGTCATTATCGTGCACTTTGTAGTTCAAAGGAAGGTGGCAGTCAATGTAGTGCAAAGGAAGGTGGCAGTCATGCTCCTATGGCATCATGAGATGATATTGCTGCTATGGACTTCTTGATGACGGAGAATAATAGTCCAGCAAAACCTTGTCACTGGTAAAGTATTGTACTTTCAATTACCACCAACAGAGACATTTAAAGTTTGAAGTTACATAATATCTCATCAAGTTCTTACAATGTTGACCTCACATGGTATACCATTCTAAATCTGTCAATGGTAAACAACCTACTAAATTCCAAAAGAGCAGAAAGTGTTGCATATGAAATAGATTAGAACACTGAAGAATTCTGGATACTAATGAAGATAAGGTAACAAACAATGAGATTCAATACATAGTCAAAATGCATAAATAGCTAAAAGGAAATTTTGAGCTTGCATTTGCCTACCTATGTAGTCTTTTCCTTCAAGCACTGGATAGAGCAGGCTTAAGTCTTGATGGATTCTTGAAAGCACAGACAAAAGCAATAGGTGATGCTCGTATTGCCTGGATTCGTTTAAGAAATTAGAACCAAACATATATTCAAACCCAACCAAGCATGCTTTCAGACCAAGCACTTCGAAGATGGATTCAGAGAAATACAAAATCTACATACAAACAAATAACTTGAGGAGATTTATAGCCGGTCTAGGAATTTCTTCCAAGCTCTGACATACACTGCTGCAAAGCCCTTTGGTTGCTTAAGTCCTTTTTGTGAAGAATAGAATAAGCCCATGTTGTGAACAATATCTACTGTGATTGGGTTGATAGAAGTAAGAGCCCATGCCAAGCATAAAAAATGCATCTTGCATCACTTTCGCCTTTGCATGCACGCCATTCAAAATCTGCGATTTTGGAATGATATAACAAAGCCAATAAAATGTACAAAGAAGTGGAAAGCATGCAACCCAGCCATGACAGAAAGACCGACCTTTGCATGCAACCAAGAAGCATCTAGATTCTACTGCTAGTACACACCGGATTAGCATCGGGTTGTAGGCTTGCTTAAAAGCGGGGATAAAACGCGGGCTCCCATATTTGAGACGGATAACCTGAAAATCCCATACTTCATACTTGAATTCCAAAATCATGGTAAAAACTCACAACCCGATTTTTGGAACATCGGGAAACTTTTTCGTCTACAGAAGCCCCCATAACCTTAGAAAACTGACCTGAAGAAAAAATCCAAAAAGTTTTTCACTTGTCGGAAAAACCAAATTTAAACAATAGATGGTAATGATTTAGATTTGCTGATATGAATTGCTTTTGCATGATACCAAATAGTTAAACGAATACATTATAACAACCTGCAATGGAAATGTGAACATGTGGGATTTGAACCCACAATTTACCATATGTTTTACAATGATCAGATCAAACACAATTAAATGGAGCAATTCAAAAGCCAAATTGCCTTACCTGGTGCACTTTCAAAATGGAAAGGAAAGAGGTTGTCTTAAGAAAGAAGCATATATGGTGCAATTTCAAAATGGATAGGAAAGGGCTTACCTAATATAATATGTAAAAAATCATGCTAAGCACGGACCGATAAAGATAGTTTTAACCGTAGAAAAACAGATTAGAAGATGAACAATAAACAGCTGAAGATGACAATTGCTATCTCCAGTTCGAGAATGGAATTTGACCTTGAACATTCTGCAAAACAAATAGAAACAGACAAGTAATAAAATTGCCATGTAATCGTGCAACAAACCAGCTCAAAGTAAATAATTAAAGAAACAAACATTGCAAGAAACATGGCAGCTTGGGGTTACCTGGTAGAGATGCATCAGACAATGTGCTTTATCCTGAATGTCTTCGGGCTTTCGAAGCAAAAGATTGCAAAGATCAGATATCAGTTGGACACATATTATACAGTTGCCTAAGCTTGAGCATGTCATGCATGAAATATTGCCACGATACAATTTTCTGCGGAAATAAATCTCATTCTAAGATTGCCAAAGTATTTGTAAGATAGCCAAGCTCTATTCTTTGGCATCTGCAATAAAAAACTATGCTGCAGTACCACACAAAGTTTCAAGAAAAAGGATCAATAGAAGTTAAAAAAAAATCGCATACAAGAAGAAAAACTCAAAACCAGACCACCTTTGTTGTTTTCGTTGAGACAAGCCACATATCTAATAAGAAAGATTCATAAGGAAAAAATGCAAGATACTGTACGAATATTGATATAATAGATCTATAGACTGCCAAGATCTCAACAGAATAAGAAACATAGAAGAGCAAATGCATACGTACCTGCAACCAAAGAGCAGGCTGCATGCACTCAAAAGGTGTGGCAAAGGCATCTGGCATTAGAAATGGCATTATCGAGAATGCCATAGCATCCAGCCGCTGTTCCACCCCCGTGTTAGAAAGTTCACGAAATAATAGGGTTAGGGTTATGTTTTTTAGATTGACTGAACCAATCAAAAAATAAAATATGTATGCCCCTTAATTTCGTATCCTTCAAAAATCGATAGACATATAAATTGATTGCCCCAACAATCTAGAAATGAGCCTAGTTCCTTTTTTCTATTTTTGGAGGGGCTTCGGGTGTGTGTGCCGATGAAGAAATTGCAAATAACACAATCGTGCCTTACGTATGCCCATTTTTCTTTCCATGCTATAAAATTGGAAAGTCAAATATAAAACATTTGTATCTACTCACTCAAACTATCTATCCATCTATCTATCTATTGGATTTTACGTATTGCATTTTTACAAATGACATGTGCCAAGGTTGCCTAAACATTGCTTCCACCACATCATGCTCCCTTTATTTCCCCAAGGTTATATTAGTATTGCATAGAGTATAAATTGTATTTTTGCAAATTTATGGCAAGGTTGCCTAAACATTGATTCCATAAAGTTCCAATCAATTAATGCACATCTCGAAACAGCTTTGCTCGCAACACACACACGCATGCACCACACACTAAAAATAATACTAGACAACTGACCTGTTATGTATAGAAGAGAACCACAACATTTAGCATCTAGACTTATAATTTGAATGTGCAACAACTTTTTATATATCTATTCCTACCATGCATTATCAAATTCCACTATGTATATTACGATTTCCTTGCCTTCACTTCTTCTTTCATGCATGTCCATGTGCTCCACATGCACAAGACATATAAGCAAATAGATCTTTGCTCCACTGCTACTACCAACATCACTATGAATTACATCGTGCCTATAGATGCCTCTACATGTATGTGCACACTTCTCTAGTGGAAAATGAATAAGAATAGAATAGAATAGAATAGGTTTTAGCGCCCACTTAGGAGACCAATTGGCCTATGGGACCCAAACAACAAAGAGAGAGCAGCAAGCATATTATCGACAGATTAAAACCCCAAAATCAAGGGTTTTCTAAATCAAAAGCCCTTTTCCACAAGCTTTTTATTTTAACAATAAGAAGTCGTATTTAATTAAAGTGGGACTCATTCCATTCCCATTTTTTTTAGAACCCGTTAATTTACATAAAAAAGTAGCACCCCTAACAAAAAAACTATCCTTAATTCCAATTTTTGAATAAAACTCAACTGAAGCTTTACGCTAGCTTTCCCCTGGTTCAACAGTCTAGAACAAAACAATGCAACCAAAACAAAGGAAATTCATTAAAGTTTAAAACCAAAGATCTAGTTGAAAAAAAAAGAATTTTATTAATAAATTGAACGGATACAATGTATTTTTACATCGGACGCAGAGACCATGGTGGTCTTCTTTGTCGCCTCTACAGCTACATCATCTTGGTAGGTGGTCCACCTTAGGGGATTAACTTGTGGGGGCTTCTTCATGCCGCCCAGAAGCCTTGGGGCAACCTCAAGAGTGTGGAATGCCTCACGGAGGTGCCTCTCCTCGAGCTACCGGCCCTCACTTCGCCCCCGACTCTCCACTCTGCTTTCCGCAGCCTTTCATCGGGAATATGCTCCTTCCCCACCCCTCCGCGGATGCTATGCAATGCTTGCAAAGATGCTTTGAGCTTCCCTGGACTTTCATTTGTTCTTCGGGCCGTTTCTTTATCCCCGTGGTGTAGCGAGCAACCTCACGGGTCGCGAGCAACCTTGTCCCAAAGGCGGGCAAGAGTGTAGCGCGGACCGGATGCGTAAGGAACGGTATTTCTTCCGCTTTGAGCCGGATCTGTGGTCGCCTGGAGCGGTCTGCGGATGCCCGCGGGGATCTGCAGGCCGGTGTCGGATGCATTGCCTAAACCACCTCGAGCAAGGAGAGTATGATTAACAATTACGGTGCTATTAGTCAAAAACGAAGAAAAAAGAATGTTGAAATCAAATTACAACGGAGAACATTCATTCCATACAACCGCATCCAATGACGGGAGGGTAGTGTTTTTCTAACTCACCAGTCGAGAAAGGCCCATAAAAAGTCAAAAGTACAACCATTCTCATTAGAATATGGTTGCATCCAATCACACACACGGAAGCATACAAATGCTTTTGTCAACGAGACAACAAGATGCCTTTTTCTCGACTCGGCCGAAAGGCCCTGTGAAACCCAATGTACAAGCATTATCATAATAGATTGTGGCTGCATCATCCACACAATCAAACATACAAATGGTTTCATCAACACGATAGCATACCTTTTCGACTCGCGGAGTCGAGAAAGGCATCAAAAAACTCAATATACAAGTATATTCATTACAAATGGTCAATACATGTGTTCACGCTTCGATTACAATATTCACACAATTTGACTATCTCAAAGGGGGTCACTCTTCTTGTTCACCAAAGTATTTGTCGTCCATAGCTTTCATGATCGGGCTTGCTCTGGATCGGGTTCCATGAGGTTTCTGATAGTTCAGAAGCACATCGGGCGACAAGAATGGCAAAAGAGGGATTCCGCCAAGACAGACAGAGTCAAGGACAACCACCTATCCGGCCTCATATTCTTCAGGTCGATATGGCTTAGCAATGATTGTATTTTGCGCTGCTATGATAGCACTTGTATGAGTCGCCTATGATCACCGTGTTGTGTTTGCCATAGTCCCGAATTGCTCATAAATGCTGTCCAGCTTTTCACCATTATAGGCTTCCCCTTTGTGATGGTGGATCGAGGTCCTTCACATGCTTTCGACCCTTTCGTTTCCCCAAACGAACTTGAACTTCAAAACCGAAAATGCCGAGAACACCAAGAACATTGACAATATTTTTTCTTTGCCATACAAGACCATATGCCCACTTCGAACTCCCCCCGCCCAGGCACCATTCAATAATTTCCTTAGCTCTAGGCCCCGGATACACTATTTTATGCTCGCTTTGATTGGGATCTCAAGGCGAGGTGTTATCTCTGGGACGCCTTTGTCGTGGGTATACCGCAGGCTAATACCCATTGACGCCAAATATTACAAGCTTGGTGGGGACCGCTTGGATCCCGCTTGAGTTTGGCTCGACCATATTTCCGGGTTCATCTGGGATCCAAATGCGGGATCATTATCTTCTCCCGTCCTTTCGGTTGTTAGCAAAGGTTCTCTCGCCCGGATTGTCTTTGGGAAGTGCATTCTCCTCCTCGTGAAGTGAACCGATGCTTTCCAATGACAATGATCCGAGTCTTGACACGGAATTCCCCTGAAATGATGACATCCGCCGAAAAGAACGAAGTTTTTCGACTCGCGAGTCGAGAATGAAAAGAAAAGGTATTGAACGCTTTTTCATTCGCGAAGTCGAGAAAACACCGATAGAGCAAAGTAAACTCACCTCAATCTCGGGTTTTCAATAATGTTTTCGCAGCATACTGGTCCAAACCTTCGACATTCTCGCCTCCGTCGCCTTTGTTCCCCTCGCCCTCGCCGCCTTTATCGCTTCCATTTGTCTTCCTCCCCTTGAAATGCTCATGAAGCGCATCCGTGTATGACTGAATGGTTTCAACCATGTCCTTATTTCCAACCACGGATATAGGTTTCATTCCAAACAAAGATAGCCCCCTCGAGAGAACAGGCCATTCATGTACCACTTTCGCGATACAATTTGATCTTCCTCACCAAGCGGGTTATGAAGTACTTGATAACCTTTGGCCGGATAGGAATTCTATGTATAGGACCGGGTCGCACCATCTTTTGCCGACCTTGTCCATCGATGGAACATCCTCCATAAACCTGCCCCTTCCAGGGTTCCATCCGCTCTTGAGAGATCATGAACTTGTCGAGATAATGATGCTCGCTAGACCACCACTTATCCAGTCGACGCCCGATCTTGAAATCAAAACCAAAACTATGTTGGCAAAGCTTGGTGCCTTCGGAAAGCCAAGTCCGTGACTCATGATCAAGTTCAGATATGGAGTGCATGATCTTGTTGGTGAAGTTAATATCAGTCGCCCATTGGGAGACAACAGGTTTTGTCCGATTGCCCGGCATGCAAAAAGACAAATGAAACCAAAGTATCCAGTCGGTCGGGTCATGTCCGCATCGCCTTGTACCATCGCCTATGTCACCTTTGTCACAAAAAAGGTGGGGTCTTCATCATATTGATGGCAAAATAGTGCCACGGGTCTAGGTGCCGCCTGCACCACCAAATCCCTTTGTGTCCCAAAGTAACCGTAAATGGGGGAGCTTATCGTCACTTTAAATGGGACCACCCCCTCAATCCAAGCTTCCTCTTTAATTGCCATAGCACGCTCAGGGAAAGGAAGGGTTTTGACGCTACGCTTCAGCTTGGTGTTGATGTAGGGTTGACATAGACGGTTCAATTCCTTCATGTCTTCCTCATCAAGGGCAGCCTTTCCTTGTAATAATCAAAATCATGGTATTCATTAGATGCAACGCTGCGTAACCCGCGGATGCCTTTCTAACGCGACGCCGCCGCTTTAGGATCGTGGCATAATCCTTATGCCCCCGCATTTTAGAACTCCTGGTCTTCCTTAGCGGGATTGTTCCATCCAAGATTTTGCCTTGTAGTTCAAGCGCTTTGTCCGCGTGAGGCCTGTATCCTCTTCATGAACCGCTTGTCAAACAACTTGGGGTCCGCCCGCTTGAAATTCTCCATTGCTGTCCTTCGCCTTGCCTCTTGTCCATTTAGCCCATATCTCTGGCCCATTTCTCCTGCCTTTCAGTGCTAAGAATGAGGTCATATTGGTCTAAGAGAGACTCCCCGGGCCTTTTCCTTGGTGTTCTCTTCTTCTTCTCCTCTTCTTCCTTCCTCATCATCTTCTTCTCGTCCCCTCCAGAACATATCCGCATAGTTTTCAAAGGTCTTCCACTTATCCGGAGGGAGCCCCCCGCTTCCTTTAGGATTGAGGACAACCCAATGCTTTCCAATCGCTGCCTAGCGTGTATGATCTGGTGGGATAAGGGCTGCATTAACCAATGTACCAATGTCGAAAGCATGAAAGTATCTACAAACAACCGGAATAAAATAAAGAATAGTAGCTTCGGTTTTTCGACATTTGAAGTCGAAAGTCCCTTTGAATGTCTAATTTTCTTTTTACTTATCCGTTTTTTAGACTCAGCGAAGTCGAGAAAGCTCACGATCCTTTGATTTTCAGGAAGTTACCTGGCTTTCTGCTTTCCTTGGTCGAGAAACCCCGGGGAGAATCGGCAAATGTTAGGATGTATTTTCTCGACTTCGAGTCGAGAAAGTCCCTTGAATGTCTAATTTTCTTTTTTGCTTCTCTGGTTTTCGACTCGCGAGGTGAAAGCCTGCTCAAGATCCCTCGTGTTTTTCACATCATTTCGACTCGCGAGTCGAGAAACCCCGATGATAATCGTCAAATGTTAAGGATGGGTAGGGCTTTCGACTTCGCGGAGTCGAAGAATGGAAAAGATTCAGAGTTATTTACCTTACGTAATCGGGCACTCACCGCTATTGTGTTCCGCAAGGCTAATGTCGCCGGCCGGTTCTTGTCGGCGCCTCCACCGAAAAGAACTCTGCCTCTCGCTTTTGGCATATCTTATATTATAATGTTAGGTAATGGACCGCGACCCTAACCTGAGGCCGAGGATTTGATTGACCAATGGTGGAGATGATGTGTATGGGTTCAACTAAAATTTCATCTTGACTATGGCTTCAATATGAAAGGAAAAGGAAAAAAGGAAAAGGAAAAGGAAAAAGGAAAAGGGAAAAGGGAAACGGGAAGGGAAGGGAAAAGGAAAAACGATGAAAGGGAAAAGGGAAAAGGGAAACAGAAAAGGGGAAAGGAAAAGGAAAAACGATGAAAGGGAAAAGGGAAAACTATGAAAGGAAAAAGGAAAAGGAAAAGGGAAGGGAAAAGGAAAAAGATGAAAGGGAACGGAAAAACGGAAACGGAAAATGGAAAACGGAAAAGGAAAAGGGAAAAGGGAAAAGGAAAAGTTGGGACGGAAAAGGAAAACGGATGAAAGGAAAAAAAAAAAGGAAAAGGGAAACGGAAAAGGGAAGGGAAAAGGTAAAATGATGAAAGGGAAAAGGGAAAAGGGAAAAGGAAAAGGGGAAAGGAAAAGGAAAAACGATGAAAGGGAAAAAAGGAAAAGGGAAAAAGATGAAAGGAAAAGGAAAACTAAAAGGAAAAATGGAAACGAAAAGGGAAAAGGGAAAAGGGAAAAGGAAAAGGGGACGAAAAGGAAAAACGATGAAAGGGAAAAGGAAAAGGGAAACGGAAAAGGGAAAGGGAAAAGGAAAAAATGATGAAAGGAAAAAGGGAAAAGGGAAAAAGGAAAAGGGAAAGGAAAAAGGAAAAACGATGAAAGGAAAAAAGGGAAAAGGGAAAAGGGAAAAGGAAAAGGGAAAAGGAAAAAGTTGCGGTGTTATGAAAGGGAAAAAGGAAAAGGGAAAAGGGAAGAGGAAGAGGGAAGGAAAAAGGAAAACGGAGGAAAGGAAAAAGGAAGAGGGAAGGGAAAAGGAAAAGATTGAAAGTGGAAAAGGGAAAAGGGAAAAGGAAGAGGAGAAGGGAAAGGAAAAAAACTGATGAAAGGGAAAAGGGAAAAGGAAAATGAAAAGGAATAAAGGAAAGGTAAGGGAGAAAGGAAAGAGAAGGAAAAAAAAAAAATGGAGAAGAAAAAGAAAAAAGAAAAAGGAATAGAATAAAGCCGAGGGGAAAGGGAACGCCCAAAAAGATTACCGCGAGAATTCCAAGAAGTAAAGGTGAGAAAAGGAGAAAAAGGGCGGGAAAATATTGAATCCTTTGCAAAAGTCTATGGGAAAAGAAAAGTGAAAAAGGAAAAGAGCTGGGGGAAAAGGGAAAAAAGAGAACTTGGGAAAAGGAACACAGAAAAAGAGAAAAATGAAAGGGCGTGGAAAAAGGGGAAAAGAGAAAGGGTGAAGAAAAGAGAAAAAGCGAAAGCAAAAAGAGACATCGAAAAAGGAAGAGGGAAAAGATGGAAAAATGAGGAAAAAAAAGGTGGGGGAATTAGAATAGACAAAGGGTAGGGAGCAAGGAATAGGAAAAGAGGAAGGAGAAAAGGGCACGAAAAAAAAAGGGAAGAGGGAAAAGGTGAGGAAATAGAAGAAAGAAAAATTTTTGGAAAAGGGAAAAGAAAAAGAAACAAGAAAAGGAGAAAGTGGAAAGGGGAAAAGGGGCATGAAGATGGGGAAAGAAGGAAAAGGGTTCATAAAAAAGGTTGAGAAAAGGGAATGGAAAGAGTTTTATATGAAAAGTCCCTAAAGGAACGGGTTTTTTTAAAAAATGGAAAGGATGGGAAAAAGAAAAGGAAAAGGGAAAAGGGAACATCGCAGCAAAAGGGTGGGGAAAGTATGAAAAGGTCAAATGGAAAGTTGATTTCCGCGTGGGAAGGTTAAAAAGGAGAAGGAGAAAGCAAAAAGAGCATGAGGAAAAGAGAGAGAGAAATGGGAAAAGAGATGGGGAAAAGGGCAATTTGATCAAGAGGAAGAGGGTGGGGAAAGGAAGAAAAGGGCACATGAAAAGGTAAGCAAAAAAGAGAGTTTTCAAAAAAAAATGCATGAGAAACGGAAAGAGAAAAGGAAAAGGAAAAGGAAGAGAAGGGAAAAGGAAAGGGAAAGAGAATAGTGGAAAATGGGAAGAGCGGGAAAAGATAAAAGGCCGGGAAAAAAGTGATAAGAAAAAGAGAAAGAAAAAAGGGAAAGGGGAAAGGGAAGGCAAAGGGAGGGAGAACGGGGTTAGAAAAAAAAAAGGGAGAATAAAAAAGAAAGAAATTAAAGGTTCCTACAATAAAATGCCAGACACCAACATTACCAGCCCAACAAACCTTATTATTTCTAGGTCCCAACATTGCCCCGGCTTGAATCTGTAGGACCGCAAAGAACGCCGGGCACCTTAACTTAGTCTATCCTTGATCATTTTGAAAAAGCTGGCACGTACAAAGACGATCGCTTTAGTCTCAAACACTATTTCAAATTTAATGTTTCCATGGCCTACAACCCGAGCCTAGTTTATCTTCCCCGCATTGGGATCTTCCCTCGGACTTCAAATTTTAAACAACTAGTTTACCGCCGATGGCGCATAAAAAGGTATGACATCCGCTAAGCATTGGATCTGCATATGATGTCGCACCATCAGGTTCAGAATCTCCAGCATGTGATTGGATTAATGAGCACGGAGTTGAACAAGGCGGCGGAGAGGAGCTGCAAACCTTCGGTGGATTGCTTATCCGGAAGAGCAGCTTGGAACGGATATTCCTAACGGGCACCGATACTAGCTGCTCCATTTCTAATGCCCTCTTTTGTGAAATCCTGATCGATCAAGGATCCATTATTGGAGAGTCGACCATATACAAAGTCTCCAAGGAATTAATCGGTGGATTCCTCAGGTGTGGTGTCAGATGCCTATGTTTTTGTTTTTTGGTGACTGCCGCCTTGTATGAACCACAACTTCATTCCCCGGCGTAGAGTGTTGTAGAGCCTCGACGACGGTAGAAGTGAAGCTCCTTATTGAATAGATTTTCACGACTTGGATTTCTCATACCAAGCTCCACGGATGTTAGGCAAGGAGCCTCCTTCATCCTTCGGATCCTTCCACCCAAGGTTCCGAATTTAATGGTGTTTTAGGCCTTTTGTGCATAGATAGCCTTGCTCATGGCCCGTGAGAATAATTTGAATCTGCTAATTTTTGGTCCGAATAGGGCTTCCTCTTAACCAACCTCGACATAGTGTTACAATGCGGGAGAAGATGGCGGAAGGAGAGGCCTCGCATAAACAGATTTTCTTGGACTTGTCTCGAGCTCTTCTTGTCCCTTTGGATTGTAGAAACGCAGATCTTTCTCCTTCCCACTTGTCGTTACCTCGACATACCACCAAGAATAGTGCTGTTTAAGAAGCCCCCGCCGTCTGGTTACTGAAGAATGGAGTTCGACCGATCACCGAGTGGAATGCCGCAAGAAAGAAAGCGCGATGGATCGTTAAGCGTATTCGACAAAGAAAAACCTACTCGAGCTCACGGGCGCTTTGTCTTCTTCTTCTTCGCCATTTGGTAGAGCATCCTCCGGGCAAGCTTTGACAGGAGTCGCTAATGCGTATGCCCTCTCTCATCCTCTTGGACCTGACTTAAGAATTAAGTTTCCTCCGGCGTTGTGAGTTTAGGACTGCGTAAAAGACTTTGTTCTTTAGTTTGAACTTAAGGGACCGTATTTATATGAAAAGCGGGCTAAGGGTACGAAGCCGCGATCGGCTTTAGCCGCCCAAACACTATTTCAAATTTTAATCACATCAAGGGACTAAGTGAGCGTGAGTTTATCTTCCCTGGCGGCATTGGGGACCTCGAAGTTGAGGGGAGCATCGCATCAGAAGGAATGGCGCAGCGACGCTGGCGCTTAAGAACGCTTTGTGCATATGTGTGTTTTTCCCGACCCGCAATATCCTATTGCAAGCGATTGATTTCATCGATGCTTGCAGACTAAGGTAGGAAGCGGAGACAATGTATTCAACTCAACCACAAGCAAGAAAACTCTACAACTGCTTGGCGCCATGGATTAATGAGACGAAAAACGCGATGATACAAAGTATTAGATCGCGAATACACTCTAGAAAGAGATTAAAAAAGGGTAGATAACAAAACACTCTAGGTGAGGATGCGGGATCCGTTATCACGTTGGCAAAGGCGTGAATAAGGTGAAAGTTCGGAGATTAATGCTATGTTATTTAATAATATAGAACATGCGATAAAGTGTTTAAATAATGGAAGTAGCACGATAAGGGCTCACGCCAGTTCAGCAGAATACCATTTCCTTGAATCCGGCATTTTTCAGCTTCGAGGCCCCATTTATCTGCGGGTCGAGATGCTCGGCAAAGGAAACAATGGATCGGGGGTTAATGAAGCGGTTCCGTTTTAGGAAAATCTTTTCATGAGTGTTTTTCTTGGAATGTTGTGCATAGATCGAGGGCTAGGTCTAAAGCCCGGAGATCGCGGTTCAAATGCATCCTCTTGTAGTTAGTCGGAGGGGCCTCCACCCGGTCAGAACCACTCCCTCTTCGCCAATATTGAGGAAGATGGTTGAATTCATGTATTTCAAGGCGAGGCTGGAGGTTGAATGGGACTAAAAAGCGATGGAGAATGTTTACAAATTTAGAAATGGTTGTAGAGAATGCAAGCCTTGGCTTCCTCTTAATATGGGAGAAAGACTTATGGTTAGTTATATGCAATCCCCACCCGGTTAGTTGTAGAGGAACACCACCGATGGCATGTTGGTGTTACTGAGGCCCACTATTCTACCATTTCATCTGACTATGGGAGAAATGTATTCGACTAAAGGAATTCGAAAGAAAAGTCGATGGAACAAAAATTAAAACAAGGAAAAGATTCTCGACTTCGAGAAGTCAGAGAATGAAAACCATCGAGAACTCCGGTTAGTACTGAAAAGTCTTGATGTTAAAAAGGAAATTCGATTACAAAAATAAAAGGGAAAGAAAAGGGTTCTGGAAAAGGGAAAAGGAAAAGGAATTGGAAAATTGAAAAGGAATTTTGATTGCAGGGTTCAGGAAACACAAAGGGAATTGAAAAGGAAAAATATGAGAAAACCAAAAGGGAAAAGGAACGGGAATGGTTAAGGAAAACGATGAAAGGGACTTGGGAAAAGAAAAAGCTTGCTTGGGTAACCACCCACTCACCACCGCAATAACCGGCGAACAATGAAAGGAAGAGGTGGAGGAAAAGCAAAAACCACAAGCAAGAAAAGATAACAAAAATGTGAAAACAATACAAGATTAATGAAAAATTAATGAGATCGGAGAGTTGGGAGAAAAAGACAGGAAGCGTTGGAGAAAGATGAACAGAGAAAAATGAGAGGAAAAAAGGGTATGATAGGAACAAAACAAGCCCGGAAGATTTCTTTGGATGAGGAGAAAGCTTTCCTAATAAAGTTCGCCTTCCATGTTGGCAAAGCGTGAATAAAGGATTTGTCGGATTGTAAACGTAATCAGGGATTAATAAGAGCCTCGCTAAAAACAACGAGAATATAAAAAAAAAATAGCAAAAAAGGGGAAATTATATGAGAAAACTGAAAAAAAGAGAACTGGAAATGGTTGAATTTTGGTTAAAATGGGTAACGCCAAACGTAAAAGAAGATTTGTTGGAAAATATAGGGGTTTAGAGTTCGGAATGTGAGTGGGCGCTGGGCGTTAATGATCAATGGTAGAATAACCCTCTAACAAGTCAATATAAATGGTTAATCCATGAAAAAAAATTAGCACATTCGACTGGTTTTATCTCAGCGTATATTATAAAAATGTAATGAGACGAGAAGGTTATATGTTGGGAAGTTATCCCGAGGGAATTGACCAATGGTGGAGAGGAATGGTGGGGAGAAAAAAATTTAGAAAAAGTGACTATGGCTTCAATATTTTAGAAAATGGTTGTCGAAAAGGAAGAATGGTTTGAATGGAAAAGGAAAAAAGGAAAATAATAAACTTCGCCCTGGGGGAAGGATTTGATTGCCAAATGTTGGAGATGATGTGTGAGTTAAAATTAAAAAATTTTCTTGGAAGGAGCAAAAGCGTATGAGGAAAAGAAAGAGAGAAAGGGGAAAGAGATGACAGGAAATATGAAAGGGCAGGTTATATGTTTATATATGGAATCTTATGTAGGAAAAAATAAGGTTTCAATGGTTGAATAGTTTCAATGGTTATATATGGTTACAATGTTTACACTTATGGTTTAGAAAAGAAGTGTGGTTGTATGCTTTAATATGGTTATATGATTTTTAGTTAATATGGTTGTATGATTTAATATGGTTATATTTAATATGTTTGTATGGTTTTATATAGTTCTTATGGTCATATTTGTGGTGTTTGGGCTATATGGTTTTAATGTGAGCTTTTTTCATTCAGGGAGCATGTGAGATGAATAAAATGGAACCAGGGAAGTCAAAGGAGGCCATTGCCCTAGGCTCCAATGGAGGAAGATGGGTTGCCTTTTGTTGCACCTTGCAACGGGCGGTATTCGCGAGAGGGCATAATAGCTGGGTTGATCCATTTGATAGTGTGAATGATGGGTCATTTGGGAGATGAACATCTTGGAGTTGGCATTGTGAAGCTTCTTAAAAAATGATACAATTTGAAGAATCAGTGGAAGCTCTAGTGATTGCATGTGTGCTTGGGGGTGCTTTTTGGAGTCCCAAGCTCAATTGATGGATGGCCAATTAGGATATATTACACTCAAGAATGGGTTGATATTCTAGAATGCCCCTATTTGAACTATATTAACCCAGTTGATCCATTTGATAGGTGAATGATGGAAGGCTGGGAGATTTCTTGAGTTGGCATTGTGAAGCATCCTTTGATACACAAGAAGTTTCTAGTGATTGCATTGTGTCTTTCATAAAGGCGGCCAAAAGGTGATACCAAGAAGGCCTAGAAGTGACAAATATTTAGAAAGGATGGAAATTTGGTGGTATGAGCATCCAACCAAGGAAGAAATGTTTTTCATGGCCAAAGGTGCCCAAGATTAGGGGACAAAAGGATGGAAAGTATGGCACCAACCTAGGATTTGACAAGAGTGTTGCAACCTAGATGTGGATGACCTACAATGTGGATGACCTCGCGGCAGATAAGGTCCCAATACATTGGACAGCTTTTAAAAAGATAGGATTAATTTCATTTACTCCTTGTGTAGGAATTCAGCTATGATGAAAAACGGACGGCTACTATATCAATTGAGGGGCATGAAGGTATGTATGAGAGCATTGAGATGGATTCTTGGGGTGAGCAAGTCTTCATTTTTACGACATGGGGAGCAGGTTAGAAAAGGGCACACTGTTCCAACATGGTAATGCACTCACTTTGAAACCTAGAGCAAATACTCTAAAGGCCATTGCAGTCTTGAGAGCTTTGTGAGATACATGTCTCAATCTATGCCCCACAAGTCGAAGGTGAACGAGCGGTGTGAAAGTGGTGCAAAAAGAGTTGCCACAACACTATATCCAAAAGGAGTGCCTTAAGGAGGTCAACTCCATCCTAGAAACTACTAGAGGTAGGCCTCTTTCTCAATCACATTTCAGCAAGTTATGGAGCACTCACTTCTGGACGTGAGTGTCCTACAACACATGCCATTCTCAAAGTGCAACACACGTGATTCAACTCAAGGATACACTTGCATCAACTGCAATAGAGAAAGAAAGAATGGCAATTAGGGAGCAATTTGCAGATCACCAAAGGGACCAAATATCATGTAGACAGTTGTATTGGCGTGGAGAACATTTTCTCGAGATGCACTGGGACAAATTTTTGTGTATAATTCATGATAAGATGGACCAACACAAGACTTTCTTGCCAAAGCTAGATCCTTTACCCAAGCGTTGTCAAAACGCTTTTCGGATGAAAGTAAGTCCGGGTGGGTGTATTACCACATGGTCATGGAACTGGAACATATGGTCATTTTGTGCTTGATCTATGGAGAGATGATCCAAACTTCCATGTGAGCTCTATTTTCAAGTGCGAGAACACTAGAGAAATGATCGATAGAAGGGAGGAGGTATTCCCTTCAAAGACCCATTTTTGAGGCTTTGATGGATGATCAACCGCTTTGTTACCAAAGGCAGATAAAAAAGCTCACATCCAAGGTGTCTAGTGAATCAAGGAGGACTTGGGATGATTTCCCCTTACTTGAGAAATCACTGCCTGAGGAGCTATGTGTTGGGTTGGACAACCTGTTGGAAAGAAAACAAGAATAGATGGATGTTTGGGGCAATGTCATACTTGGACAAAAGTGGGGGAGTATTCAAAGTTGTGAAAGTGGGATTCATGATGGTTGGGCATACGCATGATGATATAGATGGATTCTTTGGAACTTTCTCCACCAAGCTCAAGAGAGAAAACGTGACCACTCTCCCGAACTAATGGATGTGTTTGAGAGCTGCATTGACCCCAACCCAATGGCTTTCTTTGATGGATGAGGTTGCGCATTGGAAATCATTTGTAGAAGGATACTTGCTAGATGGCAAGGACCAGTTGACCGGGACACACAAAGCCACTTTAGTTCAAGTTTTGGGTTAGGGATGGAATACCAATCATGCAATATAAGTGGAGACCAGGTGACAAGTTGTGGATGCTGTACAAGGTATCGAGTTGTGGCAAAGGGGTGTTCTTTGGTGAAGTTCTCATTCCTAAAGGGGCAGCCAAAACCACTACCTCCCTTCAAGGCAGTCAAAGACTCTAGCCAACTGGTGAAGGGCATCAAGGATTACATAACGCACTGGGATGATGTTCGAAATGAAGTGAAGTGAAGTGAAGTGTTTATTACGTCTATTGAGACCATCAGGTCTATTATTAAGTCTATTACGTCTATTCGAAATGGAAAGCACACCTCCACTCTTAAGAAAAATCAAATGGACTCCCTAATCAAGTATTGGGAGAAAGTTGTGACATGCTTAGAAACCGAATAAACCAAGTGGGAGGGAGCTAAGAGAAGGGTCAAGATGGGAGGGTTCTCAAGGTGCAAGCACGTCTAAGAATGCTCACTTGGGTCCCAACAAGGGTTCCAAGTGGTTTGTGGGAAGTAAGGCCTCAAAGCCGAAGTGGTTTGATCTTCCTGAGTGGGATCCCTTTGAGGACATCAAGGAAGGATACTTTGTGCTAGTAAGGCCCGATGATGAGGACTGTCCAATATGGTTAGGGGTGGCACTCTCCGATGTGACCACCACTATGCCCGATGGAGAGGAGTTGCGCCCGGATTCCAAATTCAATATTGGGAGCCCATTGGGAGACACAAGAAGGGCAACTTGAAGGAGCAATACACCCATGGCTGGGAGAAGAAGTGGAGGGCAATTATGTCGACCCTCAAAGGAGGGAATTGGTGGAGTGTGTGGTATGGTCATATCCAAGTTCTCACATTGCAAAAGACAACACACACAAGATCCCAAGAAAAAGGAGATGGACAAGGCCATGAGCAACCTCCATGCTATATCATTGTATGAGGGTACATAATATTGAGAAGTTTGAAAACTTTTTCAACTAGTGGTTTGTAAAATTTATGAGGAAAACAAGTAACCCAATCCTATGTGTGTCATGTGTAATTCTATTCAAGCAATCAATTCAGAAATTTCTTTTTATGGTGTGTGAGTCCCATTTTCGGTCAGGAGTCCCAAAATTCAAGATTTGTCCCACTTTTAATTAAATCGACTTTTAAGGCTACTAATGCACTCAAATGTATTTGGAAGAGTTATAATCATCAAGTTTCTCTTCCCATATCCACCAGTCATAAATTAAAGCATTTGAGTGTTAAAGCATTGAACCAAAATTTCCTACTTTTATTACTCCAAACACCACTCAACTTAATATTAGATATGTCTTTGTGAATCCATAATCAATTTAAGATATATCACAATCTTGCTAGTGCTCACTAACTATAATTATGGCTAAGTGGGTGCTTTCCATTAGAATAGACTTATTATTATTTTGGCATATCAAAATACACTCTAAGGGCTACAACTTAGGCCCCACTTCAAGGTCTAATTCCCTTGTGCCACCCTCGAACCATCGATTCAAGTACCATGCTACTTGTTTTAGTATTTGACCAATCTCGCAATTCTAGAAGGACGATTGGCTCTGCTAGGTTGGAAAATAAGAAGTTACACCTAGGACGGTATTGCAAAAGAAGAGAAGATTGAATCGAGATTAAACAACATTAATCAAGCCTTTATCAAGAGATTAAATATCATCTATATGATCAATATTTGATTTCTAGATTGCGTGATGATGTTAAGGATGAGGTCTGGGGGTATTTCCCTCTTCCTTAGCTTCCCTTTTGTAATCGTACTTTCTTTTTGATATAGTTGCTCGTTCTTCAAAAAAAATTTAATGTCAGTTATTCTAAATGTCCTGCAAGTTGAACTTTTCTTTTTCCAAGTGCGGTGTTTTTTGTAGCTCGTAGAACCTGATCCTTCAACTGATCTCATAATTCCAGACCTATTAGCAGAGTTAGGTTCAAGTTTCAGAGTCATTTGGATTGCCTTTCCAGACTTCCCTTTTCCCACCTCCTCATCTCTACTTTGTGTGTCCATATGTACATGTGTGAGAAGATGTAGATCTTGCTCGGCCGTGAATATATAATCCACCATGTTGGATCCCCCACCCTAGTTCTCCTGATGACAAGTGTACGAGAAGGAGGATGGTCATTGTGCGAGGCCATTGCAAATGATCAGTCAAAGATGTTGCACATCTGAAACAGTTGCCTTTCGAAGTTATAGTATCCATGAAAGTATTGATTTCACAAAATCATTTTGGTGATATTATGAAAGTGCATATATGGTCGAAATGGGGAACATGCCATTTCCCCGTTGTGTCCCTACGTCGAGAAAGGGGAAAATTTGGGGGTTAGCACATCCGTGTGGTGGATGTCCATTTTTCCTTTTCGGAGGGATTTCTTGGGACAATGAGCTACCCTTTGAACAGTGGGATTAACAGACGGAGTTGTTTTGATATCCCGATACTTAAACCCTACTAAATTTGTAGGGTTTCTATTTTGGCAGACTTCTCTGCCTCTGAAGTGGCCGAGAGCTTGCGTGATGGGTTCCCTCAAGGGTTCGAAGAGAGACCCCAAGAGGGAGAATAAAAAAACCCTCCGCATGCACCCGTTCCAAAACCAGCCCCGTTGTGATGGCTCGAACAAGCTGGACAATGATGGCTCCAAGGGGTTCAATTGCTTGCGGATGTTCCTGGAGGTGAAGTTTCAGAATACAAGTCAATCCTTGTAAGGGGTTCTATATTTAGGGCCGAAGCCACAATTGTCGTAAAAAGAAACTAGGGTACAGATGGTGGTCAATGATATGGAAAAATCAGATACATTTTTTTGCATAGACAAGATGTTAAACAAGACGTTGCAGCTTGTTTTTGCATTTTCCCTTTGCTACAGTAAGTCTTGCTTATTGAATTTAAGTGAGGCATGTTGTTCTAAGTTGTTGCCTACCCGAAGTTACTTATTTGAACATCTAAAATTTTAATGCTAGATGATACAATGCATATGAATATTGTTTGAGTCTAAAATTTTCATCGTTTAAGATCAATGTACTTTCTTGAGATTTTAAAATTTTGGTTTGGCTAAGTAGTATGTACTTCAAAAATAAGCTTGAGAATGAGGATGGAGAAGGTATCATGGATTCACCACCATATTTTCCTATCCATACATCTAGGTAAGTTGCTATTCATTCTGGTTTATTATCCAATGGGAGGTCGCCATGTGCCGACCATTCCATTCAAGAATGAAAAATGAGTACAACATTCTTGAATGACCTCTCACAACATGTTACCTGAGTGAAAACCTGCATTCTTGAATGATCTGTTACCTGCCTTAAAAAACCCCGTTGTGGCTATGATTGCTGGAGCTGGATTTTCGAACCCCTGTTGTGGCTATGGTGGATATGGTAGGCATAAGAAGCTGGAGATGCCATAGTGAGCTCCAAAACCTCGCCCCAAATGCACCATTGTTGAAGCACAAAACCTGGCTAAAGCACCATCAATGAAGCACAAAACTTGAATCAAAGCCTAAATTCGAGTTGCTTGGCAAAAATCAAGTCTAAACTGTCAAAAATTTCATTGCTTATCTTGTGTTGTTGATGGTGGTGGTAGCCAGCAAGCCCTGCCACAAACGGAATGGCCTCCCTCTTGCCATTCCACATCACATCTCAAAGTTTAACAGTGCAAAGGAATATCAAAGTCTTATGCTCAACATTATTTAGAGTTTTACATTGGGCATTACAAGCCCCTTATCATAATGAAATGATACATATTGGTTATGAAAGAATTTGACATATTTGCTCAAGGAGACTGCTTGACACTGATATAAAGCTGCTTAAGGCTGCTACACTACATATAATGGTAGGAAACAAGAATAACGCATAGACTCCATGCAACCAGTAAAAAAAAGTCGATGAAAATAATATAAGTTTATAATTACAATTAAGGATCACGCTCTAAAAGCATGACAAAATTAGATACAATAGTCGGAATTACTAGTTAACGTAAAAAAGTATGCTCAAAGTCAAGAGATTTTTACATTAAGGATTGAGACAAGTATATTAAAGAAAAACAACCATATAAACCAACATAATAGATTGCTTACAAGTATAGTAAATAAGCATGTGACAAAAACCATAACACAGTTGCAAAATCAAACATGGTTTTTCAAAAACTTGGGCGGATTAAAACTAGTCAAAAAACTATATATGATGGTGATAACTAATATGTAAAATCATCTTAAATTATAATATTGACATTGCATGCTTAAGAACCACCTCTTAAACGTAATAATTTTTAAGAAACATCGTTAGATATAAAATTAATATAAGAACTATGATCATACTAGTAGTGTTTTTGAAAGCCATATAGTTTTCCTTGACATTCTGAATTACATGTAGTAAAAACTACTCTTATACCAGTTTCCGTCATGATTATGAATGCGAGTTAATTTTTGGGGGCCGTGTGACTCTCTATTGGGTTCAAGTCGAATAAGTGCAGTGGCCCTCTAGTCACCTTGGGTCAGCATGTAGATCTCTGGAGGGAGTGATCCCTACCTGCCCCAACGGAACTCGGGAGATGCAACCTGGGAATAGCCCCTTTGGCAATGCATCCCGTGAACTCTGGGCCGATCCCAACACTCTTCAACCTACTCTGCAAAGTGTGCACAGGAGGGGCGGATTGAGACATCAAAGCTAGAAGAGGTAATGAGGTGTCTCACCCAATTTCTAAGAATTAATAAGACATGCTGACGTGGACCATAATGGTATAGTCGACTTAGATCAAAGTTCACAACTTGCACAATTGTTTTTGCAGTTGCGTGCTATCAGAAGAAATCTCTTTGAATTTATAATGTGAAATCATTTTATACAATGACAAATCATCAAAATATTTGAATGATATTTGTAGCAATTTTTGACCAAGGGGGATTCATACTATACTAGCCATACAACACTACTGAGTAACCTTTAGGGGGTTTATTTTTAATGAATTCAAATATATATGCCATATACAATTATGGGTTTTTATCTTCTTATCATTATAACTAAGATAAATTCAATTGTCAAAACCAGATAAGGGAGAGAGTGAAGAGACAAACCGAAAGAAAAGCCACATCCGGCATCTCCACTAAAAAGCAACAACCGTAATACAATGTTGAAGAACAGAGGCAAAGCAGCCTATGGACTAGGAACAAATGAGAATGAAGCCAAGAGGTAAGGGCAAAAGTGGCCAAAAAAGGATCCAAAACACACTTGGTGGGTTGGTGAAAAGAAGAAAATTGCAACATACAAAAGTATCTTATATTATAATGTTATTGCGTAAGTGTTGGACCCAGCCCTAAATTCAAAGGCTGAGATTTGATCATTTTATTTAATGGTTGAGATAATGTTATTGCGTAAGTGTTAGACCCAGCCCTAAATTCAAAGGCTGAGATTTGATCATTTTATTTAATGGTTGAGATTTGATGTGGCTGGACGGGCCATCTCTCGATTAGGGTTCGATTAGGGTCCCACGGCTCTTATGCACCATCATTCAAATCAGTGTGCACACCAAATGACACATTATCCGTTTGAAATTTGATGGATGTGATGTTTAGGTATTCCGGATCCACAGCGGCAGCCTTGCACCATATTTTTCCTTTCTACCAGATCCATTCTGGCTTTCGATGATTCCTTCTACTGGGATTTGTTCTGCTAATTGAGCCCTTTTTTTCGGCTTCTTGCTCACAGTTAGATCACTCACTCTTTGAGTAGTAGAGCAGATTAAATCATACATTCCACTAATAGCCTTTGGAGAGTAGCTTGAAGGGACACATGATCCATATTTTTCCTTTCTACCGGACCCATTTCGCTTTTTGATTCCTTCTACTGGGATTTGTTTTGCTGATTGAGCCCATTTTTTTTGGCTTCTTGCTCTGTCCAGATCGCTCTTTGAGTAGTAGAGCAGAGTAAATCATACGTTCCACTAATAGCCTTTGAAGAGCAGCTTGAAAGGGACACATGTCAGTCTTGAGCAGAAACCTGATATTAACAGGTCGCACCTTAACGGCTTTGTCATCTAAGGTTTGCTTATAGCTAGCAAAGTCTTTAGAATCTGCATTTGGACAACAATCCTTCTATTTGTACTCACAATACATGGAGAATGCGCACTTATCAACCGGTTTACAAGAGTTGTTGGGGAATCATTTTGAATGTCGATTGCGGTGTTGTTTATGCAAGAAGCTCTAAAGGTATGTTCAGATTTTTCTCATGATCTTTGTCAGATGGGGCTGCTTCTTTCATTTGGATTTTTAATAACTGCATTGAAAAGTAGAAGAGCAAAATCTTGAATATTCAGAAATGGTAGGTATGTTGTAATGTATGTGTTTAGTCAGTAAGATGATTGTATTTTGAAAAACGCAGGATGGCTATGTGGATTCACAGCTGACTATGGAGTTCCTTTATTAGTAATTGTTTTTTTAATGTTTACGGTTGTTTCAGTGGCAACCATAAGCAGGGGCTTCTTTGGTGCGAATGTAACGTATATAAAACTGAACAACTTAAGAATTGTAGTGCATATCATGATTTTGCGGTTGGGGCTTCGCTCATCAACAGTTTTATGTGGCTCAAGGTTTCAAATTACAGTTTCGCATTTCGATTTTGGTTCTTTTTAAATTTGGTGGTTCTATAATTTGCTCAGATAGAAATTAATGTCAAGTTTGATGCCTATGGGCTCGAACCATTTCGATTTACAGTGTTGCATTTCGATTTTGCAGTAGCCAGTGGTGCCCCATGCCCAAAGACAAGATCTAACAATTATGGTGAGTATAATAATATTTTTTTTTTGAAGAAAAGAGGAAAGTGATACAGGTTGCTTTATTATGGCATAATTACATAATATGCAGGTTGACTTCATTCTGGACATTGAATGATTTTCCGAAGTCCAAATGCTACAATATGGTAATTGAAGCGAAGTTTATCATTTCTGATTTTGCTGCTCATTCTTGCAGGCAACATATGATAGGTCATGTGCCATACTTTTTTTGCCTGTGCCATTAGGATACATTGGCCTCTCAAGTGCTCAGAACATTATTTCTCTTCTAGAGCAGCAAAGGAGCAACAGGAAGGAAAATGTTACATTGTTATTAGGGAAGTTGAGAACTGCATGGTGCTGCATGCTACGAAATGCTTATTTTATTGTATCTAGATCTTTTGAGTTTGTTGTCTTCGGTGACTTGCTTCCTGGTGTTTGCAAACTTTTAGAAGTATGTATCTTCAAGGGCTTACCCGATGCCTTTGACGAGATGACTCCAATATTCCTTCAGTGGTTTTTATACCATATATTGTGTTCCTTTCAACTACTGCAATTGAAACCAACTCCAATACTTCAGCAGTACTTAAAAATTGCTCACTTAAAAAAAAAAAAATCACCTTTAATTTCTCATAAGAATTAGGCATAGTTCATATACTATATACTATATGCTTACCTTGAATTACGCAGTCCCACATATATAGGACAACGAGACAACGATTTTCAATTGAATTCGACTTTAGGATGACTAAAAAAAAAAAGCAAAACAAAGACAATCGGGATATTCAATTGAATTCGACTTTAGGATGACTAAAAAGACAATAGGGGCAAACAAAGACAATCAGGGACAAACAAACGAGGGCAAACTCTAACGCATTATAAGTTCTCAACCCCCGACAAATAGCCTTTTAAATATTTCTTTAAAACGTTATTAAACCTTTGGAAAGTTTGGTTAGAGTAAAATTACAAAAGTTGGATTGTTATTGCATCCCAAAATATTTACCAATGTTAACTTATGCCAAAGAACGCCGGGCACCATTACTAGTCCTTTATTATAAAGTTTTAGTGTATGTCGCATAAAACCCTAAAACTTTCGACGCCCGTGATTTCACTTAAAATTTTGGACGGTCCTTGATTTTGTTAGGGTTGCTCATATCGGCCTTTCTTCATGGAGCAATCGCATGTTGCACATCCCGTGATGGCGGATCCGGCGCTGGCCACAGTTAAAGTAAAGCTTAGTGCCACAGTTAAAGTAAAGCTTAGTTTTCTTTTCTTTTTTTTGTCCCTTATGTTTTTTGTTTTACGATAATTTCTTTCCTTTCTTCTATTCTACATGGAACATGGGTGGAAGATCCGCCGCCGTAAAAACCGGGCTGGGCTTCAGTCGGGTGAAGAAATTCTTGAACCTTATGCATAACGTTTTTTTCCTTATATATTCTTTAGATGGCCGCCTCCATGAATGATTGTGGTTGCATGCTATAGCCTTAAATGATCAAAAGCAAATTTCATGCAGGTATGTTTTTACTTCGAGTACTACCAGGTAGTTTTCCCTTCTAATCCTTATTCTCAACAATAGATTTGGAAGGCAGAAGCAAAGATAGATAGTGGCTATGGCTTTTGTGCCGTTGGGCCTTTCAGAGTAGGAGGCCTTATAAGGCTACGGTTCTAGGTAATTTAATCTACATCTAATTTGAGGTGGATTCTGCTGGAGATTAAACAGAGTATGAATATGTTTTTGCAAATGGTATTGGTTTTGTTTATGACAGGAACAGCTTCAACAGGTTATAATTGGATCATTGGCTGCTACATGAAAAATCCGGGCGGGCAGATCAACCCTTATATGCACTATAGAACTTCAAACAAGATGGACCCAGGGTAAGCAGCGCTGACCATTCAATTTTTAAATTTTAATTCATCTGCCTTTGATGCAATGGCTGATGATGGATTTGACCTATCTATTATGCTTTATGCGGAATTTGATGTGGATAATGCTGCATTTTGCAGGGTAATCAGACTAATGTTATGATTCAGAATGTTTTTGGCGTTATTAGAGGGTCTGAAGAGCCAGACAGGTTTTTTCATTTACACCTTTTACTTTTATCCATTGGTAAAGTAGAAAGAACAGAGTAGCAATTTGCTTTCAGCACTTAAATCATGGTTTACATGTTGGTTTAGGTATGTGTTGTTTGGCAATCATCGAGATGCTTGGACATTTGGAGCAGTTGATCCAAACAGTAGAACAGCTTCCCTCTTGGAGGTAAGAAAAATCTGTTATATTATTTTGTACCAAAACCTGCTTAAAAATTAGGCTTGACTGTGGCAGCTTAAACATAGCCTTTATTATTGGACACCCTGAGCTGGAGGGTGTTACGAATTATTCAAGGACCCAGGTATGTGGAATGATTTTGTGCACCTCCTACAGAGATGGTAAAAAGATCCATGCCTATGATTACCTTAACTCTGTGTGTTTTGCCAGGTTCCAGCTTTGAAGCATTATACAAGATCTCTTGAAGCAATCTGCATAGATAAAAAGGAACAACGGAAGGATTGAGATTCACTGATTGCCATAATGCAAAGGAGGCTCAACATCTTTCCGAGAATCAGAATGACGATCTTGGAATTTCTGGGCCATTTACATCTTCTTTCTTATTTTGAGAGGGTCTTGGCATTTGTGCCAACCATGATAACGCCAAGATGCGGCGTTCCCATTGTCGCGGCCCCCCTCAGGCAAGATCCCCTTCCGGGATCCCGGTTCATTTAAATTTAATCTTCTCCTCTGGGCATCCAAGTTGAAGAAATTAATTGGGGGTAGGGAATTCGAATTGGCTGCCAGCATTCAATACGAAATTAGAGGGAAGGAAGGATGGCAGTATGTCTACAAAATTTGGGTTTCTTTTCTTCTTGCGCCTCAACAAATCTGCCGTCTCATTGCCGTAGGCCGGATTTTCCCATCTCTTTGCCGTCTCATTGCAGTAGGCCGGATTGCAGTAACCCGGATCAGAAGCAGGTAAGCCGGATTCAGCTTGCTATGTTGTTTCAGTTTATTGTGCAAAAAACTAACTATTTTATTCCTTTTGTGTGTGTAGCTTGAAGAGTGCTTGCAGCGCCAGCTTGCTGCTCTACGAAATTTCCCAGACCCCAAGATTCTCGATTCTTCTCTGTCTCATTTTGGGGCTTCAACTGGTTCTCATTTTGGCACCAAGGCTGGGTTAGATCTTGAAAACGTGAGTAGAGCATATCATTGATAGGCTTGCTTGGTCGGATCTTCTCAAAACTGATGAAGAAATGTTTATTTCAGGATTCAAAGCATTTGGAGTTGCTTCGAGCCGATCTTCCGTGGTAAGAGACGCGGTCCTGTGGTTTTATTTTATCATGATTTTTAACTGTTTGTACTTTTTAAATCTTCAATCCAGCTGGTTAATCTTCATTTGACATGCAGGGCACGGGTCAGTTTGCATTGTTCAACACAGGTGAGTTTTTTGTCTCTGTATAGGTCGGTTTGGCGGGCCTAGAATAAAAAAGAAGATAAACAAGCTGAATTAAATAAACAAGGATAGAATAAAATAGACAACAAGCTGAATTAAATAAAGTTCAGGAGTGGATGGAATCCTGGATATGGCTTCGGGTTGCTATGTTGTTTCAGTTTATTTGCTGGGCCTATACTCTGCTATTTGGCTACACTTCATGGTCTCTTATGGAGAGACAATGCTTCCAGAGGCAATTTTGCGGTGTAAGTTATTTCTGTTTTTATCTCTTATTTCGTGGCAGTGGCAATGGCCTGCCTAAGGATGTTAGGTTCAGTTTGAAAACAGCAGCACAGGAAAAGCCTGGTCTTGGCTTTTCTGCCTGACATCAGGTGGTTTCCCGCTCAGACCAGGTAGTTCCGACAGTTTTTGAGCGCAAACCTGCGCGCCCTAGAATGCCACTAATATAAGATGCATTACAAACTATGGTAATATTAATTGTTCAGGTGGAGCACTTTGAATAATGGGCTCAAGAAGCTAAAGTAAAGGTCATTTGAGAATGACTACAATGAAGAACTATGGGGCTCTGCTTGATGACATTGGTATGGAATGAATTCCATCAGTTTGCTGCAAGTATGTTTTTGTCCTCACGTTGCGTTTGTGTCACATATTTTTTTTCTGTTAGTTTTGGATTCTGAACAAGTTCTGCCTGGTGCATGCAGTGCTTTTACGTGACGTTGCGATGCTCATGTTAATGGTGAAGCCCATCCTGAGGTATTGAACTTCATTGCAAGTTGGTCATGTGTTTATTGTTTACCATGCATCCATTAGGCATTTTGCGAGCTTCAAGAGAACATGATATGCATGAAAATGGATCTGATTATTTGGTTTTGAGGACAAGCTCACTAAGGGTTTTTGAATAGCTCATTAGAACTATGCCAGTGCTTAAAAATGCCATTGAACTGTTTCGGGTATTCCTTCTAGAGTTTCTGGCATTTGGGCAAGTTCCAGTATTTGCAAGCTGCATTTCGAGCAAGACTTCTGAAGCATTTGTTTCTAAGTACAGTTCAATAGATCTTAGTTTGAGCTTAGACATGTCTTAGACAAAACCCTGCAAACTGATCTGACATAGACGAATCACTGATCTGAGTCTTTTGTTTAGAGGAAGTGAGCTGAATGGAAGCGTTGCGCCATTGAACCAAGCAGGTCTTGGAGCTGAGATTTGAGGGCATCGTTTGAACTTGGAGCCGTTTGGTGCGAAAGGTAAATTTATGAATTTTAGAACGGTTTTTGCTCTGAAAAGTCATTTAGAAATATTGGGGTCGGAATGGTTGATTTTGCCCAAAACGTTTTTTCTCTACTTTCATTTTGTTTGCTCTTTTTCGTAGGCATTGGTGGCCTCTGAAGTTTTAAGATAATAATATCTGATGGAGCTGCAGATAGTTGTGGTGACACAGGCAAACCTGCAGAATTGGAGCAAAGATGGGCAACCCACCCTGCGTACTGCCTGGCACTTTGACAGATCAATGTGCTCTGCACAAACCATTCATCCCCTTTTTGTGTTGTTGATTTTGATTGATTTGTGCCTTGCTATTTTAACCGCTTTGTTTGGCCTTCAATCTTCATTTAGACCTTTCTATTCTAGCTTGAGCATTCCTTCCACTTTGATCCTATGACCTCGCCCCATTCTTTGGACTTGAGCAATTTGCCGCAGTTCAAAATCTATTTCAAGGCTAGATTCGTGATACTTTAAAAAATGCTCCATTTACTTGCAGAAAGAATGGCGCATGAACCGTAGATTCCCTCGCAGATATTATGACAATGAGATTGAACAACAGCTGGGTCTTACTTAAGCATGTATTTATGGTTCAGGGTTTTAGTTTCTGCTGGTTTTATGCGGTTCCATCTAGGTATTGTAGCCTCATCTGACCCATCCATCGCAGAAGAAATATGTTGCAGAATAAGTTTCGGACATTTATGTTCCTTTGCTTTATTTTAGGCGGCAAATACTTTCTTCATTCTTATGCTTCTTTTTGCATCTAAGAGTTTTTGGAATTTTGCAGACGGACGGAGCTTCTATTCCTGGGATAAAGGTCTTTATAATGAGCTAGAATAGAATTTCTGCCCAATAGCCCTTCTGCAGCACCTAATGTTATGCCTGTTCAACATATTAAAAGACGAGTGCACATCTGATCCCCGAGCCTCAAGGGTGCGAGGAGGTCACGTGCCCAAAACATGTTCCATCTCCTCATTTTCTCAAACGTAATGAAGGAATGGCTAAAGATAACCAACTTTAGGAAGGTCCAATTATACAAAGCAAGATCGTTGATCAAGATGATGCAAGTGGATGCCTCTCTTATTCACAAGCATTCGGAAGTACGATGACATGTAAAGGCACTCTTGCAAGGAGGTGAGGCTTCTTGACTTTTGCTTCTCCATTGGTTCAATTTTTGCTTGGTCCTCTATGAAATTTAAAATATTGTATTATGTACATTTTATTCTATACAAAACTCTCCTTCCTTTAATTTTTTTTTTTGCTTTGCCAATTTTTGTAAGGGTTTTGGATTGTTTGGTTGTAGGTTTTAAGTTATGCAGTCAAAATCCCACAAGCAAGATGGCATTTTCTATAGGAAGCTTTTATTTCCTTTTGAGTCAAATTTCCACAAGCAATATACATTTTCCATAGGAAGCTTTTACTTCATTTTGCTTCTTGAAGCATAAGTTGTCAAAATTTCCCTCTGATGTGACATTGCAGTTGATATATACAACATAACATTCATCATTGCAGTTGATGTATACAATAGAACATTTCTCTCAATCACAACATAAGGCTATGTTAACACACACCCTACAACATTGCAACATTGGACGCCTATATTTGCAGTGGCCTTTAAACAAGGAGGGCGAACCAGCTCCAACTGAATCCTATCTAAAACCGCACATCCTATTTAGGTGGCAAAGCCAAGCAAGAAGGAGGGCGAACGAGCTCCAACTGAATCCTATATAAAACCGCACATCCTATTTAGGTGGCAAGCACACGTTTGGCAAAAGTAGCAAACGGTCAGCATTGGGTGCCCACATAAATAAATGCCAGCATTGGGCGCCCACATAAACATACTCCCCAACTTATGCACAACAATGCCGAGCACACATAGAATTGATAAGTTATTTGGATTCAAGTTGTAGATCAAGAACAACAATGCCGAGCCCACATAGAATAGATAAGTTATTTGATCTCAAGTTGTACATGTATGTCTTAGAAACTTTTGAGGGCGTTGTCTTAATGATCAATGGAAAACATACCCATTTGTTTTATGCTCAAAATTGCTAAGTTCGAATCAAAACCTATGCTTAGGGTTTTGAAGCTTATGCCTAGGGTACCCATTTGTTTTATGTCACATCTAAACACTGGGGGAAGGGACCATGAGATGTCATCAACATTAACTAGAACTCTACAAATCCCTACAAACAAATGTATAGAATCAATAAGTTCTAACATCACACAATCTTCGAAGTTGCAGACCCGCCTTTTATTAGAAGTAATGGAAAACTGATTTGTTTAAGACGTGTCCTATTATGACATGGCCCTGACATGGAGCCCAAAATGGTGTCTTAAAAAAATATGACAAGCATATAATAAGAGTGCTGTGGAAAAAGGGCCTTAGTTTACATATTCCTTTGACTTCCTACAAATAAAAAATTAAACATGTTTACTAGCAACAACAATATCACTTGCACACTGTGCGTCAATATAGTCCACAAATACTAAAAATGCTATCTACATAATGCATTTATCTCATGCATGACCACCAACACATTAGACATGCCTAAACATCTCTATAAGGAACCTTATATGCAACATCATCTACAACTACACCCATTTGAACATGAACATCCACATGCCTTGATGCAATTAGCACCTTCATTCTACACATGCAACCTATCATATAAACGATTCTATTGATAATATTTCCTTGGATACTAAGAATCTATTACTCTAAACACATTGCACACGTCCACGATTAATGCCCGACATCGTCGGGCACACGTTTCTAGTGTCAACTAAAAATGCAAGTTAGAAGTTATGTTCTAGAATGCAGTTCAGAACAATCATATCGGAATCGTAATGATGCTATTCAGAATGCATGTTGGAAGGCCTTGCTTCAATTATCGCAGGCTCTAGACAATGGCGTGGGATGTTGGAGCTCTATTGGTGAACCTAAGAAGCATATAGTCCCTAGAGAGAATTCCCAGATGCATGATATATCACAAAACTGGGAGATTATATGTGGTGAAGAAAGTAGTAAAAGACCTCCCGCAGGATCAGTAGTTAATATTGCTTATGATGTTCATTTAGTTGGAGAAGGCATGGATGAGCAGATTGAAACGAATGAAGATTTTGACTTTGAAATTGGCAGTGGGGCAGTGGGACAGTAATAGTAATTTGTTGGTCAAACTGCACAATCCAAATGAGTTCTTGTATGCCTGTCGCCGGGGAGATCATAAATAAAATTAAGTAACCTCAACCGGGTATTGGAATTTTTCTTAATAATGTAATCTATCGTTGTGCTCACAATGTTACTTTCTTACAGTTCTAGAGGACTTCATTTGGATTTTCTTGTAATTTTAAAAGCTTCCTTGAAACAGGAGGAGAGAATGGAGTTTGCATTTTTCTCACCTCCTTTGTCTAGACAACGCATAGATTTTTCTTTGTGGAATCGATAAGAGAGTCACAAGCCACCTCTTTGGTAAGGGTTAAACATCATGGCAAGGTTATGATGTTTGGTAAGGGCTAACATCATAGCAAGGTTAGCCATGGAAAATCTTCGGAATGAACACATTCCTAGATAACTTTATATTATTGGCTATTTATTGAACTTCAAGTCTAACTTTAGAAGTATGCATTTATTCTTTATAGCAAAAGATGCATATATTCTTTATTTCAAAAGTGGACGTTAACTTTCGGTTTACAACCCCACATAGAACGAACGTCTTAAATTAGAGATATTTGCCATGTATACAACCATTTCGGGGAACTTTGATGTTAACCACCATGTTGCTTTTTTTCATTATTATCAATTTTGCATGTTGACCTTGGTTGTGGATGTGGAACTTTTTGGATCACGATATTTGAGTGTCAGACGAACCTTGCTGTGCAGAAAAGAAAAGAATTTAGCATATGCCGCTTTGATCTATGATTCTTGAGCAACATATGAGAATTTACATGCATTTGGTTGACAATTGTTAAAGATCCGTTGGAATTTTTTAATGCCCCACTTAGATGGTGGTTCAAACAATGGAATGCACAATTTTTTCCATGTCACATGGTATCAATATAGGTAACACATGCACAATTTTCTCAAGATTCTATCATTAACATTCACCATTCAATACAAACCTAATAGTAGACGTCTCAATTTAAATCCCTTTTCTTTCCCTTCCCCTCTTCTAAATCAAAACATCAACCTATAGCCATGAATTGATTCGAGGAGAACACCATCTAACAACGTGAGTTAATCACGAGAGTTAAGCGGAAAAAGAAAAGGAAATGAAGGGAAAGGGTTTTTAGGAGGAAAAAAGGGGAAATCCATTAAAGCCATTAGACTCAATCCAACGACACCTCCAATGCATTATGCATTTATGCAGAGCTCTAATGCAACTTTAATGCTTCGACTCTAACAAACATGGAAGACATTATGAAACTTTCCCAATGCATCAAGCTATTCTAGGTCCAAGATCATGAATGCGGAAGCTTCTAAGAGGGAAGAATTGGAAAGCGAGCTAGACACTTAATGAAAGGATAATGCATTGAATGGTGCTACATATTCTAAGCGAGGTGCACCCTGGACTACCACAGCCGTCGGATCTCATCAATCCCCGGCTCAGACCGGTATGTTGGAGCCTCCAGGCACCTCTCGTTCGATTATGCTCATTTATGATTGGGGGAAGCCTATGATTTTGAGATGTCAAATCTGAAGTTTGCCTAAGGTTTTGATAGTATATAGGAGCCTCTATCACGGCCGCTTAAGGTTTTAGAATATGAAATACGGGAGTTTGAACCTCTACCAAAATAACTCAATGCCCTAATAAGACTACCTTAACCAATCTAACCCGGTGAGCTAACGTGACTATTTTTTTTATCTTAAATCTATGTTTTTTTATAATAACCCATTGAATTGTTTTATGGATGTGGTCTTAGGTCTATGGTTTTGGGGATTACATCGATATCATATCCCCACGGAACCCCACGTTATTTTGCTACATATTCTAAGCGAGGTGCACCACGGACTACCACGGCCCGTCGGATCATCAATCCCCGGCTCGGATGTATGTTGGAGCCTGCAGGCACCTCTCGTTTCGATTATGCTCATTTATGATTGGGAAGCCTATGATTTTGAGATGTCAAATCTGAGTTTGCCTAAGGTTTTGATAGTATATCGAGCCTCTATCTGACCCTTTTAAGGTTTTAGAATATGAAATACGGGAGTTTGAACCTCTACCAAAATAACTCAATGCCCTAATAAGACTACCTTAACCAATCTAACCCGGTGAGCTAGCGTGACTATTTTTTATCTTAAATCTATGTTTTTTATAATAACCCATTGAATTGTTTTATGGATATGGTCTTAGGTCTATGGTTTCGGGGATTACATCGATATCATATCCCCACGGAACCCCCTGTTATTTTGCTACATATTCATTTCTGAGGATCCCAACTTATGCCCGAACGCCGGGCATCGTTCTAGTATATTTACTTAAGGGAAAATGAAAGGAAGCAAATTTCAAAAGCTGCGACATACAAAAGGATAGGTTAGCTTTTGTTGTAACCATCGGGGTGGACAAGTTTCTAAGCATATATCCCGTGAGGTTGACTAAAGGATACCTATAATTTGTCGATCTTGTGGTGAAAAATGGATCAAAGAAGCAAATAGAAGAAATATTAGTATTGGCGTAGGCAACAAGGATGGCAAAATGTTATGAGAAGTGCTAGCACCAAGTATCATCAACAAGTAGGCACTATGGACCATTTCAAAAGGCCAATCCTACCATCAATAAGTACACTAACATGGATAAATTCAATGGGGCTAAGCATCTTTTGGTAACACCACTGTCATCAAAACTCTATGACACCAAAACCATCGGAGAAAACTTCTCTTCAACTCGGGAGAATCATTATCACCATCTCGAGGGCAATTCGGAAATCGAACATATCTAAACCAAAATATCATCAACAAACATGAAGCTCATAATTAGTATTTGAAAACCCACTAAGAACATGAGTAAACTAGTAACATTGGATAGAGGCAATATGGTCCAAGGGGTACAAGATATTCAAACATGAGGGGTTAGAGAGAGACTTGTCATATCCAAGGTGGTAGTCGAAAACTAAAACCCTACAATATTCACAAAACTTTCACAAAGCCAACATCACAACATATATTTAGCCTAGCAACTCATACTCATATATTACCATAATATGAAACTTCTAAAACAAGGTCTCAAGCGCAAGCGAGGGGGTTGCCCTCCAGTGACTCGAGGGTGAAGTGGCTTAAATCATACTTCAAAGTCATGATTCACAATCAATCAAAATGCTACTTCAAAACAATACAATACTTGATACTTGATTCTTGTTTTCAACAAGAATTTGACCCTTGATCCCTAAAATATTATTCTAGGTGCGGAAAGGGCCAATTCAAGCCTCATAATTTACCTCTTGCAGATTGAACTCCTCCTTGTTTCTCGATGAATAACTCAAATGCACTGCAGCCTTTGGCAGCCCCAATGCCACATTATCATCTAATAATCTTATGTATGGGCTGCATCCTTATCCTTACAACTCCTCCTGTACTGTACCTACTTGTGCTTTACATTAGTTTAAATTCGTCAACACCTTCTTGAGCATATCTACTTGCTTTGATACCTTTGTTAGTTCTCGATAAAATAGCCTAATCACATCATATCCCTCAAGAAATCACACGGGATCTCCGTGGATATTAATATAATATATATCTATCGTCCTAACCTTTAGCTTCGAATGACTTCCAAGAATAAGTGGTAGGCTCTACATTTTTACACTTCTATAAGCCCTCGGTTTCTTCCGGCTAGGTGTCGACGACAAAAGCATAAACACTTACACCAAGTCGGACCTCTAGTAAAAAAATAAAGCACATATTAGAGAAATTAGCGGATCTATAACATCACTTACAAACTCCATTATGTCCAGCCAAGACACACGTCCACGACCAATGCCTGGCATCGCCGGGCACACGTTTTCAAAATGGGAAGGTGTTGGTAATCGTGCACGCAGCGCGTATAGCGCCGCATGCGCGCGTTTCCCTCCCGGATGGGCAATATTTTGGTCGCATTGGCGGTCGGCTACTTTTTTTTTTTTCAAAAAACTTCTATGGCTTCTACATCTCGCTTCCTTCTGCTTCCTTCTGCGTCTTTCTTCCTCGGCCTTCCGGATTGAAGCTTGAATGGTTTTGTAGAGCTTTTGGCAGATCCTCCTCGAATCCTTCTTTCTTTTCTTCGCATCATGTGATGCCCCCGCATCTGGGCTTGAGAGCGAAGGTATGCTTTTGTGAGGTTTATGGCTTTGTAGCAAGCAGATCCTCCTCGAATCTTTCCACGGCCCGGGTGATGTCCCCCAGCGTCACGAGCTTGAGAGCGAGAAGATAGGTTTTGTGAGGTTTTGTTGGTTTACGTTATCTCATCTTAAAAGTGATGGCTTTGATTTTTATCTTTGGGAATTCCTCTTCCCCTCGCGGACTTATATCGTCGGTCTTCCTCGCCTTCCTATCATTTCAACCTCAGTGAGAAAGAAAGAGGCACATGGTGGCGATGGGCCGGCCCATTCGTGGTAATAATGAAGCTCCTCACGGATTCCGATATCACGCAACTTCGCGGTAGCAAAGGAATCTACGCCTCGAGATGCTTTTTGCTCGGTTCTATGAAGATCGGGGATTGGGTCCGTATGCATGTTCATTACCTTCTCTTTGTGTATTACGCACATTTTAATATCTCTTACATTTGTATTGCGTGCTTTTCTACGCGGAGCAAAAACCAAATGTTCAATCACATGGTGCATGATTCTTGCGTTACCCCACGGATAAAGAGAAGCATACATCACCTCCTTTGAACATTCTATTTACCAAGGTAATTTTTTTTTGCCAAGGATCGATCTTTTCTTTTGTTCGAATACTTGGTGCTAGCTCTTTTGCTCCAGGAGGTGGGCACGTATCCTCACCATTGTTTTATTGGCACCAGCAAAATTCGGGCGTGATGAGCACATTCAGCGGTACACATTTCGCGAATTTTCAAGTCGTTCTTTGTCAATCTTTGACTGTTCAAGCGCATGCTTTCTTCCTCCAAGGCGGATGAAGAGACAATGAATGAGATTCAGGTATGACTTTAGAATTTCATTTTTCTTTAGTAGCATCTGACTTGATGAGAGCCTATCTTTTTAGGCTTGCCTAATATATAAGTATCATTCTACGCTTTCTTTTTCTTTCAGCTAAGCTTTGTGTGTGTTAGAATAATGATGCGATGAGGAAAGCGACTTAATAGTTGGAGCGAAGTGATTATGATGGCGCCCGGATCTTCGTAAGGAGGAGCCCCACTCTAAAAGCCTCCATTATCCATTCTTTTCCTTATTAGGTTCCACGTAGCCACTGGGATCCATTCTTCAAGATTAGCGACTTTAGGAGGTGGAGGATTAGGAGGCTTCAAGATTTCGATTTTCTATATTAAAAGTTCAGGAGCGAAGGAGCATTTTTAGTTTTTCCAAAACTTTACATTACTCATTTCGGCAAACATACCTGAAGCGGGGTTTGTTGCAATGGAATTTGGGAGTGGCCATGGCTTTACATTTGTTTTCTCCTCCTCTTAGTAGAGCTTTTGTATTCCACAATTCTTGCTTCTTTTGGGCATATATGAATTTTGGCGGGAGAAACAACACCCTCACAGACTTCTGATTTGCAAAGGAATGATTTTCTTCTTTCGTTTGTGTTTATGGTGCAAATTAGCAAGGATATGGGGAGTTGGATATGGGAGTTCACATTGAAGTTGGATGTCTCCACATTGAAAAATGGGAGTTCTGCTTTCTGGATCACTAATTTTTCTTGATTTTTTCAATTGCTAGCTAGGTACACGAGCCTCTCGGCTACATGTTATGACAACTATCTATCTATCTATCAAAAAGAGTTGGGTCAAGGTTTGAGGGTCTGAATTTGATCCACATTCAAAATGAATTACACTATCTTTTTCGTGATAAGAAAGGTGTTTTTGGAATAACTCACGGTTTTTCAACTTTCCTTTACCTTCATTTAGGTAATCTTGAATATTACCGAATATTTACGGGGGTCCACTGACCATTTGCAAGCCAAAGATGCCATGGACAAGTTATAGTAGTCCGATCTTATATTTTTCTTTTAGATCATTTTGGATTTATTCCTACTATGTTTGATGACCTTGCTTTCTAAGGTGGTTGCATCTCATATGGAAAGAATCCACAATTAAGCTCATTAAATTGCAATTGTTATGCATTTGGGTATCAAATGGTGCGGTTTGTTCTCAAGCATTTGTTGTCTATGCTCAAGGTATCGGTGATGATTTGCCATTTCTTTTCCGCCATAATGGTCCTAATCCTTTTGATACTATTGTGCGAGGGTTATGATGTCTTCCTTGGAAACTTTTTGAGGACTTGCATCTAGAGAGGCGTAGCAAATAAATCTATATCATCTCAAAGATAATCATGGTAAAACTAAAGGGCTGAGAATTATAGGCGTGACATGTAAATCTGGTCTCTTTGTGCCCTTCTCCCACCGTAAATCTTGGCGGTTTTATTGCGCAAAGTATGAGGACTAAAAGGTTGGTTTGTGTCTGATATAGAGGTTCAATTTCCTTACATGTTTTTGCAAGGATTGATGGTTGCCATGATGAGAACATATGCTACATCATGTTGTAAAGTATAAACAATCAATAAACTTCCCCCAATTACATTGTTGCAAAGAAACAAACAATTTTGGTTGAGCTTTTCATGTTGGGTGTTAAGCATTTGTGATGTAGGTATGTTGCTAGCCAAATAGTATGTTGCTAGCCAAAGAGACATACTCAAAAGAGTTGACACATGAAGAAGAACCGCTTGCATTTTCGACATTGTGGTATGATGAACAACCAGCTCATAGAGCCAAACGTACTCTTTGTTTTGACCTCTTTTGTGATATTTAGTGTTGTACAAATTTCCAGTTTGAATATATGTGATGGTTGCCATGATGAGAACATATGCTACATCATGTTGTAAAGTATAAACAATCAATAAACTTCCCCAATTACATTGTTGCAAAAGAAACAAACAATTTTGGTTGAGCTTTTCATACAGCTGGGTGTTAAGCATTTGTGATGTAGGTATGTTGCTAGCCAAATAGTATGTTGCTAGCCAAAGAGACATACTCAAAAGAGTTGACACATGAAGAAGAACCGCTTGCATTTTCGACATTGTGGTATGATGAACAACCAACACATAGAGCCAATTCGTACTCTTTGTTTTGACCTCTTTTGTGATATTTAGTGTTGTACAAATTTCCGGTTTGAATATTCTCTATTTGAACCACATTCATATACCATTCAATCAATCACATTAAAAGAAATGGTCATGTTTTGCAAATAAGGCTTCAAATGCTAGCCATTCTGTCGATATTTTTATTTATCCATGACTTTATATTAAAGCGACTCACAAATGTCGGACATGACTCTTACACATACAACTGCTATGGCCCTTGCCTTTTAATGTTGGCATCTTTTTCTTAATATGGTAATTCGCCATAAGCTTCAGCAATCACTTCTTAATTTTGTTTGGAAGGGAGTGATAATATATTCTCATATTTATTATTCATTGATGAACAACCTAATTTGGTCTTGCCCATCATCTATATATGTATTTGGAAAAGCTATTGGCTTTGTAAAACATTTGCAAGGACAGCTTGGTCTTAACCATCATCTATATGGCCTGTCTTTTTTTGCCTGTTGGCTTTGTAAAATTATTGGAAGGATATGTGGGGCACAAAAATGTTCACTTCCATGTTAAACTTTCGTACTAAGTATTGGTTGGTTTGTCTATATTGGGTCAAAAAAATTATTTGGGGCACCTTGGGAATATACCTTCCGTTACCAAGTACATAAGGACATATTACAATGCTTCAAATATAGTAACGATGAGTAATTGTTGTGGAAGTCAAATTCACAATCCCTGGCTTGAATAGGGGTGATCATTGGCCCATGAGTATAACTAGCATTCCATCAAAAGCTCACATGTACTAGGGTAACACCTTGCAAGCAATGGGGCACAATTCGAGCGCAACAACTTATATTGCAACCACAATAGGAGTTGAACAAAAGGCTCAACACTGCAATTCTGGGCGAAATTAACATGCTATAGAATTAACGTGCTATGCATGTTAAAAATTAACGTGCTATAGAAATACAATTAAAGTGGAAATGCTTCTGCTCTAATAGATAGATGGTTTAGAGGTGTACATTTGAGATCAATATGCAATTCAATTAGTACTATTGAGAGGAATTGCAATCGAGAATATTGTGTTGTGTGTCATACTGCGTGTTCATGGATGATTGCCATTTTATGGAAAAGCGATCGGGAAGTGCAAATGCTTACGCTCTAAACTTTTTGGCTCAAAAGTTAATAGCTATAAGATTGACATGTTATAAAAATAATCATAAATGCAAGTGCTTTTGCTACAAATGTCATTGATCTTCAATTCTTTAGGCCTTTGTTAACATGGAAAACTGAGTTACAAAGCATATTCTAGAGCATACTCATAACATGATGGCTTAAGCTTATTGGGCTTATGCTATTATGCTTTGCAAGACGTTATATCAAGTCTAATCTTACACTCTTATAAAAGCCTTCACAAGTGCCTTGAAGTCTAATTTTACACTCTTATAAAAGCCTTCACAACGTTTTGGTGTTTGAGTACCCATTTTTAAGTATATGAGATGAGGCATTCACCAATGTGCATAGAAGGGAGGTTGTTACAAGCTAGGTTGGGGTGGATGCAATTCAGCGGATCATCCCATCTAAACTTCACACTTTGATCCATCTATAGACATGGCAAATCTATAACATCACTTACAAACTCCATTATGTCCAGCCAAGACACACGTCCACGACCAATGCCCGGCATCGCCGGGCACACGTTCCTAGCTTGTGCTTTATTTTTTTTTACTAGAGGTCTGACTTGGTGTAAGTGTTTGCGCTTTTGTAAATTCGACACCTTTTGGAAGAGGCTGATCTTATAGAAGTGTAAAAAATGTAGAGCCTACCACTTATTCTTGGAAGTCATTCCGGAAGCTAAAGGTTAGGACGGATAGATATATATTATATTAATATCCCACGGAGATCTGTGTGATTTCTTGAGGGATATGACTGTGATTAGGCTATTCGCGAGAACTAACAGTGGTATCAAAGCAAGTAGATATGCTTTCGGTAAGGTGTTGACGGAATTTAAACTAATGTAAAGCACAAGTAGGTACAGCCGAGGAGGAGTTGTAAGGATAAGGATGCGCGCTGTACATAAGATTATTAGATGATAATGTGGCATTGGGCTGCCAAAGGCTGCGGGCATTTGAGTTATTCATCGGAGAAACAAGGAGGAGTTCAATCTGCAAGAGGTAAGTGCGTGAGGCTTGAATTGGCCCTTTCAGGACCTAGAATAATATTTTAGGGATCAAGGGTCAAATTCTTGTTGAAAACAAGAATCAAGTATCAAGTATTGTATTGTTTTGAAGTAGCATTTTTGATTGATTGTGAATCATGACTTTTTGAAGTATGATTTAAGCCACTTCACCCTCGAGTCACGGAGGGCAAACCCCGTCTTGTGACACCTTGTTTTAGAAGTTTCATATTATGGTAATATATGAGTATGAGTTGCTAGGCTAAATATATGTTGTGATGTTGGCTTTGTGAAAGTTTTGTGAATATTGTAGGGTTTTAGTTTTGGACTACCACCTTGGATATGACAAGTCTCTCTCTAACCCCTCATCTTTGAATATCTTGTACCCGTTGGACCATATTGCCTCTATCCAATGTTACTAGTTTACTCATGTTCTTAGTGGGTTTTCAAATACTAATTATGAGCTTCATCTTTGTTGTGATATTTTTGGTTTAGATATGTTCGATTTACGAATTGCCTCAGATGGTCATAATGATTCTCGAGTTGAAGAGAAGTTTTCTCCGATGGTTTTGGTGTCATAGAGTTTTGATGGCGGTTTGTGGTGTTACCAGTATGCTTAGCCCCATTGAATTTATCCATGTTAGTGTACTTATTGATGGTAGGATTGGCCTTTTTGAAATGGTCCATAGTGCCTACTTGTTGATGATACTTGGTGCTAGCACTTCTCATAACATTTTTGCCATCCTTGTTGCCTACGTCAATACTAATATTTCTTCTATTTGCTTCTTTGATCCATTTTTCACCACGGTATCGACAAATTATAGGGTATCCTTTAGTCAACCTCGCCGGATATATGCTTAGAAACTTGTCCACCCCCGATGGTTACAACAAAAGCTAACCTATCCTTTTGTATGTCGCAGTTTTTGAAATTTGCTTCCTTTCATTTTCCCTTCGTAACATACTAGTAACGATGCCCAGCGTTGCTGGGCATAAGTTGGGGATCTGTAAATGATAAGGCAGCAATGATACTGAGGTGTTGTTCACCATTCAATGCATTATCCTTTCATTAAGTGTCTAGCTCGCTTTCCAATTCTTCCCTCTTAGAAGCTTCCGCATTCATGATCTTGGACCTAGAATAGCTTGATGCATTGGGAAAGTTTCATAATGTCTTCCATGTTTGTTAGAGTCGAAGCATTAAAGTTGCATTAGAGCTCTGCATAAATGCATAATGCATTGGAGGTGTCGTTGGATTGAGTCTAATGGCTTTAATGGATTTCCCCCTTTTTTCCTCCTAAAACCCTTTCCCTTCATTTCCTTTTTCTTTTTTCTGCTTAACTCTCGCATTAACTCACGTTGTTAGATGGTGTTCTCCTCGAATCAATTCATGGCTATAGGTTGATGTTTTGATTTAGAAGAGGGGAAGGGAAAGAAAAGGGATTTAAATTGAGACGTCTACTATTAGGTTTGTATTGAATGGTGAATGTTAATGATAGATTCTTGAGAAAATTGTGCATGTGTTACCTATATTGATACCATGTGACATGGAAAAAATTGTGCATTCCATTGTTTGAACCACCATCTAAGTGGGGCATTAAAAAATTCCAACGGATCTTTAACAATTGTCAACCAAATGCATGTAAATTCTCATATGTTGCTCAAGAATCATAGATCAAAGTGGCATATGCTAAATTCTTTTCTTTTCGCTTACAAACAAGGTTAAATTCGACACTCAAATATCGCGATCCAAAAAGTTCCACATCCACAACCAAGGTCAACATGCAAAATTGATAATAATGAAAAAGCAACATGGTGGTTAACATCAAAGTTCCCCAGAAATGGTTGTATACATGACAAATATCTCTAATTTAAGACGTTCGTTCTATGTGGGGTTGTAAACTGAGTTAACGTCCACTTTTTGAAATAAAGAATATATGCATCTTTTGCTATAAAGAATAAATGCAATAAATAGCCGAATAATATAAAGTTATCTAGGAATGTGTTCATTCCAGAAGATTTTCCATGGCTAACCTTGCTATGATGTTAGCCCTTACCAAACATCATAACCTTGCCATGATGTTTAACCCTTACCAAAGAGGTGGCTTGTGACTCTCTTATCAGATTCACAGCAAAATCTATGCGTTGTCTAGACAAAGGAGGTGAGAAAAATGCAGACTCCATTCTCTCCTCCGGTGCTTCAAGGAAGCTTTTTAAAATTACAGTAAAATCCAGTTTGAAGTCCTCTAGAACTGTAAGAAAGTAACATTGTGAGCACAACGATAGATTACATTATTAAGAAAAATTCCAATACCCGGGTTGAGGTTACGAATTTTATTTATGATCTCTGACGGGGAGGCATCTGATAACTCATTTGGATTGTGCAGTTTGACCAACAAATTACTATTAGTGTCCCACTGCCCACTTGCCAATTTCAAAGTCAAAATCTTCATTCGTTTCAATCTGCTCATCCATGCCTTCTCCAACTAAATGAACATCATAAAGCAATATTAACTCACCGATCCTGCGGGAGGTCTTTTACTACTTTCTTCACCACATATAATCTCGGTTTTGTGATATATCATGCATCCGGGAATTCTCTCTAGGGACTATATGCTTCTTAGGTTCACCAATAGAGCTCCAACATCCCACGCCATTGTCTAGAGCTGCGATAATTGAAACAAGGCCTTCCAACATGCATTCGAATAGCATCATTACGATTCCGATATGATTGTTACGGCGCATTCTAGAACATAACTTCTAACTTGCATTTTTAGTTGACATCTTCTTTCTTATTTTGAGAGGGTCTTGGCATTTGTGCCGCCCATGTAACGCCCGCATGCGGCGTTCCATTAATCTTCGCGGCCCCCCTCATCGGCTTTCCCCTGCGGGATCAGTTCCACGAAATTTAATCTTCTCCTACGGGCATCCAAGTTGAAGAAATTAAATGGGGGGGGAATTGAATTGGTCGTACAAACCCGACATTCAATACTTAAATTAGAGGGAAGGAAGGATGGCAGTATGTCTACAAAATTTGGGTTTCTTTTCTTCTTGCGCCTCAACAAATCTGCCGTCTCATTGCCGTAGGCCGGATTTTCCCATCTCTTTGCCGTCTCATTGCAGTAGGCCGGATTGCAGTAACCCGGATCAGAAGCAGGTAAGCCGGATTCAGCTTGCTATGTTGTTTCAGTTTATTGTGCAAAAAACTAACTATTTTATTCCTTTTGTGTGTGTAGCTTGAAGAGTGCTTGCAGCGCCAGCTTGCTGCTCTACGGAAATTTCCCGGACCCAAGATTCTCGATTCTTCTCTGTCTCATTTTGGGGCTTCAACTGGTTCTCATTTTGGCACCAAGGCTGGGTTAGATCTTGAAAACGTGAGTAGAGCATATCATTGATAGGCTTGCTTGAGGGGATCTTCTCAAAGCCCGATGAAGAAATGTTTATTTCGTGATTCAAAGCATTTGGAGTTATACGGAGCCAGTCTTCGAGGGTAAGAGGCGTGTCACGGGGTTTTATTTTATCATGATTTTTAACTGTTTGTACTTTTTAAATCTTCAATCCAGCTGGTTAATCTTCATTTGACATGCAGGGCACGGGTCAGTTTGCATTGTTCAACACAGGTGAGTTTTTTGTCTCTGTATAGGTCGGTTTGGCGGGCCTAGAATAAAAAAGAAGATAAACAAGATGAATTAAATAAACAAGGATAGAATAAAATAGACAACAAGCTGAATTAAATAAAAGTTTAGAGTGGATGGAATCACGGATATGGCTTCGGGTTGCTATGTTGTTTTGGGTTTATTTCTTTGGGCCTATACTCTGCTATTTGGCTACACTTCATGGTCTCTTATGGAGAGACAATGCTTCCAGAGGCAATTTTGCGGTGTAAGTTATTTCTGTTTTTATCTCTTATTTCGTGGTAGTGGCAATGGCCTGCCTAAGGATGTTAGGTTGGTTGAAAACGGCGGCCACAGGGGAAAAGCTTTTGGTCTTGGCTTTACGCGCGACATCGGTGGTTTCCTTTCGAGACCAGGTAGTTCCGGCGGTTTTTGGCGCAAACACAAGCGCCCTAGAATGCCACTAATATAAGATGCATTACAAACTATGGTAATATTAATTGTTCAGGTGGAGCACTTTGAATAATGGGCTCAAGAAGCTAAAGTAAAGGTCATTTGAGAATGACTACAATGAAGAACTATGGGGCTCTGCTTGATGACATTGGTATGGAATGAATTCCATCAGTTTGCTGCAAGTATGTTTTTGTCCTCACGTTGCGTTTGTGTCACATATTTTTTTCTGTTAGTTTTGGATTCTGAACAAGTTCTGCCTGGTGCATGCAGTGCTTTTACGTGACGTTGCGATGCTCATGTTAATGGTGAAGCCCATCCTGAGGTATTGAACTTCATTGCAAGTTGGTCATGTGTTTATTGTTTACCATGCATCCATTAGGCATTTTGCGAGCTTCAAGAGAACATGATATGCATGAAGATGGATCTGATTATTTGGTTTTGAGGTCAAAGGAATTATCTGTAAGAATTCCTTTGACTGTAAGAAAGTAACATTGTGAGCACAACGATAGATTACATTATTAAGAAATGTTACTTTCTTACAGTGTGCAAGTGATATTGTTGTTGCTAGTAAACATGTTTAATTTTTTATTTGTAGGAAGTCAAAGGAATATGTAAACTAAGGCCCTTTTTCCACAACACTCTTATTATATGCTTGTCATATTTTTTTAAGACACCATTTTGGGCTCCATGTCAGGGCCATGTCATAATAGGACACGTCTTAAACAAATCAGTTTTCCATTACTTCAGAATAAGCTGGCTGCAACTCGAAGATTGTGTGATGTTAGAACTTATTGATTCTATACATTTGTTTGTAGGGATTTGTAGAGTTCTAGTTAATGTTGATGACATCTCATGGTCCCTTCCCCCAGTGTTTAGATGTGACATAAAACAAATGGGTACCCTAGGCATAAGCTTCAAAATCCTAAGCATAGGTTTTGATTCGAACTTAGCAATTTTGAGCATAAAACAAATGGGTATGTTTTCCATTGATCATTAAGACAATGCCCTCAAAAGTTTCTAAGACATACATGTACAACTTGAGATCAAATAACTTATCTATTCTATGTGGGCTCGGCATTGTTGTTCTTGATCTACAACTTGAATCCAAATAACTTATCAATTCTATGTGTGCTCGGCATTGTTGTGCATAAGTTGGGGAGTATGTTTATGTGGGGCCCAATCTTTGGCATTTATTTATGTGGGCACCCAATGCTTGACCGTTTTGCTACTTTTGCCAAGCGTGTGCTTGCCACCTAAATAGGATGTCGCGGTTTTATATAGGATTGGTTGGAGCTCGTTAAGCCCTCCTTCTTGCTTGGCTTTGCCACCTAAATAGGATGTGCGGTTTTATATAGGATTGGTTGGAGCTGGTTAAGCCCTCCTTGTTTAAAGGCCCTTTGCAAATATAGGCGTCCAATGTTGCAATGTTGTAGGGTGTGTGTTAACATAGCCTTATGTTGTGATTGAGAGAAATGTTCTATTGTATACATCAACTGCAATGATGAATGTTATGTTGTATATATCAACTGCAATGTCACATCAGAGGGAAATTTTGACAACTTATGCTTCAAGAAGCAAAATGAAGTAAAAGCTTCCTATGGAAAATGTATATTGCTTGTGGAAATTTGACTCAAAAGGAAATAAAAGCTTCCTATAGAAAATGCCATCTTGCTTGTGGGATTTTGACTGCATAACTTAAAACCTACAACCAAACAATCCAAAACCCTTACAAAAATTGGCAAAGCAAAAAAAAAAATTAAAGGAAGGAGAGTTTTGTATAGAATAAAATGTACATAATACAATATTTTAAATTTCATAGAGGACCAAGCAAAAATTGAACCAAGGGAGAAGCAAAAGTCAAGAAGCCTCACCTCCTTGCAAGAGTGCCTTTACATGTCAGCGTACTTCCGAATGCTTGTGAATAAGAGAGGCATCCGCTTGCATCATCTTCGATCAACAGATCTTGCTTTGTATAATTGGACCTTCCTAAAGCTGGTTATCTTTAGCCATTCCTTCGCCCACGTTTGAGAAAATGAGACAGAACATGTTTTGGGCCTGTGACCTCTGGCACCCTTGGAGGCTCAGGATCAGATGTGCACTCGTCTTTTAATATGTTGAACAGGCATAACATTAGGTGCTGCAGAAGGGCTATTGGGCAGAAATTCTATTCTAGCTCATTATAAAGACCTTTATCCCAGGAATAGAAGCTCTGTCCGTCTGCAAAATTCCAAAAACTCTTAGATGCAAAAAGAAGCATAAGAATGAAGAAAGTATTTGCCGCCTAAAATAAAGCAAAGGAACATAAATGTCCGAAACTTATTCTGCAACATATTTCTTCTGCGATGGATGGGTCAGATGAGGCTACAATACCTAGATGGAACCGCATAAAACCAGCAGAAACTAAAACCCTGAACCATAAATACATGCTTAAGTAAGACCCAGCTGTTGTTCAATCTCATTGTCATAATATCTGCGAGGGAATCTACGGTTCATGCGCCATTCTTTCTGCAAGTAAATGGAGCATTTTTTAAAGTATCACGAATCTAGCCTTGAAATAGATTTTGAACTGCGGCAAATTGCTCAAGTCCAGCAATGGGGCAGAGGTCATAGGATCAAAGTGCAAGGAATGCTCAAGCTAGAATAGAAAGGTCTAAATGAAGATTGAAGGCCAAACAAAGCGGTTAAAATAGCAAGGCACAAATCGATCAAAATCAACAACACAAAAAGGGGATGAATGGTTTGTGCAGAGCACATTGATCTGTCAAAGTGCCAGGCAGTACGCAGGGTGGATTGCCCATCTTTGCTCCAATTCTGCAGGTTTGCCTGTGTCACCACAACTATCTGCAGCTCCATCAGATATTATTATCTTAAAACTTCAGAGGCCACCAATGCCTACAGGAAAGAGCAGCAAAATGAAAGTAGAGAAAAAAACGTTTTGGGCAAAATCAACCATTCCGACCCCAATATTTCTAAATGACTTTTCAGAGCAAAAACCGTTCTAAAATTCATAAATTTACCTTTCGCACCAAACGGCTCCAAGTTCAAACGATGCCCTCAAATCTCAGCTCCAAGACCTGCTTGGTTCAATGGCGCAACGCTTCCATTCAGCTCACTTCCTCTAAACAAAAGACTCAGATCAGTGATTCGTCTATGTCAGATCAGTTTGCAGGGTTTTGTCTAAGACATGTCTAAGCTCAAACTAAGATCTATTGAACTGTACTTAGAAACAAATGCTTCAGAAGTCTTGCTCGAAATGCAGCTTGCAAATACTGGAACTTGCCCAAATGCCAGAAACTCTAGAAGGAATACCCGAAACAGTTCAATGGCATTTTTAAGCACTGGCATAGTTCTAATGAGCTATTCAGAAACCCTTAGTGAGCTTGTCCTCAAAACCAAATAATCAGATCCATCTTCATGCATATCATGTTCTCTTGAAGCTCGCAAAATGCCTAATGGATGCATGGTAAACAATAAACACATGACCAACTTGCAATGAAGTTCAATACCTCGGGGATGGGCTTCACCATTAACATGAGCATCGCATAGCGTCACGTAAAAACCGCATGCACCGGCGAGAACTTGTTGAGAATCCAAAACTAACGGAAAAAAAATATGTGACACAAAGCATAGCGTGAGGACAAAACATACTTGCAGCAAACTGATGGAATTCATTCCATACCAATGTCATCAAGCAGAGCCCCATAGTTCTTCATTGTAGTCATTCTCAAATGACCTTTACTTTAGCTTCTTGAGCCCATTATTCAAAGTGCTCCACCTGAACAATTAATATTACCATAGTTTGTAATGCATCTTATATTAGTGGCATTCTAGGGCGCGCAGGTTTGGGCTCAAAAACTGTCGGAACTACCTGGTCTGAGCGGGAAACCACCTGATGTCAGGCAGAAAAGCCAAGACCAGGCTTTTCCTGTGCTGCTGTTTTCAAACTGAACCTAACATCCTTAGGCAGGCCATTGCCCGCGCCACGAAATAAGAGATAAAGGCGAAATAACTTACACCGCAAAATTGCCTCTGGAAGCATTGTCTCTCCATAAGAGACCATGAAGTGTAGCCAAATAGCAGAGTATAGGCCCAGCAAATAAACTGAAACAACATAGCAACCCGAAGCCATATCCAGGATTCCATCCACTCCTGAACTTTATTTAATTCAGCTTGTTGTCTATTTTATTCTATCCTTGTTTATTTAATTCAGCTTGTTTATCTTCTTTTTTATTCTAGGCCCCTAAAACCGACCTATCTGAGAGACAAAAACTCACTGTGTTGAACAATGCAAACCGACCGCGCTCGCATGTCAAATGAAGATTAACCAGCTGGATTGAAGATTTAAAAAGTACAAACAGTTAAAAATCATGATAAAATAAAACCCTGTGACACGTCTCTTACCCTGGAAGACTGGCTCCAGAAGCAACTCCAAATGCTTTGAATCCTGAAATAAACATTTCTTCATCAGTTTTGAGAAGATCCGACCAAGCAAGCCTATCAATGATATGCTCTACTCACGTTTTCAAGATCTAACCCAGCCTTGGTGCCAAAATGAGAACCAGTTGAAGCCCCAAAATGAGACAGAGAGAAGAATCGAGAATCTTGGGGCAGGAAATTTTCAGAAGCAAAGATTTCGGCGCTGCAAGCACTCTTCAAGCTACACACACAAAAGGAATAAAATAGTTAGTTTTTTGCACAATAAACTGAAACAACATAGCATTTGAATCCGCTTATACGATCCGGGTTTCGCAATCCGAGGCCCTCGCAATGAGGCGGCAAAGAGATGGGAAAATCCGCCTACGCAATGAGGGCAGATTTGTTGACGCAAGAAGAAAAAAGAAACCCAAATTTTGTAGACATCGCCATCCTTCCTTCCCTCTAATTTCAGTATTGAATCGGGACCAATTGAATTCCCTACCCCCATTTAATTTCTTCAACTTGGATGCCCGGAGGAGAAGATTAAATTTAAATGAACCGGGATCCAGGGGAAATTTGGATGCCGGGGGGGCATAAAGACAATGGGAACGCCGCATGCGGCGTTACATGCGGCTGGCACAAATGCCAAGACCCTCTCAAAATAAGAAAGAAGACTAGTAAACGGGTGCCCGGCGTTGCCGGGCTAATGTCCTGGGCATGTGCTTTTACTCCGCTTTAACTGGCGTGTGGTGGACATACTCCGTTGCTGGACATAAGTGGTGGTGTGTCTTCCTTCCATATAAGACTGGTCCACGGGGGGCGGGGGGCCCGGGGGGGTGTTCAGCGTTGTCGCGCATAAATAGTTGTGTGCTAACTCGAATCGCGCATGAACTTGAGTTGTTTAAATCAAACTCAGAGTGTTCAAAATGGTTGGAGTTGCTTGTGAATAATAGTAAAAGTGTGTCTAGCGTTGTCACGCTTCTTTTAGAGCATGCGTTTATGGGCATTTAATAGCTCACAATTATAATTCCATATTGTATTCTTATGGTTATAAACGCTCCCAAAAAGATGTCCATGCATCTTTGCATGCAGTATTGATCGATTGCACTCTTTTATGATACCTCATCCATTTATATTGTTTGTTTAGTTGTGACTATTGCATTCTTGCATGTAATTTATTGCGTCGTTTTCAAAGACCAAACTACATTCAATTTGCATGCAAGGTCATTCATTAGCCTCTCATTAGCAAGTGTTATATAGTATATCACTATACTTGCGACTAAGTGATGTATAGCAACCAAGCCTTCCAAAGAAAAAACAACATTCTTAGCTCAAATATAGACAATTTTAAATCATAGTGGATATTTCTTCAAAACAATGCCCGAAGATGGCGGGCTATGTAGGGGGCAAATATGGTCATAAAGGTCTGTCCATGCTAGACAACATTCGCCAATGGCGTGATACTTCATGTGTTCAAGACATTGACAATGTTAGCAAATGATGTCTTATAGATGTAGTATATGTATGGGTGTGTGTCAATATTGGACTTTTGAGTAGGGATATGTGTCAATGCCTTTTAACCCTAATGTAGGGAAGTTGTCTACATTCAAGACAAACGTGTTGATATGCTTGAAGACCTATAAGCACAAATTGTCTACATTCAAGACAGAGGCAATAAACATGTTGGTATGCTTGAAGACCTATAAGCACCAATTGTCTACATTCAAGACAAAGGCAATAAACATGTTGGTATGCTTGAAGACCTATAAGCAAAATGTCAGTTATGTGATGTTCTTATGTGATGTTCTTCTATGTGATGTTCTTCTGCTTGCCCCTATAAAGATCCTGCAATAATGGTTCATCTAAACTCGGCCAAACCTAAAAGAGGGAAACTTAGCACATGTTAAAAGATGCGAGGCAAAACCATCTTTATCCAAATATCAAAATATATTTAACCTTCAAGCATTGACTACAGGCTCATAAAGAGAATAGCATATTTTACAATCTTTATTCTCAAGATGTTAACTTTCAATTGCCAAACATAAAAGAAAACAACATATTTCTAACAATAAGAAATATCAAATAGATGAAATAAAAACACCATGTCTCCATACACTTAAAACCTGTAGATCAGAGTATATCTGGATCAAGTACATATTATCTAAAGTAAGTCAGATGCAACACAGCTTCAAAAAGTATCATTGTTACAATCACAAAAAATAACATCTTAACTTGATCACAAAACTCCAGGAGCATAAGATCCGCAAAAACATGTGTCTCAAACAAACATGTACGAAAACACCACTTTCAGTCAAGAATTTTTGTGTACTTCTACCCTATACTTCATGTAGACTGATATAATCTACAAAGCAGAGAACAGGACATCCTCCATCAAGGAATCTGTAATTAGGAAAGATGGGTCAAACAAATTGTTCATTACCTTTAATATGATATACAATATAACAGGATGTTATGGCTATAGGTATCTGCCAACAGAAATTGTTCATTTGGAATTTTTGTTCCAAACTGGCTAGACATTTGATGCTGCATGCAAGAGGAGAACATGTTTTATTTATGCGCCAGGTACAAACAAATCAACCCAAAGTTCTCACTAAGATCCTCAGATTTGTGTCAGAAATCCCTTTATTGTAAGCCTACCCTTAAAATGGGAAGCCCTAAAAGAATTACAGATATAATTACAACTTCCCTATGGCAACTTGAGAGTAATGATGTCAATTGTTTCTTCCCCAAATGCAAGGTAACCAACAAATGCAAACAGTGACAAATGCTAAGTGACAAATGCAAACAGAAGCAGAGTTAATGCAGAAACTCTAACATAACAGCAAGCATCTATATCTACATTTTGACGCTCTGATAACAAAGGGAACTCTGATAACACCAAGCAAAAGACCTTGCACAGACTGCAATATGTACCTTGCCGTTTTAACAACGGACCTGGCTCAGACAATTTAATCTGCATTTTGTGGAGGTACTTTCTGGCTAAGAGCTCAACTATTGCTAGTGATCTGTATCATGATTAGGTGGTAATGGAAATAATAGTGGTATCTCTGCAGACGCCCTGGTTAGTAGGTCAGGGATGAAGCCGATTGCATCAGAAATTCCAGGTTACACCCGATCATCATGCTTATTCCAACACCATGGCAATATTGCATCAGATAGTTCTCTTGGGTTCTACATTCAAAAGAAACATCAGCAGTAGAAGAGCAGGGCAACAAATGAAAGAAATGAACCAACATAACATTTGGATCTAGGCTTTGCAAGGCATGAGAAAAGGATGCATGCTAGAAATAGTGGAACGGCCTCAGCTCAAATGGAGTCCTACCAAAGATGAAAAAATCGTGGGTCTTTTTGTGCATCTATGCATTGCAGGAAATAAAAAAAACTGAAAAGTAATCTAGAATGAATAAGCTGGAAACAGTGATTCAGTCTATAGCCAAGCACTTTCATCAACTTGTAACTACGAAAACCTGACAAAGGCTTGCAACTTATAACTCCCAAAAAAGCTGGAAAAGGTTTACATGCTAAAGTTTTTAAATCTCTGTTGCAAAAAAATATATTAAGATGTAGATTGAGTTACCATTGGCTTGTCTGCACCTACAAAGAGAAGGGATGTTGACAATCTGCCATCTTCAGTCTCTATCAAACTATCTCTTTTATATAGCCTAAACTTCCATGTTGCTGTCGAATTTGTTATCTCTATGCTGGATACCACTGCAATCGTCAAGTGCTCCTGCAAAGACGCAATCCTTAATGCAAAACTTGGCCTTAATGCAAAACCGTTTTAGCAATAGGATTTCCAGCATGCTAGGACCCGATATCATTCTAGATACTGGGGCATTTGCAGACTATAGAACCATATTGATGCTGCAAAAAGCAAAGAAACTATGTCCTTTAAATGCATATAACACACCTGCAATGAATCATCTTGTCTTAAAGGTATGCCCTTTAAATAGGCAGCCACATTCATAGAAAAACGAAAGCCACACACAGAGAAAGCATATTTACCACTACGCAGCCTACCTGGATGTTAAATCTGAAGCTCCAGCCCGCTATCCGATTAGCAGTTGAGACAAAATGGAGGAGCAGACGAAATGGAGGAGATAGGGAGATATGTACCTGAAGCAGCTCTAGCCTGCGATGTGGGCGCCAAAGCAATGCCGGAAAGCAAGTTTTGAAAGCATTTTGAGTGAATGAAGAGGCGGCATCCCGACTATGGCGGGGAGGCAGTCCAAAAAATTATTCCATCCGTTGGGGCCTAGCTGGGAAAAAAAACGTATAGAAATTACTCGACCGACCCTTGCCCTAAAAAATCTAACTTGCCGGATTTATCTGATCACAAAATTTCGCTTTTTGGCCGGATTGGATGTCGGCGGCCGGAAAAAAAGGACACACCCCGGACACAATTTAAGTAAGTAGATTTGGAATTTTGTTCCAAAATCGGCTAGACATTTGATCTTTGCATGCAAGAGGAGAACATGTTTTATTTATGCGCCCGGGGTACAAACAAATCAACCCAAAGTTCTCACTAAGATCCTCGATTTGTGTCGAGAAATCCCTTTATTGTAAGCCTACCCTTAAAAAAATGGGAAGCCCTAAAAAAATTACAGATATAATTACAACTTCCCTATGGCAACTTGAGAGTAATGATGTCAATTGTTTCTTCCCCAAATGCAAGGTAACCAACAAATGCAAACAAAGGACAAATGCTAAGTGACAAATGCAAAGCGTATGCGAGTTAATGCGTAAACTCTAACATAACGGCAAGCATCTATATCTACATTTTGACGCTCGATAACAAAGGGAACTCGATAACACCAAGCAAAAGACCTTGCAATGACGCAATATGTACCTTGCCGCTTTTAACAACGGACCGCTCTGAACAATTTAACCGCATTTTGTGGAGGTACTTTTTCGCTAAGAGCTCAACTATTGCTAGTGATCTCAGATCATGATTAGGTGGTAATGGAAATAATAGTGGTATCTCCGGACGCCCGGTTAGTAGGTCGGGGATGAAGCCGATTGCATCGAGAAATTCCGTGTTACACCCGATCATCATGCTTATTCCAACACCATGGCAAGATTGCATCGATAGTTCTCTTGGGTTCTACATTCAAAAAGAAACATCGCCAGAGAAGAGCGGGGCAACAAATGAAAGAAATGAACCAACATAACATTTGGATCTAGGCTTTGCAAGGCATGAGAAAAGGATGCATGCTAGAAATAGTGGAACGGCCTCGACTCCAAATGGAGTCCTACCAAAGATGAAAAAAATCGTGGGTCTTTTGTGCATCTATGCATTGCGGGAAATAAAAAACTGAAAAGTATTCTAGAATGAATAAGCCGGAAACTTGTTGATTCAGATCTATAGCCAAGCGATTTCATCAAATTATAACTACCAAAAGTCGACAAAGGCTTGCAACTTATAACTCCCAAAAAGTTTGGAAAAGGTTTACATGCTAAAGTTTTAAATCTCATTTGTAAAAAAAATATATTAAGATGTAGATTGAGTTACCATTGGCTTGTCCGCACCTACAAAGAGAAGGGATGTTGACAAACGCCATCTTCAGATCTCTATCAAACTATCTCTTTTATATAGCCTAAACTTCCATGTTCTTTGTCGAATTTGTTATCTCTATCCGATACCTTTGCAATCGCGTCAAGTGCTCCCGAAAGACGCAATCCTTAATGCAAAACTTGGCCTTAATGCAAAAACCGCTTTTTTAGCAATAGGATTTCCAAAGATGCTAGGACCCGATATCATTCTAGATATGGGGCATTTGCGCACTATAGAACCATATTGATGCCAAAAAAGCAAAGAAACTATGTCCTTTAAATGCATATAACACACCCCGCAATGAATCATCTTGTCTTAAAGGTATGCCCTTTAAATAGGCACCACATTCATAGAAAAACGAAAAGCCACACACGAGAAAGCATATTTACCACTACGCAGACCTACCCGGATGTTAAAATGAAGCTCCACCGCTATCCGATTAGCGGTTGAGACAAAATGGAGGAGCGGCGAAATGGAGGAGAGAGGGGAGATATGTACACAAGCAGCTCTAGCTGCGATGTGGGCCAAAGCAATGCTTAGGGAAAGCAAGTTTTGAAAGCATTTTGAGTGAATGAAGAGGCGGCATCCCGACTATGGCGGGGAGGCGATCAAAAAAATTATTCCATCCGTTAGGGCCTAGCTGGAAAAAAATTATAGAAATTACTCGACCGAGCCCTTGCCCTAAAAATCTAACTTGCCGGATTTTTTTTTTTCGATCACAAAATTTCGCTTTTTGGCCGGATTTGGATGTCCACCGTGGTAGGAAAAAAAGGACACACCCCCCATAGACACAATTTAAGTAAGTAGATTTGGATTTTTGTTCCAAACCGGCTAGACATTTGATGTCGCATGCAAGAGGAGAACATGTTTTATTTATGCCCAGGTACAAAACAAATCAACCCAAAGTTCTCACTAAGATCCTCGGATTTGTGTCGAAATCCCTTTATTGTAAGCCTACCCTTAAAATGGGAAGCCCTAAAAGAATTACAGATATAATTACAACTTCCCTATGGCAACTTGAGAGTAATGATGTCAATTGTTTCTTCCCCAAATGCAAGGTAACCAACAAATGCAAACAGTGACAAATGCTAAGTGACAAATGCAAACAGAAGCAGAGTTAATGCAGAAACTCTAACATAACAGCAAGCATCTATATCTACATTTTGACGCTCTGATAACAAAGGGAACTCGATATGTAATTTAACTTGTTGGAATCCAAAACTAACAGAAAAAAAATATGTGACACAAACGCAACGTGAGGACAAAAACATACTTGCAGCAAACTGATGGAATTCATTCCATACCAATGTCATCAAGCAGAGCCCCATAGTTCTTCATTGTAGTCATTCTCAAATGACCTTTACTTTAGCTTCTTGAGCCCATTATTCAAAGTGCTCCACCTGAACAATTAATATTACCATAGTTTGTAATGCATCTTATATTAGTGGCATTCTAGGGCGCTGCAGTTTGGCGCTCAAAAAACTGCCTCGAAACCACGGTGCGTCGAGGAAACCACCGATGTCGCGTAAAAGCCAAGACCGGGCTTTTCCTGTCGCCGTTTTTCAAACCGAACCTAACATCCTTAGGCGTGCCATTGCCACCGCCACGAAATAAGAGATAAAAACGTAAATAACTTACACCGCGAAAATTGCCTCTCGGAAGCATTGTCTCCATAAGAGACCATGAAGTGTAGCCAAATAGCAGAGTATAGGCCCAGCAAATAAACTGAAACAACATAGCAACCCGAAGCCATATCCAGGATTCCATCCACTCCTGAACTTTATTTAATTCAGCTTGTTGTCTATTTTATTCTATCCTTGTTTATTTAATTCAAACTTTGTTTATCTTCTTTTTTTTATTCTAGGCCCGCCAAACCGACCCATACAGAGACAAAAACTCATTGTGGTTGAACAATGCAAAGCGATTCGCGTGCCCCGCATGTCAAATGAAGATTAACCAATTTTGGATTGAAGATTTAAAAAGTACAAACAAGATTAAAAATCATGATAAAATAAAACCCCGTGACACGTCTCTTACCCCCGAAGACCGGCTCCGAAGCAACTCAAATGCTTTGAATCCACGAAATAAACATTTCTTCATCGGTTTTGAGAAGATCCACCAAGCAAGCCTATCAATGATATGCTCTACTCACGTTTTCAAGATCTAACCCAGCCTTGGTGCCAAAATGAGAACCGGTTGAAGCCCCAAAATGAGAGAGAAGAATCGAGAATCTTGGGGTGCGGGAATTTTTCAGAGCGAAAAAAGGCGCCGCAAAAGCACTCTTCAAGCTACACACACAAAAGGAATAAAATAGTTAGTTTTTGCACAATAAACCTAAAACAACATAGCAAGTCAATCCCCGCTTTTGAATTCGATCACACGTTACGTCAGGGTTTTTACCGGAATGAGAGGGCGGCAAAGAGATGGGAAAATCCGCCTCTGAAGAATGAGGCCAGATTTGTTGAGGCTAAGAAGAAAAAGAAACCCAAATTTTGTAGACATACCGCCATCCTTCCTTCCCTCTAATTTCAGATTGAATGCCGGGCACCAATTGAATTCCCTACCCCCATTTAATTTCTTCAACTTGGATGCCCGTGAGGAGAAGATTAAATTTCGCGGAACTGATCCCGCAGGGGAAATCCGGATGCCGGAGGGGGGGCCGCGAAGACAATGGGAACGCCGCATGTCTTGTTACATGCGGCCGCACAAATGCCAAGACCCTCTCAAAATAAGAAAGAAGACTAGTAACGGGTGCCCGCTGTCGCGCTAATGTCCCGGCATGTGCTTTTACTCCGCTTTAATCGGGCGTGTGGTGGACATACTCCGCTTTGGACATAAGTGGTGGTGTGTCTTCCTTCCATATAAGACTGGTCCCACGGGCGGGGGGGGGGGGTGTTCCGTTGTCGCCAAGATAAATAGTTGTGTGCTAACTTCGAATCAAGCATGAACTTGAGTTGTTTAAATCAAACTCGAAAGTGTTCAAAATGGTTGGAGTTGCTTGTGAATAATAGTAAAAGTGTGTCTAGCGTTGTCGCTTCTTTTAGAGCATGCGTTTATGGGCATTTAATAGCTCACAATTATAATTCCATATTGTATTCTTATGGTTATAAACGCTCCCAAAAGATGTCCATGCATCTTTGCATGCAGTATTGATCGATTGCACTCTTTTTATGATACCTCATCCATTTATATTGTTTGTTTAGTTGTGACTATTGCATTCTTGCATGTAATTTATTGCGTCGTTTTCAAAGACCAAACTACATTCAATTTGCATGCAAGGTCATTCATTAGCCTCTCATTAGCAAGTGTTATATAGTATATCACTATACTTGCGACTAAGTGATGTATAGCAACCAAGCCTTCCAAAGAAAACAACATTCTTAGCTCAAATATAGACAATTTTTAAATCATAGTGGATATTTCTTCAAAACAATGCCCGAAGATGGCGGGCTATGTAGGGGCAAATATGGTCATAAGGTCTGTCCATGCTAGACAACATTCGCCAATGGCGTGATACTTCATGTGTTCAAGACATTGACAATGTTAGCAAATGATGTCTTATAGATGTAGTATATGTATGGTGTGTGTCAATATTGGACTTTTGAGTAGGGATATGTGTCAATGCCTTTTAACCCTAATGTAGGGAAGTTGTCTACATTCAAGACAAACGTGTTGATATGCTTGAAGACCTATAAGCACCAATTGTCTACATTCAAGACGAGGAGGCAATAAACATGTTGGTATGCTTGAAGACCTATAAGCACCAATTGTCTACATTCAAGACAAAGGCAATAAACATGTTGGTATGCTTGAAGACCTATAAGCAAAATGTCGGTTATGTGATGTTCTTCTATGTGATGTTCTTCTGCTTGCCCCTATAAAGATCCTGCAATAATGGTTCATCTAAACTCGCCAAACCTAAAAAGAGGGAAACTTAGCACATGTTAAAAGATGCACAGGCAAAACCATCTTTATCCAAATATCAAAAATATATTTAACCTTCAAGCATTGACTACAGGGCTCATAAAGAGAATAGCATATTTTACAATCTTTATTCTCAAGATGTTAACTTTCAATTGCCAAACATAAAAAGAAAACAACATATTTCTAACAATAAGAAATATCAAATAGATGAAATAAAAACACCATGTCTCCATACACTTAAAACCTGTAGATCAGAGTATATCTGGATCAAGTACATATTATCTAAAGTAAGTCAGATGCAACACAGCTTCAAAAAGTATCATTGTTACAATCACAAAAAATAACATCTTAACTTGATCACAAAACTCCAGGAGCATAAGATCCATAAAAACATGTGTCTCAAACAAACATGTACGAAAACACCACTTTCAGTCAAGAATTTTTGTGTACTTCTACCCTATACTTCATGTAGACTGATATAATCTACAAAGCAGAGAACAGGACATCCTCCATCAAGGAATCTGTAATTAGGAAAGATGGGTCAAACAAATTGTTCATTACCTTTAATATGATATACAATATAACAGGATGTTATGGCTATAGGTATCTGCCAACAGAAATTGTTCATTTGGAATTTTTTTGTTCCAAACTGGCTAGACATTTGATGCTGCATGCAAGAGGAGAACATGTTTTATTTATGCGCCAGGTACAAACAAATCAACCCAAAGTTCTCACTAAGATCCTCAGATTTGTGTCAGAAATCCCTTTATTGTAAGCCTACCCTTAAAATGGGAAGCCCTAAAAGAATTACAGATATAATTACAACTTCCCTATGGCAACTTGAGAGTAATGATGTCAATTGTTTCTTCCCCAAATGCAAGGTAACCAACAAATGCAAAACAGTGACAAATGCTAAGTGACAAATGCAAACAGAAGCAGAGTTAATGCAGAAACTCTAACATAACAGCAAGCATCTATATCTACATTTTGACGCTCCTGATAACAAAGGGAACTCTGATAACACCAAGCAAAAGACCTTGCACAGACTGCAATATGTACCTTGCCGTTTTAACAACGGACCTGGCTCAGACAATTTAATCTGCATTTTGTGGAGGTACTTTCTGGCTAAGAGCTCAACTATTGCTAGTGATCTGTATCATGATTAGGTGGTAATGGAAATAATAGTGGTATCTCTGCAGACGCCCTGGTTAGTAGGTCAGGGATGAAGCCGATTGCATCAGAAATTCCAGGTTACACCCGATCATCATGCTTATTCCAACACCATGGCAAGATTGCATCAGATAGTTCTCTTGGGTTCTACATTCAAAAAGAAACATCAGCAGTAGAAGAGCAGGGCAACAAATGAAAGAAATGAACCAACATAACATTTGGATCTAGGCTTTGCAAGGCATGAGAAAAGGATGCATGCTAGAAATAGTGGAACGGCCTCAGCTCCAAATGGAGTCCTACCAAAGATGAAAAAATCGTGGGTCTTTTTGTGCATCTATGCATTGCAGGAAATAAAAAAAACTGAAAAGTATTCTAGAATGAATAAGCTGGAAACAGTGATTCAGTCTATAGCCAAGCAGTTTCATCAAATTATAACTACCAAAAGCTGACAAAGGCTTGCAACTTATAACTCCCAAAAAGCTGGAAAAGGTTTACATGCTAAAGTTTTTAAATCTCTGTTGCAAAAAAAATATATTAAGATGTAGATTGAGTTACCATTGGCTTTGTCTGCACCTACAAAGAGAAGGGATGTTGACAATCTGCCATCTTCAGTCTCTATCAAACTATCTCTTTTATATAGCCTAAACTTCCATGTTGCTGTCGAATTTGTTATCTCTATGCTGGATACCACTGCAATCGTCAAGTGCTCCTGCAAAGACGCAATCCTTAATGCAAAACTTGGCCTTAATGCAAAACCGTTTTAGCAATAGGATTTCCAGCATGCTAGGACCCGATATCATTCTAGATACTGGGGCATTTGCAGACTATAGAACCATATTGATGCTGCAAAAAGCAAAGAAACTATGTCCTTTAAATGCATATAACACACCTGCAATGAATCATCTTGTCTTAAAGGTATGCCCTTTTAAATAGGCAGCCACATTCATAGAAAAACGAAAGCCACACACAGAGAAAGAAACATATTTACCACTACGCAGCCTACCTGGATGTTAAATCTGAAGCTCCAGCCCGCTATCCGATTAGCAGTTGAGACAAAATGGAGGAGCAGACGAAATGGAGGAGAGAGGGGAGATATGTACCTGAAGCAGCTCTAGCCTGCGATGTGGGCGCCAAAGCAATGCCGGAAAGCAAGTTTTGAAAGCATTTTGAGTGAATGAAGAGGCGGCATCCCGACTATGGCGGGGAGGCAGTCCAAAAAATTATTCCATCCGTTAGGGCCTAGCTGGGAAAAAAACGTATAGAAATTACTCGACCGACCCTTGCCCTAAAAATCTAACTTGCCGGATTTACGTTTTCTGATCACAAAATTTCGCTTTTTGGCCGGATTTGGATGTCCACCGGCGGCCGGAAAAAAAAGGACACACCCCCCAGACACAATTTAAGTAAGTAGATTTGGATTTTTTGTTCCAAACTGGCTAGACATTTGATGCTGCATGCAAGAGGAGAACATGTTTTATTTATGCGCCAGGTACAAACAAATCAACCCAAAGTTCTCACTAAGATCCTCAGATTTGTGTCAGAAATCCCTTTATTGTAAGCCTACCCTTAAAAATGGGAAGCCCTAAAAGAATTACAGATATAATTACAACTTCCCTATGGCAACTTGAGAGTAATGATGTCAATTGTTTCTTCCCCAAATGCAAGGTAACCAACAAATGCAAACAGTGACAAATGCTAAGTGACAAATGCAAACAGAAGCAGAGTTAATGCAGAAACTCTAACATAACAGCAAGCATCTATATCTACATTTTGACGCTCTGATAACAAAGGGAACTCTGATAACAGAATTTAACTTGTTCAGAATCCAAAACTAACAGAAAAAAAATATGTGACACAAACGCAACGTGAGGACAAAAACATACTTGCAGCAAACTGATGGAATTCATTCCATACCAATGTCATCAAGCAGAGCCCCATAGTTCTTCATTGTAGTCATTCTCAAATGACCTTTACTTTAGCTTCTTGAGCCCATTATTCAAAGTGCTCCACCTGAACAATTAATATTACCATAGTTTGTAATGCATCTTATATTAGTGGCATTCTAGGGGCCTTGCAGGTTTGCGCTCAAAACCTGTCGGAACTACGGGTGCGGCGGAAACCACGATGTCGGTAGAAAAGCCAAGACCAAGGCTTTTCCTGTCTTCTTGCCATTTTCAACCGAACCCTAACATCCTTAGGCGTGCCATTGCCATCGCCACGAAATAAAGAGATAAAAACGAAAATAACTTACACATAAAATTGCCTCGGAAGCATTGTCTCTCCATAAGAGACCATGAAGTGTAGCCAAATAGCGTAGTATAGGCCCAAAGAAATAAACGAAACAACATAGCAACCTCGAAGCCATATCCGAGATTCCATCCACTCCTCGAACTTTATTTAATTCAATTTTGTTGTCTATTTTATTCTATCCTTGTTTATTTAATTGACTTGTTTATCTTCTTTTTATTCTAGGCCCGCCAAACCGACCTATCTGAGACAAAAAACTCACTGTGTTGAACAATGCAAACCTAATCTGCCCCCGCATGTCAAATGAAGATTAACCCGGTGGATTGAAGATTTAAAAAGTACAAGCAGGTTAAAAATCATGATAAAATAAAACCGTGATAACGTCTCTTACCCCGGAAGACTGGCTCCAGAAGCAACTCCAAATGCTTTGAATCCTGAAATAAACATTTCTTCATCAGTTTTGAGAAGATCCGACCAAGCAAGCCTATCAATGATATGCTCTACTCACGTTTTCAAGATCTAACCCAGCCTTGGTGCCAAAATGAGAACCAGTTGAAGCCCCAAAATGAGACAGAGAAGAATCGAGAATCTTGGGGTCTGGGAAATTTCAGAAGCAAAGAAGTCGGGCGCCGCTAAGCACTCTTCAAGCTACACACACAAAGGAATAAAATAGTTAGTTTTTTGCACAATAAATTAAAACAACATAGCAAGTCAATCCGGCCACCGCATACGATCCCAAGTTATTGCAATCCAGGCCAATGCGAATGAGAGACGGCAAAGAGATGGAAAATCCGCCCCCACGGCAATGAGAGAGGCCAGATTTGTTGAGGCTAAGAAGAAAAGAAACCCAAATTTTGTAGACATACCGCCATCCTTCCTTCCCTCTAATTTCAGATTGAATCTTTGTGACCAATTCGAATTCCCTACCCCCCATTTAATTTCTTCAACTTGGATGCCCGGAGGAGAAGATTAAATTCGTGGAACCGGGATCCCGCAGGGGGAAATTTGGATCTGAGGGGGCCGAAGACAATGGGAACGCCGCATGCGCGTTACATCACGCTACCGGCACAAATGCCAAGACCCTCTCAAAATAAGAAAGAAGACTAGTAAGCGGGTGCGGCGTTGCTGCCGCTAATGTCTGGGCATGTGCTTTTACTCGCTTTAAGCGGGCGTGTGGTGGACATACTCCGTTCTTTGGACATAAGTGGTGGTGTGTCTTCCTTCCATATAAGATCGGTCCACGGGCGGGGGGCCCGGGGGTGTTCGTTGTGTTGTCGCATAAATAGTTGTGTGCTAACTCGAATGCGCATGAACTTGAGTTGTTTAAATCAAACTCGAGTGTTCAAAATGGTTGGAGTTGCTTGTGAATAATAGTAAAGTGTGTCTAGCGTTGTCACGCTTCTTTTTTAGAGCATGCGTTTATGGGCATTTAATAGCTCACAATTATAATTCCATATTGTATTCTTATGGTTATAAACGCTCCCAAAAGATGTCCATGCATCTTTGCATGCGATATTGATCGATTGCACTCTTTTATGATACCTCATCCATTTATATTGTTTGTTTAGTTGTGACTATTGCATTCTTGCATGTAATTTATTGCGTCGTTTTCAAAGACCAAACTACATTCAATTTGCATGCAAGGTCATTCATTAGCCTCTCATTAGCAAGTGTTATATAGTATATCACTATACTTGCGACTAAGTGATGTATAGCAACCAAGCCTTCCAAAGAAAACAACATTCTTAGCTCAAATATAGACAATTTTAAATCATAGTGGATATTTCTTCAAAACAATGCCCGAAGATGGCGGGCTATGTAGGGGCAAATATGGGTTTTTGAAATTCATAAGGTCTGTCCATGCTAGACAACATTCGCCAATGGCGTGATAATGTAGGGCATAAAAGCTTCATGTGTTCAAGACATTGACAATGTTAGCAAATGATGTCTTATAGATGTAGTATATGTATGGGTGTGTGTCAATATTGGACTTTTGAGTAGGGATTTTTAACCCTAATGTAGGGAAGTTGTCTACATTCAAGACAAACATGTTGATATGCTTGAAGACCTATAAGCACCAATTGTCTACATTCAAGACAGAGGCAATAAACATGTTGGTATGCTTGAAGACCTATAAGCACCAATTGTCTACATTCAAGACAAAGGCAATAAACATGTTGGTATGCTTGAAGACTTATAAGCAAAATGTCAGTTATGTGATGTTCTTCTGCTTGCCCCTATAAAGATCCTGCAATAATGGTTCATCTAAACTCGGCCAAACCTAAAAGAGGGAAACTTAGCACATGTTAAAAGATGTACAGGCAAAACCATCTTTATCCAAATATCAAAATATATTTAACCTTCAAGCATTGACTACAGGCTCATAAAGAGAATAGCATATTTTACAATCTTTATTCTCAAGATGTTAACTTTCAATTGCCAAACATAAAAGAAAACAACATATTTCTAACAATAAGAAATATCAAATAGATGAAATAAAAACACCATGTCTCCATACACTTAAAACCTGTAGATCAGAGTATATCTGGATCAAGTACATATTATCTAAAGTAAGTCAGATGCAACACAGCTTCAAAAAGTATCATTGTTACAATCACAAAAAATAACATCTTAACTTGATCACAAAACTCCAGGAGCATAAGATCCGCAAAAACATGTGTCTCAAACAAACATGTACGAAAAACACCACTTTCAGTCAAGAATTTTTGTGTACTTCTACCCTATACTTCATGTAGACTGATATAATCTACAAAGCAGAGAACAGGACATCCTCCATCAAGGAATCTGTAATTAGGAAAGATGGGTCAAACAAATTGTTCATTACCTTTTAATATGATATACAATATAACAGGATGTTATGGCTATAGGTATCTGCCAACAGAAATTGTTCATTTGGAATTTTTGTTCCAAACTGGCTAGACATTTGATGCTGCATGCAAGAGGAGAACATGTTTTATTTATGCGCCAGGTACAAACAAATCAACCCAAAGTTCTCACTAAGATCCTCAGATTTGTGTCAGAAATCCCTTTATTGTAAGCCTACCCTTAAAAATGGGAAGCCCTAAAAAGAATTACAGATATAATTACAACTTCCCTATGGCAACTTGAGAGTAATGATGTCAATTGTTTCTTCCCCAAATGCAAGGTAACCAACAAATGCAAACAGTGACAAATGCTAAGTGACAAATGCAAACAGAAGCAGAGTTAATGCAGAAACTCTAACATAACAGCAAGCATCTATATCTACATTTTGACGCTCTGATAACAAAGGGAACTCTGATAACACCAAGCAAAAGACCTTGCACAGACTGCAATATGTACCTTGCCGTTTTAACAACGGACCTGGCTCAGACAATTTAATCTGCATTTTGTGGAGGTACTTTCTGGCTAAGAGCTCAACTATTGCTAGTGATCTGTATCATGATTAGGTGGTAATGGAAATAATAGTGGTATCTCTGCAGACGCCCTGGTTAGTAGGTCAGGGATGAAGCCGATTGCATCAGAAATTCCAGGTTACACCCGATCATCATGCTTATTCCAACACCATGGCAAGATTGCATCAGATAGTTCTCTTGGGTTCTACATTCAAAAAGAAACATCAGCAGTAGAAGAGCAGGGCAACAAATGAAAGAAATGAACCAACATAACATTTGGATCTAGGCTTTGCAAGGCATGAGAAAAGGATGCATGCTAGAAATAGTGGAACGGCCTCAGCTCCAAATGGAGTCCTACCAAAGATGAAAAAATCGTGGGTCTTTTTGTGCATCTATGCATTGCAGGAAATAAAAAAACTGAAAAGTAATCTAGAATGAATAAGCTGGACACAGTGATTCAGTCTATAGCCAAGCAGTTTCATCAAATTATAACTACCAAAAGTTGACAAAGGCTTGCAACTTATAACTGCCAAAAGCTGGCAAAGGTTTGCATGCTAAAGATTTTAAATCTCTGTTGCAAAAAAATATATTAAGATGTAGATTGAGTTACCATTGGCTTGTCTGCACCTACAAAGAGAAAGGATGTTGGCAATCTGCCATCTTCAGTCTCTATCAAACTATCTCTTTTATGCCTAAACTTCCATGTTGCTCTCGAATTTGTTATCTCTATGCTGGATACCACTGCGATCGTCAAGTGCTCCTGCAAAGACGCAATCCTTAATGCAAAACTTGGCCTTAATGCAAAACCCTTTTAGCAAAAGGATTTCCAGCATGCTAGGACCCATTCTAGATACTGGGGCATGATGCTGGGGCATTTGCAGACTATAAAACCATATTGATGCTGCAAAAAGCAAAGAAACTATGTCCTTTAAATGCATACAACACAACTGTCAATGAATCATCTTGTCTTAAAAGGTATGCCCTTTAAATAGGCAGCCATATTCATAGAAAAATGAAAGCCACACACAGAGAAAGCATATTTACCACTACGCAGCCTACCTGGATGTTAAATCTGAAGCTCCAGCCCGCTATCCGATTAGCAGTTGAGACAGAATGGAGGAGCAGACGGAATGGAGGAGAGAGGGGAGATATGTACCTGAAGCAGCTCTAGCCTGCGATGTGGGCGCCAAAGCAATGCCGGAAAGCAAGTTTTGAAAGCATTTTGAGTGAATGAAGAGGCGGCATCCCGACTATGGCGGGGAGGCAGTCCAAAAAATTATTCCATCCGTTAGGGCCTAGCTGGGAAAAAAACGTATAGAAATTACTCGACCGACCCTTGCCCTAAAAATCTAACTTGCCGGATTTACGTTTTCTGATCACAAAATTTCGCTTTTTGGCCGGATTTGGATGTCCACCGGCGGCCGGAAAAAAAGGACACACCCCCCAGACACAATTTAAGTAAGTAGACTAGTAAACGTGTGCCCGGCGTTGCCGGGCCATTGTCCTGACTTGTGTTTTTCTTTGTCATCGATAAAATTAACTCAAATATCCAAATCATGAGCTAGTAAATTTGTGCCTCGCAATTTATCAGTTTGAAATGCGCTCAAATTTGAAATTGCAATAAAGTAATGTTTGACCGCGTGTTTTTAGTTGATAATTCCAATTAGGCAAACTTTACATATTCTCATCTTACAAAAGGGTATAGGGTATTCTTGAATAAAGGCTTTTGATCATTTTATTTTAACCATTGGGCATTTTAACAACCATTGGCCTTTTTATCGTATTGTATTGTACCATACATTGGTAAAAGTAACATTGCTTTGAATACACTTTTCATGGTCATCTTTTAAAGCAACCAAGGAAGCACATTATTGGCATGAGGTTTAGGTTGGCCTTATGGAAGTATTTGGTAACATTGGAATGTAGCAGGCTAATGGTGTTGCCATATAGCATGTATTTTTACTCGACCTCGAATGTCCATATGTGCAACTTTTGACAACATCACATGCTGATACTGGCAAGAATAGACATTATTTGCTTTCATAATTATTTTTATTATTGAGATTGTCTAAGGACAGTAGCATCAATGTTCAAACTTTGCGTTTCAAGGATGGATTTCAGAATAGAATAGAATAGAAAACAATGTTTTGTAAGGAATGCTGGGGCAGTTAAATTTAACTCTAAATTTGGAAAGCCTAAGCATAAGTTTCAGTTCGGCCTTAGCAATTATGCCATAGGGGCAACTTCATTTATGCTTTCTATTTATGATGAAAAACAACATCCTCAAAAGCTTATAAGACATGCATAGAAAAGCAACTTCGATATGTAGACCCATACAACTTGAGCCCCAACGTATATTGACATTAAATTTTGGCATGTTTAAAAACATTGCACCTTGGTCTAATAAATAAAAATGGGTACTCTAAATGTAAGAGGTGGCCTAAGAAATTGGAGACATATAATGCCAAACACCTTGGTCTATTAAATGGGTGCTCTGAATGTAAGAGGTGCCCTAGGCAATTGAAAAACATACATGCATAATAAGATTCCTGCATGCTATAAATGTCATGAGTCTGAAATTAGATGATGTTGTTGCTGCTCCTTAATGAATATTCCACTCCAGTAAATAGGAACATTTGCAGCAAGATACTCACATGTAGAGCTGGCATGAGTCACTTCCTGCTTAAACTTGTGTTTACATAAGGATTAACTATCAATTTGTTAGAGTGGGCTTGTTCTGTTATTCCTAAAATTTTACTGCTAGGACAAATCACTTGTCTATGGAGCTCTACAATATTCTTCATCAATAATTCATTTGTGTTTACGCAATGTTGCAGTTCCATCCATATACAACAGTATATTAGACATCCTCATTCATAGTGTTTAGAGTTCATATAAAAACCTTCGGATTTTGTATTTGACCTCATTCGTCAACCAGCTTGCTATGCAAACATTGTTTACAGATTCATGCTCATGGTAAAAACTTTAAGATATGCCACGTACAATTTGAATTTAGGGTATCCTTTTGCAAACAATAACAAATACTTCTCATGAAATATATTACAGTAAGCTGGTGAAATTGAACAACTCAAATGACCTATCAACAAAAATCCTAATTATTATGTGCAGCAGGCACTAATGTTAACAAAAACGAATCAATTGAGCTTGCAAGAGTAGCATAACCAGTAGATCAATCTTTATGTAGCCAAACAAAAGTGTAGTTGCAATACTGGATTAACAATAAATCAAACGCATCTTTGAAAATGGGCACTAATAGCTTAGATTATCCCCACCATATCCAACCTGGATTATAACTTAATTGAAGGCTATCTGGCCATACACTGCACCTGATCGAACTGGAGACTGCATTGAAGACCATGTGGTTGAATTGGGGATCATAAAATCTATTCAACACCTCATAATACATGAACACAGCAAGATATCGAAGATAAAAGGCTCTATGGACCAGAAGACAGGATTTGTAAGACTTCTCATCTACAGACCAATCACATTAGACATAAGAAATAGAACAGAGAATTCTGTTTTTGACAGAAGTAGGCACCGAAATGCGTTGGCTGGGATTTAGAAAATGAGCAACTCATGAACAAACAATGTGTCTAATCTAAAAGAATTTATCCCCTCAATATCCGCATGTATAATTAGTGATGCACATGGATGTTTAAATGCTTCCAATTTGACTATATGAAGCAATGCAATAACAATATGAAGCATATAACCCCAAATCAATTGAAACCTGGGAAAGCAAGACGGGCATGGGTAAAGCAATCTCTGGCAATGGTGATCTTCTGCCTCCGCTCGTCTCCTAACCTGCGCTTCTATCTTCTAACCACGACCTGCTGGTTTCTGTCCTTTCAGCAACCAGGCATAAAGATCAATATTGAAGCAAGGCAAACCAGAACAACATTGAATAGAACGCAAAGACGAACCAACACAGAAAAGGAAATTTGACAAAAAAATTAGAGGTAAAGTCTAAAAACTTCTACAAACCACCATGAAGTACAACAGGATTTTGATAGATTAGGAAGCGTATCTCCGAAGTATCTATATAAGGAGTTGATATAAGCGGATCCAAGCTCAGCTATGGCGTAAATCTGTGATAAGGAGCCCAGAAAAATATTGTTGTTAGCAGAAGCTGTAAAGGCAAGGATTAGGGAACTGGAATCAAACCTCTGTTAGATCAGAATAAATCCTTCACTTCTGCAGATCAGCTGGCCTTTGCAAAATCCATACATGATATGCTCTGCTTGGCGAACTCTGCTTGTATATCTGCCGTTTGGTAAATAATCCTAAACGGTAAATATTTTAACATGCTTGTTCAAGAGAGAAAAAAGAAATAGAAATTTCGCTGCATGTGCCATACCTGCTTGATCTGTCATACCAGAGCGAGTCAAGAAGTACCCTGAGAAGCTAAGAAACCCTAGATTTACAGAAGCGCCTTTGTTGCAGAAGCAACGGGCCAGGCCGAAGGCATTCTGGTCCACCGCCACAATTTTAAGAGTTGTAGAAGGGTGTAACGCCAAGGCTGTAACGCATCCACCGCCACATTAAAAAACAAAAAAAATGCATAACGTGGCAAAAAATTTCTGCTTGCCGGATTTTTATTTTCTGATCCCAAAATTTCGCTTTTTTGCCGGATTTTGATGTCCACCGGCGGCCGGAAAAAAGAGGACACCAACCCCCAAACACATTTTAAGTAAGTAGATGTCAACTAAAAATGCAAGTTAGAAGTTATGTTCTAGAATGCATGTTGGAAGGCCTTGCTTCAATTATCGCAGGCTCTAGACAATGGCGTGGGATGTTGGAGCTCTATTGGTGAACCTAAGAAGCATATAGTCCCTAGAGAGAATTCCCAGATGCATGATATATCACAAAACTGGGAGATTATATGTGGTGAAGAAAGTAGTAAAAGACCTCCTGCAGGATCAGTAGTTAATATTGCTTATGATGTTCATTTAGTTGGAGAAGGCATGGATGAGCAGATTGAAACGAATGAAGATTTTGACTTTGAAATTGGCAGTGGGGCAGTGGGACAGTAATAGTAATTTGTTGGTCAAACTGCACAATCCAAATGAGTTACTGTATGCCTCCTGTCAGGAGATCATAAATAAAATTCGTAACCTCAACCCGGGTATTGGAATTTTTCTTAATAATGTAATCTATCGTTGTGCTCACAATGTTTCTTTCTTACAGTTCTAGAGGACTTCAGACTGGATTTTACTGTAATTTTAAAAAGCTTCCTTGAAGCACCGGAGGAGAGAATGGAGTCTGCATTTTTCTCACCTCCTTTGTCTAGACAACGCATAGATTTTGCTGTGAATCTGATAAGAGAGTCACAAGCCACCTCTTTGGTAAGGGTTAAACATCATGGCAAGGTTATGATGTTTGGTAGGGGCTAACATCATAGCAAGGTTAGCCATGGAAAATCTTCTGGAATGAACACATTCCTAGATAACTTTATATTATTCGGCTATTTATTGAACTCGAAGTCTAACTTTAGAAGTATGCATTTATTCTTTATAGCAAAAGATGCATATATTCTTTATTTCAAAAAGTGGACGTTAACTCAGTTTACAACCCCACATAGAACGAACGTCTTAAATTAGAGATATTTGCCATGTATACAACCATTTCTGGGGAACTTTGATGTTAACCACCATGTTGCTTTTTCATTATTATCAATTTTGCATGTTGACCTTGGTTGTGGATGTGGAACTTTTTTGGATGCGATATTTGAGTGTCAGACGAACCTTGCTGTGCAGAAAAGAAAAGAATTTAGCATATGCCGCTTTGATCTATGATTCTTGAGCAACATATGAGAATTTACATGCATTTGGTTGACAATTGTTAAAGATCCGTTGGAATTTTTTAATGCCCCACTTAGATGGTGGTTCAAACAATGGAATGCACAATTTTTTCCATGTCACATGGTATCAATATAGGTAACACATGCACAATTTTCTCAAGATTCTATCATTAACATTCACCATTCAATACAAACCTAATAGTAGACGTCTCAATTTAAATCCCTTTTCTTTCCCTTCCCCTCTTCTAAATCAAAACATCAACCTATAGCCATGAATTGATTCGAGGAGAACACCATCTAACAACGTGAGTTAATGCGAGAGTTAAGCGGAAAAAAGAAAAGGAAATGAAGGGAAAGGGTTTTTAGGAGGAAAAAAGGGGGAAATCCATTAAAGCCATTAGACTCAATCCAACGACACCTCCAATGCATTATGCATTTATGCAGAGCTCTAATGCAACTTTAATGCTTCGACTCTAACAAACATGGAAGACATTATGAAACTTTCCCAATGCATCAAGCTATTCTAGGTCCAAGATCATGAATGCGGAAGCTTCTAAGAGGGAAGAATTGGAAAGCGAGCTAGACACTTAATGAAAGGATAATGCATTGAATGGTGAACAACACCTCAGTATCATTGCTGCCTTATCATTTACAGATCCCCAACTTATGCCCAGCAACGCTGGGCATCGTTACTAGTATGTTACGAAGGGAAAATGAAAGGAAGCAAATTTCAAAAACTGCGACATACAAAAGGATAGGTTAGCTTTTGTTGTAACCATCGGGGTGGACAAGTTTCTAAGCATATATCCGGCGAGGTTGACTAAAGGATACCCTATAATTTGTCGATACCGTGGTGAAAAATGGATCAAAGAAGCAAATAGAAGAAATATTAGTATTGACGTAGGCAACAAGGATGGCAAAAATGTTATGAGAAGTGCTAGCACCAAGTATCATCAACAAGTAGGCACTATGGACCATTTCAAAAAGGCCAATCCTACCATCAATAAGTACACTAACATGGATAAATTCAATGGGGCTAAGCATACTGGTAACACCACAACTGTCATCAAAACTCTATGACACCAAAACCATCGGAGAAAACTTCTCTTCAACTCAGGAGAATCATTATCACCATCTGAGGCAATTCAGAAATCAGAACATATCTAAACCAAAATATCTGTCAACAGCATGAAGCTCATAATTAGTATTTGAAAACCCACTAAGAACATGAGTAAACTAGTAACATTGGATAGAGGCAATATGGTCCAAGGGGTACAAGATATTCAGCATGAGGGGTTAGAGAGAGACTTGTCATATCCAAGGTGGTAGTCTGAAAACTAAAACCCTACAATATTCACAAAACTTTCACAAAGCCAACATCACAACATATATTTAGCCTAGCAACTCATACTCATATATTACCATAATATGAAACTTCTAAAACAAGGTCTTTTTGCAAGACGGGTTGCCCCTCCGCGGACTCGAGGGGTGAAGTGGCTTAAATCATACTTCAAAGTCATGATTCACAATCAATCAAAAATGCTACTTCAAAACAATACAATACTTGATACTTGATTCTTGTTTTCAACAAGAATTTGACCCTTGATCCCTAAAATATTATTCTAGGTCTGGAAAGGGCCAATTCAAGCCTACGCAATTTACCTCTTGCAGATTGAACTCCTCCTTGTTTCTCTGATGAATAACTCAAATGCCTGCAGCCTTTGGCAGCCCCAATGCCACATTATCATCTAATAATCTTATGTGTTGCATCCTTATCCTTACAACTCCTCCTCACCTGTACCTACTTGTGCTTTTACATTAGTTTAAATTCAACAACACCTTAATCGAGCATATCTACTTGCTTTGATACCACTGTTAGTTCTCAGTAAATAGCCTAATCACAGTCATATCCCTCAAGAAATCACACAGGATCTCCGTGGATATTAATATAATATATATCTATCTGTCCTAACCTTTAGCTTCCAGAATGACTTCCAAGAATAAGTGGTAGGCTCTACATTTTTACACTTCTATAAGGCGCCTCAGTTTCTTCCAGCTAGGTGTCGACGACAAAAAGCTAAACACTTACACCAAGTCAGACCTCTAGTAAAAAAAATAAAGCACATTGGGAAACCTTTCTAACAAAGGCCAGGCAAAAAAAGCATATACCAAGTTCTTAATGCACCAGATGCCCCTTGTCAAGTGTAAGACTCTTGTACAATTCAAAGTGGTGTGAGAGGAGTATCATCGAATGTTCATTAAACATGCAATTTTGCCTATGAAAATTTTAGTCAAATTTCAACAAGTTCAATGCTATTATTCGTCCTAGACTTTGATGCACACAAAGATCGATATGAATGCAGAGACACCACTAGACATTATAAACTATTATTTACAATTTTTGGCGTTAGGTTACGTGGACAACTGTTTTTGTTCGAATTAAAAATAACACAAACATGCATTTTACATCTATATCAAACATTGTGTAGGCCACGTCTGAAAGCTCCAATTGTTCATTTTAGAATAGATAGACGTGAACTAACTCCTTAAACATGATAATACATGATGTATGATTGGCATACTAGTCTACCTAGATCCATTAGGGTCGCATCTAATAGAGAGTTGCATCTCTTGGATGCTATATATGTATTTTAACTATTCTTCGTATTATCAATTCCAACTACCTATTCTACTGCAGCTCCTTGTTTTATATCTTATTCTTAGGAATACTAATCTTATGGGGCATTCACATGATGGACTTTTTCTGCAGCAGCGGGCACGCACAACAGCGAGCTGTAATACCGCTTCAAAAAAAATTTCCCCCACACTAATGGCCTCACGCGGATTGGGCTATGTCTTATTCACATGCAAATAGAACGGAATCTTCATCACTTGATTCTTTTTAAGCTAACGCTAATTTCTCTAATATGTACTCTTTGTGCAACTTGATCCAAAACAGCATGTGAACACAAAAGCCAAAAGAGCCACCCAAGTTGCCACTCCACAATTGCCGCAGCTGCAAATCCTATCCATCATGTGAATGCTGCATTAGATATTCAACCTGCTATCCCTGATAACTTGGCATTCCATGTTAAATCATAAGCTATTACAATCAAATCTATTCATAAGCTATTACAATCAAATCTATTCATTTCATGGATTATTCTAGCTAACAAATGGTGTTTGATATTCAAACTATATTGATGTTCTATCTAGCATTCCATGGGACCAAACTATATTGATGTTCCCTATATCCAATATGCCATGGGACCAACTCTCACATAACATCTACTTTGTTTGTTCATCTTTGGGTTGTTCAAGGGAGATTAAATAAATAATGTTTTATATTTTGCATATATAAAGGCGGCAAGCTCTAATCAAAGCTCAAATCTCCGCTCACATTCAAGTTGGACATCTTAAAGCAAGCTGGACATCTTTGAAGCAAGCCCTCTACTAACCTTCACATTAGGGTTTTTTTGAGATTAAAAAAGGGCCTTCAAAACATGCCAACTAAGCCAAATGAAGATAAATGAACTACCAATCAGAAGTCAGAGCCTGACGGGTCCAGTTAGCAAAACTGGTATAACTAACTTACTGGATCACATTTTCTAGTATAACTGTTGATAGAAAAGTCCAAATGAGTTTTCATTTAGTGCAATAGATAGATCTCGTTGAGATCTTTCCAACCTTAGGTGCTTTGCACATATTTTAACCACTTATGATTGTCAAAACTCCAAAAAATTTGGTTTTTACCATTTTTTACTATCCTACAGGGCTAAAAAATATGCAAACCACCCAGGGTTGGAAAAATCTCAATGAGATCTATCTATTGCACCAAAGAAGAGCTCATTTGGACTTTTCTATCAACACTTATGCTAGAAAATGTGATCCAGTGAGTTAGTTATAACTGTTTTTTGTCGATCGGATTACCGATTCTGTTTTCTCGATTGGTAGTTCATATAGCTTAGTCGTGATTCTTAGAAGGCCCTTTTATGATCTCAAAAAATCCCTAATGCGACCTAAAGCGTCCGGTTGGTTGCTCAATAATTAGTATACAGGAAGTCAAATCTAAATAGATCACCTGTTTGGTTAATAGATCACCTCTACATAACATTAATCTACGTAACATGAATCGAACATTAATCTACAGAACATGAATCGCATACAGAAATCAAAACGTTTTATTATGAATCAAACTTCCGTTGCTAAGTATATAGGGCTTCTACAAAATTATATAATGATGATCTCAACCAAAAAAGGACCTTTTTTAAGTCCCGACATATCCTCAAGGCTTATAGTAAAGCAATCTCACGATTAAATATCCGGTGAAAAGGACCGGCCTTGGGCCCTTTTTGGCTTTGGCTTGAGCTCTTTCTTCTAATTTTCTGAACTGGCTGGAAAGCCACATACATACTCTCTGTCTTTGCTTGTGCCTCGCTAGAGAGTCCAACCATGGTTTCAAGGTTCCATCTTTTCACCAAGTGCTCCGAATGTTTGCATAGTCCTTGGCGATTGTATACCAAGCCTTTGGGCAACTAAGGAGAAATTTGTGAAAAGGTTCTCATTCTGCCCATCAAACATCAAATGTGCAGGCATGGAAATCTTTTTCTTCATCATGTTCTCCAATGCAAGCATGGCACCATTGGGATCAACCTCATAAAGCTTCTCCACTATCTTACTATATGCATTTTCATGTCGCTTTTCATCACCGCAACAAGACCACTTGATGGTGGCTAGCTTAGCATCACCAAGCTCCTTAGCATGGCGGGCAAGATACCATGGGATATTGCAGAGCCCTCTCCTCGAAAGGAGGTATATATGAATCCCAAATAAGGATTGTTCTCTGTTTGAGGATCCCGCAAAAGAAAGAAATGCCAATTTTATTGTCCAAGATCATAAACACATTCAAATATAGCACCTAACCGCTTAATTTCGCTTCTACATAATTCATCTAAAATAAGAACCAACCAAACAGAAATTTCTTGGCATGGATACAATCTAGCAATTATAGAACTTTCATTCACATACCATCCCGGATGAAATCAGATATTGGATAGTCTTCTCAACTGCATTTCATGTCAACAACCCCAGATTAAATATAGATATCTGCTCAATATGTCCCCATGCCTATTCTCCTCTCATAGGTCCAAGCTCGGCCCCAACAAGTGCCCAAGAAGAAGAACTTGCACCAGCCTCATCCCTCGCTCCATCTAATGTGTTAAGCATTGTCAAATATGTAGGAAGGGCTTCTTCAGTAATCATGTCACCCACTAAGCAGACAAGGTAGTCATCAGGAAGACAAAGACTCTCTCCCTCAACTCCTTGATCCGATCATAAAAGCCTTCGGAAGATGAGTGGGAAGGTAATCTGGGGTTGCCGGCATTTCTCAACAGGGCTTCAAAAAGGCGAATGTTTTTCCTCAGCCCAACTTTCTAGTGATTTGAACATCTCCCTCTTCTCACGAGGGGCAAACTATGTGTAAGTGGGATCACTTATCTTGAGGGGTTTTCGGACCAATCCTTGAGACCACGAAAAAGAATTCAGACCAATTTAGGCATAATAATGAGCTGAAGGCCAATGATTATTACCCTTGAAAATGCATCATAGGAGATATATGTTGTTACAACTATGCTTTGCCATGACTACAGCCCCGCATGATCTACCCGTTGAACATGCCGCTTGGTTTTGCTTCAAGTGCATGCCAACCAAACACACCGAAGAAACATCGCCTTGTGAACTGGCCTTGTTGATCCATAAGAGAGCGCTAAGGGATCGTAAACAGCTACTACCGCCATTATGTCTGCCGAGCCTCGCGACTTGAAACTTTAGAATTATGTGATAAAACTGAAAAAAAATAATCCAAGATCCACTTTAGCATTCAAGGTCAACATAACAAACAATGCCTTGACATATAGCGACTAGCATCTAGCATGAAAGCCGACATACAAGGAAATGTCAGACGCCGCATGCATGGCATGGCATAACATGACATGCATGCAATGACTCCACACAATCCAATAGCCGCACTCGTAACATATACTCATTGAAAGGTGCACGTAATCACTAATCATGTTGATTACCTAAGTCAACGGATTAAGCAACAATTTTGAAGTCGGCGTGAATCTATGCGGACATCTCCCTTAAAAGGAAAAGCTTGGGACTACAAAGATTGTATGAAGAATCAAGGAAACCCGGAAAGATGTTAGAGTTTAAAGCATTGCGGCATCTATGCATAGTAAAGACGATGAATCCTCAACATCTATGCCATCGACATCAGAATCCTCAAAGCCGCCGACCGGATCAATATGTCGATCATTGGAAAATCTTGTCCCAATTAACAAAATCCTCCAAACGGCGGGACAATTTCCTAGAATATATTACTTTGTTTAACCCTAATAATTACAAAGCTTTCTTGGAAAGTAATAGGAAATGTACCTCTTAGATTCAGAGCCCCGAGTCTAACTAGATATGCTTCGGCACAAAGGTGTTTCTCGGCTGTAATGCATTGCATAGGGTCGCGACTTCACCTCCACACTGCAGACCTCCATTGTAAGACAAAAGGAATCCTTTTGAATTTATTGACATGTTTCTTTTGTTTAATAAAGACCACCGGTATTTCTTTGGGATGATCCAATGCCGCCAGACTTTCAACCCAGCGTTTCTACATAAAAACTTGGTATCCAAAACTAAAAGCAGGTCCAAAACTTCGGATGAGTCAGGACATTGGCTATGGAAGGCAGCAGAATCCTTCTCTTGGCTATGGCGGATCGGGATCCAAACTTCCGGTTAACCCGGTATGCAACAGACGCCGCCGCGCAGGGGATGACCTAACATTTACAGCTTGTTGGCCGAGGGTTTTAGTAGTTTTTGGCATATTCTAGGTATATGCTAGCATATACCATGAATATACCAAAACCCACATAAACAAGGGATTGCCCCTAGGGGCAACCCAAAAATGTTGCAAATGCATAGAAGAAATAGTGACAATAGCGGACATTCTACCCATAGTTTCTATATTCTAGTTTGAAACAATGTGAAAAGTTAATTTAAACCCGCTAAAAAGATGAGAGAACAGCCCGATAGAGGCAAATGGTCCACTAGAGTGCGGGGACATGCTATTTAATATAAGGGTAACGATTTGCTACCAATTAGGGCATATCATTGTCTAGGCATAGACTTAGAAAATTAAAAGAAAATAAATATTGCCAAGGTACCTACAATTTCACTAGGGACAAATGGACAAAATGAGGTGTGCTAATGTGGACTAATTGTTCTAGATCGATCAAGCTATACCCATTCATCATGAGGTTTTGCAATTAGCCAAAGATCCTCGATAATCCACTACTCGTTCTCATCAAAATCACCATTCCCACAATGTAAGATATTTGTTCCAAAACTTGATGAAATGCCATCTCCACATAATGATCAAAAAGTGGATAAACAAGCATTGAAGGGCAAGGAAACCCTTGACCATATAGATCTTAACAAAACTCCTTGAAACAAAAGGAAATCATCTTGAAAGCACAAGAAACCAACAACAAATATATTAAAAGTTAGAGAATAACACACTAACAAAGGTTCCTAATTGAGCAACTCCTCTTACCACCCTTAGAAATATAGATCTAAGTAACATATGTCAAATTGAGTTCGAGAATATGGAAGAATACTAAGATAAATCGTTCATTCAAGGGGAATAGAAAATCAGGAACAGAAAGGGGAAAGGACATTAAACCAAGATAACTGGCCAAAAAATTGGGCAAAGCGGACACAGATTATCAAGGCAAGGCAAGGTCGATACCAATGTGAGGAGAACTAAAATGGCTTGGTTTAATCTAAGCCATTACACCCAACCTGATCATCCTTAGAGCTTTGTCGCACCATTCAAAGCCACTATTATTGAGCCACATACCAGTATCAAATAAGACTCAAGTTCAAGCCTTGATATAAGTATCCGTGAGAAAAGAGTTAAAAGCTAGGGTAAATTTAAACAATGTTATAGTAGAAGAAGAAGAGAGCTTATCTGGAATGGCCTTGAGCTTTGCTAGAAAGGTTCAAATCGATAACAACCGATCTCCCTCGCCTCAATTGCACAAAAGAACAAAATGCATTGCCAAACACACAAAGTAAGCCACGGAATGTGCTCCGCTCAACATGATCCGACACAAAACAAAGAATGGAACTTGAACTTGCAGCAAGGAGCACTGAATCCGATCCGACAAAAAATCTTACTTATGGCAAAATATCAAATCTTATCGCTTCCCCGCCTTTTTTATACAGAGCGGAAAAGGAATTTTTACACAGTAGATAAGTATGGAGTTAAACATGTGCTTGAAGACAAAGGAGTTACGCTGATGCAAAGAATCACTTGAAAGCGTGAAAGCAAGGCAGCCGATTGCAAACCACCACCTCGCCACCTCAGAAGAACTCAGAGATAATGCCGAGAACAAGACGACACCCAAAACAAAAGCTCGATAGCATGGATCAACCGAAGCCCCTTCTTGTGGACGGCTTTCCCTCAGAACAACACAAAATGCTCTGGGAAACTCACGAAAATAGCACGATCGAGCGTCTGTAATGGAACCTTTTTCAGCACGGTTTAACCTTAATAGGGTAAGATCAACGCCACAAAAAACCCGTCCGAATCCAGATTAGGCAACCGAACAAATTAAAGAGACAAAATTAGCCCGAGCAGCCAAAGAGCCAACACAACAGTCGAGGGAACACCGGGCTGCATAAACCGAGAGGAAGCCGACAAAGAAATAATCAACACCGATTGAGCCCGCAGACCTGAGCATGGCAGGATCGAGTTGCATGGCGAGAGGAAAGAAACCGGCCTTGCACCAACAGAGAAAAGAAAACAGCCCTAGCTAGCCTCGAGGAAAACAGGCGAGCATGCACAAAAGGATTTGGGTGGGCACCAGAGACCCACGTGGAGAGGAGAATAGGCAAATCATGCAACGGAAAGGATTTGGGTGGGAAGCAAGGGATCAAAACCAAAGCGTGGAAATGAAGATGTGGCCGATGAGAAAATGAGAGGCAAGAGGGGTGTATGAAAACGTAAAAACCTACTACTACCTAAATGGCGGTTTTCGACAATTACATTTGTGCATTTCATATACCATACAAAGTGGATTATCATATTTAGGTTTCTACATTGTTGGATATACATTTGAAACAAATATTTATACGAGAGGGATGGATGGGTGCAAAAATTTTTGACAATATGAGGCACATGCGTAAGCTTGCTTCAAATAACATTCTTTGGACATGAATTAAGGTTATGGTCTAAATATCAATAGTTTGTTGTTTGTACAATATTCAATTCTCAAAATTCTAGCTTTTAGGTGTCATGCCTGACGGCCCGGATGCTTAACATTTATTAATTTGGAGGCATTCCTAATGACAAAAATACATGTGATATTGGTGTTCAAGAATAAGATTCTGAGGGGATGTGGGACTGAATGACTTGATAAAAAATGTTATTCTAGAAGGAAGGAAGGAAGGTTCTAGAAAGGCAAAGATGTTTAGAGGGGAGTACTATTTAAACCCAACTTCTTGCGCTCTTCATCTTCATCACCACCATGTCGATTGGGTCTTTTGCTATTTGCCGCCTTTGGCGATAAAAAGATATTGGTCAAATTGTGAAGTTATTTGACTTCTCCAAGGTAAAAAAATGTTTGCTTGAATGCTTGTAGACCTTCTTAATATTGATCATGATTTATATTTTATAGATCGATGTCAAGGATAAGGAGAAGAAAGACTATCTCACAATTGGCCTTGCGCCCTCCTTTGGCAAGCTCGATAGTGAAAGCATCAAAAAATGGATGAGTCTCGATCATGATATTTGGAACCACAAAGATCATTGCTCGCATTCCGCCTGACCAAAGGAATTGGGAGAAAATAATAAGCGCTTTAGTGCGTAACCCATCGATCGAGCCTATGGATGATGGAATCCATAGATCAGATAAGTTGATTAAGAAGGAAAAAAACTACTTCAAGTTCGACGGATCACCTGATGAGAAAGTTGTGCGCGAGGTAAGCACCCTAAATGTCTAATAAAGAGCTTGCGCTATATAGGTGTCGATGCTTTCTTTCTCAATGTATATATGCACCGAGTTTTAGTTGATATTGTTTATTGTACTTATGTATTAGGACCATTTAGCTATCAAAGAAACTACTTGTTTACTCCACCCCCCTCTAGCTAGTCGGGGGCTTAAAAGGATAATAAAAAGTCAATTCAATTCTCACCTTATAGCTTTCTTTCTATCTAGGTTCACTCCTGGTTTGTCAAGTTGATCGGGGACCGGGATGTTTCTAGATGCAACACAAATTGATATCAACGCCCTTGGCTCTATTGTTGGCCGGTCACGGTGCACAAATTGAGAGCTTTGAAACATTTTTCAAGCATTCACGCCATGAGAAGACCATGCTTGAAATTGGTGTATTGAGATACCCGGACATCGATCATCCATACTTCAAGGTACATTATGTTTGCTCATTGAGGAGCAATCGATATGATATACTTCAAGTTTTGTCGTTGATACCAGGTTTATCGCATTAAACCGGATGCTTTATTCGGATCAGAGTCAAGATTTTATACATACAAAACGACGCAATGGCATAACCGAGGTGGGTTATTGTTTTCGTGCTCTTCTAAATCAGATTGTCGATGAAATTTTAGAAATGCAAATGAAGTTCAATGTTCGGCGTTACAAGCCTCGATAGTGTTATTTCGAATGAAGGAAGAGACTCAAGATGCAAGCTATTAAAGAAGCCGATGAGCTCTTTGGTTAGGGGTGATCAAAGTTTCGAATTTATAGACTCATAACCTACATAATGTCGCGGGGATAGGTTCATCAGGAAGAAATCACGCTTTATACGCAATCACGATTTTTCTTTGATACGGCACACAAATTGTGAACGCTTAATCCGCCAAAATCATCGCCACGGTTTTTTCCTCGAAAACTTTTCGCAGGGTTTTAAAACAACAATAAGTTTGTTGCTCCGTCCGGGTCCTTTAGGCCGACATTTTACGTGAACTATAAAACTTTCGTGAATTCTAAATGAATTCTTGATCATTTTGGTAACATCTTCTTCTTGATTTGGTCTAATATGCTTATTTTATTCGCATTTGCAAAAATATATATAGAAAACTTCTAATAAATTTAAAACTTCTTCATATAATATATATGTCCCTTTGTTAAAACTTTTGTAATTGAGAACGCTGTCATTTCTAACAAAAATTATTCGCGAAGTTTAACCATCTATAGATGAAAAGCTTTAATGGTCATTATTATCATTAAACATTGATTTACGCCAAAATTCTGGGCGAGTAGTCACCACTTCAAGGTAGTTCAAAAATTAGAATGGCCGCCATAAATCTGACCAAACATTGTTTAAACTCCGCTTGTTAATGTTGAACTTTTTTTCCTCCCCTTTATTAAATACAAAAAACACGTATTTTTCCCAAAATCGTGATTTTTCACCTTTTTATACGTCCCGAAAAATAGTTTTACACGTATATAACCTATCCCCGCAGATAATGTAGGACGGATAGATAAGTAAATATGAAGAAACCAGGAACGCGTAATGTCTATGGTGTGTTTGTTTTCTTGTATAAATATACTTAAGGATTGTGAACTATAAGCAATTCCTCCTCTTTTCCCATCTTACAATTGTTTTTCCTCGAAACCCGAGGCTTAGGGTTTTTAACCCTGACAAAGAATAAGTTTGTCAATTCTCCTTCCGGTCCCATAGGCCGATTGGTCTATGTGGACGTATAAAAACTATTCTTATTCTTATTCTTATGCTTGATCATTTTTTCAAGCATGCTTCTTTTGATTTGGTCTAATATGTCGTTATTTTATCGCAGCATTTGCAAAAATTACAGGTCTAGATGACTTCACAAATTTATACTCTTCATATAATATATAGTGTCCCTTGTATAATAACTTTTGTAATTGAGATACTTCATGGTCATTTCTATTATGAATTATTCAATTCTCAAGTGCCAACCATCTATAGATGAATTAAGCTTAATGGTCATTATTATCATTAGTCAACATTGATTCATAGATCAAAATTCTTGGCGAGTAGTCACCACTTCGGATATCATAAATTCACGTCGGGCCATAAATCTACCAAACATTGTTTGACTCCAAGCTTGTTAATGTTGAGCCTATTATTTTCCTTTGAAACACAACGAGACACCAAATGACTATGAGACATCCCACCCACCTTTTTCCCATGAAGCCAAAAGATAGTTGATACTAGTTAATATAACATCTTCTCGTTTTGCTACTTTTCTAAGCAAGAACAAGATAGATTGAGACATCAAAGCTAGAAGAGGTAATGAGGTGTCTCACCCAATTTCTCATCCGTTTCTAAGAATTAATAAGACATGTTGACGTGGACCATAATGGTATGGTCTACTTAGATCAAAGTTCACAACTTGCACAATTGTTTTTTGCAGTTGAGTGCTATCGAGAGAGAAATCTCTTTGAATTTATACGATGACAAATCATCAAAATATTTCAATGATATTTGTAGCAATTTTTGACCAAGGGGGGGTTCATAATATACTAGCCATACAACACTACCGAAAGTAACCTTGTGGGGTTTATTTTAATGAATTCAAATATATACGCCTATATACAATTATGGGTTTTGTGCATTTCATACCATACAAAGTTGTGAGGGAAGGAAGGAAGGAAGGAAGGCATTTTTTATCGCCCACGGAGACCAATCGGTCTATGGGACCCAATACAAAAGCGAAGTTGGGGCGGATTACTACCCGGGATTAAAACCCCCCACTCCAAGGGTTTTCGAGGGAAAAACTGCGGGCAAGAATCACTGGCGACAAACTTTTCTAATATACAAAATGCAAAACACAAAAATATATACACTCATGCACCGCGACCGTTAGTGCCTAATCACGGGCAGCCAGCGGGGCAAAGGTGAGCTCAGATCTAGTATCTCCTGAATGTACGACCCCTGAAAGCACGCATCGACGCGGTGTGTTCATCAAGAATGTAGGGGGGCAAGTCCGCCCGCATTAAGGGGAGTGTATCCGCCTTGACCGATCAATGTCGGGCAACTCGAAAGTGTGAGACTCATCCTCAATGGGAAGTCAAGGAGGACAATAAACTATACATGTATAGGAGGGCTCTTTTGATATATGGGTACAAAGAGGGATTATCATACATATTGCCCAATACATTTGAAACAAATATCTATATGAGAGGGATATATTTATCGCTAATATGGGATGGTGCAAAAAATTTTGACAATATGAGGCACATGAATAAGCTTGCTTCAAATAACATTCTTTGGACATGAATTAAGGTTATGGTCTAAATATCAATAGTTTGTTGTTTGTACAATATTCAATTCTCAAAATTTAACTTTTCGTGTGCCGCCCGACGGTCCTGGATGCTTTAACATTTATTAATTTGGAGGCATTCCTACGAGACAAAATACATGTCCTGACTTCCAAGATAAAAAAAATGTTTGTTTTTGAATGCTTTAGACCTTCTTAATATTGATCATGATTTATATTTTATAGATCGATGTCAAGGATAAGGAGAAGAAAGACTATCTCACAATTGGCCCTCGCGCCTCCTTTGGCAAGCTCAATAGTGAAAGCATCAAAAATGGATGACAATCTCAAGGTCATGATAGCCGAACCACAAAGATCATTGCTCTCAGATTCCACCGACCAAAGGAATTGGGAGAAAATAATAAGCGCTTTAATGCGTAATCCCATCGATCGAGCCTATGGATGATGGAATCCATAGGATCGATAAGTTGATTAAGAACTAAAAAACTACTTCAAGTTCGACGGATCACCGATGAGAAAGTTGTGGCGAGGTAAGCACCCTAAATGTCTAATAAAGAGCTTATGCTATATAGGTGTCGATGTTTTTTCTCAATGTATATATGCACTGAGTTTTAGTTGATATTGCTTATTGTACTTATGTATTAGGACCATTTAGCTATCAAAGAAACTACTTGTTTCACTCCATCCCTCTAGCTAGTGGCTTAAAAGGATAATAAAAGTCAATTCAATTTCACCTTATAGCTTTTTTCTATCTAGGTTCACTCCTGGTTTGTCAAGTTGATCGGGACCAAGATGTTCTAGATGCAACACAAAATTGATATCAACGCCCTGGCTCTATTGTTGGCCACCGGTGCACAAATTTTTTTTTTGAAGGACGACAAGCTTTATTCACCAACTCAAAACCGTATCAATAAAATGCAAAGACAGATTATAACCCAAAGGGACAAACCGATCCAATCGAAAGCACAACCACCGCCTATGCAAAAGAATGAATCAAGGTAAGTATGCCGATCAAGATTTCTTCTCTTTGATCAAAGAGGAACAATTGTAAGCCATAACAATTTTATTTTGCGCCATCAAAAACAATCTCATCCGCAATATCTACGCCTTAAAGATAAAACAACCTCCTTTTCTTCCGCATTGACCATAAAAGCCAGCCACATGCGAGATGAAAAGTCAAGCTCCGTAGTTTGGGCCAAGCATCGATAGATAGCAAGCAAAATTTGCTGGCTAGATCGCGACGCGCCAAAAAAAGGGTCAACAACCAAGACCAAGCCCGCCAAGCCGCCACACAAAAAAAACAATGCTCAATACTCTCAACCCTTTTGCTGGCATAAAGGATGAGTTCAAATTCGATTATCCATTCTATGGACTAACCTCGCTGACTCGAGGCATCTATGGACTACTTGCCACCACAAAAACTACTACTTTGGGATGAAGCCTATCCCATACCCATATCCAAACACTTTTCCATTGTGGTCGAGGGACCTGAAGATGCCACCTATTAGATGGAGGCAGGATTTCAGGAATGCAAAAGCAATTTATACACGTAGAAGACACAAACCGCCTTCGGCTGGATATCCCGATGGCAACCCCATACGACTACCTCAATCCGTGGACCGTAATCATGTGGTAACAATGCAAGAATATGATTCCAGATTACTCTTCCCCATCCGCATAACAAGAACATTGTTCTAAATGCTTCCCATGACAGAGATGACCAGACTCATACCAAGCTGCAATAGTGCCGATACCACCGCTACTCCAACCGTCGTTGTGTCTTTGGATGAACAACCACACTTAGAGGCACATTCTGGGAGGTCCCGCAGCGAAAGGAATCCACCAACATGGAGAGGACAAACCAAGACATGCCTCGATGATTAATATGGAAAAGAGACTGACAGTTGTCCCAAGCAAAGAAGCAACCCCTTTAGAAAGGAGAAGCATTAGGATATGGATGCATATGATAAAGCAAAGCCCAAGGAAGGAGGGGCTTAATGGTGGCCTTATGAAATGGGGAGACAATGTGAATCGACCGCACCAACAACCCGTGCCAGAGAATCATCCTTACCAATGAAAATCCTCCAAATGAACTTTGATATCATCACCTTGCTTTGAGGTGAAAATCCAACATACTAAGACACCAAGGACGCTCCACGATTTAGCATGCTTCACGCAATGATTCATACCGACATGTACAAATAGCACGCCACCCCCTAAAGGTACGCCACCATGGGGGTATGGGAACTTAATGGTAACCTAGGGGTTACTCTTAAGTGGGATTAAGTTAGCTATGCTAATTTAATACATTAAAGTTAATAACTTAATTAGGCTAATTGTCGGTTTGGGGAAGGTTTACCCGCCCCAATCCCCATTGGGCAAAGATGGGGCTGCCAAGTTTGATGCCAACTTGACCCCTATCCCGGATTGACTCCCTAAAGATCGACTCAAGGAAGGCTGAGAGCTGAGCGCCATCATACACTGCAGAGAACCACCATACCGGCCGCCTCGTGAAGCAACAATGAATTCTCAACTCCCCGGAGATGGAGGTTTCCATGGAAACGAGTCCAGCCAGAATTCTTAAGTGTAGGTGACTATGTGAATTCTAGATAACACTTGGTTGTGTTCGCTCCTCTGTTTTCTTTGTGATTCAATCATAGGAACTAACCCTTGATTGTACAAGCAAGTTCTCTTTATATTCAATTCTGGTTCTTACACCGGAAGGATGGATTGTTAGTTCTTTGTTTAATCCGACTCAAAACGAGGGGATTATGGGGGTAGAGACCTCTGAACCTGTATTGTAGTATGCTCCTAGATAGCTCAGAGTCCCATTAATTGCGGCTCAGGCACAAGAGCCCACCGGGTCCTAGATGCTATGGTCCGCTTAGCACCGCACAAGGAACACAAGCAGACATGAGGGGTGGGGTCTTGCATGAGCATACAAGGCTCTGAGACTCCTATAGTGGGCTAGGCCTCGATAGCCGGGGTCACGGGAGAGGGCCTGCATGGGTCCGACACTCCCCCGGGTGTAGAGGTGTGATCCGCATGGGAGCACCTTTGCACTTTGAGTAGATTTAGGTGAGTAAGTCGGGCACGGATGCGGGGTCGCTGATGCGCACGATTCTCTAGCTCACCCATGGAACCACTCGGATTCCGAAGGGGACGCCTCCCGACCGCCCCCATCCGGACCAAAGGCCATGAACCCTGGAGTAGGCTCAAAGGGGTGATCCCTTGAACCCCAAGATTCCTCCAAGGCTATAGCAAAGCCATAGCATGAATTGACCCATCCGCAAAGTGTGCAATGTGTGAGGGGCGGATGGAGTGGACAACCCTAGCCGATGTTCTATGCCGCCCCAACGCCATGCCAAGACTCTGGCCTCGGCCGATCTTTGAGGCTCCAGCACGGGCCACCGATCCTCACCGAGTCCGAGCCGGGTAGAACTTGGGGTTTGGGTGCTTTCTTAGGATTAGATGCATATTCTATGCCGTTGGTATTTTGGATGGACGCGCCACCCTTCGTGGTGGTTATTTATGTATATTCATGCCGTGCTAACCCTTGTATTCATGCTTCCGCGACGTAGGAGTCCCATTGAAGGCGTAATTAATGACCCTTCGTGTCCTTCTTTCGGGGCCTCATTTTATGGATGGCCTGAAATAGACCTGAGGGCCCCGCCATGGTGAGAAGATTGCCATGGAGGGAAAAGTCCCCTGCGATGTATAATCCGAGGGTCGATATATTCCGAGAGCCACAACCACCCTTTAGGTCTAATGCATTTCGCCCAAGCTACCTTGACCACCGCTCCTAACTCATTTCCACCCCAAATAAAATTTCTGACAAATTGAGAGCTTTGAAACATTTTTCATCAAGCATTCACACCATGAGAAGACCATGCTTGAAATTGGTGTATTGAGATACCCAGACATCGATCATCCATACTTCAAGGTACATTATGTTTGCTCATTGAGGAGCAATCAGATATGATATACTTCAAGTTTTGTCATTGATACCAGGTTTATCGCATTAAACTGGATGCTTGGTCGGACTGTAGCCGCATTTTATACATACAAAACGACTGCAATGGCATAACTGGAGGTGGGTTATTGTTTTTCGTGCTCCTCTTCTTAAAATGTATTGTCGATGAAATTTTAGAAATGCAATGAGTTCAACGCTTCGCCGCTACAAGCCTCGCAATAGTGTTATTTCGAATGAAGGAAGACACTCGCAGCAAGCTATTAAAGAAGCCGATGAGCTCTTTGGTTAGGGTGATCAAAGTTTCGGGTTATAGACTCATAACCCACATAATGTAGGACTTGATAGTAAGTAAATAAGGAAGAAATTGTGTCGCATAATAGCATATGGTGTGTTTGTTTTCTTGTATAAATATACTTAAGGATTGTGAACTATAAGCAATCCTCCTCTTTTCCTATCGCCACGGTTTTTCCTCTAAACCTTCTTGGGGTGAGGGGTTTTTAACCCGACAAGAATAAGTTTGTCGCCCTTCTCGGGTCCCATAGGCCGATTGGTCTATGTGGACTATAAAAACTATTCTTATTCTTATTCTTATTCTTGATCATTTTTCAAGCATGCTTCTTCTTGATTTGGTCTAATATGTCGCTATTTTATCGCGGCATTTGCAAAAATTACAGTCTAGATGACTTCACAAATTTATACTCTTCATATAATATATAGTGTCCCTTGTATAATAACTTTTGTAATTGAGATACTTCATGGTCATTTCTATTATGAAGTATTCAATTCTCAAGTGCCAACCATCTATAGATGAATTGCTTAATGGTCATTATTATCATTAGTCAACATTGATTCATAGATCAAAATTTGTGCGAAAGTAGTCACCACTTTATATCATAAATTCAATGGCGGGCTATAAATCTACCAAACATTGTTTGACTCCAAGCTTGTTAATGTTGAGCCTATTATTCCCTTCAAACACAACGAGACACCAAATGACTATGAGACATCCCACCCACCTTTTTCCCATGAAGCCAAAAAAAGATAGTTGATACTAGTTAATATAACATCTTCTGCTTTGCTACTTTCTAAGCAAGAATAAGATAGATTGAGACATCAAAGCTAGAAGAGGTAATGAGGTGTCTCACCCAATTTCTCATCCGTTTCTAAGAATTAATAAGACATGCTGACGTGGACCATAATGGTATAATAGAATAGAATAGAATAGATTGGTATGGTCTACTTAGATCAAAGTTCACAACTTGCACAATTGTTTTTGCAGTTGAGTGCTATCAGAGAGAAATCTCTTTGAATTTATAATGTGAAATCATTTTATACGATGACAAATCATCAAAATATTTCAATGATATTTGTAGCAATTTTTGACCAAGGGGGGTTCATAATATACTAGCCATACAACACTACTGAGTAACCTTTAGGGGCTTTATTTTTAATGAATTCAAATATATACGCCATATACAATTATGGGTTTTTGTACATTTCATACCATACAAAGTTGTGAGGGAAGGAAGGAAGGAAGGAAGGAAGGAAGGAAGGAAGGAATTTTTATCGCCCACGAGACCAATCGGCCTATGGGACCCAATATAAAAGCGCAAAGAAGCGGATTACTACCCGGATTAAAACCCCCGCTCAAGGGTTTTCGAGGGAAAAACCGTAAAGAATCACCGTCGACAAACCGTTTCTAATATACAAAATGCAAAACACACAAATATATAACCCTCATGCACCGCACCGTAGTGCCTAATCGCGGGCAGCCAGGGGCAAAGGTGGGCAAAGGTGAGCTCGCAGATCTAGTATCTTCGCCGAATAATGCACCCCGTGAGCACGAATGTCGGGCAACTACGAAAGTGTGAGACTCATCCTCAATGGGAAGTTGGCAGAGGACAATAAACTATACAAGTCCTTTTGATATATGGGCCGCATAAAAGGGAGTGTACCACTTTGAACCGTACCGGATAAGTCGGTACTTTCTCATTTTTATTTTCATTAAAACTAGAAAAGGTCCAAAATAAAAACAAAGACCATCCTCAATGGGAAGTTCTAAATGTAACTTTTATTGAGGACAATAAACTATACATGTATAGGAGGGCTTTTTGATATACTTTTGGGTACAAAGAGGGATTATCATATTTAGGTTTCTACATTGTTGGATATATTGCCCAATACATTTGAAACAAATATCTATATGAGAGGGATATATTTACCACTTAATATGGGATGGGTGCAAAAATTTTGACAATATGAGGCACATGAATAAGCTTGTTTTCAAATAACATTCTTTGACATGAATTAAGGTTATGGTCTAAATATCAATAGTTTGTTGTTTGTACAATATTCAATTCTCAAAATTTAACTTTTCGTGGTGCCGCCCGACGTCCGGATGCTTAACATTTATTAATTTGGAGGCATTCCTACTTAGACAAAATACATGTCCCGACTTCTCCAAGATAAAAAAAAAATGTTTTCTTGAATGCTTTAGACCTTCTTAATATTGATCATGATTTATATTTTATAGATCGATGTCAAGGATAAGGAGAAGAAAGACTATCTCACAATTGGCCTTGCGCCTCCTTTGGCAAGCTCAATATCGAAAGCATCAAAAAATGGATGACAATCTCAAGGTCATGATAGCCGGAACCACAAAGATCATTGCTCACATTCCTCACCACCAAAGGAATTGGGAGAAAATAATAAGCTTTTAATGCGTAACCCATCGACGAGCCTATGGATGATGGAATCCATAGATCCGATAAGTTGATTAAGAAACTAAACAAACTACTTCAAGTTCGACGGATCACCCGATGAGAAAGTTGTGCGAGGTAAGCACCTTTAAATGTCTAATAAAGAGCTTGTGCTATTTAGGTGTCGATGTTTTCTTTTCTCAATGTATATATGCACCGAAGTTTTAGTTGATATTGTTTATTGTACTTATGTATTAGGACCATTTAGCTATCAAAGAAACTACTTGCTTCACTCCACCCCCTAGCTAGTCAGTCGTATTTAAAAGGATAATAAAAGTCAATTCAATTCTCATCTTATAGCTTTTTCTATCTAGGTTCACCCTGGTTTGTCAAGTTGATCGGGACCGTGATGTTCTAGATGTAACACAAATTGATATCAACGCCCTTGGTCAGTATTGTTGGCCAGTGGGTGCACAAATTGAGAGCTTTGAAACATTTTTCGCCAAGCATTCACACCATGAGAAGACCATGCTTGAAATTGGTGTATTGAGATACCCGTGACATCGATCATCCATACTTCAAGTTACATTATGTTTGCTCATTGAGGAGCAATCGACATGATATACTTCAAGTTTTGTCATTGATACAGGTTTATCGTGATTAAACCGATGCTTGTCGATCAGAAATGATTTTATACATACAAAACGATCGCAATGGCATAACCGAGGTGGGTTATTGTTTTTTCGTGTGCCTCTTCTTAAACCCGTATTGCCGATGAAATTTTAGAAATGCAACAGAGTTCAACGCTCGTCGCTACAAGCCTCGCTGATAGTGTTATTTTCGAATGAAGGAAGACACTGCAGTAAGCTATTAAAGAAGCCGATGAGCTCTTTGGTTAGGGTGATCAAAGTTTCAAGCTATAGACTCATAACCTACATAATGTAGGACTTGATAGTAAGTAAATAAGGAAGAAAATGTGCCGCGATACTATGGTGTGTTTGTTTTCTTGTATAAATATACTTAAGGATTGTGAACTATAAGCAATTCCTCCTCTTTTTCCTATCGCCACGGTTTTTCCTCTAAAACTCTTCTTGGCGCAGGGTTTTTAACCCTGACAAGAATAAGTTTAATGCGCTCCTTTCCGGGTCCCATAGGCCATTGGTCTATGTGGACGATAAAAAACTATTCTTATTCTTATTCTTATTCTTGATCATTTTTTCAAGCATGCTTCTTCTTTGATTTGGTCTAATATGTCGTTATTTTATCGGCATTTGCAAAAATTACAGCCTAGATGACTTCACAAATTTATACTCTTCATATAATAGATAGTGTCCCTTGTATAATAACTTTTATAATTGAGATACTTCATGGTCATTTCTATTATGAATTATTCAATTCTCAAGTGCCAAATCCATCTATAGATGAATTGCTTTAATGGTCATCTTCTGCTTTGCTACTTTTCAAGCAAAGAACAAGATAGATTGAGACATCAAAGCTAGAAGAGGTAATGAGGTGTCTCACCCAATTTCTCATCCGCTTCTAAGAATTAATAAGACATGCCGACGGGACCATAATAGAATATGATTTTATCGTCCACTGAGACCAACCGCCTATGGGACCCAAGTACAAAGAGAGAGCAAAGAAAGGACATACTACTGTGATTAAAACCCCTCACTCAAGGGTTTTCGTGGGGAAAACCTTAGTAGCAATAAGGATGCCGACATACCGCACGCTTATATACATAATCACAAGTACAACAGGTTAATGCCTGGATGTGGGGCATAATCGAAGTTCATGCAGATCCATTACCTCCCTCGAGGTAACGATCCCAACAAAGCCCACGAGGCCGTGTCAAGAGCTCATGCAAGGCCCGATGGGGCACAACTAACCGAGATTGGTATGGTCTACTTAGATCAAAGTTCACAACTTGCACAATTGTTTTTGCAGTTGAGTGCTATCAGAGAGAAATCTCTTTGAATTTATAATGTGAAATCATTTTATACGATGACAAATCATCAAAATATTTCAATGATATTTGTAGCAATTTTGACCAAGGGGGGCTCATAATATACCAGCCATACAACACTACCGAGTAACCTTTTAGGGCTTTATTTTTAATGAATTCAAATATATACGCCATATACAATTATGGGTTTTTGTGCATTTCATACCATACAAAGTTGTGAGGGAAGGAAGGAAGGAAGGAAGGAAGGAAGGAAGGAATTTTTATCGTCCACGGAGACCAATCCTGGGCCTATGGGACCCAATACAAAAGCGCAAAGAAGCGGATTACTATCCGGATTAAAAACCCCGCCTAAGGGTTTTCGAGGGAAAACCGCAGGCAGCAATCAGCACGACAAACCGTTCTAATATACAAAATGCAAAACACACAAATATATACACTCATGCACCATACCCGAGTGCCTAATCAGCTGGCAGCCAGCGGGGCAAAGGTGAGCTCGCAGATCTAGTATCTCCTCGAATGTACGACCCCGTGAAAGCACGAGATCGACTGTGTTCATCAGCAAATGTAGGGGCAAGTCCGCCGCATTTTAAGGGAGCCGATCTCGCCCTGGATCGACCAATGCCGGGCAACTCGAAGGTGTGAGACTCATCCTCAATGGGAAGTTGGCGTGAGGACAATAAACTATACATGTATAGAGGGCTCTTTGATATATGGGTACAAAGAGGGATTATCATATTTAGGTTTCTACATTGTTGGATATATTGCCCAATACATTTGAAACAAATATCTATATGAGAGGGATATATTTACCGCTTAATATGGGATGGGTGCAAAAATTTTGACAATATGAGGTACATGAATGCTTTTTGTTTCAAATAACATTCTTTTGGACATGAATTAAGGTTATGGTCTAAATATCAATAATAGTTTGTTGTTTGTACAATATTCAACCTCAAAATTTAACTTTTCGCGGTGGCAGTCACCGACGTCCGGATGCTTAACATTTATTAATTTGGAGGCATTCCTACGAGACAAAAATACATGTGCTATTGGTGTTCAAGAATAAGATTCGTGGATGTGGGTCCCGAATGACTTGACTTAAAAGGAAGAAAATGTTATTCTAGAAGGAAGGACTAAGGAAGGTTCTAGAAAGGCAAGATGTTTAGAGGGGAGTACCATTTAAACCCAACTTCTTGTGCTTCATCTTCATCACCATGATTGTCTTTATGATTTGGCTTCATGAACAAAAGACATTGGTCAAATTCGTGGAAGTTATTTGACTCTCCAAGATAAAAAAATGTTTGCTTGAATGCTTTAATCTTCTAATATTGACCATGATTTATATTTTATAGATCGACAAAGTCATGATAAGTACGATGATTCAAGGCTTCGAGATAAGCAAATAAATCCGCCTTTGAGGCTAGACGGTCCTCTTTAGAGTGTTAGCATGGTTGTTGGTTTTGTGTTGGAGTTCAACTAGGCTCTAGAAGGAGAAGAAAGACTATCTCACAATTGGCCTCAGCCCTCCTCGGCAAGCTCCAATAGTGAAAGCATCAAAAATGGATGACATTCTCAAGGTCAGATAGCTGAACCATTAAAGATCATTGCTCGTGATTCACCACCAAAGGAATTGGGAGAAAATAATGTTTTAATGCGTAACTCCATCGACGAGCCAATGGATGATGGAATCCATAGATCAGATAAGTTGATTAAGAAACTAAACAAACTACTTCAAGTTCGACTTGACACCGATGAGAAAGTTGTGCGCGAGGTAAGCACCCTAAATGTCTAATAAAGAGCGAAGCATTTAGGTGTCGCATGTTTTCTTTCTCAATGTATATATGCACCGAAATGAAGATATTGTTTATCAGACTTATGTATTAGGACCATTTAGCTATCAAAGAAACTACTTGTTTCACTCCACCTCTAGCTAGTCGCGGCTTAAAAGGATAATAAAAGTCAATTCAATTCTCATCTTATAGCTTTCTATCTAGGTTCACCTTGGTTTGTCAAGTTGATTGGGGACCGGATGTTCTAGATGCAACACAACTGATATCAACATCCTCGGGCCGCATTAAGCTGGGCCATCTTCGTGCAATAAATCGGAGAGCTTAAACATTTTTTCACAAGCATCTTACACCCTACATGAGAAGACCATGCTTGTTCGGTGTATTGAGATCTTTTACATCGACCATCCATACTTCAAGGTACATTATGTTTCATTGAGGAGCAACTGACATGATATACTTCAAGCTCTTGTCATTGATACCGTGTTTATCGCATTAAACTAGATGCTTTATCGACCAGAGCCGATTTTATACATGCTACAAAACTAATCGCAATGGCATAACCGAGGTGGGTTATTGTTTTTCGTGCTCCTCTTAAACTCAGATTGCTGATGAAATTTTAGAAATGCAAATGAAGTTCAACGCTCGTCGCTACAAGCCTCGCTGAGAAGTGCTTATTTCGAATGAAGGAAGACACTCGCAGTAAGCTTATTAAAGAAGCCGATGAGCCTCTCTTTGGTTAGGGTGATCAAAGTTTCCGGGTTATAGACTCCATAACCTGGCATAATGTAGGACTTGATAGGTAAGTGTAAATAAGGAAGAAAATGTGTCAGCGACAGCCTATGGTGTGTTTGTTTTCTTGTATAAATATACTTAAGGATGAACTATAAGCAATTCCTCCCTTCTTTCCATCGCCATCGCTTTTTCCTCAAAACCCTTCTAGGTTTTTTAACCCTGACAGTAATGTTTAATGCGCCTGGTCCCATAGGCCGCATTGGTCTATGTGGGATCGGCTAAAAAACTATTCTTATTCTTATTCTATTCTTATTCTTGATCATTTTTTCAAGCATGCTTCTTCTTGATTTGGTCTAATATGTCGTTATTTTATCGCATTTGCAAAATTACGCCTAGATGACTTCACAAATTTACTCTTCATAATAGATAGTGTCCCTTGTATAATAACTTTTTATAATTGAGATAATTTCATGGTCATTTCTATTATGAATTATTCAATTCTCAAGTGCCAACCAACCCTAGATGAATTGCTTAATGGTCATCTTCCTCGCTTTGCTGCTACTTTTCTAAGCAAGAATAAAGATAGATTGAGACATCAAAGCTAGAAGAGGTAATGTGAGGTGTCTCACCCAATTCTCATCCGCTTCTAAGAATTAATAAGACATGCTGACGTGGACCATAATTAGAATATGATTTTATCGGGCTCCACGCGAGACCAACCGCCTATGGGACCTAAGTATTAAAGAGAGCAGTAAAAGCGTGACATTACCGTGATTAAAACCCCTCACTCAAGGGTTTTCTGGGAAAACCTTTAGTAGCAATAAGGATGTCGACATACCGCATTATATACATAATCACAAGTACTGAGGTTACTGCCTGATTGGGCATAATCGAAGTCCTACAGATCCATTACTCGAGGTAATGATCCCAACAAGCCGTGAGGCCGTGCTCGCGGCTCATGCAAGGCCCGATAAAGCAACCAATCGTAGATTGGTGCTGGTCTACTTAGATCAAAGTTCACAACTTGCACAATTGTTTTGCATTAGAGGCAATGAGAGAAATCTCTTTGAATTTATAATGCAACCATTTTACAATGATGACAAATCATCAAAATATTTCAAATGATATTTCGTAAAGTAATTCTTAATCAAGGGGCCTGGCAATATACTAGCCATACAACACTACCGAGTAACCTTTAGGGGCTTCGATTTTAATGAATTCAAATATATAATGCCATATACAATTATGGGTTTTGTGCATTTCATACCATAGCAATACGTAACTGAACGAAGTAATCAG